>JAPWIX010000006.1:6147500-7347500 GCA_028751805.1 Podosphaera xanthii
AGGTAAATGAGGCGATTGAGGCCCTGAATACTCACCGAAGGAAGTGGCAAGAGGCTTCTCGCAAGGAGACACCAATGGAAGAACGTCTACTTGCGCTAGAGAAGGCCGTTACAAAAGGACTCCAGTGCAAAGTCAAAGAACTGTGTCACCTACTGCTATTCCGGAAACCATAGTAAAGCCTACTTACGCCGCAGTCGCGGCACCATCAGCAACGCGACCGGCAGTTCGTATTAGGGTAGAGGGTGCGAAAGAAATGCAGCCGTCGCAGCTTCTCTCTATGGCTCAAAATCATATAGTAGGGGCCCATGCTGTTCGAAAAATAAGGAGTCAAGACACCGAAGTCTTCATGCAAATAGCCTCCCTGCGGGATGCCGCCCTAAATATGCCCCAGCCAGAAGAATTTAAGGTTCTTCGACATGATTACCCTGTCGAAGTACCTGGCGTTCCACTCGGAACCAAGATCAGTGGGGGTAAAAGCGCTGACAACACTGCACTTATACGATCAATCGAAGAGGCATCAAGGGTTAGAATTCCAGGGATTCTGATTAATTGAATTTGGTGGCTAAATGATGGGAAAGAGCATGAACGAGCTAAAAGAAACGGCCACACAAGAGGGACATTAATAGTCAGCCTGCCCTCGGAAAGTATTCAGAGAAAGTTGGTTCGAAATAGCCTTGTCCTATACGCAATTCTGTACTCTGCACAGTTCTGGTCAGCACGTGCCCAAGAAAAGCAGTGCTATAATTGCAGCCAATGGGGGCACACCCAAGCTCATTGCGGTAAGGAAGTCAAGTGTGGCGGGTGCGCAGGCAACCACCAGACAAGGGAGTGTCCCAAAAATAGAGTCTCCTGTTGCAATTCCAGCAAGGCTGATCACTCCTGGCAAAAAGTAGTGTGCCAAACATTTCAGATCTACAAAGCCGGAGTACAAAGGGTTAAATATGAACTTGTTGCAAAAACAACCGAGGCTCAAAAGGTTAGTTCGTATGAGGCATCTATGGCAACATTGATGGGAAAAGGAGGAGATCAGGGCTTCACGACTTTGACCAACAAGAAGAGGAGGACTGCCACCGCTGCTGGAGTAGTGGGAGCACCTAGGAGAGGACCAGGTCGCCCGAGAAAAGAATTGCTTCACAACTTTGGCCATGCAGTGCCCTTTACAGCCTCCCAGAGCATTTCACCTTGCCAAGATCCGATAATAATAGACGCTCCTGATTCGCCTGAGTTATCAAATTAGTCTCTATAATTCAGTTCAACTGTGGCGCTAGAAATAATGGATTTCTTCGACCGTTTATGGATGCACTAGACCCTTCGAAGCAATTACTGGTCGCTCTCCAAGAACCAAGTGTAAATAGGACAACTCTGGGAACATACTGCCCAAAAGGATACACCTTATGTATTGAACCAGCGTTGGAAACGAAAGTCGCGTTTCTAGTCAGCAAGGAAGTAGGTGAAGCGTGTTGGTCCTATCGATGGGTGTCATGTTTTGTGATGGAGATCACCCTGCAGCTCAATGATTTGACCTTCAGGGTAGTGAATATTTACAGCCCGATCACGAGCGACCCCAAACTCGTTGACTGGGTGTGAGACTCAGAGAGTCAATTGAGAAAAATGTAAGATGTAAAAATGGTATATATTTTCCTCTCTCCATGTTTCTATCTAGATTATTTATTTTCAGAAAAAAGACCATTTGTTGCTTACTTCCAAACATGCCCCTATGAAACAAATTACTCGTATCTAAGAATGGAACATCTTCAGTCAGAAGTTTGAGACTGCTTATCACCATATTCCAAGCGAAACGTCTGTGTCCATATCAAAAACAGGTAACTCCAAAACATGGATCAACCAAACACCTGGTAATTCTCAACATAAGGATTGGTCGGTTCCAAACAAACTATTGTTTGACACACCCCCCCAGGGATAGCTGAAATCAGCAACAATTGAGGGTATTCCTGGCATATAAGAGCGAATCTAATTAATAAGAAATACTAAAAATGAATTAATGGCTCTGTATCCTCGTCCTGATGTCGTAGAGATTAAGTTGTTGTATGAAGTTTGCATGTTTCAACGCTGGGAGAATTTTGGTAAATCCATCCGCAACCATATCGGCTATATTAATATAGTCGACTTGTATGTGCCCTAATTGCACCTCTTGTCGAAGCCAATTTTGGTGGATATCGACATGTTTTAATGCTGTCTCCAATTTTGGAGCTTCCTTCGTGAGTATCGAACCTTTTAGCTGGTTCAGAAGCTTTTGGAGAAATAAATATATGAATTTGATATAATACTCGCACAGGAGCAGTAAAAAATAATAATAATAACTTGACTTCCCCCCTTTTCTCTCCAAAAACCCTCCCCTCAAATATCATAGGCTTCAATCCATGATGTCAAACAAGATAAAAATCCTGGCTACAGCAGTTCAGAGATAAAATACACTTATGAAATAAGATGTAACAACAAGGGAGGTTGTGACAAGAGAAGTATCAATCTGTTACTTGATGTGAATCAGAAAGTTTTGAAAATTGAAAAAAGCCTTGTCAAAAATTACCCGAAACGCCAAGAGTTTTAATTGATCAGATAATGAATGAATTGAACTCTAAGCCCCCAGGTTAAGTCTCCACTTATACGGAGCCCTATGATTAATTTGACAGTGAGTATACGGATTGTCTGAAGATTATCGCAGCATATCGTTGGTTTTTCTTGGAGATTGAAATTGAGATGGGAAAAGAGGCGTACCCATCGAATGAACTCTTTAGCAGTAAATGTAATCGCAAGAAGTTCAGCTTCTGTAGAAGATGTGGTGACTGTCTTACCCTTGATAGCTTTCCAGTGAATAGGCCCTCCGTAGAGTGAGAAGCAAAAACCGTGAGAACTATACCTATTATTGATATCATCTGCGAAGGCAGAGTCGCTATATGCTCCGAAGATACGTTGTTCTTGAGATAGGCCGTCGAATTCTAGAGCTAGGTGCTTAGTACCTATAAGATATTGAAGACAATGTTCAGCAGCTTTTGATTGTTCTGGAGATGGGTTATGAAGCACCCCCGAGAGGTCGGAAACAGCTTTGGAAATATCTGGTAGTGTAGCAAAAGAAGCAAATCCAATACTCCCAACTCTTTGCTGATAAGCAGATATTTCATTCGGGGTCGCATTTTCGTTCCAAGTTGACCAATCAACTCCTAGAGGTAGAGGTGTCTTGGGCATCTTATCCGTTTTGATGCTAAACTTTTCAGAAAGTTTTTCGATGTAGCTATCCTGGATTAGCCACAACTTACGATTTATTCTGTTACGTAAGATTCTGATGCCTATGAAATGACTGGCATCCCCTATGACGCGAAATTCATAGAGTGCTAATAGTTGGGCCTGTAGCTTAAGAAACTTTTTTTCGTATCGAGAATGATACATTAGTAAAAGATCATCGACATATATCATTACCAGTAGCCAATCGTTTTTAAAGAGACAACTAGTTTCGGGCACAGGTGAAAGGCCTAGTTTCTTCAAGCCAAGAGTAATCTCATTGTACCACAACAGTGGTGATTTTTGTAGGCCATAGATCGCGTGGGTTGCTTTCATTACTTTTTGTTGTGCTGGCTCGGCTGAGGTGCTGGTATCAGTAATGATAATTGTGCTTGGATGAGATGGAAGTACATGGAACCTCATGGAAGTCAGCAGAAGCATTGACTCTGTTCTATAGAGAACACAAGTAGATGCTAGAAGATTCCAGAGGTCATGATCAGGAGTAATGGGACGGTGTGCAACTATAATCTTAATGTATATAAGACATATCTTTCTCTCATCATATCATAAGGCAGATTATCAGATCATTCATTATAATACGCATACAGTATTCATTCTATATCTATTCTCACTATCAGTATACACCATCCTCTGTGTATACAGCCATCATCAGTATATACCATTATCTGTGTATACTGCAACAGATTCAGTAGCCAACATCCTGTCCTCCGTAAGCTCATAACTATAACACTTTTCCTTCTTTTTCGTAGCCCTCTGGACACTTACAATACACTGGATGAGGTAATTTTGCGTTTGCAAAGGCATTAACAGCATCATACTGTTTTATCTCTAAGTCGAAGGCTGCTGCAATCGATGCCATTGCTCTGAAAGTTTGTGCCGCAAGGGTAGAAGCGTAAGTGTCATCTTGATTGAATTCAAGATCGCCTCGTGCTACAAGCCGAGCTTTATGCCAAGTTAGGAAGCCGTCCTCATCAAACTTGTAGCTTAATACCCACATAAGAGGTAGAGTGATTTCGTTTTCAGGGACATCTTTCTCGTCAACGTAATCAAACATCTTCTTTTCAAAAAGAGTGCTCATTTCTTTATCGCAGGCTTGTTTGAACTGTGCTAAGTGTATATGTTTATTAATTTGACGGAACGTCCTAGGTGCTTGAGGAAGGGTATTTCGATGGATACGAACCTTTTCTGGGACTCGGATAGCTAGTGAAAATGCGTAATGATAACCTGAACACTGCGTAAGTTTTTGAGCTGAGTGGGCATTTCTTCTTGAACGTTTTCCTTCCAAAATGTTTCGTGGATCTATTCCTTGGAAAACACGGCTTCCAGTGGTAGAACCGGGTAGTGGTATGTTATTTTGTCCCTCAACTAATGCACTTTGATAACTGTTGGTATCGTTGGCGCTAGTATTTAAGTTGTCGCTTATCCCAGCCGGCGGTGGCTCGGGGGTTGTTGTTGTTGTTGTTGTTGTTATTATTTAACGTCTGGGGTGATAATCATGTGCCCCAGAGCACGTGCTATCTATCCCAACTGGGATATAGGACGCTAGAGCCGAAGCCCTAGGACTGAACTAAGCCTAAGCTAATCAAAGATTTAATTACAATGCTGTACCGCGTTATGTGAAACCGCAGACAGAAGATAGGTGTGCCCAAGAGCAATATAGTTTACGAGACTTCCCCAAACTCGTGACTGATGATCAGTCAGTCCACTCCGCCTGCTCCACCCTTGCCCCGATCGTACTCCACAGACATAGAACAAAAGAAAGAAAAAGATAGATTCTCCTCAACGAGGGCAAATTTCTTCAAAGAAATGAGTCTGTCCTAACCATCCGGTTAGAATTATAGCCCCTTCAGGTGTACCGAGTAGGTCCGGGATGAGTTGTCTAATAGGCCCTATAGAGCGGCCTCTTCGGCGCCGGAGGATTCGACAAAATAAAAAGTGAGTCGGTGTTTTAGGTGACCCGTAAAGACAATTTAATTTAGCTTCTTCGTGGTTAAAACGATTATGGTAAGCCGCAAAGTCTCCATGTCCCGTTCTAGCTGCGATTAAGTAGCCCAGAGCCTTTCAGCCCAAGAGAAGTTCCTTTGGAAAGTGTGGCGCAGTGCTGATTTCTAGCCGGGCGTATGAAGCCGGAATATGGCTGCTCCACCAACTAATTCGGGCTTGTTTCAGCTGTGTGGAGTGCCATTGTGCCAGACAGGTAAGAGAATATTCAGGTAGTCCTAGGAATGGCATAGATGCTCCTCTTTTTGCGTTAGAATCAGCTAGCTCATTGCCTTCAATACCTGCGTGGCCGGGAACCCAGTGTATATGAATCTGCCCCTCTTCAATATGGGGGAGCCTCGTTCTAGTTTTCCAAATCTTTGCTGTTTCAAAGAAGCTTAAGAATGTTGATTGGGATGATTTTGAGGGCTTTGAGGTCAGGATTGTCCCAGCAACATCTGCGTTATCTAAAAATAGCCATAAATTATTTGCAAAGCGAGCTGTAGGGAGCGTGGTAGCTGCACGGAGTCCTTGGAGAGCTGCATGAGCTTCGGCGTCATAAGAATCTCTAAATTTTCCGAGAGGGAAAGCTTCCGAGCGAACTTGGAGTCCATACTGAAAAATAGCAAATCCACCTCCTGAATTACTGTCAGGTAGTTTCGACCCGTCTGAGTATATCAGGATATTGTGCCTAGGAACTGTGCTCAGAAAATTGGAAAATCTTTGAGCTCTTGTGTTTATTGGACCTGACGGACCACAAATGCGGATGTGAGCTTCTTGTTTTGTTTCCTTGATGACCCAGGGAGGATTAACCAGAGGATCAAAATTCTCTGAGTCCGGAATGCTTCTACATGACCTGGAAAAGCGGGACAGGGCAGGCTGTGTGAGTGAGATTTTCTCACGCAGAGCTAGAGGGTGATAACGATCGAGTCGGCGTTTACGCAAAGCTGCTCTTTGAGATATATTGTTAAGTGTTATCTCAGCGGGTGAGAGTCCGGTTTCTCTTAAAAGAGATGAGGAGGGAGAGGTCCGGAAGACTGGAAGGATTGACCTTGCCACGGCTAGGTATACTTTGTCTATGATATTCAGATGTGTGCCGACTTTGTTGCTCACTTCTTTTCCGCTCTTAATTCTGTGCTTGCCGGGCCACCAAGTCTCAGCTCCAAAGTGGACAATAGGTAGGACACACGCAAAAGCAGCTTGTCTAGAGAGTCTTGGCGAGACACCTCGTATTGTATTTCCCAGGCATCGGAGGGCATGGGCTACTTTCATGGCTTTTGCAGCCTGTATCTGCACGTGGTATTTGAACGAAAGCTTCTTGTCGAAGTGTATTTGCAACCATTTTAGGTAAGGTCTTTGGTTATTTTCGGAAATAGTAAAGCTATTTGTAGGAACCAGCGGACTAACGTTCTTATCTCTATGCTTTCTCGAGAAGTGGAGTAGCTCTGATTTACCTGGATCAAAAGTTACACCTTCTGTATCACCCCAGTTTAACGCCTGATTGGTTGCAGTACTTATTTTTTCCGAATTTTCTTCCAATGTCGGAGATATCATTATAATTGCAAAATCATCTGCATACCCAAAAGTCTTCTTTAGGCCTTCAAGCTTGAATAGGGGGGAGATGTAAAGCATAAAAAGTATCAGAGAAATTGGGGAGCCTTGTGGAAGTCCACAGTTTATTGGCCTGGGATTTCCAATTTCCCCGTCTAGCCGCAGACAGACTTCGCGTTCAGTTGCAAATGAAGATATCCAGTTACATAGCCGAGTTGGCCAACCTTGTTCCCTAAGCCTTCTGACGAGCCTACCTGGAAGAACGGAATCAAAAGCCCCTTTAATATCAAGTGTGGCGACGGTGGCAGTCAAGCCCTTTGTTAGTGCGCTTTCTATATCATGAGTGAGAGAAGTAGTGAGGTCCACACTGGAACGTAAAGGCAGCGCTCCAAACTGCTGACGAGCGAGCACTTTATATTTAATAGCTATCCATGACATTCGTTTTGCTACCAGCCTTTCTAGTCCTTTGCCCAGTACGGACAGTAGCGCGATAGGTCTGTAAGACCTTGGAGAAGACCTATCTACCTTGTTGGGCTTACCAATTATGGCTACGATTGCAATCCTAAAGCATTTAGGGTGATGTCCCACGTCTATACATGCTTGAAAGAGATCTCGAACTAGATCTGAGATGACTGGCCAAGCCAGGCGCAGGACTGCTGTCGGTATTTGGTCTTTTCCAGGGGTAGCGTTGCCAGCTCCAAGGATAGCATTGGTAATCTCGTTCATAGTCAGCTCGGGGAAGGGGAGAGTGGTTTTTGCTACAGAAGGTGCAGACAGAGGAATATCCTGTACTTCTGACTGATTGCTTAGCAGATATCTTACCAGCAGATCTCTCTTATCTTCAGTTGACTGGGCGGGTGGTGAGTCTGGAGAATTTGGATCTACGAGAGCAGGGGTTCGGAATTCGTCCTTTGATTTGTGCCACTTTGCTATACTAAAGACATCTTTCGAATTGGCTGCCTGGTCGGTGATTTTCTGGAAGAAGAGAGCCTTAGCCCGACGTGTAACTTTGCGAAATTCTTTCCTGTCTTCTTTTGTGACATTGCCAGCTTGAGCCTTTTCCTTGTACTTTTTCCTTGCTTCTCTGCAGCTCTGGTCCCACCACGGTTGTCCTCGATTGTGTGGGAGAGACCGTTTAGCTGAGCCTGAATAACAATTGAGGAGAATTTGCGTGAGTTCCTCAGCCCTTTCGTCTAGAATTGCCCTAGATTTTTCAGAGAGCAAGTTTAGGGCAATTATATTAGTATGAAGTAGCGAAAGAAATGTTTCGGGATTAATCGTTGCGAATCTGAGTCTAGGGGTAGGGGGCTGGTTCCGTGCTTGACAGGGAATTTTGATGAGCAAAGGAAGGTGGTCTGAACTGACATCAAGGTCATGCTGGACGGTCGCAGAAGCATCACCAGCTTGTAGCGGGCTGGAGGCAAAGCAAAGGTCAAGAACGTTTCCGTGATTATGGGTCGGTACATCGACCTCAGATAAAAGGAACAGGTCATTAGCTTCGAGCCAGCTAATTAGATCCAGTCCCTGTGCTGAGGGTGAGCCATGATATGATGGGTTCCAGTTTGGATGGTGGAGATTGAAGTCTCCTGCCAGAATTGTATTGGGAAAGAAATAAGTGTCCCTGAGTGAAAGAAGAAGCGATACGCCAGCCCCTGGATTTGTGGACCCAGGGGGAGCATTATAAACGTTGATTATGTGCATGCAGAGTCTATCTGGGTCTTTGACAGTAAGAAATAAAACATCTTCTTTGCCGTACTGTGCTGGAGAATTTGGGCAAAATTGAGCGAAGGTAAGATTGATGTCCTTCCTTGTGTAGGTTAGTACACGAGGTCGGATAGTCCAGTCATCGACTGGCGTGTAACATTCAAACGATGGATGCTTGCACGTGATTCTCCGGCTAGTATTTCTGGAGATGTAGGGTTCTTGAACCAGCAAGATATCTATTTGTGATGTAAACGCTGTTTGAAGGGCGATTTGGTGAGCAGATGAAGAGCGACCAACGTTGATGGAGAGTGTTTTAATCATAGAGCTTTTAGTCATCGTTCATTGCAGTAGAGTTATCTAGACAGCTTTCTGAATCTAAAACGGCATATTTTCCACCTGTAATTGAAGGTGACTCCGCAAAAATACTTCTAGTTTGAAGGGGGGTTTGAGGAAGAGTTTGGCTTGATGTGTAGCTTTCTGTAGGAGCTATCTTGGGTTGACTATCCAAAATTCCACAGTGGGCAGCTTTCAAACGTAGTCTGGCTGCAGCTGCAGCTTTCCTGATCTCAGCGATTTGCGTTCTAGTAGGTAATGTGTTATCTTTTCTAGGTCTAATTAGACACTCAAGAGAGTCTGCTGGATGGGGACCGTGGCAATTCACACACTTTGGCGGACAAAAGTGGGTTCTACTTGGGTCACATGATTTATGTCCACTTTCTGAATGTTTTGTGGAAGAGCATATCCTACAGCGAGGGAAGCGAGAGCACGATCGCTCGTTGTGCCAGCCAAAGCACAGTCCGCATTGTGGTGTTCTGGATCTTGGAGGCAAGAGTTTAGCTGGAATACGGACACCAAATAGAGGGAGAATCTTAGATAACGTTGGACCTTTGGGATATAGGACGATCCAGTTTTTCTTAGGAGAGAAATCAGAATTGTCAGAGCCTCGAGACTCTAGGACATTTATAGGAGGGACATTTGTGAGATCTGTCAGAGCATCTGCAACGGCAGATGCATCAATTTGTTTCAATTCCACTGTGCTACCGTTAAAGACAGCATAAGATCGGGGTACGCCAGAAATTCGGTAGGCTACGTGCTGTCCGGGTTTCTCGACCTTGCATTGGCCTTGGGCATAGAGAGAAGCTTCAATTTCACTCATTCGAGCGATCAGTTTTTCTTGTGCTTCGGTGGATACTGGACAGATTGTAAATCCAGTTTTGGTAGATTGTACCTCTCTTACCAGTTTCTCCTTTAAAAAGGCATTGAGATCTAGCATTATGGCATAGGGGGAAGAGCTTAGAGCAGGATGATTTGGGCTGACCCGGACTAAAAGACGATTATCTTCAGCTCTGCTTTTAGGCTGAGCTTTGGGTCTAGTTTGAACTTGAGCTCTTAAAGTGTTTGGGGAAGCTTGTGATTGTTTCTTTGAAGCAGGGGTCATAGCTATATTTGCGTACGATTTAGAGTATGTGGAAGGACCATCGATTGAACTTTTTTGATTTACAGACTGTACAGTTGAAGCTTGTACAGTACTTGTGGCAGAATACGGAATCGGGGGTCTTTGGGAGCCTCTGACATGACATTCGAAGTGTCGGCGGGTCACAGAACTGAGATCAGCGATAAAATTCCGAAAAGGCTTTTGGAGATGCTGAGGAAGAGCATTATTTTCACTAAGTGCATCATCAAGG
The DNA here is from genome assembly GCA_028751805.1 of Podosphaera xanthii. Lineage (NCBI taxonomy): Eukaryota > Fungi > Ascomycota > Leotiomycetes > Helotiales > Erysiphaceae > Podosphaera > Podosphaera xanthii. The sequence continues at coordinate 6,157,679 of JAPWIX010000006.1, forward strand.
ACGCAGGCAATGTTCTGGAACATGAGCGTGGCTTCATTGTTCCTGGTATCGGCGGCGGAGGTAGTTGACAGTAGCATCTCTGTCAGCGACCCCTCTCCACCCATCGGGGCGGAGACATATAGGGGTGGTGGGGGGTGGGAAGGCGGGCGGGGGGAAGGTTAGACATGAGGAGTGAGGCGAGAGTGCTCGAAGGGCTGAAAAAGGTGTGTGAGACAAGCTCTGTGGGTGTCACAATCGATGTCGGCTTGGTAGCTTGGAGAATGATATTTTCGAGAATTACTAAGAAAGCAAGAGGCGGCGTGAGATTGGGTCTGTAGCAGGGAGTAACAAGGCGAAGAAGGAAGTAAGGATAAAGGACTGGGACTAGGAATAACTGAAATAAGGAACTAGGTGAACTGGAGGGTCTAGGGTAACTAGGTTCTGGGATTCTAGGGTTCTAGAAGAGACAAAAGACAAAGCGTAAAGAGCTATCCTCTGAAGGCCGAAGGTACTTATATACATTATTTGACCAGAGATCATATCAAACCAAATCAAACAAAATAAAATATATTAGTATCGTGAAGCGTATGGATCCATGGCAAAGCGCGAGTCGGCAATATGGATGAAACAAGACCCATGTCAAACCCCCAAAGGAGATACGCCGAGATACAAAATTATCCGAAGCTAGACGAAACGAAGCGAACCGAAATGCAACCCGAGACAACCAAGGTAGTCTTATTAGGACGTGTCAAACAAATAAAGGACAGACATAACAAGGTCAGACGAAATCTGACAGTGGGGGAGTGTTGAAGGTTAAAGGTGCGGTGGCTCGGGGGTATCCCTAGGCGAAGGGAGGTACGCAATAATATTATCACGTGCATTTATTTCAACTTCGTGATTATGCCCGTCACCAAATATGCAACTCGACACCTCGTTATTCTCCCCTAGTTCCCTCGAATCTCCGACAATTCCATCCGTCAATCTTTCTTCCATCCCAATACACTCCGAAATATCCTCCTCATCTACCAATTCTTGAGCATCAACTTGTGGTAACTCGAGCAATCTTATAACATCATTTGCTGACTCTTTAAGCATGTCTCCGATGTCCAGATCGTCTGGTGTCCAAAATGATGCATGGTCAAACGTCACATCCCGAGTTCGGATTACCCTTTTCTTGCTCAGTATCCATATTCGATAAATATTTCTGGAATCATAACCAACCAGATACCCAATGTGAGCACGCGGAAGCATCTTCAGCTTGTTAGGTATTTTATTTTCCAAGACATAGGCTCTGCAGCCGTATGGGTGCATGTGCGCGTAAGTAGGTTGATTTTTATGAATGATTTCATAGGAAGTTTTCCATCCCAGATTTCGATGTGGAGTACGGTTTTTGATGCATGTTGCCGTATTAAAGGCTTCGTTCCAAAGATTTGTCGGTAACTTTGCCCCGATAATAAATGACCGAGCCTTTATAACTAATACTCCCCCAGATCGCTCTAATCCTCCATTTTGCTCAGGAGTGTAAGGAGCTGTACGTTCTTCCGATATTCCACGTTATGCCATGAAGTCACGAAAATCCCGACCGAACGTCGTTTCACCATCCAGTCTGCAAAAGCGGATCTTGTATCCGAGATTTTCTTCTATGAATATAATAATCTTTTTGAAGAATTTCAGAGCCCCAGGCTTCGTCGGATGTGTACCTGAAAACTCAAATTTGTACTCGCGACATCGAATATGACTGCCATAATTATCCCCGTTATAGGATCGCTCAAACTCAATCATATCCCAGGCTATTCGAAAAAAAGGATTACCGTCTGATTCCCGCTCAACCTCTTTTCGCCTTGAGATCTGCTTCTTTGCCTTTGTTAATGAGCATGTTTCGCACTCAATAGTCGTTGGGCAAGGAACTGTGTAATCAATAATTATGTCACTGCCTTTTACTTGGTCAATCACCTCGGTACCAGCATGACCAAGGATTGAGTGGATTTCCTTGGCAGTGATATTAGCAGTTCGAGGAGCGTGGCTTGAGGTAGAGGAGAAGGCAACATGATTACGGACGTCTTTCTGCAATGTCCAGTGTTTTCCCACTCTGTGTAACCGGCAAAAGTCTTTTTGGTCTCGGTGAAGTACACCAGGATTTTCCGAGTTCCAATGCACTCCCTTACTGTTCAGTATGTCCAACGACACAAGGTTTTTTATAAAACCAGGCGCCAGCGCAACATTCTGTAATTGAATTACAGCGGGTCCTTCATTTGTCTGAACTTCTACCGTCACTGTTCCAAATGCCTCGATGGGATATGAGGTTTTTCCTGCGAAAATAACATCGTCTGTAGTCGCATTTCTTGTCGTTACCCAGTCACTCATTGCCGGATCGTTGCAGACGTGGGTGTCCGACGCACCATCCAAAGTCCATTAGTGATACAGCTTGTAGTCCTCGCTAGAAGTTGTTTCAAAGGACGAAGACGTGGTAAAAACCCCGAGCGACTTTGACATCGCCGGCTCCTCAGGTGCATCTGTTCCAGGTTGAATGGGTGGGTTCCCGAAACCATCATACTTAAATGTCTTAAGAAACCAGCTCTTTAACGGCTTTCCCGCCCTATTCCTCAGAGACCGAACCTTCGTGTTAATTTCTCTGAAGATATTCTCACTCACTTTCCAGCCCTGTGGACGTTCTGATGGTGTGATATAAAAACAGTTTTTATACCTATGCTGACCTCCACACAAGCAAGGCTTCAGTGATTTTTGATCTGAATCTTTATCGCCTACATTTCTCTTTTCTTCCGAAGATGCTGAAAACGCTCCCATCCTAACACTCGCTTTAAGTGCTTGGTTTCGACGATAATTGTTTCTGAAGTCTTCGACCATATCATATAACGAAGGAACACTTTTACCCGATGATTCTTTGGATAGTTGTCTAAGCCAAAATTGTAGGGCGGTTGCATAGGCCTCGTCGATGGTGTTCAAGGCGATGGCAAAGTCGTTTTGTGAACGATTTTCCGATACTTCTGGTAGTCCAAGGGCTACGGCATCTGCATAGGTTGTCTCCAACTCCTTACACCACTCCTCAACATCAGTATTTCTGTCAAACTGCCGAAGCCTTTGATACTTATCAATAACCTTCAGTTTTCGAGCTTCATCTGTCGGAGCCAGTCGTTTTTTTAAGGCTACTAACATGTCGTAGATCGTATCTTTTGTTTCGATGTACACTATATTATCTTTGCTCACTGAAGTTACAAGGTGGTTTCTGATCGTTTTGAGTGTTTCCATCTCCTGTCTTGCTAGTGAAAGGCTTTCCTTGTATTCGTTATAGAGTAATTTGAAGATTTCTCTTTCATCTGAAGAAAGAGTTGCGAAAGTCGTGTGTCCCTCTACTGAACTAGCTTCAGCTGGTGAAGGCGCTACTGGGCGAGTTGGCTCTGCGATTTGTGTTCGAAGATCTGGATTGATATACTTCCACACTCCGCCACTTACTGCCAGGGTTTTAATGACGAATAGCCATGGTCTCCAGTCGGAGCTGTTGGTTAGAACGATTTTTGATGAACTCATGTTGATGACCTGTCACCTTTTAATCAGAGAGTTTGTGAGCGTCTCCGGGTAATGAAAAGATGGAACGCAGAGGTCAGTGACTCCTTTGTGAGGGAGCGTAATGCTATTTCCTTTGTAAGGGAAAAAATGGGTTCGAGGAATTCAAAGATCTCTTGGAATAATGCTACCATGTGAGACTCAGAGAGTCAATTGAGAAAAATGTAAGATGTAAAAATGGTATATATTTTCCTCTCTCCATGTTTCTATCTAGATTATTTATTTTCAGAAAAAAGACCATTTGTTGCTTACTTCCAAACATGCCCCTATGAAACAAATTACTCGTATCTAAGAATGGAACATCTTCAGTCAGAAGTTTGAGACTGCTTATCACCATATTCCAAGCGAAACGTCTGTGTCCATATCAAAAACAAGTAACTCCAAAACATGTATCAACCAAACACCTAGTAATTCTCAACATAAGGATTGGTCGGTTCCAAACAAACTATTGTTTGACACTGGGAGAACATTGTTGAGACATCCAGAGAAAACGGTGTGAGCTCTATCGTACTAGGCGACTTTAACTGCCATCATTCTCTTTGGGGTGGTGTTACAGCAGCAAGAGAAATACGAGCCCAATTTCTGCTAAAAAATATGACTGAACATGGACTACATCTTGTCACGCCGGCGGCTACACCAGCTTTTCGAAGGAAAGGGCGAAATGGAGTGCTACAGGAAACGGTGATTGACCTCACTTTTGCATCCAAAGATATAGTAGAAAGAATCCAATGTTGCTCAACGCGGGGGGATTGGAGTATACGACTAGATCATATCCCAATCGAAATTTGCCTCGGGCCTATGATCGTTACTCCTGGCGAGAATAGGTGATTTGCATACTATCAAGTAAATCTCGACAAACTGAAAGAGGTAGTTCGTAGAAGCAATTGGAATAAATCGGCCGATCCACTAGTGACCTTGCAGGAAGCAATAAAAGAGGGCCTGCATCTTCACTGTCCCAGAGCCCGGCCAAGTCCTCATGCTAAAGCGGCCTGGTCTACTCGAGCATCAGAGCTACTTACTGATCCCCGACCAGCGCGACGACTAGCTCTTCAAAGAGAAGAACATAATGGCACTCGATACAAATCCCTTCGCCGAGAACTGAAAAGAGAGATAAAGCGCATCAAGCGGGCTAGCTGGAGAAAATTTGTCGCGGACGCTACGGGAGATGGTAATAGCTCACATATCCAGAGCTTATGGAGACTTTCGAGAAAGGGAAAGAAAATTGCCAACAAGTAACAGGGACCTCCACACTTACCGGCGATGAGGAGAAGGGAAAGCGACATACCAACAGAGAATAACCAGGAGAAGGCTAAAATCTTGAGGGAAAAATTCTTCCCCGGAAAAGTCTAGGCTGAACTCAGCGACATAGCAGCTGGAATACAACCCAAACGGACGACAGAAATCTCCCAAGTGGTTACTCCCGAAGAAATTGAAACCCTTCTCAGACAACTCCCACGAGGCAAGGCACCGGGGCCAGATGAGATTCCCAACGAAATACTTCAAGTCCTCTTACTCAAATGGAAAGTAGAGCTCGCCCATGCCATAAGCCTACTCCTTTCTAAAGGCCAGATTCCACTCTCCTACAAAGAATCCATAACCTTGACATTAAGGAAAGAGAGGCGCTCAGACTACTCCTTACCATCTAGCTATCGACCAATAGCCCTAGAAAACTCATTAGCTAAGCTAGTAGAAAAGGCTGTAGCAAATCGCATGGTCGCTGCCGCAGAAGAACATGGAATGCTCCCGTGGGCTCAGATGTGTGCACGAAAAAACCAATCTACAATTTCTGCATTGGAACTACTAACCTCTACGGTACAAACCGCATGAGACGTAAACCCTGGCTGTGTATTGTCAATGTTAGGATTGGTTATAGAGGGAGCCTTTGATAATGTGTCTGTGGAACAACTACTGTGGGTGTTGAGATAGGAGGGTTTTCCGGACTGGATGATTAGGTACGTCCACAGCTTCGTATCACGAAAGCGTACCAAAATTAGGTTTACGGGCTATAACAGTGACTGGATTGAGACGAATACTGGAATACCGCAAGGGTCCCATCTCTCCCCGATCCTATTTCTCTTTTACATTGCTGAACTGATAGAGAAGCTCCAACGCCCAGATAATGGGCAAATGGCGTTTGGTTTTGTAGATGATACGACCCTGGTGGCATGGGGAGATAATGCGCAGCAAAACTGTCGAACCCTGGAACTTGCCCATGACAAATATTTTACGTGGGCCAGAAGATATGGTGTCGAGTTTTCACTGGAAAAGTACCAGCTGATCCATTTTGCAAGGAAGAGGAAGGCTACAGGGGATCTGCGTGAAGGAGTAATCCTGAAAGGCGTCAGTATAGACCCGATGTCCGAAATGAAAGTGCTCGGGGTGATTGTAGATAGCCGGCTTAGATGGGGAGTCCAAGTGGCACAGGCAGCTCAAAAGGGTGAAGCGGCTTTTAATGCTCTATCAAGAATCACGTCGTCAGCCTGGGGCCCGTCTCTGAGGCACACAAGGCTGAGATATTCGGCTGTAGATCGCCCGACAATGCTGTATGGGTCTCAAGTCTGGGGTACTAAAATTGACGGTCGACCTATGGCAAAAAGCCTGATGGGAAAACTAGAGAAAGTCCAGAATAAGTGCCTGCGGAAGATTACTGGGGGCTATAAACGTTCGCCAACCGCTGTGCTGGAGAAGTAATCCGGCATACCTCCCCTTGACCTCTATGTACAAGCAGCAACATTGCGCTATGGGGCAGCCACTCAGTTAAAGCCGGTCAAAGCAGATATTTTACAGCGTGTCAAATTTCTCTGGAACTATTGTATCCGAAACTGTCCTAAATTCGATGGTCCTAGGAGGGAAAAGACATCTATGGAGATTATACGTCGTGAGGCGGAAGCTAAAGTAGCTGAGGCTCAAAGGTCACCCCAGCGCTTAGGAAGAACATCACAGCAGGGATCGGGAGAAGACAATCGAAAAGACGCAGCGACAATTAGATAATGGCTAAATTCAGCTTGGAGACAGAGGTTGTTGGTCAGCAATATTAAAAGAAACCGGTCAGCTGCTGTTTGGAAGACACCCTGGTGGCAGCCAACTCTGAGTTTATATGGCGGCCTAAAGAAACACGAAACTACCCCTTTGTTCGAGCTCCGCTCTGAAGTTATTGGACTCAACGCATGGCTAGCTTCTGTCCGGGTCCCAGATATTAGTCCGCGATGCACGTGTGGGGTAAACGCATAGACAGTCAAGCACATTCTGTTTTATTGTCCGGAGCACGTAGCAACCCGAGCCAGGATGTTTCGTGATGCTGGAACATCTAGTTTCGACTCCCTGTTACAATCCGTTAGGGGTTGCCGGGCTGCTGAGCGTATGGTAATCTCCACTGGCCGTCTCTCACAATTCGTCATTGCAAACCAAATCGAGCACGAGGAACAGGACCTCGCAAAAATACCTGTACTTAATTGAGACTACCTCTCCTCGATGGAGGAGGTAACAGAATCTGGTTATTTAACTAGTCTGATGGATAATAGTTGGACGTCTATGGCATGAAGCTTAGACGTGCACTAGTGGCGGAACTGCGGGTTTGCTAGAAGTAGCGTTTTTTCTTTATTCCTTATAAGGCCATCCGTCCTCATGGCCCTGTACATAGGAGCTATATAGGACAGCAAGCAAGAATATATAATTAAATAATTAAATAATTAAATAATTAAATCATTAAATCATTAAATCATTAAATCATTAAATAATTAAATACTTAATAAATTATATAATTATATAATTAATTAAATCATTAAATCATTAAATCATTAAATCATTAAATCATTAAATCATTAAATCATTAAATCATTAAATCATTGAATCATTAAATCATTAAATCATTAAATCATTAAATCATTGAATCATTAAATCATTAAATCATTAAATCATTAAATAATTAAATAATTAAATAATTAAATAATTAAATAATTAAATAATTAAATAATTAAATAATTAAATAATTAAATAATTAAATAATTAAATAATTAAATAATTAAATAATTAAATAATTAAATAATTAAATAATTAAATAATTAAATAATTAAATAATTAAATAATTAAATAATTAAATAATTAAATAATTAAATAATTAAATAATTAAATAATTAAATAATTAAATAATTAAATAATTAAATAATTAAATAATTAAATAATTAAATAATTAAATAATTAAATAATTAAATAATTAAATAATTAAATAATTAAATAATTAAATAATTAAATAATTAAATAATTAAATAATTAAATAATTAAATAATTAAATAATTAAACAATTAAATAATTAAATAATTAAATAATTAAATAATTAAATAATTAAATAATTAAATAATTAAATAATTAAATAATTAAATAAGTAAATAATAAAGATTGGTGAACTTCGAAATGAGTAATTCTAACGCGTCCATTGCAATGGCAGTAGATCCCTTTCTAGATATCAGTCGCAAATACATCGAAAACACGCCCAGACGTGGTGGTGGTACTGAAAAGAGACCATTGGACCCTGAAGCAGAGATAAAAAGATTTAAACAAGCATTGACGGAGGATAACCTTGCGCCTAGAGGATACAAGATCATGTTGGTGGAGGCCGTTGATGTTATGGAAATTCTTCAGGAACGGATAGTCAACCCTCCCTTAAATCCAAAGACAGGCCATGCAAACGAAAACTCTTCGATGGCTAAAATTATACAGGAGATACAAGCTATCAAAGTTACCTTATCTCAAACCCATGGTCTAGTCCGTCAGCAAGGCTAGTCTTGGGCAAAAGTTGCAAGCATGCCCGAAGTCGCCGGCTCAACCATCAGGATCCAAGACGAGGAGGAGAAAAGAACGGTAGCTAAGCTATCCATCGAGGAATTAGTCAAGAAAATTAGAAGGCCTGAAATTGTCGGAGTAAGACAGATGAAGAACGGGAATGTGAAAGTATTTTACGCCGGAAAAGAAACCAAGGAACTCATGGAGACGCAGCAAGACTGGACGCTGAAGATTGCAGCTACAGCCCAGCTAGCGACCTCTATGTTCCAAGTGCTTGTCCACGATATACCCTTGAAGTTTGAGCCAGGAAACCGGGATCACATAAGTGAACTACAACAAGCTAACCAAATATATGTCCTGGTAATGAGAATCTGTAAAGCAGCATGGCTAAGGATAAACAAACAATAGGGAAAAACAGTCGGATCACTGATCATATGGTTTGACCAAGCAGCAAAAGCCGATAAAGCTATTTCTAAAGGCATTATATGGAGATATGAGTTGAAGGCAATGGAGATCTTCAGGTCCGGCTTTCGAGCCATGCAGTGCTACAATTGTCAGAGATACGGGCACATTGCCAGAACATGCACGACAGAAGCTAAGTGTGGGCACTGTACAGAAGCTCACAACAGCAGAGACTGCACTAAAAAGCAGGAAACTAGGTGCAGTGATTGTGCAAGGAAGCATGCATCATGGAACCCAGGCTGTCCAGTAAGGATAGCAGCAAAAGCAAGGGCAGTCTTCAACCAAACGCAAGACCCCGGAGTGTACAAACTCCCCGAGAGTTCACCAAGAGACAATGATAGCGACTGGTAGCTTGTCGGGTCCAGGAAGAGAATATCGGGCACGTCTGGATAAGTTCTCGTAGGAGCGGATGGCGAAGTGATCAGTCGACGAGGCCCTGGAAGATCTCGAAAACCCCCAATGGCTCTGAATATGCTAGTGCCATTGCCAGAGCTAATTACAACAACACCACCTTACAGGCAAGCTCCACCTGTACAAATCGAAACGAGGGCTGTAACACTGGTTTGCCAAACAAGTTCAAGCGAAGCATCGCTGTGCGAGATGTCTCAATGAAGGGCACAAACACTTGGTCTATCATACAGTATAATGTGAATAAAAGCAAAGACAAAGTTCAGCATCATTTCCTCCAAGAGCTGAACCCAAGTAAACATCACATTATAGCAATCCAAGAACCATGGCGAAACCTATCGGATCACACAACGATCAAACATCCGGAATATCACCTGGTGTCCCCCAAGAATCCTGGGAGCAGAACATGCATCTATATTAGCAAGCAATTAGCTTTAGATAAGTAGAGGCCCGAAGAAGTACCCGAGGAAGCTGGAGGTGATATTACATCCATCAGCATTCAAACTGACCACGGAAAACTCAGAGTACACAACATTTACAACTCTCCTCCTTTTTCGCACAGTAGCAGCAACCTGGCTACAATACAATGGATATCCCAGATGCTAAAGCAGGATGGCCACCACATCTTAGTTGGAGATTTCAACCTACATCATCCCCGTTGGGAAGGCCAGGGAGCAATAAGTCATCACCAAATTTCAGAGAAGCCAATCGAAATGCTTGGTGACCATAATATGGAACTAGTCTTGCCGAAAGGCATCATTACCTGGAAGAGTAGAGGAAGCCAAAGTACATTTGATCTGATATTTGTATCCACCGAACTTGAAGAGTCTGTCATATCCTGCCAGCCAGAGATTGAATTTGAAGCATCCTCCGATCACATCCCGATCCGCACGCACCTCCAAATCCAACCAGAAAATGAAGCCAAACCGGAGTCTTGCCCTCAGTGGAAGAAAGCAGATTGGGAACTATTTCGAAGTGTGCTGACCACAAAGCTGCAGAGCCTTAAACTCAGCGAAATCAAACTAGATAGTCAACAGACCATCGACTTCTGGGTAGCTTCTATCACAAATGCAGTAAAAGAGACAGTCGTTAGGACGATACCGAAAGTCAAAACATCTAAGTTTGCAAAGCTGTACTGGACAGCGGAATGTTCTAATGCTGTAGCGAAGGCTAGAAAGGCAAGAAGAAACTGGACCCGCCTGCAAACGGAAGAAAGCTGGGTTGAATACCAGAAAGCTACCAATTGGAAGAAAGGACAGATAAAAAGGGCTAAAGCAATAGGATGGAGGGCAACAGTGTCAGAAATTACTAACAATCCAACTATAATCTGGAAACTGGCCAAGTGAGCAAGGAAAAGTGGCGAAGAGAGAAACAAGTCTCCTCGGATACCCGATATTAGAGATGCTGAAGGAAATATTTGCACTGATAATAAAGATAAAGCAAGAGCAATGGGAGGAAACTTCTTCCTCAGACCCATGAAAGCAGATATCCAGAATATAAGTGATACAGTATATCCGGTGCAGTTAGAAAACATCTCCAACAAAATAACTGCAGCCGAAATTAAAGATGCCATAGGGAAACTACCGAACGACAGAGCACCGGGCCCAGATGGAATCCCCATTGTGGTCCTGAAGCAGTGAAAAAATGTTCTTAGTAAAATCTTATCCGAGGTATACAACGCGTGCCTACTGAAGGGATACCACCCTAGGGGGCTCAGAGAATCCACCACCATTGTGCTCAGGAAACTTCAGAAGCCTAGATATGATACCCCCAAGGCATATCGGCCAATTGCACTTCTGAACACTATGGGTAAACTCCTAGAGAAACTCGTGGCAAGTCGTATTTCCAGAGCAGCCGAAGAATTCTATCTCTTTCCAGAAAAACAGATGGGAGCCAGACCGCAAAGATCCACGATCTCCGCTGTGGAGCTACTGACTGAGTAAATACACACAATTTGGGGTAAAGATAAGAAAAGGGTTGCATCTCTCCTTAGCCTCGATATATCTGGAACTTTCGACAATGTATCTCATCAAAGGCCCCTCCATAACCTCAGAGAGAAAGGAATCCCTAGATGATTAGTTAAATACATTGAGTCATTCCTCGAAGAGAGAACTACATCGATACAGCTAGGATCATTCAAAGGAGACCAGGTAGCGACTAACACAGGAATACCCCAAGGCTCATCACTGTCTCCAATACTCTTCCTGTTCTTCGTCAGCACAATCCTACCGATGTTACAAACCCCGTTATCCATGGCAGTGGGATTTGTAGATGATACTAACATCCTAACATGGTCAAACTCAACTGAGCAAAATTGCTTACAACTAGAACTACAGCATCAGATCTGTGAACAGTGGGCCAGAAAGCACGGCGTCAAATTCGCGCCAGAGAAGTATCAGCTAATGCACTTCACAAGAGCAAGAAATAGACAGAATCTCAAGGCAACAGTCAACATACAAGGACATAGAACATCACCGCAAACCACTCTTCGAGTCCTTAGCATTTACTTTGACTCAAAGCTTAACTGGGGAGCCTATGTGAAGAACGTACAGCAAAAGGTAGAAACACATCTACAGGCTTTTAGCAGGCTATCACAGTCGACGTGGGGAGCGACTTTCAAGAAAGCTAAAATTATATATAGTGCGGTAGTCAGGCCGGCTCTTAAGTATGGATCCTCTATTCGGGCCGAGTACGGAAGCGCGGGGAACACCCCCGAATGGATAGCCAAACCTCTGAAGTCGATACAGAGATAATCCTTACTAAGAATTACAGGAGCATATAAGTCCACCAGCACGAGAGTGCTGGAACATGAGACCTCCATCCCACTGATGGAGATCTATTTAAAGAATAGAAGAGTGCAGCAAGCCGGGCTCACTCGCAATTTACCGGTCCAAAAGACCATAGAAAAGACCTGTCAGATGATCAGGCAACAAACTGTTGTAAAATAAACAGTCCAGCATCCCACGCGATGCGCGTCTCACACCGACTCGTACACTGTCACGCGATTGTCATCATCTTATATGTCATATTTAGATTTCCCACTTAATGTCTATTTATATCATCTATAACTATGGATGGTACGAGCTAACAGCTTCACATATGAGCGTCTTACACCTAAGTATTCTGGGGGAAACATTCAGGTTTAGGACTTACTCATACCATGATAATATTGTTATATTGGGACATCAATGTGTATCATGAATTATGCTAATTAAAGTCCCATAAGTGTTACACTCCTGTATATAACGAGCTCTCTTCTTCTTCAGAATTCTTCAGTCAATCACATTGCTGAATATCTCTGAAGGTAAGATCTCATCCAGTAGCTAGCCCAATAAAGTCAATCACATTGCTGAATATCTCTGAAGGAATCTCTCTCTTTGTCATCTCACCTATTCTATAATAGCCTCACTTATCTCAAACTCTACGCTGCTTCTCTTACACAGATATCTTGACGTCTCGCCTCTCCGATCTGTCCACATTACATTACAAACAAGAGGAAGTAATAATTGCGGATCTCTATCCAAGAAATGAGATAGAGATGAGTGGGTTAGAATTTGCGATGGGGAAGAGTCCATTAAGGGACAGAAAGAGATGGGAAAGACGGCCGCTTTCCAAGAGTGGGTGAACTCTTGGTCTCATCAAACCCGGAAAATCGCCTTAAGATACAGAGCCATAGCCGACCCCGAAATCTGGGGAGCAGCCCAGTTTATTACAGATAAATAAACTGGTAGGAAAAAGATAAGTCTTAGAGGCACACCATGCGCGACCCACAAAAACCTCAAAAGGGCCCAAAGTAGTTTAGCTATGCAGATAAGAAGCGAGCATATCGAGTTCAATTCTTATCTGTACCGAAGAAAAGTCCCCGGAGTCGAAAACCCGAGATGCCCGAGTGAATACATATCGCAAAACGTCAAACACATGATAATGGCCAGCCCCTCATGGTCCAAAGGGATTACAAAAGTCTGGCGTAAGGCCAAAAATCAGTCAATTGAAGCAATCATGAGCAACTCTGAAGATATTAAAAGAATCACACAATGGATCTTAGAACAGGAATGGATAGAACAATTTCGACTGGCTGGGGAAGTTGAGGCGCAATTAATGCAGAGAGAAGACTCACGAAGGAACCAAAGAGGCAGATAATTGACGAGATGGTAGCCACACTGGGCATAACAGTGTAAACACACTTCCTGAAGGAGACCCTGGGAAAACCAGGAAAAATGTTAAGAATTTAATCATGCAGAACCAAGGGGTTTTTACCTGGAGGTTTCCCCTTATGTATATGTACAGCAATAGTCACCTGCATGGACCCACTGGGTGCCTCATCGGGTTAAATGAAATCAAATTCAAATAGATTGTTGGATTGACGGTTAGCTCGCTAATGAAATATTACTCTCTACTCTACCTTCAGGATAAGTTTTCAGCATGCACTAAAACCTTGCTTATGAATATTATTCCCATTAGTCTTATGAAATCCCTGCTAGTCTTCACACCAAAAGAAATTGAAAATGTTGGCCCGAGTGATCAGGCTCTTTACTGGACTGCTGCTTTGATCTCTTTCTCCCCCTACCTCACCTACGCAATTCAATAGACATCGTTGCTGTTACTGTCTACAGAATCATCATTATCATCAGCAATTTCATCCAAGAGAATCAATAAATCATTACTCTTAACATTTAGCATATTCCATAGGCCAATTATTCTTTAAAAGATGAGCCAGGTACAACCAGCAGCTCGCATAAACAACGCCAAACGATCAAACAGAGATCAGCGTCTCCAGGTAAGCCCAATTTTCATGGTAAATAAATATCTGAGGTATCACGTCTCGATCAAAACTCTCCACGATTCGGAATGAATCAGACAAACATTGCAAAACAAATCGGCATATCTCGAGACCAGGCCAGATACACCCTTTGTACTTCTTACATTGAACCCAAGAAAGCTGCAGGTCAGCCCCCAACACTGTCCTCTTCTGACGTTGTCCAGATTGAGGCTTTTATAACATCATCCTCTGAAGGTCGTCGAATGTCATGTTTTGAACTTGCTCATGGCCCCTTTCGGGATAATGGAGTGAGTGAAAGGGTTATCCAAAACGAGCTAAAAAAAAAGGGGTTACGGACGTCATTCAGCGCTGAAAACCCCTCCTCTTTCTGAAGAGGTTAAAAGGAAGCGTAGGGAGTGGGCCGAAGCCCACAATGACTGGACTGTTGAAGATTGGATGGCGATTCTTTTGACTGATGAGACCTGGGCCACAAACGGCCAACATAAGAGAGAATGGGTAACGCGAAAGGTTGGTATCTTTGTACCTCAACTAATAAAAAATACCGATCTAACTCTCAGTTCAAGATAGGTGAAGAAGTCAACGCCACCTGCGTAGTGGAAAAGGTGTGAAAGAGTCTTGGCTTAGTGATTTGGGGAAGTTTCGCAGGGATAGAGGAAGGTCCTTTCCTTTTCTGGGAGAAGGAATGGGGGTCTATTACCTCAGAATCATACTCTCAGAGAATTGTACCGCTGATTGATGGAATGGCGAGCATGAGACCACGGGTTTCTGTGATGCAGGACAATGCTCCTTCACACAGCGCAGCGGGAACAATCGAAGAGTTCCGGGAGAGGTTCATTACTCCGATCGACTAGCCTCTGTATTCTCCCGACCTGAATCCAATTCAGCACGTATGGGATAGTATGAAAGATTACATACAGTACCATTACCCGAGATTGGAAAGGGGAAGGCAGCGATCCAACGATGAACCTTGAGGAATAGTGAAAGAAGCATGGAATGACGCTACTAAGCCGGATAAGCTTGAGAAGCTTATCTAAAGCATGCCCACGAGATGTTAGGCAGTCATACTTGCTCAAGGCGGGCCTGTAAAATACTAAATCTGATATGTAAGATAAGTTTGTACGTACATATTTATCTGAAATCGATTTAATTCAAAAATTTTACCAATTTGAGTTAAGCTTGTGAACTAGTGCCAGTAGTGAAAACCTCTGTTGGGCAAAAACACTATACAAATAATCCCTGTCTGAATGTCTGAAAACCTTATCTCAGAAAAGATGCTACCTAACTAGGCTTAAAGGATCCGATTTCGCCCCAGAAATTGGATCCACTAGTGAAAACATACCCTGGTGGTAGAGTAAGTGATGTGGACCCCACAAGTAATACACTGTCTTCCCGTAAAGTTCGTCCCCTATACACTAAGGAATGTGTTCCCGAAGATCCCTGTAGACCTTTCAGCTTACTATTTTTGTCACTAATGCAAAGAAAATTTGTACTATGCTTCATGGGTAGATTTGGCACAGTGGGTCCAAAAGAGGTGTGTTTATTGGGTCCGTTAGTCATAGTTAAGAAAGGCGTGCCCCGCTTTAATGAAATGGCAAGGATACTTTGTATGTTGATTTTACCATAAGGTTGATTTTGCACATTTAAGCGAGCTCATAGAACTAAGCCTCTTTTGAATATTTTGATTATCTAACTATAAAATCTACAAATATGGAGGGAAGAATCTAGAGACTAATACTCCGTTTGGCCTCCGTCGGCATCGATTACGGCCTAAAATCTGTCATGCATGCTTTTGATGAAATCTGTGAGTTCTTGTGTACACACAGAATCCCACGCCTCCTTCACGATCGCACGAATTTGATCTGACGACCACCGCTTGCCCCCATTCAAATCCGGATACTTGTATTCGATCTTATCTTTCATGATTTTACAGACGTGTTCTATGGGGTTGAGGTCGGCCGAATAAGGGGGCCAATCAATAAGAGTGATTGACCTCTCCTTGAACTCTTCCATTGTCCTCGCGGCAACATTAGGAGGAGCGTTGTCCTGCATGACAGAAAGCCCGGGTCTAAATCTAGTCATACCGTCAAAAAGAGGTACTATCCTCTCAGAATAGCTTGAGGAAGTGATATTCCCCAAATCCTTCTCCCAATACTTAGAGGGACCTTTTTCAGACCCCGCAAAGGATGCCCAAAACATCCAACCCATCTTCTTCTTGATTGTCTTAACAATGCAATTAATGTCATGTTTCTCCCCTAGCTTGATAAAGTTTTTAGTTTTGGTAAGTTATCCAAGCTGGACAGTAAGATACTAATCTTTCTGGTAACCCAGCGTCTCGAATGATGGCCTTCTGTTGCCCAAGTTTCATCTGACCAAAGGATGGACGTCCACTGCTCGAGGGTCCAATCGATGCGGGCTTCAACCCATTCTCTTCGCTTCCTTCTAATTTCAGGAGATCTAGTAGGCTTATTCAACGCTGTGTAGCGCTTAAAACCCCTTTTCTCAAGTTCACTCTTTATCAATCTCTAACTCACACCCAAGCGCTTGAACGGTCCATTTGCAAGTTAAAAGTAGGTCATTTGTCGGTTTTCAGGTGACAATTTGATAAATTCCTCTATCTTATCGACATCTTCGGATATAGCGATGAACTTCCACAACGAGCTTTCTTGGGCGTCACTGATCCGCGGCGAAGAGAGTAACCAACTTGCGTTCGCGAAATGTTGAGTTAGGCTGCAATTTTTGATTGATTTATGCCAGCGTCGTGAAGCACTTTAATCTATGCTATTTAATATTTCTGTATCATTCTTTTGCCTAAATTATCACCTTTATGCACTGATCTCTGCTTAAACGTTTGGATGAGGGCGTGGAAGGGGGTATTTGAGGTTGATCCATCTATTTTAAAGACAACTCAGCCAACTGAATCGTCAGCCTGCATGTAAAGATGCCTCTAATTTTACTGAAAAAAAAACTTTGTATGATAGGCGAAATAAGTATAGAGCTTTCAAGATCAAAATAAATGAAAATGTGGTAATGATGGTTGTCGCAAAGTCGAGATTGAGTTGAGCTCTGTGGAGGTAATCATTTGGAAATCATAGACACTCTGAATTATCAGGCAGCAGTATCAACCACCTATCTAGTACATCCACTAGTAGGGGTCAACCCCTGGAGCGAGGTCTGGCCCCACTGTGCCCTTCTTACCCTAGCAGCATAGTCTGATACTAGGTAGAAAATTAATAATCCAAAGGGTCCGCAAGGACCTACAAATATATATACAGTCGTCCATCTCTAACTCTATAGTGGGTCCCAGGTTTAAGTATTGAAAATATTCATTGAAATTCAACCATTTACATTTGCAATACTTACCCCTGCACCCAAAATGACCTGTAAAGGTAAGTGTTGCAAATATAAAAGTCCAAGTTACAATGAATATTTTCAACACTTATACCGGGACCCACTATCGAGTTAGAGAGAGATGACTGTACCTTATCGCAAATGGAACAAACTTCAGGAGAAGGCAGTAGAAACCACATTAAACTTTGCCCTATTTCTTGAGTAAGACGTTCTTGAACTGGCCTATACATGGACTGTACTGTAAGGGACAGAACTTTTTACGAATCAATATTCATTTCATAAATCAACGCCTTTGATTATTCCCTAATGATGTACAAATTTCATATTAACTGGCTTTAAGTTCTTCTCTTGCAGTGTAGTACAGTACAGTACTTGTACGTGTACATAGATAAGTAATTACTTGCCTATACTGCTAGTAATTATATGACGCTAATGTCAAATACAAAACTTCATTGCAAACTAGTACCCATCTAGTAAACTAATTGAATCCTTATGTTTGAATTTTTTGCTTGATCATAGTCCACGATTTTGTGTCGCACTTCTCCAGTTTCTGACGTCAACAATATATGAAGTCAGAAGGAGGAACTTTATTCTTTGTATCTTAGATAAAGGTGAAAGACTGGTGTAAGTGGTATTTGATTTCTGATGTTCTACCAATTCTAATAGAAGATACTCGTATAGAATATCAGGAGCAATCAGTTTTACTTGCATGTAGTATTGCAGCCCTAGGTATTGTTACTAATTAGAAGTAATTAGCGCTGTTTCGTAACAATATTTAGGTCTGCAATACTACATGAAGTAAAACTAATTGCCCCTAATAGCCTGTATACAGTAATCACACTTATTTTGCATATTCAGTCCTGGCGTCGTGCAATACGTTTTCTTGAAATCTTGCTACTTTTCTGGTATATTCTATGGAGCCTCGTATGTGAAAAATTTGGAACTTCAAAAAATATGTTGCTGCTTAGCTTGTTGAAGCATATAAACACCCCAGATTACATCCACCATTAAGTCGGATGATACGGTGGTACACCGTCTAGGCCGTTCTCCCAAGGAGAGTCTAAGTAGCCTCAACACTACCACATGAGACCGGAGAAAGCTGGCTCGAATCCAGTCAGAGCCTCCCATCACTTCTCTCGTAGTAAGAACGATTTTGCAGGATGACGAAAGCATACTTTGATAACAATGGGGCTCTCAGATTTTGACCTATGGTGGGTATTCACGGAAGAGGAAACATGTGCTGAGACATTATCTTCGGAGTGGATTTACACATGAAATCTGAGTATGAGTGTTCCCGACGTCAAATTTAGTCATCATCAGATGTGTTATGATTCGACCATATATGGTATTCAGGAGAATTATTGCCCAAGTTGGAACAAGAAAGGAGCCTTAGCCATATAATGTCAAGCATCTGTTAATTCTGCTGACAAATCCTCCTGACGTCATCAGTTGTTCGCGATGGCTGTGATTTCAGCGCTAATATGAGATTATTATACGCCCATGTATATAAAGAACTGTTGTGCTATCGACATCGGCGATCTACATAACCGTGATCTGGATGGCATCAGGTGCACTATACCGCACGTGTGAGGTCAGGTGTTAGGTCATTCATAATATGTTGGATGTGTTTGATACGGTGGGTCAAAGACTAAGCGAGAATATCCGTATATAAATAGTGGGCTCTTCGACCGATGTAAATAATGAATGTAGAACACACACTTTTCATCTTCTTTGATCATTTTAAATATATTCTACATACAACCATGACCATAACAGTGACATCTTTGCAAAGGTCAACACATAATGATACCTCTCAAATCTCATAACTGTAACGAGAACAGAAATCTCTCGTAATTTTGATTTTTCTCTCCAGATTATTTGATCAAATTGATTTATCTTACACCAGCTTGGTTCCTTTGCATAACGTAATTTTCGTTTTTGCCAAATTTACTTGCGGGTATCCTCACGGCCCTAAATCAAGTTAATTGAAGTATTAAGTAAATTAATACTCGCCACTAATAACATCAAGGTATCATGAGATGAATTCTTTCAGCTTGATTGGGCGTCGCTAACAAGTCGAAGATAATCCGTTTATTCGGTGGTGATTCCTTTCGCTTTGTCTTCAAATCGACAACAATCAACATGATCGTCAAGATTTACGCATGTTTAGTGATTGTGTTGCTGATATTCACGGTCAGTGCAACGAAAAAAGAATCGAATCCACGATCCGGGCTTCCAATCGTGAAATTGAAAAATCGAATGTCTTATAGACCGATTTTAATGGTAAGTGCTATTCCCCGAATATAAATCGCTTTAAAGTAGCTGCTAAGAACTTCTAGAACTCTGATTCTATCCCGCTTTATAGATTTAAGGGGATAAGGTATGGTGAAGCTAGTCAACGCTTCTCACCGCCAGAATCTGTGAAGAAGTCTCGCAAAAAAGGGCGGGTGATAGATTCGGGGAAAGTCGGAAGTTTCAAGTGTCCACAAGCACATCCTGGTAGGCCGCTCATGATAAAAATATTCTACTTAGACCATTACTGATTTCAAAAGGCTGGCTTGATGAAAATCATTCCATCGTAAGGGCTACTTCCGAGGGTGCATCGATTCGCTCTTTCGGCCAACAGAGAAATAACTCAGGGAACCCTGCTCTGGTTGATTTACCTCCAGATGAGATCGAGGACTGTCTTTTCATGGATATTACAGTACCGAAATCTTTATGGGATCGAGCTCATGCCCATCCGGAGCAGGGATTCTCTCTTGTTATAGTCTGGATACATAGCAGTGGCTTCGTATCAGGCGACAAAAATTTTCATACGGACCCCGAGGCTTTGCTATCCCAAAGCTTGGAAGTTAATGAAAATGGGGCTATCCTCGTTTTTATCAACTATCGTCTTGGAATTTTTGGCTTTCTCTCTGGAAATGATGACCTGATTTCGAATGTCGGCCTACTGGATCAAAGGGCTGCACTGAACTGGATACGGCAAAATATAGAAAAGTTCGGTGGTGATAAATTTCGGGTGACTGTCGTTGGGGAGGATGCTGAAGCAGCCTCAATACTTCACCATATCGCGGCGCCAAAGATCTCTAAGAAGATGTTTCCAAAAAGCCATCATTTTGTTGGAGACAATAGTAGGAGCCCTTCAACGGAGGTACAGCCCATAAGTATTATTCCATGTCGACCAGGGGGGCTTGGCCACCACAACGCTTTCCTTAATTAGGCAACATCGCGAGGGTGCACCTCGCACCCATCCCTACTATGTTTTGTATGTATTCCGATGACAACAAAATCAACGCAATGGACTTTTTACTAAGTATTAGTTAATATAAGAATAGGAATTATTTTGAATTTTGTATTATGATTTGGGAATCATTGAATCAATGCTTTGATCATTAGAACTAATACAAAACACAGTAGGAATGAGTGCGAGGTGCACCCTCGCGATGTTGCCTAATTAAGGAAAGCGTTGTGGTGGCCCCCCCTGGTCGACATGGAATAATACTTATGGGCTGTACCTCCGTAGATCGGCAATTCTGAAGAGTCCAGCTTTCCAGCCATTGGTACAGTCACAATCTCGACTGACATTCGAGAAAATTCTGGATTACGCCAGCACATTCTCTGGTCATAAAATTGACAGTGTCAGCGGGTTGCGTAGGCTTCCATTTAAAACGCTGTACGCTATCAATACGGCCATTGTTCATGGTTCTTCAGTTAGTACCTTCACCTTCGGTCCAGCAATCGACTACGGAAAAAATTTGTATGTCCCGGACTTTCCGCTACGAAGCCTCGATTTTGGATTAGGTAATCAGGATGTCAACGTTTTTATTGGTCGTACCAATAACGAAGGCATTCAATTCGACTTAACTGCCGGAGCTTCTGAAAAGGGTTTTAGGACGCTGTTGGCCACCATTTTTCCGACTGTTGCTAGACGAGATATCGACTTTATTGTCGAAAATCTTTACTCCGACTATGACTACGCTAACGGCGGGATAAATCGGTCAACAGAGGCCCTAGCTGATGTGCTCGTGAACTGCAACGTTCACTATTTGGTCAGAAAAATGAAGAATTCTTTCGGCTTTGTAGTAAATGATGCATCAACTGGAGAAGACTACTCTTTAGACCGAATGTTTTTCAGTCATGAGTCATCTCCGGTATCAAGTCAAGGTAAAATATTGGAGAGCTTTCAGAAAAAGCTTCTTTTATTTGCTATGTTCTCGCTACAGGGTGCACAATCAGCTGGGCTGAAAAGTTATCAGAGCAGTGGTGAAGTGATGTTGGTGTCTAACGATACAATTCAAGGGTATTTGAATGACACGATTGTCAAGGAGAAACATTGCAAATACTGGGCCGGTAGCACGTATGAAATGGCGTCACTAAAAAGACGACGCTAAGACCACCCAGGTTAGTAATCCTTGCTGGCCTAGTACTATTTGAGTAGAGATCTAACAGGTAACTCAAAGATTGCAATGCATAACCATGAAAAGTTTACACATTAACACATATTGTTCAAGTCGAAATATGGTGTCTTGGAATCAAATGATACATGGTAAGTGATATTCTCAGATGCTTTGGCCTGATATACTAACACAACTATCACAGGCTTACAGTAGCGATCAAAAATGCGTAATAACACCGCCATGCTAGATCAATCTTACAATTACTCTACAAAAATTAGTTGAAAATGAATCATTCTTGAATCAATTGTATTCTCAGTCATTTCCCGATAGAAGTTTATTTATTCTTGTGAAAAGAATGATTTGTATCCAATTCGCAGTGTCCATTATCTCTGCTGTCCATGGCGCACTTTTGATCGCATCATTTCATCACGAGGTAGAACTTATATTAGTACCCAACTGCGCAGTAAACTTTAATTGTTTGGCCTACATAAGGATTTGATATTCCTCTACATCATTTCTAAACTATTTGGTGCCATTCTTTTCTAATTTTTTCACGATGAGAAAACTTTCGCTGAATTAGATAGATCATCTATTACCACCCTACTCAATGAGTGTAAGAAGGATCAAGATGCAAAAATACTAGGTTGTCATCAATTATGATGTCGGATCGTATGGTGCAGTGGTACACTCTCCGGGCCGTCCTCCCAAGTAGAGCCTGGGTAGCTTGGACAGCTGCGCCACTCGAGACAGGAGAAAGCTGGTACGAATTCAGTAAGACCCTTACACCACTTCTCCCGCGGTGATATCGCATTCGTAGGATGACGAAAGCATGCACAGATAACCATGTGATTTTCTCGCATTTCCCTGTGGTAAGTATTCACGGAAGAGGATGCATTTCATAAGGCGTTATTCTCGTAGTGTTATTTGCCAATGAATCTGGGTATGAGTGTTCCAAACGTCAAATTGAGTTCTCCTGCATAATCGCTCGCGTCATAGCCTCAGGTTGCATACGCAAAAATTATTAAAAATAATTATCCACATTTGTCTAAATCAATCTATGGTGTCGGAACTTTATTCCCCACCCTCATGAAAATGTCAAAACACCACATTTTCAAAAAAAAACAACCTCGACAAGCCTTCAATTACAATGAGCTGGCGTGAATCGATAGATAACCATTAGATGAACAAACTTATGCGGGGATTAAGCAACCAACGCGAGCGACGCGGACTTAGTATTGTTACAAGTGGGACCTATTTTGGTGAGGGAAAAAATATTGGACCCCCCCAGCGCCACACGCGGCACACAGAGCAGCCAATGAGATCGCACCAAATATGGTTATGTAACCCCAAATTCTCACAGATTGACAATGGCAAAATGTGCCGTGAAGATGATTAACATGCCCTTCGCGCTACTACCTATCCTCCCCAACTGTGTAGGGCTTATGATGCGTGGTTCTAAGTTTCCACTCTGTCATACCAAAATCAATCCCTTCTCGATACAACCTTATCTTTCTCCAGCATCTGTGGTAGATTGCCGAGATCGTGCTGTTGGACACACTCGCCAAGATGAGAGAGGGTGGGACTCGACAGGCACATCGTCATGCATCGTGGGAGATGATAAATTCAAGTCACGTTGACGATTGAACAATGCTTTGATATTGAAAGACTTTGCAGCCTCAGACTGCAATTCTTTTGCATGTTTGCTAGCTCTCTTCCCAGCTGAACGAGATCCGTTGCCATAACTTCCCCTCAAATTCTTGTCAGCATCTGCAGCCCAAGACAGTGTTCTCTTCCCTTGGGTGTTCGTCTCGGTTTCAATCTCAACATCATCTGCACCAGCTTGTTAGACTTCTTTCAAGGCTTGCCGCTTGCGACTCATGATTTACTAGACATACCTTCATGGTCCATGTCCGAGTCTCCACCTAAGTCCTCAACTTCAGTGTCCGTATTGCATTCTTCGGCGTCAGAGTCCCAGAACCAGACTCCATTATTCTCTTCTCCAGTACTGCTGATGATTGGACTTTCTGGGTCTAGAAGGCGAGGAGGTGAGGAGGTGAGCTCTCAGAAGTGGTTGTCTGCGTTCTGACGTGTCGGTTTGTGTTTTGTCCTTGACGAATACGCTTCATATGCGCTTTGCGTGCCCTTGATACCATGATGAATCTTGCGTGGTTAACAAGTGTAGGTAGTTACAAGTTGTCGGTAATAGAATGACTAGCGTCTAGTCACATGATGTTCAGACGCGTGTATTCAATACTTTCGTAAACTGTAAACAACAATACAAGTTAATGCCCATCATCATCATCTCGCGTGATCTTAAACCCTTCACACTGGCGCCCATTAGAAATCTCCATACAAACCATAAAGCATCGTCTCTTACGATAGCACGAAAGACGCAACAAAGACCTCCCCACATTGGCAAGCCTTCTTCAGTTCAAAACCGAGTTCCGCGTGCACCGCCCTCGGTGAGGGCACACTCTGACATGGTGCACTCCATTCAGAGACGCACACCTGAAATCGGCTCCAACTTCAATCCTCTCATCGCAGATTGGGATTCTCCAGAAAATAGCCAGCAGCCCGGCATGGACATCGATACTCTCGAGTACGATGACAGGTCGGAAGACGATCCTTTCACTGAACCTGCCCCCGCCGGTCCGATTAAAGAAGCCCTAACAAAGAGTGTCGACTTAATGACAGCCCGCGCGAAGGAAGCCGAAGCACTTTTCGGAGGTATCTCAATGCTACTCGACAAACAATGCAGCGCTGCCAGCCGCGGCTCTCTGCCCGAACAACAATACGCAGCCCTTAAAAACTTCTGCCAGGATCTGGCGAAAGTCGCAGGCCGCCATTTTGACGCCTACATCTGTGACAAACCTGCACCTACATTCAATCTTGCTCCTACGTCAAGCCGGGAAACATGCGGCACAGCCCCAAAAACTTATGCAAGCGTAACTAAACGCGGCCCCGTCAACCAACACTCCCAAAATAAACCCCCTTCGCAACCCATTACTAAAGCTCATCTTCAACCAAAATCCAACCGCCCGGATGATCAATTGTTTGTGCGCATTCCGGAAGGAGATAAAATCCGAGAGCTTTCTGCCTATTCCATTCAAGCTCATCTCAAAGCCAAGCTCGGGTCTGACAGCCAACTGCTCACAAATGTACAGCCAACAAAAACTGGGTTTGCTCTGTGCCCAAAAGGTGGAGAAACAAACACGCTCAAAGAAAAAATTGCTTCCGTCAGCTTCTTTGGTGATGCTCCAATTGAAAACTCGGCACCATGGACATCATATAGAATCAAGCATGTTCCCCGGTCTTATGGCGCACTAAAACAAATCAACGAGGAGTGGAAATACTGTCTCCAGCCCGTTACGGCCGCAGTAATGCAGGAGGCTCTTACCGCCGCAGCTGGAATGGCTCCAATGGCCATCGTAGCATCGCGAGACAACGAGGCGAATCCTTTATCCTCTGAAACAACCTGGATCGTCCGCTTTCCTGAAGAACACCAGCGTCTGCCTCGTACCCTTTTCTTGTTTGGCTACCGCACGCAGACCAGGATCCTTCCCCGCCGCCGTATAACAGTACAATGTACCCGATGCTGGCTCTGGCACAATGCCCGCACCTGCGCATCTAACCCAAGATGTCGCCTCTGTGGATCAACTTACCACTTGGAGGACAAACATGAAAATCTCTGTGCGGCCACCGGAGCGCACTCCTGTCCTAACCGCTGCATCCATTGCCATGGGCCACATCCTGCAGATGACAACAACTGTGAGCTCAGGCCCAAGACCTCAGGCCTGCCAAAGACTAAGACCCAAGTTGGCGAAATCCGCCGAATTAATGCAGAGGCTCGTATGAGGAAACAAGCAGAAGCAGGATGCGTTAAGCGCACTACCTCTTCCTCACAATCAGCAGACGGCCGTAGTGCGCCAAACATGCAACCAGCACAAGAATCAACTGGTTCTCACAATCCCTACGGAGCTCTCGCCGTAGTGGAGCCGAGCAACGACCACATCCATTCCTCATGACCAACACAAGCCAAAGAAGCCCAAAAAAGCCATTAAAAATCTTATCAGCAAACGTTGGCAGAGGTGCTGTAGCACACGAGATTGCCCTAAACGAAGCCCATTCAATCTCTGCAGATGTCATCTTGATCCAGGAGCCTTACATTTTCAGAGATCTTACCAGGCGGATCACTAAAAACCACCCCTCTTATATCACCTACTCGTCCATCAACGACTGGGCTGATAACCGTCCACGGGTGATGTCATACATCCGGAAAGGCGCCTGCCTCCATTCAGAACAGGGCCACACCGCCAATTCCAGCGATCTACTATTACTCAAGATCACCTCACGCTGTAGAAAATCGCTCCATATCCTAAACATGTACAACGCTCCTCCAGGTTCAAGTGGTGGCTGCGCTCTACAAACCCTTTATTCTCTTTCGCTCCCCCTACATGGGAACTTTTTGTTACAGGGCGATCTGAATCTACATCACAAAAGATGGCAACCATCTTGGCCCCGTGGCCCTTCCCAAGGCGCAGAAAATTTTGTGGACTGGGCGGAGGGAAATGATCTCTCTCTTCTTTCTCCTATAGACGAGGCTACACATGCACGTGGCAATGTTCTTGACTTAGCCTTTGGGTCCCCCGCTCTAATCACCAAGTCGCAATGCGTCATAGCACACCACTTAGACACTACGTCAGACCATGCCACACTGCTCACCACAATAGATTGGATAGAGGACACCATACCTCACCAAAGGCTCAGATTAGACACCTTGGACCCTGCTCTATTCAACCGCTTGCTAACGACCACGGTTAAAAACGTCGCCACCATTCCTCAGTCTCCAAACCTAGACGATCTTGACAGACTAGCACTAGATCTTACAGACGCAATTCGGTCGGCGTACTCTGGATCGGCTCGCCGCTCTCTCGGCCACGGGAAAGGCAACCCATGGTGGGATAACTCCTGCAAGCTCGCTCGTCAGAGATACAGGACACTCAAAAAGAATCCGCTAACCGATGAAGAATTTGCAGAGGCAAGGAAAGTTTTCCGGAAGGCCATCAAGAAAGCGAAGAACGAATTCTTTTTGAACAAGGTTGGGAATGCTAGTACAGCCAAGGAAATCTTTGGCATGACCAAATGGCATAAAACTATGGGCTCCTTTCGCTCACCGCCGCTCAAAGACCCTAGATTTCCATGAAAGTCCCCTGCAACCGGCGCGGCCGAGAAGAGAGCAGTACTTGCAGACAATCTACTGGCTAACCTTGCTCAAGTAGCTGATATACCATTTGATGCTCCCACAGCTCCCTCACGCGCGATATCCTTTCCTCCGCTAACCCGTCAAGAAGTCAAAGACTCAGTACTCAGAGTCGGCAATAGTACCCCTGGAATTGACGAGATCCCGACCGCCATCCTCCGACATGCTTGGCCTCTAGTCGCTGACCATGTTTACTCCCTCTTCAGCGGCTGTGTTTCTCTAGGCTACCACCCAAAGTGTTTCCGCCAGGCTATTGTGCTCATGTGTCAAAAGCCAAACAAATCTAACCTATCATGCCCCCGCTCATACCGCCCAACCGCTCTACTCTCTGTTTTAGGGAAGGGCTTAGAACGAGCTCTAGCAAAACGCATGGCGTGGATTGCAGTCCAACACAAGGTTCTTGCCAGCCAACAATTCGGGGCTCTACCAGGCAGATCCGCGGTGGACCTAACCACTTGCCTCACACATGACGTGGAAAGGGCTCTGAATGAAGGGTATACTGCTAGCATGCTCACACTAGGCGTAAAAGGAGCTTTTGACGCTGTACTCCCAGGTAGACTGATCAGACGAATGAGAGAACAAGGCTGGCCTGATGACATAGTCAAATGGGTAGGCTCCTTTGCTTCTGGTAGATCCGTGCAAATTAAGATGGATGGCGAAACCGGTCCTCCACAACAGATAAACTGTGGCCTCCCCCAAGGCTCACCTATTTCTCCAATACTGTTCATGCTCTACATCGCTCCGCTGTTTAAGATGGGCAGTATATCTCGCAGATTCGGATACGCCGACGACGTAGCAATACTAGAGATCCGAAAGTCGCTTCAAGAGAATTGTATCTCACTAACGGAAGCGCTAAAGGAAGCCTTAACTTGGGGTCAGGAGGAGGGAATCACTTTCGACCCCAACAAAACCGAACTCCAACACTTCTCGCGCCGTCGCGCAGACAAAGATCCTGCCTCCACACCACGTATCTCTTACAAGGAATTCACTATCGCCGAAGATACCACACGCCCGTACACAAGATGGCTTGGTGTCTATTTCGACAAAAAACTAACCTTCAAATGGCATGCCAATATTCTCGCAAGTAAGGCTATGAAGGTAGCGAACGCCCTCCGAAGTCTAGGTAATACAACCCGCGGGGCTACACCGAGTCTGCTCCGCCAAGCGGTAACCGCCTGCGTAATGCCTATCGCATATTACGGCGCCGAAACCTGGTGGCCTGGACGACATAGATCAACACCACAAAAAGCCATAGTCTCAAACCGAGTGGAAGGACATATATCCTTACTGCGCCGAGTAGCTCTTACCAGCGCTAGAGCAATCCTGCCGGTCTACCGAACGACGCCAACTCCTGCCCTATTTCGCGAGTCCGGACTCCTCCCCCCCGAAATTCAGCTGGACGCAAGACTACGTCAGGCTGCTCTTCGTATCCATCGCCTAGACCGCTGACATCCTCTTCGCCGATGTGCGGAATGGACCCTGCAACATAGAAGGCGTATATCTCGCTTTTCTGTTGGAATCCTCAGCCTCCCTGACGTAGAGTTCATAGATCCTCTTATTCTTCCCCCATGGCACAACCAAGAAGGTTGGCGCGCTAGCATTAAGCGAGTTACCAGGTCTCCCTTTCGAGGCTCCGGCGAAATTCCATTCCAAGATCTGGTTGCTTATGCAGACGGCAGCCGATCAGATTCAGACTCTGGTCCTCAAGTAGGAGCCGGAGTAGTTGTGATGCAAGCGGACCGGGTCATTCTCAGAAGACTTATCCCTCTCAGCCCTTCACTAGAAATTTTTGACGCCGAAGCCACCGCCGTACTACATGCACTGGAACTAACCTTGTCACTACCATCAACAAGATTTGCTAATAATCTCTGGATTCTTACAGACAACCTAGAAGTAGCCCGTCGTCTCCTGTCATCCCCTGTCTGCTCCTCGCAGAAGCTCTTTCTAGACTTCACTAACAAGACCGCTGCCTGGCCTCAACGGGCACGCCTTCCTCACACTATTCCGGGCAAAATCGAAGTTCGATGGATTCCCAGTCATGCTGGCATCCGTGGAAATAATCTAGCAGATCAGGCCGCGAAAGAGGCGATTATAATGCCATCTCCTCCCCCTGTCCCTCTATCTTTAGCTGCTGCGAAGCGCTGGGCTAAAAAGAAAATATCTACTGCTGTAAATAACTACTGGGAACAAAACGCACCCCAGTCATATCGGGATCTCGGCATTGGGATCTCTGAAAGCTGCCCCGGAGAGTTGCACCTACCTAGGACATTCGTCTCTCATATTTATGCCGCTCGCTCAGGGCACGGAGATTTTGCCTTGTATCATGAGCGGTTTAATCACGAAAATGCGCACAACTATTGCAGTTGTGGTGACCAAAAATCTACAAGCCACGTACTACAATGCAGACTGTCGCCCCAGAGGCTCCCAAAGATCCCGGGGATGTATGCAAATAAAACTTCCTACTTCTTCGGCTCATTAAAAGGCGCTAAAAAATTGGCCAAATGGCTGGAAGCCACAAAATTTTTCACTGAAATCTGCCCCAGATTCCCCCTCTCAGAGGACAGCCAAACACTTTTCTAATTAGGTTAAAAAAAAAACACACACCGGCGTTTTGGAGGTCAATTATTCAGTTCTCTAGTCTTTGCGTAGCAGATGACCATCATTACCTTTATTAAATCATGTAATTTATCATTAGACTTTGTTTTTAGCCTTCTTGTTTAAACATAGGGCAAATCTCGCCAGTAAACCGGGCTCCACTTCTTTTGTTTGGGAAGCGGGGCGCCTCAGCCACTAGGGCAGTAAGCCCTAGCGTCCTTTACCTTCGGGTGAATGTAGCGCGGCAAAGGCTTACGCCTTTGCTTGATAGACGTAAAATAATACAAACAAACAAACAAACAAACAAACAAACAAACAAACAAACAAACAAACAAACAAACAAACAAACAAACAAACAAACAAACAAACAAACAAACAAACAAACAAACAAACAAACAAACAAACAAACAAACAAACAAACAAACAAACAAACAAACAAACAAACAAACAAACAAACAAACAAACAAACAAACAAACAAACAAACAAACAAACAAACAAACAAACAAACAAACAAACAAACAAACAAACAAACAAACAAACAAACAAACAAACAAACAAACAAACAAACAAACAAACAAACAAACAAACAAACAAACAAACAAACAAACAAACAAACAAACAAACAAACAAACAAACAAACAAACAAACAAACAAACAAACAAACAAACAAACAAACAAACAAACAAACAAACAAACAAACAAACAAACAAACAAACAAACAAACAAACAAACAAACAAACAAACAAACAAACAAACAAACAAACAAACAAACAAACAAACAAACAAACAAACAAACAAACAAACAAACAAACAAACAAACAAACAAACAAACAAACAAACAAACAAACAAACAAACAAACAAACAAACAAACAAACAAACAAACAAACAAACAAACAAACAAACAAACAAACAAACAAACAAACAAACAAACAAACAAACAAACAAACAAACAAACAAACAAACAAACAATACAAGTTAATGTTTATATATCGTCAGATACCGGTAATTTCGACCAACATTGATCAACTAGGTCAAAGTCCCGAATTACAAGACTACCGTTTACAAGCCGTGGTCTGATTGTGAAGATTCTACGTCGTAGAGGTAGAATAAATTACGCCGTAGGTGTAATTCGATCAGATTTAATACCGTAGGTGTTGGATCATTCTGGTTCCACAGTCCCAGAAGAACGACAATAACACGTCACGCTACTGAACCAGACGTCTAAAAGACCAAAAACTAATATCCTTACGCGTCATTCCGTGGTATCTAAACGTTGAAACCGACAATTAAAGATGTCCTCAAGCAACAACGATCAAGATCTCAAGGATCTCTTGTATAATGAAGGAGAAATAATGTCGCATGAAGATGTTCTTAAGGCAACAAAAACAAATATTATTTCCTATATAGAGAAAAGAACTAGAGAATACCAAGAACATAACCTCAAAGGCCTCGACTTGTTTACCTTCTGGCAGGCTGATTTCGAAAATTTTGATGTAGCAGCATACAAGAAAACGACGGAAGGCACCAGGATACTTCGTGATTTCTTATACTTAAACGGAGTATTTATACCTAAGAATCGTAAATCAATCGCCGAAAATCTGATCGCAAGTGCTAAGGCTTGGGTACCATGGCCTGTAGAGTCACCTAGCTACTATCACCAAAAAGAACAAAACACAATGATCAACTCTCCATCAAACCGCCAAATCAAAACAGAAGAAAATCAGCATCCTAATAATAATAAAGATGCATCCAATAAATCAAAGACCAAAGATCAGGCTACCTCTGACTGTAATATGGACTATCCGCATTCAAAAAATGCACCATATAATTTAATCAATCTCTCAAAAATATACACCGATGACCTCAAATATAGTGGAGACGATGACAGTTTTGATTATAAATATGGGATCTTCATCGATTTGTGTGAAAAAGTCGAAGTTCCAAGGGATGTATACTTTAAGGCATTTTCAACAATGCTGAAAGGAGCAGCACTGAACCATTTTTACACTTCTATTAAAACAAACCCCCGTATCACACAACTATTCGAAATTTGCGAGGATATACGGAATACTTTCGAAGGCAGCGAGTTCAAAAGAAGCAATCTAACAAAATGGAACAACATGACACTAAAAACGATTTTGGAAAATCATCCCGAAAAAAACGTCGAATCTTGCTTCCAATTGCTTGTTAATGAGCTGCGAAGTACTCAAATGATGTTACAAAGCAATTTTCAAGATGACGCAACCCTCCAAAACAAGCTGATTCTTGCTTGTCAAGCTCACCCAGCATGCTCCATTGGATGTTCTATTCCTGCTTCATCTTCTATCGGCCTGATTAACAATCTGCGATTGAGCATAAGCAACTACTTAGCTGTCCATAAGAATCCGGAGCAGAACCAATTTTTACTTCAATCAGACATTAGCTCTGGTTTAAACAATGAACAATATATCATCGATCGTAAGTATCATTCAAATCGTCAATCTGGAAATAGTACATCCCACTCCAGTCAAAAATTTCAACAGGATGGACAGACAAAAAGATGCTTTTTCTGCAAGAAAAACGGCTGTTGGTCAACCCGACATTCCAAAGAAGAAAGGGAACGGGCAAAATCTAACTTCAGAGAAAAGAATAACAGAGCTGCCGACCGCCGTTATACCCAATACGTCGCTGAGTTTGAAGGAACTGATGAAGAGGAATTTAATGAAGAAGAAATTGAGGCTTTAATTTCAGACCTCGAAAGAGCCGAGCCAAACGACAATGATACTTTCCTGACAGAAGTAGGCGAAATCGACCATGTAGTCGCACATTCTTTAGTTTCCAAATTAGCAGATAGATCAGCAAGTCACGCTCTTCTCAAAAGTAATGATAATATTGAATATTTAAGCTCTGAAGAATCATTAGTAGCAGAGCCTCAACAAATAAAATGCCGATATGGTCCGGAAAAATTCCACGGCATCATGATTGATACTGGAGCCGCTGGTAAATCAACGGCCGGGTACAACCAATTTCTGGCGTACAATCAACTTTTTACAGACACCCGAATCAATACAGATTATCAAGGAGCCGTTAACGTCACATTTGGTATCGGCTCTACCACATCAATCGGCAGCGTCTCTATTCCTACACCAATTGGAATATGTGTATTTCACGTTGTCAAAGCTGACACGCCATTTCTATTAAGTCTTGAAGAAATGGATAGAAAGGGCGTTATATTCAACAATGTTAATAATCAACTAATAAATAATAATAATAAAAGCATACACCTATCATTAGGCGGTTTGGTCACCCATTCATGGTGTGGGGGCCGATGATTACAACACCATGCTACCTGACAGAGACTGAACTTCGGACGCTCCACCGTCGATTCGGACAACCCACTGCAAATCGACTGGTTCATTTGTTGGAAAAAGCCGGGCATGATGAGTCACATCATAGACAGATACTTGAGCGGATCGCGAAACACTGCCTTAAATGCCAAAGATTTGCAGGAGCTCCAATGCGATTCAAATTCACACTTCGTGATGATGTCGATTTTAACCATTCGATATACATCGATGTTATGCACATCTCCGGCTCGCCTCTACTACACGTTGTTGACGAGGCAACAAGATTTCAAGCCGCAAAATGGTTAAAGAACATGTCATCTCAACATGTTTGGAATACCCTACGATTATGTTGGATTGATGTCTACTTAGGGCCCCCCGACATAATTAATCACGACGCAGGTACAAATTTTGTTTCATCGGAGTTTCAACAGTACGCGAAATCTCTCGCTATCAATACGAAGGAAGCACCTGTCGAGTCGGCAAACACTATTGGTATTGTCGAAAGATATCACAAACCCCTCCGTAGAGCGTATGAGATAATCAAAGAAGAAATCAACGCAGGTAATACACAAGATCAAAAAGAATTGGTTCTACAAATGGCAGTAAAAGCTGTCAACGATACTGCTGGGTATGATGGCATCGTCCCGACGCTTCTAGTTTTCGGGGCAGTTCCTAGAATCTCTGAACAAGATCCACCAAGTCCTTCAATCGTTAAAAGGGCTGCTGCACTTAAAAAGGCAATGGCTGAAGTATCAAAATTACGGGCAACTAGACAAGTTACAGACGCACTCAGAACCAGAAATGGCCCCATTACACCAAACATACCCCTAGGATCAAGTATCCTCGTATGGAGAAGTCATGAAAAGAACTGGACCGGACCTTATACTTTAATTGCTATCAATGGAGAGACAGCCACTGTCCAAATGCCACACGGCCCCTCTAATTTTCGAACAACATGCATTAAACATTACAACGATCAAAATGCTCAACAGAATGAAATTCCGAATCAAAACCTTGGACCGCAAACAGAGAACACAGCTATACGACGCCAACCGGCAAGAAACGCTGGACTACCGGCACGATACCGAGACAATATTTTTATGAATAATGATGTACAACCTAATTTCGTTGATTCACGGCGCAAGGAGTTAGATGGGTTACTGAATAGAGGAGTTTTTGCTTTTATAAAAGTTAATGAGATTCCACCAAAAGCACGCATTTTCAACAGTCGTTTCGTAGACCGAGTGAAAAATGAAGGAACAGCAAACGCAATGGAAAAGTCGAGACTGGTAATACAAGCATACAAAGATGATGAAAAGAAAACTGTCCTTACATACTCCCCAACAATCCAGAGAATGAGTCAACGACTCATAATAAGCCTATCTTTGTATAAAGGCTTCAATATCTTCACCCGCGACATTTCACAAGCTTATACGCAGTCAAAGAGCCAGCTTACTCGGGAATTTTACGTCAGACCACCTAAAGAGCTTGCTTTGCCTCAAGATACACTCTTAAAGGTTCTTCGTCCATTATATGGCGTTCCAGAGGCAGGAACACATTGGTTTCGAACATATCATGATCATCATGTACAAAAATTAGGTCTTAAATCCTCTTCGTATGACCCATGCCTATTATTCAGCTGTGAAGCCATGTTAGGCCTACAGACAGATGACACCTTTGCTGCAAGCACCACCCAGTTCAAACTAAAAGAGGAATTAGAACTCCAAAAAGCTCAATTCGACGCAAAACCGATTCAAGAGTTAACAGAGAACAACCCAATCATTTTTAATGGTGCTCATTTATCAATTTCTAATACCACAATCTCAGTCACACAGCACGATCAAGTGAGCAAGATCGCTCTCTTAAAAGATACTTGTAAACACGAGTACGTTTCTCAAAGAGCTAGAGGATCATACATCGCATCGGTCTGTCAACCTCAAGTCGCATTCGGACTATCACATGCCGCACAGATTACAAATCCAACCTCCACTCGATGTGACAAGACTTAATAAGTCTTTAAATTGGCAACTACAGAATCCATCCAAGGGCTTAAATTTCGTCAAACTCTTCGGCAAGCTGCGAATAATAGTTTTTACAGATTCATCTTTCGCTAACAACCCCGATTTTTCCTCTCAGCTAGGATACTTAATAGTCTTAGCCGATGAACACAACAACTGTAACATCATTCACTGGTCAAGCATAAAATGCAAACGCATTACAAGAAGCGTAATTGCTTCAGAACTCTACGCCATGTGTCATGGCTTCGACATTGCCTGTGTCATTAAAGATACAATTGACAGTTTCCTCGGGTACAAGGTACCCATCATTCTCTGTATTGACTCTTTTTCCCTTTTTGAATGTCTTGTAAAGCTAGGGACCACCCTTGAAAAACGTCTAATGATCGATATAACTGCCTTCAGACAGGCTTACGAACGACGAGAAATTACAGAAATTATTTGGATTAAGGGAGAGTCAAACCCAGCAGACGCCCTTACGAAATCCACGGGAAACCAAGCACTACAACGAATTGTGGACTTGAATAAAGTCAACCTAGAGGCTGGGGCATGGGTGGAAAGATGATACATACAATTTACTTAATTTCATTTCGTTCGTTTAGAAAGAGTCCGCAGTGTCGGTAATAGAATGACTAGTGTCTAGTCACATGATGTTCAGACGCGTGCATTCAATACTTTCGTAAACTGTAAACAACAATACAAGTTAATGTTTATATATCGTCAGATACCGGTAATTTCGACCAACACAAGTAATGGAAGCTCTGCAACGGATGGTAACTGATATCACGGCTTGAAAAACTTATCGTGAGTAGCTATGTACTTAGATAGGTAGGTATCATATGATGATTGAACAAGAAAGATCGCGACAAACTCGAAACATCACGTCTCAGGACGCGTCTATTAGACAGTGGTAAAATAGGCAATTAACCATGAAATTCGGAATCATGGATGCTTCCCAATTAAGACTAGCGTCTTCTAGTCGGGACTAGTACGGCCGCTAGCATCCACTAGCGCACAGATTAAACGAGGACTGAATGAACCCCGAGGGCGGGGAACAAAATTCCGACACCATACTACAGTAGTACCTGTCTAAACTCATAGTGGGTCCCAGGTTTAAGTATTGAAAATATTCATTGAAATTCAACCATTTACATTTGCAATACTTACCCCTACAGCTCATTCTCCATGCAGGGGCAATTATTGAAAATATAAACGGTAAAATTTCGATGAATACCCTCTGTAATTATACCGGGACCCACTACGGGTTTGGACAGGTTCTACTGTAGTCATAACTAGACTTACAATTAGTCGAATTTAACAAGAGATTTGTATCTACACCCGGTTTCTGGTAATTGGAGTAATACTTATTCCGCCCGCTTACGTTAGATTGATGCGCAGGCCTATAGATAGATAGACATCGTAAACTACATACCAATAGAATATAACATCATGTTTACTCAACCGGTAGTCTTTGCTTCTACTTTTTACAAACGTGATATACTACCCATCCAACAAGAGTGCAAGGGATCTCTATCTAAGGATATACGCACACACACATACAGATAAATAGTCTTCTCCAACTTTTGTATTAATGCAATATTATTTTCTGATCCGTTATTTAAATACCCGTGATTACTATGTGTTGAAGTTCCAGTAAACCAACGTAAATGGTAGCGAAATATCAGGTATCGTGAATTGGTGATATAATAAGCGATATCAAGGAAGTCTTTCCATCCTCAATTGAAATTGTCAAATCTAGAAAGAATGTGCGAGTACATTTTTACCTGATGAAAACATGGTCTTGTGTATATTAATAAAACCTTTTTCAGGTAGCAGAAATAATGAAGCAAACAATAACAGCCTATTTAAATCTTCAACACTATGTTGAAAAGCATCTGCTCATAACCATACCACTAGTGAAGTCTTTGAATAATGAAAGCCTTCTCAGATAGCTATTAAATTTTCTCGCTTCTCCCCGTGCTGGTTATTCCGGGAAGAAGGTACATACCATAAGAGTTATCTTCGTGGTGGTATATGCAAATGAAATCTAAGTCTGAGTGTTCACAACCTCAAAACTAAGTCATTTCATGAATTATTGGTATATTCCCAATACTCCTGTATGGGCAAAAATAGCGCTAAAATGGGGATTTTGAGTTTATGAATATAGGTATCTGCTCGTCATGTGATATTGAATTGAAAGACTGTTCGTAAAAGATCCATATCGTGAGTAGATATTGGAAGACGTTTAGATAAACTTCCACGAAGATAGTCATTAGAAACAGGCTCTTACATGTTGATTGCGACGCTATTGAACATGAACCATTTTATCATAGAAATAACTGATTCTTTAAGATATATGAATAAGCTGAAGTAACGAATTTTGAAGACTAATCTCAGTATGTACACGCAAGTTACAATTGCTGATAAAGACAAACTCCGCTTTTGAGTTCCCTATTTTCCCCCTGTAAAATTTCAATGTTGTCAAAGAATGGTAGTTGTGACTTAATTTCTCTTCCTCATCCGTCACAAACTCGTTGAATAATTGGTTTAGATTGCAAAATATTTATAAGGTCCCATGTCGAAAAAAAGCTTCTGTCCTGCGTTTTGCTTTCTTCGTACTCCTCCTTGAAATGATAATCTATTTGAGCCCAACCATTACTGGATAGTTATCTTGCGAGCTTCGTGTTTCTTCTGTTTAGGTACCAGCACGCTCAGAATTCCGTCTTTCAGTGATGCCTTCACATTGTCCTGATCCACTGGTGCTGGGAAGCTGAATGATCGAGAGAATTCTCCTACGCTGCGTTCACTGACCCAGATCTTTTCCTCGGTGTTCTTGCTCTCTGTCTTCTCATTTTCTGTCTTTTTCGCTTGACTATTTTCACCTCCCTTGGTCTGTCCTTCGATTAACCCGGCTGGAGGTGTGCCTTTTGTATAACTGCGCTCGACGTGACCCTTGATCGTGATGGTAGATGCATCGCTGAACTCGATATTGATGTCTTTTTGGTCAATGCCGGGCAGCTCGCCGTGGAGCTCGTACGAATCTTTCAGCTCTTTGACGTCAAACTTGGGTGTGAACGATTTGAGACTCGCGCGCAGTGAGTGTTCTGAACCGCGCGAGTATTGGTCGATCTCGTCGAGGAGTCTGATGACGGGTGAAAAGGCGGTTTGATCGTTGGTGATGAATGATCGTGGGAAGAGTGAGAAAGACATTTTGAATATATTCGATTGATGTTAATAATTAGAATTTCGTTTGAGAGTAGGATGACTTTGCGATTTGTCTTTTCTTGAATTGATCTTGATGGATATGGGCTACAGATTGGTTCCAGGCTTCAATTTATACTATCTCTCATGCCTCTAGCACTTACTAGAAACACTGGGTACATCTTTTTTGTAGGTAGTTCTGGAAGGTTCTCTCTAGGCTGTGACCCAAGCGTAGGCTGTGCGTGATAGAGAATATACAATTCTAGAAGCTTCTATGTGGTGAACAAGTCTGACGATCGCATTTCTACGTCCTTCTATTTTTAGTCCCGCGAGAACTACTGTAGAACCCCTCTTAGCTAATAGTGGGTCCCGGTATACGGAGGTACAGCCCATAAGTATTATTCCATGTCGACCAGGGGGGGGGGGGGCTTGGCCACCACAACGCTTTCCTTAATTAGGCAACATCGCGAGAATGCACCTCGCACCCATCCCTACTGTGTTTTGTATGTAATCCGATGACAACAACATCATCGCAATGGATTGTTTAATAAGTATTAGTTAAGATAAAAATAGGAATAATTTTGCATTTTGTATTATGAGTTGGGAATCATTGAATCAATGCTTTGATCATTAGAACTCATACAAAACACAGTAGGAATGGGTGCGAGGTGCATTCTCGTGATGTTCCCTAATTAAGGAAAGCGTTTTGGTGGCCAAGCCCCCCTGGTCGACATGGTAAAATACTTATGGGCTGTACCTCGGTAAGTGTCTAAAAGATTCATTGTAACTTGGACTTTAATATTTGTAACACTTACCCTTAAAGGTCATTTTGCCAGCAGGGGTAAGTATTGCAAATATAAACGGTAAAATTTCTATGAATCCCTTCAGTAATTATACCGAGACCCACTATTAGCTAAGAGGGGCTCTACTGTATAACGCTGTAGTAGTATTCTTGGCATTCTTTATAATTCTTCTCATTTCTATTACAGTAGAACCCCTCTTCGCTAATACATTTGGGCTAACCTCAAATTATTAGCTATCGCGTATTATTAAGGTACAGGGGAGTGGGTCATATGTATCTATTTTTAGTAGGTAATGAATTTTCCCGTGCTTATACCAACACCTAAACACCTAATGAGTTAGAGTGAATGGTCAGAATAAGGTTCGAAAACACAAATGAATTTTTAGTATATAGAAAATAAAATCCATATTTTCATTAATTCTTCCACTCATTGCTTTCATTTTACTTCCAAAAAAGACCCGATCCCCCGAAATCATCAAAAACAATCTCCATTCTTTTACAAACCTAGATATTCTTGCCGTCAAAACCAACACAATAAACCAAAAAGAATGCCACAAAACACTCCAGCCCCAATGTATAGCATCATGACTGATGCAGAACTCATAGTTATCTGCCAAAAAAAGATTGAATCACCACATTTCGCCCAGAAACGGGGGACGGAGACGGCGTTTCTACCTGTATGTGGTGTCCCCTTCGAACCTGGAGTTTATCTTCAGAGCCAACAGAAACACGCAATACTTAGTCACGGAGGAAAAGTCACCCAGATGAGTTTCCGGGGCGTACCCAGCTCCCGTTATGGTGGTGATGGATTGGACTAAGTTGGCCCTTTTTACCAAGATGAATTCTCACTGTTTACAAATATTCTGATATTATACTGTCTCCTGAGGAAAGAGCACCGCTACCTGAGCGCTGGTGGTGTCGGTATAAGGAGGATATCTGGACTATGGGATATTAGGGAGATACAGATGGGTATACGCATCTCGTGTGGCTCTGGTGTCTAGGCCTCGCCTGGCTGGAGTTGCAGGTTTTTTGAGACTTTTCCCCGCGTACCGGTTCCCATGGCTGCTCTTTTCAAATTTTTTTTGAGCACAAGGTTCCGTAGAAAAGATCGTTGAATCCTATGGGTAATTTCTGAGCTAAATGGCTACCCGTCATGGGTCAATGTATCAATGATCTTAGTTTCGAGGTAAAAGGGGATGGGAGCACTGTAAAAGGTGTGGCCTGGGTCAGAGAGGAGCCCTAGAGTTATAATAGTCTTGGTCTCTACTCTCATACACGGGTCCGGAATGTCAAAAAGGTATTCCCTGTCCATTGGGCTTTGTACAGGATCTACCCCTAGTAATATCTACGGGCTAATTTACAGTAATTATCCATTCATCTGACATAATGCCTGCTCCTCATCCAATCACCCAACAAGAATATATCGCCAACATCTAGTTTTACACCAGTCAAAAATTCGAGCGATTTACACTGA
Organism: Podosphaera xanthii; assembly: GCA_028751805.1. Classification (NCBI taxonomy): domain Eukaryota; kingdom Fungi; phylum Ascomycota; class Leotiomycetes; order Helotiales; family Erysiphaceae; genus Podosphaera; species Podosphaera xanthii. The sequence goes on from JAPWIX010000006.1 coordinate 6,198,089, forward strand.
ATCGTTGTTGAAAGTGAGGCATGCTTTAAATGACCCTAACGCTATATATCGTATCAATTGTAGCGATAGATGAACAGCGAGGAAACATCTCCTGCGAGGCGTAGTTATTCGAGAAGAGCTTCAGCAGATAAGTGCCTTCAGGTCATTCTTTACTGGATTTGGAAAGATCTCAGCTAAATAACTCAAGGCAATTACTTTACACAATACTGGCCACGAACGAGGCGAAATTGCATCTATCCTCGACTTGAGCTACAAACAAGTTATTCACATTATCAATAGAGGCACTACCTCTCCCAAAAGAAATCCGGGTGGAAAACGAAAACTGGATCAGGACCAAGCTGATGAGCTAGAAACTTTTGTGCGACTCTCTCGAAGTAATCGCCAGATGACGTATATAGAGCTTGCCATGGGGTTTAGTTGCTGGGGCGCTGGGGTTTATGCGATTAGAAGTGCGCTCAAAGATAGAGGTTACTCCAGGAGTTTGTCTCGAGCAAAGCCACCTATATCCGAGGTCAACATGATAAAAAGGTTAGAGTGGGCTCTAAATCATCGTCACTGGATCATCGACGATTGGAGTCAGATCCTTTGGAGCGACGAGACATGGGTAACAGATGGTAGACATCGAGATGCCTACATCACGAGAAAGGTTTGTAGCGCGTGTCATCAGCTAGGATTTAGATGGCTAATAATATACAGCCTGGTGACAAGCTTGAATACACCTGCCTCGTCGACAAGACTAGAAAGAGCACAGCCTGGATGTTCTGGGGGAGTTTTCACGGAACTCAGAAAGGGACCTGCTTATTCTGGGAAAAAAATTGGGGTTCAATAACAGGGCCGAGTTATTGCGAACACATTGTTCCCCATGTGGCTGACTACATGGAGGTGAATCCTGAATTGCAATTCATGCAAGATAATGCACCGCTACATAAAGCGGCCTTCACTCGGGAAAGTTTAAGGGTTAAAAATATTGAGCCCATAAACTGGCCTCCTTACTCCCCAGACCTCAACCCTATTGAGGCTGTGTGGAGCGAGATGAAGGATTATGTTGAAAATCAATATCCTGAACTCGAGGATGGGCGGGAGCGGTCTTCGGCTGAGCTTCGCATTATCATACTGGAAGCATGGGATTCTATAAGTCATAACTCTTTGCAGTATCTCATGGGAAGTATGCCGGCGCGATGTCAGGCGGTGATTGTAGCTGGTGGGGGAGCTACGAGATATTGAAGATTTATTTTTACGGCTAGTCACTAGTTTTAACTTTAGGCGTATTTAGTGCGCAATCTGCTATAAAATTTACCAGATTAAGCTTAGTCTCATGAAAGCTCCAAGGTCCTCCCTTTTGACATTCGCGATTACGATTACACGTAATACACACAAATTTTCGAGTATCACTTCCATAGTGGGCCTAGATAAATATTTTTTATAGAAATTTGTATGGCGAGACCCTGGTCAAAAAGTGGGTTTGACATTCAGCACCCATCAACGAGAGTACTCTGATACTACGGTATTAATCGTGTATAGGCGCTAAAATTCGACTTTTACAGGGTATATAGGCTTTTACTAACTTGAATTAGCATGACGATAAGTAGATCTCCCCACCTAAACTTTAAATTTGTATGGCAAAAATTTCACAACGAAATATTCGTTGGTTTTGCTTTTTTGGTCCATTATAGCCCTCTATTCACTTTTTAATTCATTAATACATTTCATAAATAAATTATACTTCTATCTAGCTAATAATTTACATATCCGCCTTCAGCTTCGTAAACGGCTCTGATTCTTCGGGGCATCGAATCTATCAGTTTCTCCAAGTCATCCCCATTAAACCCCAGATCCCACGCCTCGTTCACTATTTGACGAAGATGCCCTTGACTCCGCTGCCCCCTTGATCCAACGCTGGATAAAGACGCTCCATGTACGCTTTCATATAACTCCACAAAGTTTCTATCGGATTTAAATCAGGAGAATATGGCGGCCACTCCATTAGAGAAATATTCCTCCTTTCAAACTCACGCATAGTTTGCCTCGACTTGTGAGGAGGGGCGTTGTCCTGCATCACATCTAGTCCTGGTTCCCGAAAGACCGCACTCTCTATGAGAGGCACTATCCTCTCGCAGTAACTGGCCGCAGTGATATGGCCCCACTCCTTCTCCCAAATCAGGCAAGGCCCCTTCTGTCGTCCAAAGAAAGATCCCCAGAACATCCACCCAACTCTCCTCCGCGTCTTGGCTAGGACACAGGTATCTTCGTACTCTTCCCCAATCTTTGACTTAAACTTAGCTCAAGGGAACTCTAAATCTTAGGAGCCTTTAAGGGACTACTGACCTTTCTTGTGACCCAACGATCACTTTGCCGACCATTCATAGCCCAAGTCTCGTCGGACCAGAGGACTCTCATCCAATGTTCCTTCCGCCAGTGGAGATGTATTCTGGCAAACTCATATCTCTTCAGTTTGTTGACTGAAGAGATAGGAGGTTTTAATCGTGCAATCCTGCGTGCATATCCCCTCTTTGCCAGTTCACGTCGGATCACATTCTCGCTCACACCAAAGTGCCGAAATATAAAATGTGCAAGTTGGAAAAATGACATCCGACGATTTTCCGATGATAAACAGACGAAAAATTCTATTTCATCGACCTGGGAACTACTTAGAATAGGTGGCCTACCACTGGAGTACTGAGGCTCGGTATTTTCAACGCTCATGGTGTATTGTACCTGTCGCCATGTAATCCCAAGGCGTTGAGAGAGTTTGACGTAACTGTGTCCCTCACTGGCCAAGGTTCTAACCTGCACATGTTACTCTCTTAACCTTATCAATTTGTAGATTTCAGACTTACTTGAATACGTTGAGTTTGTGTTAGGCGTTTTGCATAAGTAGGAGATGCTGATGATGGAGAAGGTTGTTGAGGTGAATCCATCTTTGCGGCAATCTAGTACAGTAAATTAAAATCTTCTAAAGTAGTTGACTTAAGGTTCAGATGCACTCACATGAAGTAAAAATTAGATAGATGAATGAAATAAAAGTATGCCGTTGAGCAAAATAATAGTAAATAGCTGACAATGATTTAAACGAAACGACCTTAGGTGTGCGCGAGTGAAGAAAGGTGCAGGCATGAAGGTGGGCGTTGGACTTCATATACAGATGCATATCTCTTATGCCTTAGGCCATAAGATTTTAAAATTTGAAGCTAACAGGGATACTGTGGATCTATCGTGAGGTAACCTGGAATATCACCACTTTATCTCCACTTTATCCCCGCTTTAACCCCTGTACCCTATAAGAAGCGGATCAACGAACAATACCCTATCATGAGAGTACATCGGCTCAACCATAAACTTAATATCCATGTCTCACAGGTAGGGATGTTTTGATGATCTTTGTACAGATGGTGTTATTTGTGGTATACCTTAGCGTCAAATTGATTGTTTCTCGGACATATTGGGTAATAAATCTCACTGGTAAACTTTCAAAACTTGGGGTTTTTGTGGTGGAAAGTCTTGGCGTCCAAGCTTTCATATCCTTGCAGTTTCTCCTAATATTACTGTCCTAGCACTGAATAGGAAATTTCTGATGGTTCAAAAGCAATTAAACTTTTAATTATTTTTTTAATTTACGAATACAAGCTTTTGTTATAGAATCATAAATTCGAGACTGATAATTTATTGGACCACCATCGGCGTCTATGACTGCCTGAAATCTCGTTAGCACGCTCGCAATCAGGGTTCGAAGTTGATCCGGCGATATTGACTCCCAAGCCTCCTCAAGAATCTCACAGACCTGTAACCGACTACGTTGTCTCCCTTGACCAAGCTCAGGATATCGGGCCTGTATATATGTTTTCATCATACTCTATACAGCCTTTATCGAGTTTAGATCCGGAGAGGAAGCTCGCCAAGTGGTCAGTTCAATTTAATTAGATCCGATGTATGCTATTGAGAGGGTGGCTTTGTGTGGTGGTGTGTTAACTTGCATGTATCTGATAGAGCGACTATCAGGTCCAGGATTTCTCCTGATCCAGTGCACAACTTGGGTGAGGGTGTGCACGGTGTAGCTTTCGGCTGTTGAATTTCCCCACTGTCTTTCTCAGAATAGATGTTCCCCTTTTTGCGATCCAGAAATGGAGCTCCAAAACATCCCCAAATTATTTGGCCTTTGCTTTTCTGTCACACATGTATTGTCATATTCTTCACCTTTCTTAGATATTGTCAGTCTTTATGTATAAAACAGTAAATTTAATAGGCTGCCCTTCCAAGTGATATATTGGGATAAAATCTTCGCATCATTGATCCAAGTTTGATCGCTCCAAAGGAGGAGCGACCAGTCTTCTTGAGTTAAATGAAGATGAGCCTCAGCGAAGATCTTACGGATACGCCTATTTTCCTTCGATATTGGGGGCTTGTTTCTGGAAAGGCAGCCTGAACATCTCCTCTTGGTAAGGGCTCTCTTGTCGGCTTTTTCATCCACATGTCAGTCCGGATAGTTCGAAGCGAGTTCGTAGTATGACATTTGCCTCATCTGACGAGAAGAACAAACAAAATCTTCCAACTCATGTACTTGTGCATAATTGAATTTGGGAGAAGCGCCTTTGCTCTTTTTAGGAGAGACATGGCCGCGAAGTATGGTATATTTGACTTGTGAGAACGTAATCCCGAGAAACCCTGCGATATATTTTGAGTTGTTACCGGCTTGTTAAAGTGTGAGAATCAATAACTTTAAGACTCATTATTTCCCCTCAAATTTGAGCGAAACTGACTTGGAGCTACTGACCTTGGGTGAGATGACAGGATCTTTAGGGCGTTGATAGAGCACTTATGGTTTGATGATTCATACTATGAAGATGATCAGTAAATGGGTAGAATTTAAATTCACATCCTGCATGGGTTAAGTTAATGAAACTTATTATCTAGTGGCTGTGCGTGTACGACAAAAAAACTGATTGCGTTAACTGAAATTTCACGAACAATGATGGTTAAGACGAGGCCGAGGATTGGAGCACTGATTCAGATGACCGGCCTCAAATATTATATCAGCGCAACTTGTTCCAAAAATCGACAGGGGTAGGCCTAAAGATCAGCGTTTACAAGGATATACTCTTAATTCCTGAGCCAAAGTACATTACAGTCCAACCTCATCTATAGCGATAGTGAGTCCCGGTATAAATGTTGAAAATATTTATCGAAATTAAACAATTTACATTTGCAAACCTTACCCCTGCATGCAAAATGACCTGTAAGGGTAAGTGTTGCAAATGTTAAAGTCCATGTTACGATGAAATTTTTCAACATTCATACCGAGACCCATTATCGCTATAGATGAAGATGGACTGTAATCTTTCTATAGAAGCCCGAGGTTTACCCCTCGGCGTCTTACAATACTACAGGCCTAAGTCAACGATATTTCATTAGCGTGACAGGGGTTTAAGTGAGAGAATTAAAATATTCTATCTCAAATAGGCAGCTATCTTCAAATAAAACTCTGATTTGTATGTGAAAATTGCTTTTTATTTTATCGAACAATAGTGAACGATGTTCTAAGATTCTGAATTTCTTATCTTTTTTGTTTCAAATTTGGATTCATTTAATTATTTTTTCAAATCTTTACTGTGATACGCCTGTTTATGCTACGAATTCTATCATTATTCACACGACTTTAGACAATACGCAGAAAAACAATCCGAAATTTAGAAACGAGTGTGCCCCCCATTTACATCCAAAACTGCCTGGCATCTCGAATGCATACTCGCGAGAAGTGGCGTAAGATGTTCATCAGCGATTAAGTCCCAGCTAGCTTGGACTATAGCAAGAATCCTTGAAACTGGCAGCCGTTGCCCTTTAATTCGGGGAAATAAAACTGCATTTTATCTTTCATGATATTCCAGACATTTTCAATAGGATTTAAATCTGAGGAGAAGGGAGGCCATTCCATCAACTAGATGCCCGCTCCAGCAAGTTCATCTGACACCCGGGCTCGATGAGCAGGTGCCGAGTCTTGCATGAGTATTAAGCCCGAGTGCTCTCTATGGTAGTTGATAATTGATGGGACAACCCTTTCACTGAAGCTAGCTTGGTTAATTTTTCCCCCTCTTTTGTCCCATATTACATGTGGACCTTTTTGAGATCCCAGAAAAGATCCCCAGAACATCCAGCCATTCCCCTTCAAACACCTTATATCTACACAACAGTCTTCAACCTGTTCATCGAACTAAATAGCGTATTAGAGCTTAACGTAATTTAGATAGCTTCAGTATTTACCAATCTAGTCACTCAAGTGTTTTTGTGAGGGTTACCGGTAGCCCATGTCTCATCGGTGCAGAAAACTCGACTCCAATCATCCAAAGACCAGTTTATGTGAGTTTGGGCAAACTCAATCCTCTTCGTTTTGTTAAGGTCACTCAGTACCGGCTTTGAGCGAGCCCGGCGTCGAGAATAACCCCTACTGTTGAGAGCCCTTTGAATACATCTTTGACCAACGGTTCATTCCCTAAATGGATTTAGTGACAGATCCAGATAACTCATCCGTCGAGCCTCACATGAAGACCTCACAAAGGCCACCAATTGATCTATCTGTTGACTTGAGAGTACAGGCGGGCGCCCAGTCAGAACACTTGGACTCTCACTGTGTCGGGCACAAGCGAGTTGAACTTGGTGCCAGGATAGCCCTAGATCTTTGGCAGTTTGTTCGATTGTTTTGTTCGTATAATTTCGCAATGTTTTAACGCGAATAAAGTCTTCCGATGGAATATAATTTCGACGGCGCTGCGATAATAAATTAGTGGCACTCATTTTTTTCTGATCGAGGTTGGTGGTAGAATGTAATTATTTGTACGTGGGGAGAAGATAATTGGGTATTCCAAGAATAAGAGTTTTTAAGTACGGGGAAACAGTAGTACAGTAAAACTTCTCTAACACGATAGTGGGTCTCGGTATAAGTGTTGAAAATATTCATTGAAATTCATCCATTTATATTTGCAATACTTGCCCCTGCACGCAAAATGACCTGTAAGGGTAAGTGTTGCAAATATAAAAGTCCAAGTTACAATGAATATTTTCAACACTTATACCGGGACCCACTATCGTGTTAGAGAAGTTTTACTGTATTGAACGAATTGGATAATTAGGCTCTAGAGTTATTACCTCCTTTGTAATAGTCATCAATTTATAAAGGCCCCTGTCACGCTAATGCAATATCGTTGACTTAGGCCTTTAGTATTGTATGTCCCGACAGGGTACAGTAGGGCCCCGTAGATATCACGTTACCCGCGGACGTTAAATAATTTTTTTTGAATTTGATTTCACTTAACCCGATCAGGCACCCATTGGGTCCATGCTGGTGACATTATCTTTATTATTTACAAAGCAGGAAACCGAGAGCAGCCCATTTCATTACAAACAAACTAACCGGTAGGAAAAGGGTAAGTCTTAGAGGCACACCATGCGCGATTCACAACAACCTCAAAAGGGCCCAAGGTAGTTTAGCCATGCAGATAAGAAGCGAGCATATCGGGCTCAATTCTTATCTGTACTGAAGATAAGTCCCCGGAGTAGACAACCCAAGATGCCCGAGTGGATACACATCGCAAAACGTCAAACAGATGATAATTATTGATTGATTGACTGATTGAATTCATGACGTATCAGGCACAAGCCCTGCACCCAAGAAGCGTGATACGGGTAGCCGATCCCTAGGGTTTCTAAACTACCTAATTCCCTGACTATTGCCAGCCAATACTTGCTTAAAAAAAAAAAAAAGACACAAAAGTGTCAAAGGTTCGACGCCATGTATCTCCCCCTCCCTCTCCGCCGCGAACGTCCACGCAAAAAAAGACATTTCCCAACAATGCAACAGCTCGCGCCGAGTACCTCTGTAACGACCGAAGCCGCATTTCTCGCCTCCAAAAAGGAAGCGCAGCCAGTTTCTAAAGTGGTGGCAGCACTTCATCGAACCGAAAAACCTCGGCACATACAGCACTTCTAAAGTCAAAAATTCCATCGTCAAAATCAAACATCCTCCCTCCAAAATTATCACGTCCCTTTCCCTTGCAAAACTCCCTATCCCTCAGTATCTCATACATTCCCTCCGTCACCTGACCTTCCAGAGCCATTAAAACCTCTCCATATTTGTGCCCTCCGACTTTTTTTCTCCGTCGGTTATTTGTATCATTGTGGGTTTGTAGATGGAGGCACGCCAAAGCAACACAGAAGATGGTGATAGTCCGGTCGACGTAGATGATGGTAGGGTTTGTCATTCGATAATTTGGGTGATAAAATGTGGCGGATGGGTATAAGTGGTCTCTTCGGGTTGGATTGAAGGACACTTCGCTGGTAATTGACTGAGGAAGATGGAGCGTATGCGTTGGTTTCGAGTCGATTGCGACTCTTTTTGGCTATCTCAGATGTGCAGCGAACACACTGAGCGATTAAAGCCGGCACCGCATGAAAGTGAAGAGTTCGTCTTTGCTAGCCGCTATTAGGGTGAATACAATATAATTTAAAAATAAAAAAAATAAACAAGACAAATAGGTTTAGGAAGCCTTCATCGTGAGGTTTCCGCCTGTGTAAATGAAGAATTAGATACAGTAAAACCCCTCTTAGCTAATAGTAGATCCCGGTAAAGTTACTGAGGAGATTCATGGAAATTTTACCGTTTATACTTGCAATACTTACCCCTGCACGCAAATTGACCTCCAAGGGTAAGTGTTGCAAATATAAAAGTCCAAGTTACGATGAATCTTTTCATCATTTATAACGGGACCCACTATTAGCTAAGAGGGGTTCGACTGTATATCTTCGTGGGCCCTTTAGGATGCTATATCAGGTTAATGAACTCAAATTGTACAACATTTTCATTGAGTCACTGAAGAATATGCGTTACTTCATCGAGATTTTTACTTTCTTAAGAAATTTCATTATATTTTGATTCAATGAATTTTGAGATCAGTTGTCAAGACCTACATACAATTTCCAATTCACGATTCCCAACCGAGTCATACGCCCTTTTTCTAATACCCCTTTCCCCCCTGTTAGTTTTGAGCCTAAAATTAATATAAAGAAAATAATCAGGTATGAATTTTTCTTCCTCATCGTCGCAGATTCGTAATGTAACTGAATTAAGTTGCAAAATGTCTGCCAGGTCTTTCACGGATTGACATGTTTCATGTTAGGGAAGTATCAACCCCTTGTAACGGCCTTGACACTTCCCTAACATGAAACATGTCAATCCGTGAAAGGTCCCATATCGAAAAAAGAGCTTTCGTCCTGCGCTTTGCTTTCTTCGTACTCCTCCTTAAAACGATATTCTATCAGAGCCCAACAATTACTGGATAGTTATCTTGCGAGCTTCGTATTTCTTCTGTTTAGGTACCAGCACGCTCAGAATTCCGTCTTTCAGTGATGCTTTCACATTGTCCTGATCCACTGGTGCTGGGAAGCTGAATGATCGAGAGAATTCTCCTACGCTGCGTTCACTGACCCAGATCTTTTCCTCGGTGTTCTTGCTCTCTGTCTTCTCATTTTCTGTCTTTTTCGCTTGACTATTTTCACCTCCCTTGGTCTGTCCTTCGATTAACCCGGCTGGAGGTGTGCCTTTTGTATAACTGCGCTCGACGTGACCCTTGATCGTGATGGTAGATGCATCGCTGAACTCGATATTGATGTCTTTTTGGTCAATGCCGGGCAGCTCGCCGTGGAGCTCGTACGAATCTTTCAGCTCTTTGACGTCAAACTTGGGTGTGAACGATTTGAGACTCGCGCGCAGTGAGTGTTCTGAACCGCGCGAGTATTGGTCGATCTCGTCGAGGAGTCTGATGACGGGTGAAAAGGCGGTTTGATCGTTGGTGATGAATGATCGTGGGAAGAGTGAGAAAGACATTATGAATATATTCGATTGATGTGAATAATTGGAAGTTCGTTTGAGAGTAGGATGGCTTGGCAATTTGTCTTTTCTTGAATTGATCTTGATGAATATGGGCTATTCAATGGTTCCAGGCTTCAATTTATACTATCTCTCATGCTTCTAGCACTTACTAGAAACACTGGGTACATCTTTTTTGTAGATAGTTCTGGAAGGTTCTCTCTAGGCTGTGACCCAAGCGCAGGCTGTGCGTGATAGAGAACATACAATTCTAGAAGCTTCTATGTGTTGCACAAGTCAGACGATCGCATATCTACCCTCTTCTATTTTTAGTCTCGCGAGAACTGCTTGAAAACCTTGTCGCCTAGAGTTTCTGGAAGATTCTTCTACTTGAGTAAGTAACTGTGCCCCTACGATAAGTTTTCCTAGTTCCACTCAAAATATGGATCTCGACAGGGTATACAGTCGTCCCTCTCTAACTCGATAGTGGGTCCCGGTATCAGTGTTGAAAATATTCATTGTAACTTGAACTTTTATATTTGCAACACTTACCCTTGTAGGACATTTTGCGCGCAGGGGTAAGTATTACAAATGTAAATGGTTGAATTTCAATGAATATTTTCAACACTTACACCGGGACCCACTATTGAGTTAGTGAGGGACGACTGTATTTTAGACTTTGAGTTACAGGGGTACAAGGATAAGTTAAGGAAAGTTAGAGAATAAGTTATGTGCACTATATTTATATGTTTATACTATCGGAATAAACAGAATTAACTGCCTAACCTTCGTTAACTTAACATTGATCCCCTTTAGATGTCAAAGGCCCCATAGGCTCCCACTTTTAACCCCCTAATGCAAGATATACCCTGCACAGACCCACCTGCAATAACTTACCGTAGCTGCACAGTATGATAAGAACACAGAAATGCATGGATATCGGTGTATCGCAACCGTACGATAATATTCCAATATTTTATGAAGAAATGAACAAAACTGCTGGCAAGAATTTGGACTTCAGCCACATGACGTATGCCATGCTCTCTCGGCTTGTTTGTAATCTTCAGGAGAATTCTGATGACGTATTCACAGCTAGTCTTCGCATGGTAACTATATCTAGTGTACGGAGATGGATGCTCTATCATTGAGATTGCGGTCCACAGAGAAGCTTCTAGAAACAAGTTTTTTCTCATCACGCAAGACATGTGACAGAGTCTGATGGCGAGAAGAATGTTCGAGAATCTCACCGGAGAGAACATTCGTTTGTTTCTAGCAAGTGTTGGAAACTATGGACGGAGTATAAATTCGGGAAGGGGACTACACTCTGTAGCATCAATCATCAAAAGTTACACTGAAGAACTTATTCACTTAGATACTCTTCCACCAAACAAATCTCAATTATCTATCTACTCCCACCTACTCTAAAATAAGATGTCTCTCTCACTTTTCCCACGATCATTCATCACCAACGATCAAACCGCCATTTCACCCGTCATCAGACTCCTCGACGAGATCGACCAATACTCGCGCGGTTCAGAACACTCACTGCGCGCGAGTCTCAAATCGTTCACACCCAAGTTTGACGTCAAAGAGCTGAAAGATTCGTACGAGCTCCACGGCGAGCTGCCCGGCATTGACCAAAAAGACATCAATATCGAGTTCAGCGATGCATCTACCATCACGATCAAGGGTCACGTCGAGCGCAGTTATACAAAAGGCACACCTCCAGCTGGGTTAATCAAAGGACAGACCAAGGGAGGTGAAAATAGTCAAGCGAAAAAGACAGAAAATGAGAAGACAGAGAGCAAGAACACTGAGGAAAAGATCTGGGTCAGTGAACGCAGCGTGGGAGAATTCTCTCGATCATTCAGCTTCCCAGCGCCAGTGGATCAGGACAATGTGAAAGCATCACTGAAAGACGGAATTCTGAGCGTGCTGGTACCTAAACAGAAGAAACACGAGGCACGCAAGATAACTATACAGTAGACGCAGGACGAGTTTAACGAATCATCGCCTTAATAACGAAGTACGAAGATTGGAAGGCGCAAGGTAAAAGCCTCTACGACAATCAATATGATGGAGAATGTGCAAGGCATACTAGCGTTCAGACAAAACCATGGACGGACAAGGAAGAAAAAACATATATGACTATTTATTAATTTTGATGACAAAAATTAACTCGGGGGGGAAAAAGGGTAGACAAAAAGGGGCGCCTGGCTCAACTGGGAATCGGGAGTTGGGAATCGTGTGTAGCTAGTGAAAATAGTTTCAAATTTCATTGATTATTAATATCAAAATATCTTCAAAATCATAGATATCATTGGTAAAATAAAGTATAATGTGGGTAATAAGCTTGGTCAAACCTCGGCAGAGAGAGTTCCCGCTATGACGTCATGTATTATCATCTGTTCTCATGTAAACGATTCCTCATGTATAACTTATATAGATGATGGAAGACGTAGAAGAGGGATAGAGATATACATATACATTCGAATAACGAACCTGAAATTTGTCGACCCTTGTGATATCACATTGTAAGACCTTCCAACACTGATCAGTGATTGCACAAGGCAATCATAGACTGGCAAGGAAGAAGAGACAGATCAATTCCTGAAGACCTCCCTGGCTTGACCATACTCTCGAGAAGGAATTTCTGTGATACAGCCCTCAACGTAACTCAGACATCCCTGGCTCGACCATTCTCTCTGAAGACACGTAAGGAAGATCAAGGCTTCTGATTCATTTCAAACTTTTGATTAAAGCCAAGATAGGCGTCCTACCACGCAACTATCAGTTTTGAACGAATCATCTAATACAATGGCGAACGACACTCCTAAAGTCCCTGCAATTCCTAAATGTACCTTAAATGATATCCTAACCGCAGGCGCACTCAATTAAGCCCTGTCGCATGGCAGCAAATCGACCCGAGTCTTTGGTTTACCCCCGTTTCTGATAACCCGACTGAAGTTTGTTTTACCAGGTGTCTGATTGGGGAATATACATATGCGTTAGAGTACTTGACGGTTATTCTAGTTTATATGATGTAAATGTATTGGTAGAATAATTATGATTGATATCTATGTTTTACATTGTAGGAAATCTCTTCCTATTTAGAACTCAATATCCTCGCTTAAGTCCAAATCGAACTCATCACACTGCCAGCCCAATTCACATTATGCGCTCGTCATTGATACATTATTGTTATGCAAGGTCATAATGGGGACTGCTTGACACCTGTGTCCATCATCTGTACACCAGCTCTTCTAGCATCCGTACATGTCCTGCCTAGAACACAATATTCCCTGCCACGTGCACCCATGTGCCCTAGCCCATGTCTCACTAGCCAGGTAAACCATGCCCACAAATTCCCAGCACAACAAAGTTCACATCACAACGTGGGTTGCACGGCAGTTACAAGACTACACATATGGAAACCTGGTTGGAGATGATTTGTTCTTTGCTTTTCAAGAGGACTTTGCAAGCTGGACGGAGACGAATTTGGATAAGATAAATCAGCCATTTAAGAGAGAACTTAAGCTCCTCCTCCGCAAGCGAGGTATCTATACTGGCAAGAATAATGGTCCTATCGGACGACAACTTGCGAACTTGCTTAAAATAGAGTCATGCCCTGAATGGCCCGTTGATGAGCGTTACCCAAACCCTCATGAAAGATTTGCCACAGGTAAAGCGGAAGCAAAGCAAGATGATACAAAAGTTTTGTTGCAAGGAAATACTTTTCTTGATTCGAACGGCTCTCAACAGAAAGAAAAATTACAAGCATCAGTCACCTCGAACCTTTCCAAAACTGAGCAACCACCTAGGCAATCACAAGTCGGAACGTTAACCATGTTACAGAATCCTTACATCACATTACCACCAGAATCAACTATAAATGAAGATTTAGATCCCCATGTGCTAACCCATTTCGCTAAGCTATGGGATAAAGGAAAAATGTATACAGGTGAGCCGTATGATATACTTGATGAAAAGCTCATAATTTTTCTGAAAATTTGCAAATTTTTGAAAATCCGACCCGGTCAATTCCACGCAGCACTTCCAAGGATTTTAAAAGGTCGGGCTGAAACTAATTACCTTCATTTTATCGGCCCGGAAGCGAGCTTTGCGTTGGCCTATATGAAACTTAAGGCACATTTCGATACAGAAATCAACCATAATACGTACTACATAGACTGGACTACAACAACTTTTCCTAAAGTTCGTCAAGAAAATAGTGAAAAGTCTTTACAAGAAGTGCTCCAGATATTAATTGACAAGCTTGAACTTTGCCAACGCGCACTTGGTCCAAACTATACTGGAGAAGAAGTGCTACGTACCGCCGTCATTATGGCATGTCGTGGTGTTCCTGAACTTAAGAATGCCTTATTCAAACCAGCAAAATATTGTGAAGAACTTTACTCGGACCTTCGATCATCAATTGAGACCTCTTTGAACGATATCCCTCCACGCCAATTTATGACCGATAATCAGGAGGATAACGACCAATACTATCTTGACCGTCGCTATAACAACAATCGGCAAGGGATGTATAAGAAAAACAACCGAGGGAACTACGATCAGGATGATTCTCGGTGGAACAAATCCAGACAGGAACGCCTTGACAGTAATGCGAGAAGTAATCCAACCTGGAAAAAGAAATGTTTTATTTGTGGTAAAGAGAGGTGTTGGTCTACAAAACATCCAAATGATGAACGTCGTCGAGCATGAACTCGTTACCTCGCCCATTGTAATTATACAGGTGACAATTCAAACGACTTTGCAACTTACCTTGTCGGCTACGAAGGGCACGAAATGGCTGTTCAACAAGATGAAAACCCTAATGACTTTGAAGATGAAACTTATGCAGCCGAAACAGCAAACTATCTAATGAATCAAGCATATCTTCACCAACTTACAGGAACTAATGTCTTTAAAGAGCAAATAGACACCCCGGCTAACCAATTTTTTATCGAAGACCGTTACTCAAGAACTGTTTTCCAAGGTATTCTACCTGATACTGGCGCTGCCCAAGTTTCAACAGCAGGATTAGAGCAATATCTTGCACTGCAGCTAGTTGAATCATCTGTGCAACTTGACAAATCAACAGCTGGCCGAGCATCAGTCTGTTTTGGCAAAGGATCAATAATCAACTCAATCGGCTCTACAGTGGTTAAGACCCCGATCGGAGAAATAACTTTCCATGTTCTCGATACTCCAACACCATTCTTGTTATGTCTCGCCGACATGGACCGAATGGGTGTATATTTTAATAATATCACGCACGAGATCATCAGAGGAAATACCCGAATCCCGGTAATCCGAAAATGGGGACATCCCTGGTTTTTCCTCAACAGACTCGAAAGCTGTGCAGCGTTTCTTACTGAGATTGAACTTCGTCGATTATACCGCCGGTTTGGCCATCCATCTACGGATCGTCTTTGTCGTTTGTTGAGGAAAGCCGGACATGATGATGTGAACGAAAAATCGCTTGAGACCATAACCAAATTTTGTCACCATTGTCAAATGCATAGTCCAGCTCCGAGGCGATTTAAGTTTACCTTGAAAGATGACCGCGAATTCAACCATGAGATCTTTGTTGACGTATTGCATATCATCGAGTGCCATGTGTTGCACGTTATTGACTCAGCAACTTCGTTTCAAGGTGCCCGATTCCTCAAATCTTTATCAAGCAAAGAAACGTGGGAGACACTCCGTATGTTATGGATTGATACATACCAAGGCCCTCCCGATATCATCACAAATGATGCCGGTACCAACTTTGCTTCTTCAGAGTTTAGGAATGAGGCCAAGATCCTTGGAATCACATGTAAACAAGTGCCAACCGAAGCTCATTGGTCAATAGGAAAGATAGAACGATATCATGCTCCTCTTCGCCGTGTTTTCGAGATCTTACATGCTGAGCTATCTAGTACTACAAGTCCAGAAGCAATACTACAAATGGCAATCAAGGCGATTAATGATACGGCTGGACCGGATGGCCTTGTGCCAACACTTTTGGTTTTTGGCGCATATCCTCGGATGACTGTAGTTTCACCACCATCTCCGTCAATCTTGAGGCGAATCGAAGCAGTTCAGAAAGCCATGAAGGCCCTTCGGAGACTCAACACCGAACGACATGTAAATGACGCTCTGAATACTAGAAACGGACCTTCGACTCACGAGATTCTTTCATTGCCTCTACAAAGTGAAGTACGCGTATGGCGTGAGAAAGATGGCTGGCAAGGTCCTTACAAGATTATCGCGATCAACGGCCATGATATAACTCTTGACATGGTCAATGGCCCAGCAACCTTTAGATCTACGGTGGTTCAACCATATTACCGGAACTCCGGTGAACGTGAAAACTTAGAACCTCAAAATCATCTCGAAGATCAATCCACTAATGATTTTCAACCTGAAATTCCGATTATGAAGCCTCAGCTACGCAAAAGAGGCCGTTCCTTGGGCTCAAAGAATAAGTCGAAGAATTTAAGTGCGGTATACTTGACTAAAAAAGAGGAAGATGACTATGCTCTAGCTATCAAGTTGAGAAACGATGGTGTAATCACGTCACTTGAGCCTCCGTTCGAAGAGTCGGATTCAAATGAGATAAATGATCTAATCAGTCGTGGTGTATTCAAATTTGAACTGTTTAACAGCAAGATCCATGGAAACCACCGAATTTTTAACTCACGAATGGTACGTGAGGTTAAAGGCAAGACAACCAAGCCCTATGAAAAGTCTCGCTTGGTAGTACAAGGGTACAACGATCAAGCTAAAAGTACCATCCTGACGCAATCGCTAACCATCCAGCGAATGAGCCAACGTTTGATCCTTGCTCTCGCCCCTTCATTAATAATGAAAGAAATGATCATCGCAATCAGGGATATCACAAAGTCTTACCCTCAATCACATACCAATCTCTCCCGTGTCATCTTAGCAAGCCTGCCCTCGGAACTTAAAACAAAGTACCCCGAAGGAACAATTATTCGTGTCATTAAGCATCTGTATGGAATTGCAGAAGCAGGTGTTCACTGGTTCTCGACTTACCAAGGTCACTATAGGAAACTGCTAGACATGTCCACTTCGACATTCGATCAATGTCTGCTCATTACAAATGGGGAAGCAGATCAATTTGGTATTGTGGGAATACAGACAGATGATACCCTTATGTTATGCACCAAATCTTTTTCTGCAACAGAGGAGGAGAAACTTACTGAAGCTCAATTCCGAGCAAAACCTAAAGTGATTCTATCGGCCGAAACACCTTTAGACTTCAATGGAGCAAGAATTATCTTTGAAAATAACGCAATCATCCTCAAACAGAAAGGACAGGGACTTAAACTCAACTTGGTTACTAACAAGGTGTTAGATCGAAATCAGAGGTATATTGAGCAACGTGCCCGAGGAGCGTATATTGCTTCCATATGTCAGCCCGAAGCAGCTTTCGATATGTCGGTAGCAGCACAAGCCAAAGATCCGGACGAGGTGGAATACACTGCTTTAAACCGTCGGCTCAAATGGCAAATAGAGAACATACAGCGTGGATTACGTTTCGTTCCAATTAACTTGGCCACGGCTAAGATAATGGTCTTTACGGATGGATCATTTGCTAACAATAAGGACCTCAGTTCACAACTTGGATTTGTATTGATACTTGCTAATGAGGATCAAATCGGATCTAAGACCAAAGTTCGAGGTAACCTTATTCATTGGAGTTTGACGAAGTGTAAACAAATCACCCGCAGTGTGCTAGCCTCTGAAATCTACGGAATGGTCAATGGCTTTGACATTGGTCTTGCAATCGCATCTTCTTTAAAGATGATAACCAAACGTCTTAATCTTCCTGAAATGCCTCTAGTTATATGCACTGATTCTTACTCGTTATACGAGTGCTTGGTAAAGTTGGGTACTACCAAGGAGAAACGCCTAATGATTGATATTATGGCGCTTAGACAGTCTTATGAACGAAGGGAGGTTGCAGAGATTCGATGGATCAACGGGGAAGATAACCCCGCCGATGCTTTGACAAAAGTGTCACCGAATCGTGCCCTAGAACAATTCATCGATAATAACGAATTAACGATTCGAATTGAAGGATCGGTAATAAGACCGTAACATTAGTCAGTAAGCTATGGCAGACGGGAGCTTTCTATTCAATGCTAGTTCATAAAGAAAAGATTGCCGGTGTGGGTTAATAAGCTTGGCCAAACCTCGACGGAGAGAGTATCCGCCATGACGTCATATATTATCACCTGTTCTCATGTGAACGATTCCTCATGTATAACTTATATAGATGATGGAAGACGTAGAAGAGAGATAGAGATATACATATACATTCGAATAACCAACCTGACATTTGTCGACCCTTGTGATATCACATTGTAAGACCTTCCAACATATAATTTGCAGCAACACAATGAAAATGTAGTTGCCAATGGCAATGACAGGACGACTGCTATTGAACCATCCAGTCCCCTAATTTAAAACCATTTCAGTTTTAAAGAAAAGGACGAAATATTTCCTTATCAATATTTTGCTACTAAATTGATAATTCGATATTACTAGGATATTTTATATCGGATCTAATTTGAAGGATAAATGTTTACTGTTGAATAGATGTTCAAATCCGCCCAATAAATTGAAGCTAGATCACCTACGAATTATCTTCTCGATCCACTGACCTAATAGCAGTAGTGGTATCTGGGCATCAATTTTTGCCATGTCTATTTGCCCTACAGCCCCTGCACCTCATTTTATGATGCCTTGCCTTCAATTAAGAAAAAAAATGTCGCAGCACTTGACCCTAGTGTTGGAATTCACAGAATCACAGAGGAAAAATATATCCAGAATTTCATATTTTTATTCACTTAGCTTCTTGAACAAGTTTGTATAGAGGTACTTAAACTAATTACAATAGTAATAGATACAGCCACACCTAACTCATGCGATACTATCGAATCGTAAACAGCTTTCTAACGTCACATTTCACCTTTAGCGACTAGCACATCTTTGTCGGGAACATTAAACACAAAACGAAAGATTCTACTCTATGACACAATACGTTTCCGTTTTCTAACACTCCTCCTGACCAACAAGATGGATGCCGGTAGTCGTTTGGTCCAGTCCAAAAATTCGCCGATATAGATGTTCCGCCTTTGATCGAGTTAACGGCTTAGTAAGAACATCTGCTATCATATGATTTGTCGGGATATATTCGACTGCAATATCTCCGTTGGTAACACATTCTCTGTTGAAGTGGTTTGCAATGTCAATATGCTTCGTCCTCGCAGAATTTGTACCTCTTGCTAGAGCGAGCGCACTCTGGTTGTCTGTAAAAGTTCTTAACCCATTATCATCAATAAGCTGGTCCGAAACGTGCAAATCTTTAAGAAACCGGGTGACCCAAACCGCATGTTTTGATGCTTCAAATAGGACAACATATTCAGCCTCTATTCTCGAGGTTGCCACCGAGTTTTTGTATTTTCGATTGCCAACTTACTGGACCTCCTCCAACCATCAGAATGTATCCACTGACTGACTTCCGAGAGGTGATATCTGATGCATAATCTGAATCAGAAAACAATTCAAATTTGAACGCCGATGAAAACTCGTCAGAAACAGGACCAAAGCTATAATTAATACAATAATTTTCAGTGCCCTTCAAATACCTGAAGACCCTACAAACACTGTCCCAATGACGTTGAACTGGTGATGAATTAAAGCTAGCGAGCTGGGAAACAGCAAAAGAGATGTCTGGTCTCGTGCTACTAGATGCATATCCCAGACTTCCGATGGCGCTTAAGTAGGCAGAATCATCAGCTAATTCCTCATCCTGACCTGCAGGTAAAATACCGCTGTATCCATCAAGAGGCGACGTGTATGTTTTTGCGTTATCAAGCCCGAAAGACTTGACTTTATCATTTATGTAGTGGGCTTGCGAGATTTTTAGGGATCTTGTCGACCTGTCGCGAGCAATCTTCCATCCAATAATTGTATCGATCAACCCAAGGTCTTTGATCGGAAAATGCAATGCAAGACTTTGCTTTACCTTCTCCACATCTTAGATTAGTTTTCCACATATAACCAAATCAACCACAAAGACGCCAACAAGAATTTGCCTTCTAGGATAAATGTAAACACATCGGTCATTCATCGATCTTTTAAGACCAAAATAAATAAATTTTTTATGAATTTTATCATACCATGCTCTTCCGGCTTGTTTCAAACCGTATAAGGCTTTATTTAGCTTAACGTATTTGATATTCGGCACTCCTTCAGGCGCTCTCATAAAGATTTCATCGGCCAGATCTCCCTCAAGATATGCTGTCTTCACATCTACCTGGAGAACTTCCCAATCAAGAAAGGCTGCGACCGCCAGTATACAGTGACCAGCAAAACTGTTCAAATGTTTTGTAACTTTCGCTTGTAAGCCTCATAAAATTTTATTTGCTTGACCAATTCACAAAATTTTTACATTAATAAAAAATTCCAGTTCTGTGGTTTCTTTTGATATAAATTAGATGATGTGAATTGAAAATTTGGTAGAGTAATCGCGATTGAAAGGGCGTTGGTCATTCGAACAGTTTTGCAGGGGGGGTATGGGGAAATTTTTGAACTGGTAATTTAGTACTTTACATGCCCACCTTTCGCCTTAATCACTGCATCTATGCGCCTAGGAAGACTCTCTATCAGCTTCTGACATTCCTCTGCAGGAATCTTTGCCCATTCATCCTGAACTCTGTCCCAAAGCTCCAGGATCCCATTTGGCGGTTGGGGGTAATCCTTGAGTCTTTTCTTGATGTAATTCCAGAGATGCTCGATGGGATTAAGATCAGGGGAGTTTGCTGGCTAAGGGAGAACGGCGAGAGAATGATCTCTGAGGAATTGTCTGGCCTTCTTCGAGGTATGCTTTGGATCATTGTCCTGCATGAAGATAACGGATTCGGGGGTTTTACCGTATTCCACCAGCGTTTGTAGGAGATCCTCCTCCAATATCTCAGTGTATAGATGCTGGTCTATCAACCCATCAATCTTACACATGTTTCCCGTCCCCTCCCACAGCATACAGCCCCAGATCATAATATGACCGCCACCAAATTTGAGGGTCTCCTCTACCTCTCTCTCTATCAACCCTCGTCCTCGCCTTTTCCAGGTCCAAGATCTTCCATCTGACTGCAAGCGATTTATCTTCGTCTCGTCTGACCAAACTACACGCTTCCAATCATCTGTAGTCCAGTACTTATGGGCCATAGCAAAGTCAAGACGGTCCTTCTTTTGCTTTGCTGTTAGTTTTGGCTTTTTCTTTTTCACAACAGCTTTTAACCCTGCTTTTTTGAGGGTCCGTCGGACTGTATCAACAGAGATAGAGCAATTTTTCATGTCCCTGATGTTTTGGGCAACTTCGGCAGCGGTATCGGCCTTACCAAATGTTATGGTACGGACGGCATGACGAGTGTCATGCTCGCTGAGCAAACAAGGTCGCCCTCCGAAGTTCACCTGAAGATCTGGACGGTGTCTCTTGCGAATACATGAAACGGTAGAAACTGAGACATTGCATTCTCGAGCTGTTGAACGGATGGAAAGTCCATGGTCAAGGTGGTGAAGAATGACATCAATTTTTGATTGAGATAGAGGCCTCATGATAAAAAAAGATTCTAGTAACAGTAGAAAGTGATTATGTGCTCTAAATGATTACAAACTCAACCTTTCATGAAGACCTACAGTGCTCCTGATGCCTAGTTATACTTTCCCCACATTCCCCCTGCAAAACTGTTCGAATGACCAACGCCCTTTCAATCGCGATTACTCCACCAAATTTTCGATTCACATCATCTAATTTATATCAAAAGAAACCACAGAACTGGAATTTTTTATTAATGTAAAAATTTTGTGAATTGGTCAAGCAGATAAAATTTTATGAGGCTTACAAGCGAAAGTTACAAAACATTCGAACAGTTTTGCTGGTCACTGTAATATCAAACCTGGATTGTAATCCTTCTGACTACGGTCTCCATTCTTCTAAGGATTGAATGACCCCAAGTAATTCTTTATCGTAGATATCATAGTTACATTCTTGCACAGAATGCTTTGATGAAAAATATGCTACCGGTCGAAGTTCATCCCCAAAAAAATTGTGAGAAGGTACCTCCGCAGGCCCAATTACTAGCGTCTACTTCGACAACTGTTTTTCTTGACCAATTAAAAATAGCAAGGGTTGGGGCATTAGTGAAGGCTTCTTTTAAATTATTGAAAGATGATTGACAAATGGGAGTCCAAACCCAAGCTACATCTTTTTTGGTGAGCCCATGGAGCGGTCGGGTTAGCTCAGAGAAATTTTTCACAAAGCGGCGGTAAAAATTAGCAAATCCTAAGAATCGCTGTAGCTATCGCTTTGAAGTTGGAGGCTCCCATTGAAGTATTGCTTTAACTTTGTCTGGGTCCATTTCAATACCACCTGGTGAGATGATTATTCCTAAATATTTCGTCTTTGTGGTGTGAAAATCACATTTGTCGATGTCAATCTGAAGGTCTGCGGCATGAATTCGTTTAAGAACTTCTCTGACATGTGCGACGTGTTCCTCTTCTGAATTCGAAAAAATTATAACATCATCTAGGTAGGCTGTTGCGTATTTATCAAGGACATCATATAAAACATCATTAATGTACCGTTGAAATGTTGCGGGGGCACCTCTTAAGCCGAATGGAGTAACTAATTGCTCATAAAGGCCAAATCGGGTGATGAAAGCCGTAAGCCATTCGTGACCCTCTGCTATCCTAATTCTGTTGAAAGCAGAAACCAAATCAACTTTAGTGAATATCTTTGCACCACAAATAAGATCAAGTGTTTCTTTTATTAGTGGAAGGGGATAGCGATTTTTCATGGTAATAGCATTAATTCCACGAAAATCATGACAGATACGTATTCCCCCACCTGGCTTTTTAGCAAGGAGGATTGGACTTGCTACTTGAGACGTCGACGGTCTGATTCAGTCTTTACTCAACTGGTCATCTAGCCATCGTTTGATCACACTTAGCTCTGATGGAGAGCATGGCCTTGCGCGAGATCTCGGAAATTTATGATTTCCTGGTAAGAGTTCTATTTTATGGTCGTAAGACCAATGCGGTGGAAGATTCGTAGCATCTTGCGGGAGTGTAACATCTGCTATGTCGTGATAAACTTTTGGCATTCTTCTTTTAATATCTTCGATCTTAGGTGGGGGGCGGTTCGCTTTCAAAAAAAAATTTGTTACATCATCATCTATAACTTTGTTAAGTCTTGCGACATTTGAATTGAAAAATGTATCAATGAAAGCATGGAAAGGTTCCGAAAACTGGGCCTTCCACTCTATTTTATCTCCCTGCCCAGTGAGTAATTTCTGGTACTTGGAATCTGACAATAATGGAACCTTAAGGTTAGTCTCGTGGTCTAAATTAGGTGTTGCTAGATCTTCTGCCATAATTCTGATGACTTGGACTCCTTCTTGTCTGGCTACTCGGAAAAACTCCGATGCCTTGAGCAATTTAATGTCGTTGTTCTTATCATTGAATACTGTTTGAGATGAATCGAATCTTTCCGTCGTTTTATCAACAGACTGTTTAATCCGACTGCTATCAATTATTTTAGCATCGCTGAGTACTGATTGTGTCGATTCAACCGGGAGCTCTGGTACCTCAATTCTATGGTTTGGTGCAAACTCCTGGTCTAAAATTTCTTCAATAGACGGTGATTTACAGTTTTGTCCATTATGTAGTATGCAATTAACCTTACAGAAGTCTCTGTCAAATTTAATTGACTTAGAGCTCCAGTCTATCAATGGGTTATGACGAGCTAGCCAAGGAAACCCTGAGATAAATTCATTTTCGGCCCCAAGCGTGGTAACTAAAGCATCAACTGTCTTAATATAGTTCATCAATTGAAGAGAGCCAGTAACGCGGTGCGTGATTAGCTCAGATACATAGCCGTCAGCTAGGAATAGTGGCCGAGGATGAGGCAAAGGTAGGAAAGATAGGTCATGATTTTGCGCCCACGCTCTTCTTACAAAAATGAACTCAGTGCTACCTGTGTCAAGAAGTATAGTCACAGATAAAGGTCTATTGCGCTGTACATTCGTGCGAAATGTTCCGTTTATTGAAATTGAATTCTGGCCTACTTTGTTCAAATATATAGGTTTGCCAAGAATTAAATTATTAGCCGTATCTCTACTGAGACTTGAGCCAACACGATTATGTACATATACGCCCCGCAAGCGACTTACTGCTGGGGCTCTCCATTTTCCTGGTCCCAAGTCAAATTGGCGTTTGTATTACTATTATTTTGAAAGTTATTGGGTGGAATTTCACCAATTACTCTGCCATGACTATAGTTGAGTTGATCTGCATAATTTACCCAGCTATGTTGAGTTCCCTGCATAGAATGAGGAGCTGTTTCAACGTAGTCCATATCCTGCAGACGTAAACGAGGTCGATCATTTGAGGACCCTGCCCTAGGGCTATAAAAATTTCTTCCATTATTCCCTTGAGGATACCTGGAACTTTGACTATTCGAGAATCCACCTCTTAGAGGAAACAGTGTATTAATGTTATTATTGAGGCCACCGCGATGACTGCCACGGTACTCAGTCCTTGATGCTGCTGCGAGCTCGCGATCAGCAGAGTCAAACGCCCGTTTGCTGCGCTTAGCTATTTCAGCCGAACAGTTTCTCGAGTAGTGACCGTCGCCACCACATCGGTTGCAAAGTCCGTGGTCTCTACGGAATTGCCACTCAGCTGGGGTTACACTGACTCTACTGAGTTGAAGCCGGTCTAGTTCCATTGGATCCCCGGATACTCTGGAGTCCTTTGGTTCTGAGCTGGATGAACTCTCCACTCCAAAATTTTCATTGCTGTTACTGGAAATATGTTTATCCGCCTCGAGATTTTTCCAAAACTGGTTGTAAATTTCAATCCAACCAATGATGTCATCATCTGAAGGTACCGGGATGTGATTCTTGGCAGCATTCCTCAGCAGTTCAGTCACTTTCCTTCTCAAATGGTAGACGCGCAACGAAGAGCTAAGTTCCCCTTGGTCAGCGAGCCTTTCAAACTCAGAAACAAACAAAGGGAAGTCCTTGAGTTTGCCCGTCATTTTCAAATTATTCAGACTGTTTCTTGCCAGAGAAACAATATCAGCAGTTAGATATTTGCGATCTAACTCACTTAAAAATGGCGTGGATGTGGGCCATGGTCCATTTGAGAGGTTTTCAGTGTTCGAAAAAAATAGAGCAATTTTTGATTGAATTCGGTTGTACGCATCTCCTTAAAGCCAATTTATGGCATTACAAATTTTCTTGAATTCTGAATCAAAGTTCGTCGAATTAAGACTCCATTTTGATACTAGTTTAAACTTCCAAGTAGAATATTCAATATGTCTTTTGACTATATCTTTTTGATCCCCAGTGAAAGGATCTTGGGTGGGCGGCCTATCCACGTATACTGTGCTGGGCTGTGCTGGCTGTTGTACAATGATTTGCGGTGGGGGAGGAGGCTGCAATTGGGTTTGTGATTTTTCTGATGCTGCGGATGCCAACTGTTGCTGAAGAGAGCTAATTTCGGCTTTCTTATTTTAGACAATTTTTCGTAGCTTATGAATTTCTCGCTCTTTATCATTGAGCTGCCCTCTGAACTCTTGTAAAACTTGTCTATTGTTAGCTGAGTGGCTGTTGATAGGCCCAAACATTGCGTGGAAAATCGTTGCTACTTCTGCTGGTGCATCTGCTAAAGTGGAAAGATCAACTTTTGAGTCAAATCCTATCCCATCAAAAATTTCTTGCACAGCAGGATAGTGTCCAATCACATCTACTAATGTGTTCCAAGCTCTTCTATGGCCACTTTCAATATTCTGATTCTGAATCGGTACAGAATCTGTGGCAGGATAAATATTTGTATCTCCCCAAGGATTATCCATTTTGACTCGGTTATTTTGCGATTAATTATACTCGAAATTTTAAAAGGAACTCAGTGCTCGGTCTCGGAGCGATGCTGGAGTCAGTAATAACTTGTAGTAACTACTGTCGGAAAGAATTTTGTGTCTTTGCAGCACGCAGCACAATGATGTCTCGGTCCTTGGATGGTTATCGCGCGGGCGAAAATAAAGGTGCAACTAACTATCACGGGCAGCTTATGGTGTCAGGAATAGGCCATGATTCATTGCGGCGCTGATATTAGGTAATATCAGGTGATATCATGTGTCAGGATTAGCGCATACTTGATGCTGTCACGTGAATAATAATCAATTCACGTGTTGTTGCTAATCGAGGTCTAGCCTTCTAGAATCTTCTGTACTTCTGTCTGAACACTAGGGATTTTGGGTTAGGGTTCTATAGGTTTCCATACTATTCTCTCTCTTGAAATGGTTGATGGGCTTCTACAGCATTCTTTAATATTCTATGTATTTCTAAGATGGCCCTTGTAAAGATGGAGTTAGGCTTGTGTATAAATAGTGGCTTTCCCTCTGTCTCTAGAGGTTCTTCAGACCTGAGTCTTGTTATCTACCGTTGTTCAATATAATCTTGTCTTGATTCACAGTCATTGTCGTTGTCTAGATTCATAGTTATTGTTATTGTCTTATCCACAGAGTTCATAGTTCTCGCCCGTAGTCCACAGCCACAGTCTACGCCAACAGTCCATAGCTTACAGTTCACGTCAAAGGGTTCTTTGATCACACCTAGCCACGCCTCTTACATATGCATAGTTGGACATTCAGGGTAAAGCAATCGTAGTTGCACAAGGAGGAAGCTAAACTACAGATGCGATATTTACATATTGTTTGTTTGTTTGTTTATTATTTTACGTCTAAGCTAGAATTAGCCATAGCCTGCTCCCGCTTTCTTCACCCGAGTGGTTATAGGACGCCAGAACTTACTGTTCTGTTATACTGAGGCGTCTATCTACCCAAACATAAGAGATAGAACCGATTTACAATAGAGAGTAACTCGAGGCTTAGGAAGCCGGTTACCGAAATTTTGTAGGGAAATTACAAGAATAAGAAGCGTTGCGAGCGACATTTGACAAAATACCATTCCACCGCTAGTACCGTGTGCATAAAACAAATAGAACGACAAAAGAAAAATAAAATGACCAATAAAATGGTCTAGAGTTGTAAAAGAACAATCAAGTTAGCAAACGAATTATTCGTTTGTTGCCGGAAACCTGGAACACATGTCTATGAAGAACTTTGTGTCATCCAGCCATTTTACCAATTGAACAGCACCAGTATAGGTGCCGAAAATAAATGAAGCAGTGACTGGGTTAGTTCAAGGCGCCTTTGGGAGTCCGTTAGGGCGAAGTCCGCAGTTGAGGATGTGTCTCATAGTCATGAGGGCGCCACAGCTACAGTGTGTGTGTGCTTTTTCGTGGTTAAATCGCTCATGATAGGGAGCGAAGTCGCCGTGTCCTGTGCGTGCGGCGTAGATATGCGCTAACAGGGGTCTGGGGAGCGAAAGCTCACCAGGACATTATTCTGGGAATCCTATAAGTAGGTCCCGATAATTCTGGGGGATGTGCTGATCCGAGTAGTCTTTTATTGCTGTCCGTCTAGCCGCTTTGACCCAAGATTTTGTACAGATTGAGGAGAGTAGATGATTTAGTGGCGGTGCACTATTCAAAGCTTCTTTAGCAGCTTTATCTGCCAGAACATTTCCTTTGATACCGGCATGACTAGGAATCCAGCGAATATGAACTTCGCCGGGTATTGTGTGCGGAAGCCGCAAGCGGTGTGGCCATTCAGATGCTCTAGTGGCAAATTTCGAGAATAATTCCTGGGAAGAGCAGGCAGGGATGGAGCCAAGCCTACGTGCGACGTCGAGGTTGTCGAGAAATAACTAGATGTTATTCGTGAAGCGAGCAGAGGGTAGAAAAAGCGCTGTGTCAATCGCTTTTAGGGCTGAGAAGGCCTCTGCGTCAAAAGTACCCAGGGATGGGCTAAGAGGTATACAACTCTTAGAAATAACTCGGCCAGCTTGCTATATCACCACGTCACCGCCCACTTTAGTGCAAAGATCTGACTCAAGACGGGAGGCATCTGAGTATACGATTATGTCATTGAATGGAATGGAGTTGAGTTGACCCAGTGGTTTGGTGACTCGGTTTTTACTGGCATGCCAGCCTTCCTTTGCAATCCAAGGGGGGTCAATGTATGGGTCTATGAACTCTGTTTCGGGCAGATTGAGGATCCAGCCTGGGAAGCGGGAAACGCGCCTGCGATGTTTCAGGACCCAATCAGTCCTTCGTCAGAGAGGATGTCTTTTGTCTAGGCGGTGGACGCTGTAAGGGTCTTAAGATGATTGTTATTCACAAGCTATCCAGAGCTATATACTAGAATATCTTGAAGTAAAGAACAAAAGGAGACTGACAGCAAACTTCATTTATCTATTCCTCATGTTTTACTTCCTTGTCTTGCTTCACATGATCCAAGTGAATGTTGCGTAGTCTTTGTTCCCTCCATTAGTTTCCATACCTCCATTAGTTTCCATAACTCCATCCCGCTTCTGAGTCCTTTCTGCTGAGATTCGATCTCTCAGGATGACTCAATCTCTTTCACGTACGAAACCATAGTCTCATCGTATGTCATCCGCTGATGTATGGGGCGACGTGTCATCTATTGATGTATGGGGAGACGTGTCAGCCGGGGAGGTGTCAACATGGAACCGCTCAGAAGTTATTGTTCTAGCCTTAGGCATCAGCCTAAAATTTGTCAGGCACTAGCCTGTGACAGACGCGGCAAGCGGCTAGGCGTGACTTCCCGTCCAGTTTGATTGAAGGGGGTAGGAGCCCAGCTTCGCGGAATAAAGCAGGGGCAGTTGTCGTGCGTTAAACAGGCAGAATTGCTCTGCAGCTGGTTAGAATAACCTTTTGGAGAAGTGAAATATGTCCTTCGACCCTGTTAGAGATGACTTTGTTGCGAGGGTTAATTTAAGTGCGGCCAGGCCACCAAGTTTCGGCACCATAATAGGCGATGGGTAGGATAAAAGCATTAGTAGCTTGGAGTAATAGTTTCGGATTCACTCCACGGGTAGTATTACCGAGGCTGCGGAGGGCATTGGCCACTTTTAAGGCTTTACTCGCCAGGATTCTGACGTGCCATTTGAACGATAGGGTTTTATCGAAGTGTACCCCAAGCCATCTGGTATAAGGACGGATAGTATTCTCAGATACAGAAAAATTTCCATGATTGATGGAGAGTGTAGAGGTTGGATCTTTATTGGTGCGGCGACGAGAGAAATGCTGTAGTTCGGATGTACCCGGGCCGAAAGTGATTCCCTCCGCCTGGCCCCATTCTAGTACTTCCTTTAATGATTTTCCTAGAGCGATGCTGTTCTCTTGCAGAGATTTCTGAGTCTCTATGAGTGCCACGTCATCGACATAGCCAAACTTGCCTAATGTTGAGCCCATCTTAAAAATTGGAGCGACGTAAAGCATGAATAAGATAGGAGATATGGGAGAGCCTTGGGGTAGTCCGCAGTTGACCTGTTGAGGCGGACCAGTTTCACCATCTAGTCGGATTTGAACAGTGCGGTTGGTAGCGAATGATGCTTCCCATTTGGCGAGATATTCGGGCCAGCCTTGTTCCCTCATGCGGCGTACAAGTCGGCCTGGAAGGACTGCATCGAAGGCGCCTTTGACGTCTAATGTGAGCATGCTCGCAGTACGCCCTTCGTTTAGGGCCCCCTCAACATCGTGGGTGAGACAAGTTGTAAGGTCTACTGCAGATCTTCCTGGGAGAGCTCCAAATTGTTGGCTGGCAAATATCTTTTCCTGGACAGCGATCCAAGCAATACGTCTTGCAAGTAGTCGTTCTTGGCCCTTTCCAAGTACCGATAGGAGTGCGATAGGACGATATGAGCGTGGGGAAGAAAGGTCTGACTTGTTAGGCTTTTGAAGCATTACTAAGACTTCATGGCGGAAGCATTTGGGGTGATGTCCTAAAGATAGGCAGGTATTAAATAAGGGAGCCACGTGCTCTTCAATCAGAGGCCATGCATGGCGAAGGATGGTGGTTGATATCTCGTCACTACCAGGAGCTTTATTCCCGACTTTGAGAATTGATTCTTGTATTTCGTGACGGGTTGGCGGAGGAAACGAAATCTTGCGTACTTGAACCAATGGAGTATCCATGGGAATATCCTCTACATGAGCGAGGTTGGCCAGAAGATTGCCTGCAAGGACCTCCCTTTTTTCATCTGAAGAGGTTGAAAGAGGCTTGTCCGGAAACCTAGGGTCTTAGAAAGGGCTCGAACGATATGAGCCTGACGATTTATGCCATTTATTCATAGCGAAAAAATCCTTACTGGTGCTGGCTGTTTCGATTTTAGACAAATAGAAGGCTTTCTTAGCACCCTTGAGAGCCTTGCGATATGCTTTTCTCTCTTCATCGAACTCATCCATGGTCATAGGGTGACGCAGGCAGCTTTTATATCTTTGGCGGGCAAGCTTGCAAGCTTTATTCCACCAAGGATTCCCAATACCATAGCCTAGAGAGCGCCGTGCTGCCCCTGCGTATGCAAGGTGAATGGCTTCTGTCACTTCCGAGGACAGGCGGTCTAAAGATTCTTGTGTGTGGGAGGTGGGAGGGGAGGTGACACTTTTGATGGCGGTAGAGAGTAGACCGTAGAAGAGTTCAGTGTCTAGCGTGTCTATTCTGAGCTTCTGGAGAGGTTTGTTGTAGCCGGACTAGTCGACTGTGGAAAGAAGTGTGGCGTGATCGGATGTCGTGTCTATATAAGTTGCAATAGCGCACTTGATGATTGGGATTAGGAGGCCTGACCCGAATGCCAGGTCGAGCACGTTCCCGCGGCTGTGCGTCGGTACATCTATCGGAGAGAGGAGAGTAAGATTGTGCTCGTCAATCTATTCGAGGAAAATTTCCGCCCCTGGTGAGGGGCGGAATGGCCAAGACGGCTGCCATCTTGTGCGGTGTAGGTTAAAGTCTCCCATAAGGAGAAGACTGCCTTGGAAGGGGAGGGGAAGAGGTAAGGGTGACTGGAGCGCACTCTCGCCACTGGAGCCAATTGGGGCGTTACAGACATTTAGAATGTGCAGCGATTTCCCAATAGGTGAGAGAAGTCGGAGAAGCAATAGATCACTGGAGGAAGCCGTATGACATTGTTCTGAGCGCAGGCCAGACCCTTTCCGGACATAGGACATAACCCGGGGACGAGACGTCAACCAATCATGAATTGGGGAAAATGTTTTGTATCATGGGTGGTATTTAGTTATGCGTCTAGCGCGATCTCTGAAGATGTAAGGTTCTTGGATTAGGATATCATCTGCAGAGATTCGCTTTGCTTCGTTTAGCGCAATTTCATGAGCTTGGGCTCCTCTGCCAACATTTGCGGAAATAATGTTAAATAACTTGGGGGATTTTCTTTTATGGATTTTGCCAGTCATTATAACTGCATGTTGTTATCACTCTACGGCTCTTCAACAAGAGCTTCATACGAATTCCTAGAAATGATCGATTTAGGGGATGCCATGGGAGATTTTGCTGTAACAATCGACTCTTTGTGAGTAGATGCTACAGTTTTATCTGTATTTTCAACTTGAGTCTTGGGAAGACGAGAGGTGAGGAAGTTTGCGCATCCAGCTACTGCTTGTCTCTGGATCCGTGCTTCGGAGTTGATGTGGCGGATTGCGCTAACCTGTGCCTTGGACTTTGGCGGGCCAGAGGTCGTGGGATGAAGCTCGCAGTTCGTGTCATCTGCAGGATGTGGTCCGTGACAGTGGATGCAACGATTGGGACAGGTATGCTGACCATTCGCCCCGCAGAGGTTGCCGTGTTTGTTTTCGAGATGTTGTGATGACCCACATAGGCGGCACTTAGGAGGGGAAACGCAGGTGCGTGCGTTGTGCCAGAGCCAACAACGGGTGCATTGCATTACTGAGAAACGCCGAGGGAGGATTCGAGTGATTGTTCGGCACCCAAAAAGGTAGAGAATGCGCGACAGGCGTCGGTGTGAATCTGGGAAACGGACGATCCATGCTGTCGAAGATGAAGATGGATTTAACTCATTCTCTCGCGAAGGCGTTATTGCCACTGGGGCTACACCCGCAGCAGCAAGCGCCTCTTCCATCGCAGCAGATGTGACTGGTTGTAGTTCGTATATCAAATCCTTGTCTAGTGTACCATATGTTCTGGGGACATATTCGATTCTATATGAGGTCCATGGGGACGCATTTTCAACCGGGGCATCCCCGAAGGTTCCAACCATGGCTATCTTTTCCTTAAGTTTTGAGGTTTACCCGTGTTTTGGGCACAAGGCGAATCCAGACTTTGTAGGCTGCACAGTTGTGAGGAGAGAGCTATCGTTCCCGAGTTTGGCTTTGAGGTGGCATTGTATTGCGTAAGCAGAAAGATCTCTTAGTTTATCGCCTTCTGGTATCCGGACAAATAGACGGTCATCGGAACGATGCGGTTGCGATTGTGGTTGAGTTTGCGATCCAGAGTGTGTAGGGCCGTTATTGCGTGGAATTTTTGTATTAGCAGTGCGGATGCTGGAACCTTGGCGAGCTGCGTTAGCGTATGATGAAGTAGGCGGCGTCCCCTTATTGCGGCTAGACTCTGCATGTGAGACTATGTCCAACACAGGAGCAGAAGCGCCTCTCATATATGCCTCAAAAGGATGTAAAGCAACTTTGGCAAGGTCTTTACTGAAGTTCTTTAGAGCCATAGCTTGGTTAGGAGGTAAAGAGTTAGGAATGCAGTGGTTGTCGAGGATGTATGAGATGTCACCGAATAAACTCTGCGCTTCCTTTGCGCGAGTTTCGAGTGCATTAAAACACTCCTTTAGAGCGTTATTTATAGGAAGGGTAGGTGAATTCGTGAAGGGATCGCCTTGAGGTTCATCGCCATATTGTAGTGACCACACCGGCTCGTTTGGTGGGCTATTGCTAGGAGTGTCCCAGTCCATATCTAAACTGGGATGGGGACCGACCGACGCAGGTTGCTGGGCCTGATTGGTTTCCTTTGAAGGCCGTAATGTGTGCGAAGCCCGTGTAGAGGGTACCGGTTTTGGTAGAATAGGAGGTTTTTGGTGTGACCTGCGGTGGCTGAGTGCCGCAGATGTCTTAGTGAGGTGGTGTGAGGTCCTTAGAGGAGCCACCATGGTGAGAAGTATGTGATATTTACATATACCAACGCGTACGCGTAATCATTAGCGCTACGTGTCACGTAATCATGTGACCATACCTATGGTACCTGTGACAGATGGCAAGAAACAATCCCCGCCTAAGAAGAAGTCCTGCGCCCATTGCAAACGAAAAAATCATACTCGTGATTCTTGTTTCTTATGGCTCGATACCCCGGATGGTACAAAGTGGGCTGCTAAAAATCCAGAGAAAGCAGCAAAGACAAGGAAGATAAGAGAAAAGTATGAGAATAAAAGGAAAACGAAAGAATCCAAGACTCTCACCGAAGATGGCCTTTGGATGATAGAAGAATATGCCCTCTCATCCAATATTTCACGGAAAAACAACGATATTGTGCTTGATACGGGAGCTACTCATCACATATACCATGATGAATCATTATTTATCTCCATATCTCCTTTTAACAAGTCGGTTCGAACGGCTTCGGGTCATCTTGAGTCCGTCTTAGGTATCGGGGCTGTGAGATTTGAGGTTCTTAATCTTAAAGATGCTAGTCGGAGGAAAACGATTGAAATAAATGATGTTTGGTACTTACCGAACTGCTCTAGGAATCTAATTTCTGGATCGCAACTAATCTCCAAGGGACTCAATATAAGATCTAATTCGAAGGGTCTAGGGATTTATTTTCCTCAAGGATCAATCATTGCAACTGCCTGTATGGAAGATGGATTATTTTGTCTTAATGTATTGAAAAATTCACTACTTACTCCAGAAAAAGACACTTCGGAGGTTTTAATTTCTGAATCTGCAAGGAAAAGTGCAACAGAGCTCCTGCATTATCGCCTAGGTCATGTCGGGCCGCAAATCATTCGAAAATTCGATGCCTCTAAATTAAATATCATAAGACCGAAAGATTTATCGAATTTCTATGTCGACACTTCAATTTTGAAACATTGTGATGTTTGCAACTTATGTAAACAAGTCGAGAAGATAAATAAAGGTCCTACCTCAAGAGCGACAGAATTGCTGCAAATTATACATACTGATATATGGGGGAAGTGCCGGGTCCCAGGAATTTTTGGAAGTCATTACTTTGTGACTTATACCGACGATATTTCACGTGAGACCGAGGTTTATCTTCTCAAGAACTCAAGAGAAGTTCCTGAAAAATTTCAGCAGTATAAAGAAGAGAAGGAACTACAGTCAGGGTGCAAGGTGAAAGCCATCCGCTGCGATGGAGGAGCCGAATATAAGTCTATCAAGTACAATGGTATCTTTTGACAAGTTAGTGCGCCATACACTCAGCACCAAAATGGAGTCGCTGAAAGGTTAAACCGGACATTGGTTACCATGGCAAGATGTATGTTGTCGCATGCTGGTCTTCCACTCCGTTTTTGGGACGCTGCAGTCTTAACGACCTGTTACTTACGAAATCGAATGCCTTTGTATACAAGGAATCATACGCCATTTGAAATGATGACAAGTGTCACACCGGTACTCTCTCATCTGAAAGTCTGGGGGTGTATCTGCTATGCACTAATTGACGACAAAGATCCACAGAGGTACAAGCTCTCTCACACGTCCATAAAGAGGATTTTTGTTGGCTATTGTAGTTCTTCAACACAGTACCAAGTATATGTGCCAAATAGATCTGGTCGTGACAAAGTGATTGTGTCAGCAAACGTGCGATTTTTGGAAGAAAAATTTTGGGATTGGAGCAAGTCAACCGTTGAACAATTTGACGATCTAAAGGTCCTAGTCGATGAAGATTCCGAAATCAGTAGCCCTGATAAAGGAAATGATAATCAATCTGACAGCGACTCAAATTCTGATTCCGAGCAACAATCATCAACTATTGATTCTTGGTCAGTTTTATCGTCTCCAATTCCTCATTCATCAAGCTCAAGCGCCACCTCTCGAAATCCTGTTACTAACTAACCAAATTGTGTCAATGAATTCGAACCATTCATAGCTCCACCACAAGCGACCAATACTGAACTGACAGAAAACACTCAAGTGCTTCCTAGGATGAGTGAGCGTGTTCGTAAACCAATCCTACCTCGATCTGCATGGCAGCCAAGGCCTGATGCGTTATATTTTGGCGGTGATTTTTCAATTTCGAAATCATACAGGGAGGCTATTAGCGGTACTAACATTGAGCGTTGGAAGTTAGCGATGGACAAGGAGCTCAACTCAATAAAAGCGAAAGGAGTATTTACACCCATCACTCATGTACCTAGTGGGACGAGACCGATTGGTTCGCGGTGGGTGTTCGCAGTGAAGTCTGATGGAAGGTTCAAAGCGAGATTAGTTGCCCAAGGTTTTGGTCAGGTTTATGGCGTTGATTATTTTGACACGTAATCGCCTACTGTCACAATTGTGTCTAGCACAATTGCTTGTAGGGTGAAGATAATCGCTGGAAACGTGGTTCGTGGTTTGTGTCTATAGAGTTGATCAATGGCGTAGTCTGTGGGGACGCGGGGATGCAGGGGTGATGGGGTGATGGGATGATCACAGGTAGTGCGGGTGCTAGTGGAAGCTAGCGGGCACGAAGATGAGTGAACGAAGTATTGAACAAAATGGTAATTGATTGACCGAAGACAAAGCGTGAGCGTCTAGTGAGTGGCCTAGAGCACTATTATATACATCTCAAGGAAATCTCAAACAATTGAAAGGAAAGTGCATAGTAAAGGAAATTCACTCAAGGGGACACATCAACCCTTATGATCCCAAACGCCACGGTATTCCACTCAAGAAGACACACCTCCATCCGATAATTACAATCCGAAACGCCATGATATCCAAATACAACAAGTCAAAGGTACATCATCCAGGATTAATTTGTGGTTGGGCGGACTCTGACACCTACCCTGAAGATGGATTCGCTCAGAATTACAGTGACCAGCAAAACTGTTCGAATGTTTTGTAACTTTCGCTTGTAAGCCTCATAAAATTTTATCTGCTTGACCAATTCACAAAATTTTTACATTAATAAAAAATTCCAGTTCTGTGGTTTCTTTTGATATAAATTAGATGATGTGAATCGAAAATTTGGTGGAGTAATCGCGATTGAAAGGGCGTTGGTCATTCGAACAGTTTTGCAGGGGGAATGTGGGGAAAGTATAACTAGGCATCAGGAGCACTGTAGGTCTTCATGAAAGGTTGAGTTTGTAATCATTTAGAGCACATAATCACTTTCTACTGTTACTAGAATCTTTTTTTATCATGAGGCCTCTATCTCAATCAAAAATTGATGTCATTCTTCACCACCTTGACCATGGACTTTCCATCCGTTCAACAGCTCGAGAATGCAATGTCTCAGTTTCTACCGTTTCATGTATTCGCAAGAGACACCGTCCAGATCTTCAGGTGAACTTCGGAGGGCGACCTTGTTTGCTCAGCGAGCATGACACTCGTCATGCCGTCCGTACCATAACATTTGGTAAGGCCGATACCGCTGCCGAAGTTGCCCAAAACATCAGGGACATGAAAAATTGCTCTATCTCTGTTGATACAGTCCGACGGACCCTCAAAAAAGCAGGGTTAAAAGCTGTTGTGAAAAGAAAAAGCCAAAACTAACAGCAAAGCCAAAGAAGGACCGTCTTGACTTTGCTATGGCCCATAAGTACTGGACTACAGATGATTGGAAGCGTGTAGTTTGGTCAGACGAGACGAAGATAAATCGCTTGCAGTCAGATGGAAGATCTTGGACCTGGAAAAGGCGAGGACGAGGGTTGATAGAGAGAGAGGTAGAGGAGACCCTCAAATTTGGTGGCGGTCATATTATGATCTGGGGCTGTATGCTGTGGGAGGGGACGGGAAACATGTGTAAGATTGATGGGTTGATAGACCAGCATCTATACACTGAGATATTGGAGGAGGATCTCCTACAAACGCTGGTGGAATACGGTAAAACCCCCGAATCCGTTATCTTCATGCAGGACAATGATCCAAAGCATACCTCGAAGAAGGCCAGACAATTCCTCAGAGATCATTCTCTCGCCGTTCTCCCTTAGCCAGCAAACTCCCCTGATCTTAATCCCATCGAGCATCTCTGGAATTACATCAAGAAAAGACTCAAGGATTACCCCCAACCGCCAAATGGGATCCTGGAGCTTTGGGACAGAGTTCAGGATGAATGGGCAAAGATTCCTGCAGAGGAATGTCAGAAGCTGATAGAGAGTCTTCCTAGGCGCATAGATGCAGTGATTAAGGCGAAAGGTGGGCATGTAAAGTACTAAATTACCAGTTCAAAAATTTCCCCATACCCCCCCTGCAAAACTGTTCAAATGACCAACGCCCTTTCAATCGCGATTACTCTACCAAATTTTCAATTCACATCATCTAATTTATATCAAAAGAAACCACAGAACTGGAATTTTTTATTAATGTAAAAATTTTGTGAATTGGTCAAGCAGATAAAATTTTATGAGGCTTACAAGCGAAAGTTACAAAACATTTGAACAGTTTTGCTGGTCACTGTATTACTGACCACAAAAGTCTTCAAACGTTTCAGACAACTAAAGATTTGAATCAACGACAAATGCGATGGGCTGAGTTCTTATCTTGATTTAACTTCCATCTAGTCTACCGACCAGGTTCTGTGAATACAAGATCCGACGCTTTAAGCCAAAGGCCGTAAGATGCCCCATAGGGCATATTGGATGATCGTCTTACAACTAGACGGATTCCGCTTATTCCTGCGTCGAAATTTCATAATAGCTTCGCATTATTAAACTCTATGTCTCTTTATAAAATAGATATCTCACGTCCGATCAATGATTTGATTTCCGAATCATATCATGACTCACTAATAATTCAAGATATGATAGCTGATTTATCTAATCCTAAAACAAGATATTGGAGACCTTTGCTTGCTAAATCCTTAAACATAGCCTTCTCGGAATGTAGAATTATTGCCGGCCGAATATAATTTCGAGATCGCCTGGTCATACCTCCAGATGATGAGATAATTCAACTTCAAATGCTGCATAGAACACATCACTCAGGAGCTGCAGGCCATCCAGGAAGAGAAAGAACAATAGAATTGATAAACAGGACATACTGGTGGCCAGGAATATCAGTAGCTGTCAGAAAATTTTGCAAAGGCTGTCTTCTTTGCACCAAAACAAAAACACCAAGGCGATCCCCTCCTGGATTTTTAAAGCCTTTGCCCCTACCAATTAAACCATGGGTAGATATTTCCATTGATTATATCACACCACTACCAGAATGTAGAGTCAGAAACCGGAAATTCAAACACATTGTAGTGGTAGTTGATCGCTTAACTAAAATGCGCCATTTTATGCCCACAGAAACCCTAACTGCGGAAGAACTAGCCGAGGTATTTGTTGAAAAAATATGGTCGTTGCATGGTTCACCGGAGCGCATAGTCTCTGATCGTGGGTCTCAATTTATTTCCACATTCTGGAGGGCTATTTCACAAAGATTAGGCACCACGCTCAAGCCTTCGTCAGCCTATCATCCAGAGACAAATGGCCAAACGGAACGAATAAACGCAGAAGTGGAACAATTCCTACGGCTCTAAATAAACTAGGCTCAGGACGATTGGGCCTTATGGTTACCCTTAGCCGAATTTGCCCGAAATATTGCTATTTCAACAACAACAGGAGTCAGTCCATTCTACGCAAACTATGGTTTCAATCCAAGATTGGGAATAGAGCCACAAACACCGGCCGCACCATTTCTTTCAGAGGCACAGCGGAAGGAATTTTTAAGGCACATGAAATTGCCAACAGATTTAAGAGCATATTAGACCAATTAAAAGCACTCTCTAACATTGCTCGAGAGCAATACGAAAAAAAATGCAAATTTACATCGATCTGATGCTGTAATTTCCGCGTAGGTGATATGGTCATGGTTAGCACAGAGAATTGGGAGATGGGACGCCCAGTTAAAAAGCTCAACCCGAGATGGGATGGCCCTTTTCGAGTAGTTGAAGCCTCTCCCCAAACTGTTACTGTTGACTTGCCAAATAACGTCAAGATATTCCCTACTTTTCATGTCTCAAATGTCCAATTGCGTACCGACGAACGTGCAACTGGTCAGGAGGACGAAGACATCAGAGCCAACCATGGTAGAGTCGTGGTCAGATCAGATAACCAAAAAGATGAGGTAGAATGGCGGTTTGAGAATATCATCGGATATAAACAAATGCAAAATCGGTGTTGGTACTATAAGATAAAATGGACGGATGGATCAACAACTTGGGAACCAGCATCTAACCTCAAAGGATGTGACGATGCACTTTGGAAATTCCATAATGCTAATCCCGAAACGGGTCCACCGCGACCATGGCTGAAACGTTAAAAAAAAACTTATGGCATAGTACAAGAGGTATAACTCTTGTTTAAGGATTTGATTTGATTTGAATTCTAGTCGTATCAGGCTTACGCCCTACACCCAAGAGGCGTGATACGGGTGTGTGATCCATACGGACTCACTACTACCTACATGAATGGCTTAACTTGTCAGATAATCTATAAGATATAAAAAGAAAATAAATAAACAAAAAAGAAAAATTCTGTCCGAACGAGTGCGCCCTGCGCCCTGTCCTAATTTTCCCAACAATTAAACAAAGGAAAAATGAATGATATCTCTGGAAGAGCCTAGGCCTCCCGGTCAGTAGTTTGTGCACTATAACATTTGGTTATAGTAACGAATTCACGAAATTTCTCCCATCCGTTTTCTGCCAGCATGTCCCTTGCCTTTGGAGGGGGTTCCCGTTTCTCACTTCTCCAACGTTGTAATGCTGGTCGACATTCTGCAAAGTGCCATGGGCGTCTTTCTCGTCCACATTCGCACTTGCCATCAATATCCTCATGCTTGAATCTTTCATGATAATTGGCGGAATCGCCGTGTCCTGTCCTAGCTGCAATCAACCTGTGGTACGCCCATCTCGGTAAGGCAAGCTCTGGCGGTCGCTTGCGTGTCATCTTGAGATTCAAATCTGCGTAGTGCTTGTGCCCATGTTTCTGCCACCACGATGCAGCCAGCTCATCCGCACGCTCCCTCACAAACCTGGTTAGTGATGCAAACGTAAACTTTGTTCTCCGATTTACTTCTGCAGAAAGTATCGCATCGGTTCCGTTGTCAGGAAGTTCTTTTAAGGCAGCTTTGGCGAGCTCATCTGCTTTCTCATTTCCCTTATCACGGGTTATCTAATAGTGCGTGTGCAACTAGGAGATCAGAAGAGGTTTATATTAAATCTATGGAGAGCTCATACATTCCAACATGCTACAATTATTTATACCTAATGTTTTTCATCTAGAAGATTCCCTTTGGCCTTCCTGAGGTTCCTGAGGTTCTTCTAGATGCTTCCAATTCAAGGGTAGGCATGGACCCTTTTCTACCCCACAATAATCTATGTTGTATAATTTTGCATATTGTATAAATGCCTATGCAGATAATAGGCTACAGGCATAATTAAGCTCACCAGCTGTTACATCCCTCGATCCCTGAGTGACCAGGTATCCACCGGATTTCGACTGATCGGTGCCTTTGACAGTCTAAAACAAACCTATCAACTATTCCTTGGAAGGACCTCGACCTACCACTTTGTAGAACCTGGGAGGCTTCTGAACTGTCTAGGAGTACCTTGATAGGGTTAATTCCGGCTACTAGTATTGCTGCTTCAAGAGCTTTCTGGGCCCCTAACAGCTCTGCGTCGTACGCCTCTGCCCCAAGTAAAGGTCCTGACCCCCTTCCGATCATTTGTCCTCCTCTAAACAGAGTGTAGCCCCATGCAGATCTTGCCAAGCCACAAGACGAGCCATCTGGATACGTACATACAGTATCCGTTGACAGATTCTCAATCCACAATTTGGCCTGGGCAGCCTCAGACTGCTTGTCGACAGTTGTTCCCTGGCCATTACGTTTCGTTTGCGGGTAGAACAGCTTGCCAGACTCTACAGCAACCGGTACGTTTTGAAGGCCCATCTGTAGTCGTGTTAGGTATCGATCTTGATTCTTGAACGCACGGCTTTTCTGTCCTGCACGGAGTCCTAGGCGGCTTATAGTATCCTTTGGTCCCTCTTGAGACCTGATAACTAGGGGGTGCCATGTATCCATTCGCTGAATTCGCGCCGCGGCTCTCAATTGCCTTTGCTGTAGGATAATTGCTGCCGGAGGAATTCCTGATTCTCTATATAGAACTTTATTAGGAGTGGTTCGCCAAACTGGTAGTGCTGCCCGAACCGCTGTGATGATTGTGTTATCCAAGAGATCCGTATGCCAGCCAACTCCTGTGCCCACCTTCTTGCTTCGCTGGGTGGTGATCCGAGTTAGTCCTGGCCACCATGCTTCAGCTCCGTAGAGAGCCGTGCTCAGAACACATGCCTGCACTGCCTTGATCATTGGTCCTGGGTCTGCACCCTGCTGTACGGTGTTTATTCGGCGTATAAACTGCGTTATGCGTTGCGCTTTGCCACAGCACTCTTGCACGTGCTGCTTGAAGTTAAGTTGGGAGTCTATCCATACCCCAAGCCATTTCACATGCGGAGATGGGGAGATCCTATGGCCTTGGATTTGGACGGCTAAGCCTACCGTGTCCATCTTTTTCTTGGGCCCTCCTCCGATTATCAGTAGGTCAGACTTGGCCGGGTCGAAACTTATCTCATGCTCCTTTGCTAGCAGCAAAAGTTTTTCTACCTCTGCCTGAGCATTTTCCACCGCTTCGGCTGCTGTGCTTCCTATGCTTAGAACTGCGATATCGTCGGCATAGCCAAACTTATTGTCCATGTTCCCCTCTTGAACTAAGATAGCGATGTAAAGGAGGAATAGGAGCGGTGATAACGGCGAGCCTTGTGGTACTCCACACTCCATGACTTTATCTCGAGTCATTCCATCCTGGTGGCGAACACGAATCTTCCGTCGGGTCAAAAAGGACTCAACCCATCGACAAAGTGATCTGGGCCATCCTTGGTTCCGCATCCGGTGTAATAGCCGTTTGTGGAGGACGGCATCAAATGCGCCCTGCACGTCCAGAGTGACCATTGCTGTTACCTTGTTGTTCCGCATTGCAGCCTCTGCATCATGTATGACGCATGAAACCAGGTCGACCGCTGAACGTCCCGGAAGTGCACCGAAAAGCTGTTGGGGGACAACTCGATGTTCAATTGCTAGCCAAGCCATTCTCTTAGCTACAAGTCGTTCTAAACCTTTGCCCAGACAAGAGAGAAGGGATATCGGTCGCCATCCTTTAGCTGTTGCTAGATCTCGTCCTGGCTTTGGAATTAGGATGACTTCAGCTACTCGAAATGCAGTCGGAAAGTGTCCATGCTGCAAATGAGCTTGAAAGATATCCTTCACCTGGGTACCTATGGCTGGCCAACAAGCTCTAAGCAGTCGAACGGTTATCCTATCTGAGCCTGGCGACCTGTCACCTGTGTCAAGAGTGCTTGTCGTCACGTCTTCTA
Source organism: Podosphaera xanthii (assembly GCA_028751805.1). Taxonomy (NCBI): domain Eukaryota; kingdom Fungi; phylum Ascomycota; class Leotiomycetes; order Helotiales; family Erysiphaceae; genus Podosphaera; species Podosphaera xanthii. The sequence goes on from JAPWIX010000006.1 coordinate 6,240,497, forward strand.
GAGAAAGTGTCGCGCTCCACGGGATAGATTCCAGTTGTTCGTATTCCCACGCGGGCAGGTCGCGAGCTGCATCGAATCGAATTAGTAATCTGTCTCGTAGGGCTTCTGCTCGCTCGAGGGGATCCGATATCCATGTATCCTCCGCGGTTTTCAAGGGAGGAGGGTGTCGGCTGGTTTTTGGTTTGGCCCACTGCATCACTTTAAAGACATGTGTATCCGTAGTAGCATTCTCAACCTACTTCCTCCAGTATTCTCTCTTTGCCGTTTTGACTGCATGTTTGAAACTCTTTCGAGCCTGCGCCACACTTTCAGGGAAGCTTCTAGCCTCTTTGAACTCGCGATTTTTTAGTTTGCAATCCTCATTCCACCATGGTGCAGTGCTGCCGCAGAATTTTGTGGGTTTCCGTCCAACTGCCTTGCGAGCGTCTCCCAAGGCCTCCATCAGGCTCGATATCTGGCGTTCAATGTCGCTTATACTGTCCAAGGGACCTGGCTTGACCCAGGCTTTGACGTACTGGGCATACTTAGGTAGATCCTCGTCACGTAGACGGAGTTCCTGGATTATTTCGGAGAAGTCTGGCCTATTTGTCACTTGAACGGTCCCTACGATAGTCATGTGGTCTGATGTGCAGTTGTATTCGCTTGATACCATTGCCTCCGCTGATGTGTTGCTCCAGGCTAAGTCCAGCACATTTCCGTCCCGATGCGTGGGTGCGCCGATGGTAGTAAGTAGATGCATGTCCTGAGCTGTTGCCCATTCCATGATTTGGTCACCGTTACCATACTGACGAGTCGTCTGCGGTTGCCAGTGCCTTGACACAGCGTTGAAGTCTCCCCCTACGATTGCAGGACCTGACGGGCTCCATCTGAGTAAGGGCTCGAGAGTCTCACTCAGTCCTGGTGCGCGGTATACATTTACAAAAGTTATCCCAGAGACTTTCACAAAGCAGTAATCGCCGTTTTGTTCTCCGACCGAAGGAAAGATTTGCGTAGCCGCCAGGCCTTTACGGACAGAAATTATTGCTCGGGGGCGAGTCCCAGCTGCTGCCGTTGGTTTGTGGCTTATAAATCCCGGGTGATTTTTGGTGATAAAATCACCGTCTTTCTGCATTGTCCATGGTTCCTGTACCATAACCACGTTTGCACCTGCATCCCAGGCTTGCAATAGTGCGATGTCCATATTAGGTCCGCCCTTTCCCACGTTCACTTGGTGAAATAGAAGGGTGTTAGTTTTCTCGTTTTGGTGTTGGAGTAGTATTGTGCTACTCATAGGTTTTCCATGGTTACTTTCTGGGTGCAGGGGACCTCGACAGCCTTTCCCTTGCCCTTCTCCTCCGACTCTACCAGTGCCGCCTTGAAGTCTCTGTGGCCTCGTTCCCGGATAACTCGGAGCTCTGACGGAGTGCGCGGTACCACTAGTCCATTTTGCCTTCTGGGCCGAGCCATGCATCCGAGGTTGGTCGACTCATGAGGACCTGCACAGTTTGAGCATTTGAGCACCTTAATCGAGCATTCTGATGTCTCATGTGCACCGGTACATCTTCCACATCGGCTTCCTTTGATGCAGGCCCTCGTTGCGTGAAAGCCCCAGCATTTTTGGCACTGCTCTATAGGCCGACGTCGTGTGAATGGCATGGTTGGTCCACTCTCTTCGAACAACCTAAATTTCAGGTTTGCTGGCTTTTGCTTGAAGTGAATAATCCAACTCGTAGTATACTGGCCTTCTTTCACGTTGTTAGGTCGGACCTGGACTGGTGTCGCGCCGCAGGCAGATTCACACTCTTTTATCACCATTTCTTTAGTCACGGTTAACCTGCAGTCCATTGTTTTAAAGTAGAGTGGTACGTGTGGCACAATGACGGATGTCCAGTTCGACGCCGCCTCAATGGTCGTGTTGTCTTTCTCAAAAGATGGTGCCACCCCTAGGATTGACTCTTTGAGCGCGTCTGACGCACACTCAATTGCCAGACCGGACCTGACTTGTGAAATTGCCGTAATTGCCGAGGGCGCTACTCCAGCCCGTTCGGAGATTATCTTTTTGATTGTTACAAGTGACAGCTTGCGCCACTCGTGTTCTGGACCCAGCCGAAGAAAAAGGCGTCTGTCTTCTTTTGGAATTTCTTGTATAACCGGTTTTTTCTGTATAACAGGCTTACGGATTGTCGTGGCGGCGGGTGGTGTTGGAAGTTTTGCTGCTTTCCTGGCTATTGTGACCCAAGGAGACTTGACCTCCTGCGGCCTTTTGGGGAGGGCCAGATTGGGGCCCTCCACCGGTTTTGTCACCCTAGGGACAGCTGTTACCGTGCTTGATCTTGGGGGGGGGATTCTTACAGGGTGCTTCGGGTGCTTGAGCATTACCAGTCGCAAACGCAGTCACGATTGGTGCAATCTTTTCAAAGAATGGCGCCAGTAGTAGTGCATCTTCAGTTCCTGCCTTGGTTTTAGCCCAGGCGTCGATATTTTGCAGAAATTCTTGAGCCAGGCCCATTCTCTGCTTTGTCTGGCGTTCAGCTTGTTAAATTACAGCGGCAATGATCTGAAGGCTTGGATGTAGATTGTCGCTTGGAGCGACAGGCGACGATGATGACGGCGCGCTGGAAGAACCCATTGCACCGGTCGGAGGGCTTATATTCGGAGATACAGAGGGGGGGGGCGGGTACTTGTTTGGGTTGAGGTGGTCAGGATGAAAGTTGGTGTATGATGACGCGTAAGAGTCATTATGACCCATTATGGCGTCTTCCTCAGTCGTGGAGTTGCAGAGCGTCCACATAGGGTAGGGTTCTAGGGGATATAATTGTGTGTCTCTTGTTTAAAGTTTTTTTTTTTTTGTAGTTTAACGTGCCTTAAACCCCTGGTGGGTCAGACACGAGCGAGGCCGGGTGAGATCAGGTTGACCGCTCTACCTCGTCTCTCAAGAATGACCGGAACCATGCTAGAGTACATACATGTGTTGAACAAGTTGGCCCCAGCAGCCCAGCGAACCAAACAAACAAAAAGAAAAATCTGTCTCGCGCCTTTACGCCTTAATACCACCAAAATTGCTCCCTCTCATAGTTCTTCGACCTCAGCCACCACGCGCCCGAGCTTATCCATTTCTATTCCTCCATTTTTGCAGGTACCGTCCCCCCTCCGCAAATTCTAGCTGTCCTCGGTTGCCCTTACTCCCGCCATGCCAAAAACTGTCTCCTCGTAGATGCCACTACCTTGGACGTATTCCGCGAATTTCTGCCACCCATGTGCCCCAAGTAGAGTCTGGAGCAATGGGGCTCTTCGCCGTCCACTAGTTTCGCGCCACCTACTGAGTGCCCTGCGACACTGTACTAGATGGCCAACTGACTTTTCTCTCCCACACTCACAGTGTAACGGTGCAGTGTCATGATTCCATCGGCGGTGGTACGTCACGAAGTCTCCGTGGCCGGTCCGGGCTGCGATGAGGCGTGCGTAGATCGCCCTAGGGAGCGCGAGTTCGGGTGGTTTCTTGCGGCGCATTTGAAGCTCGAGATCTTCGTATCTTCTCGGGCAGGCAGAGGTCCACCAGTCGCTGCATAGTTCTCTCACCATTGCTCGGGCTTTACGTCCAGCTGCGGCTATCGTGAGGGTTCCTGTGGCTACCGTGTTTCCGATTTGGTTTAGCGCTTCACGTGCTAGTTGATCCGCGACCTCATTTCCTGGTATACCTTCGTGGCCTGGTATCCACTTCACGCGTACTGGGGTTACCAGACCTTCCGCCCATCTTCGGAATCTGCGGACACGCCAGTGGGATAACGTTGTCTTCCCCGTTAACAAAGCTTGTGCTGCTTCAGCGTTGTCTAACATAACGTAGATGTTCGAGATGTGGCGGTTGCCAAGGCTCATGATGATCGCTTCGAGAGCTGCCATTGCGCCGTGCACTTCCGCGTCGTAAACTTCCGCCCCTGTCAAGGACCCGGAGTTGCTCAGCTCGAAGTTGGCAGTCGTACCGCTGAAGTAGACAGCGAAGCCCCATGCTGAGTGGGACCCTGCCGCGCCGGATCCGTCGCTGTAAGCACAAATGCAATCTTGGGGGAGTCTGCTGAGCCATTCCTTCGTAGTTCTGGCAGCTGTTGTTTTGTCTGTTTTGCAGAGCCGTGGCGGAGGTGGGGTGGGCCTCATAAGGGGTGGTGGAGCCTCTGTTTCGGGGAGCAATCTTGACGCTCTCTGTATTCTGGAGGCATGAGTTCGGTCTGCCGGTCGCCGGCCTCTGTTGGAACTTCGCAGACCGATTCTGCGTCTTGCGGCCTCCGTGGATTCTAGGGCCCGAAGGCGTAGAGGATGGTATTCATCGAGGCGACGAATTCGGGCTGCAGCCAAGAGGCGGCGTTCCTCGAGCAGAACTTTTGCTGGTGGAATTCCAGTTTCTCTTCGGAGGGCTGCTGTGGGCATGGTTCGCCATGTTGGTAGGGCCATGCGGATCCCTGATAATAGGACTCGGTCGATTGCTTCGGTTTGCATCCGGCTGCCTCTGGGTGTGTCTCGGGTGAGTCCGGGCCACCAAACCTCGGCAGCGTGAAGGGCAATTGGCATTACTACTGTACGGATGATGGTCGTCAGTGGTCCTGGTGGGGGTCCCTGCGTGCATTTTGTGAGTCGGTGTAGGTGCTGCACAAGTCGGGTGCTTTTCTTCGTCCATTCGGCAACATGATTACGGAAGGTAAGGCCTCTGTCTAGGAACACTCCCAGCCATCTAATGGTCTCGGACTCTTGGATTGTTACGTCTCCCATTGTGATTTGTGGTAGGTCTGTAGCACGGGCTCGGGAGCCAAGAAAGTACAGGACTTCGGCTTTGGTTGGGTCAAACGCCACAGCATTTCTTTCTGCCTACGCCAATATGTTGTCGACTTCACGTTGGGCGGCCTCGGCTGCTAAGGCTGCTGTTGCACCTACACCTAGCACAGCCAAGTCATCTGCATATCCGAGCCTCCAGTTGCTTCCCCCTGCCACCTCTGACATGTACAAGAAGAAAAGGATTGGAGACAAGGGAGACCCTTGTGGGAGGCCGCATTCGAGGATAACCTCATCTGTGACCCCTCCCTCGTACCGGACGCAGGCAGACCGCCCCTGTAGGAAGGAAGCCGTCCAGTCAATTGTTTTGGTTGCCCATCCCATTCCTTTCATTCGCCGGAGGAGCCGTCCGTGTAGAGTAGCGTCAAAGGCACCTTGGACATCCAGTGTTACCAGTACAGCCTTGTGTCGTAGGCTGAGAGTATGTTCCACGTCGTGGACAAGGCATGCGACCAGGTCATTGGCTGACCGGCCGGGGAGTGCTCCGATTAGCTGCTGAGGTACCTTCTGGCTGCTGAGTGCCGTGTGTGCTATTCGTTTGGCGACTAGGCGCTCGAGTCCTTTCCCAAGGCACGATAGAAGTGCGATAGGTCGCCATCTTTTTGCTGTGCTGAGGTCGCGGCCGGGTTTGGGGATTAAGATTACCTCGGCCAGTTTGAATATGGTCGGAAAGTGCTTGTAGCGGAGAGATCCTTCGTAAAGAGCTCGAACCGCCTGTCCTATGGCTGGCCACGCTGCACGCAGCAGCCGGACGGTGATGTTGTCGGCGCCTGGGGCTTTGTCTTGGCACGATGTGGCTACCCATTTAGCTTCCTCTTCCGTAACCTCTATCATCCATGGTAGATGATCAGTTTCAGGTTCGGCGGCTGTCGGGTCAGCGTTGACCTCTATGTCATTTTCACTCGTGAACCTGGCAAGTAGCATGTCCCGGAGTAGGGTGGCGCGGCGTCGAGGATCAGATTCGAAACGGTTTGCGGTTCTAAGAGGGGCAGTATTTCCTTGCTGCCGCGGTTTCGCCCATCGAGCCATACGGTGCATATCGGCATCTGTCTTAGCTTCGGAGAATTTTCGGCGCCAGTATTGGCGTTTAGCTGTCTTTACTGCTCGACGAAATTCTTTTCTGCTAGCTTCGTCCCCAAATGTTCTATATATCACTTTAGCCTCCCGGCACTCGTCTGTCCACCATGGGGCCGATTGCCCAGGCTGAGGTGAGCCTCGTCTCCCGGTTGCTTTTATCGCGTCGCTGAGGATTTCCACGTCCATTGCTGTCCTGATCTCCTGTCTTCCTAGGTTTCTGCTCCATTCCCCAACGACTTTGGTGAAGTCTTCTAGTGCGTTATCGTTTACCCGTATGGGGCTATTGAGTCTGATGGCATTCGATCCGCTAGCATTTGGCCGCGGGACGTCGCCTGCGAGTGTCAAGTGATCTGAAGTGGAGTCGAGCTCCGGTGCCACGTTGGCAATGGTGCCAGCGCTGGACCATATTAGGTCGAGGGTGTTGCCCCTTACGTGTGTCGGCACACCTGGGCTCAAGGCCAGGGTCATGCCGTGCTCGAGCATCCACTCGGTCAAAATGTGGCCGTCTCCGTGCGAGCGTCCTGCTAAGGGTTGCCACTCTGGGTGCACTGAATTGAAGTCTCCGCCGATTACTGTCGGTCCAGCTGGGTTCCATGATAGCAGGGGTGGTAAGACTACACCTGGAGCCCGGTATATAGAGACAAATGTCACATTGTCTATCACTACGGCTGCAAAGTCTGGGGATGTACCACATAAGAATTTTTGCTGGGTATCTCTCCCTTTTCTGGTGTATATTGCTGACCTGGGCCGAGGCGTATCTGCTCCTCCAGTGTTTGGTGAGTATCTATCAAACCCAGGGTGTGACTTCATGAGCCAGCTGTCGTTGTTCCTGGAGGCCCAGAGTTCTTGGATGAGTAGAACATCTGTGCCAGCATCCCAGGCGGCTTGTAATATGATGTCATTTGAGGGTCCTCCTTTGCCGAGGTTTGCGCAGAGGAACGTGATTGTCGGTTGATTGGTTACCTCCGGAAGGTTGTGGTCCCTTACGGGCATTGAGAAGGGGATGGGGTGTTGTTGTCGGCAGTCAGCTCGGCGGCCTTCTGCTTGGCTTCTGCTTCTCTTATTATTGCTGTCCTGTCTTTTTGTCCGCGCTGGCGAATGACAGTCAGTTGGTTGTGGGTTCGTGGGATTGTCTTTCCATTTGCACGGGCTGGGCGTGCCATGCAATTCGGGTCGTCGGCTTTATGAGGCCCGTGGCAATTGATGCAACGGGGGATCTCTTGCTTGCAACCTTTGAGTTTGTGCTCTAAGGAGCCGCATCTGATACACCTCTCGGCTCTGGAGCAGATCTTTGTCGGGTGGTGACCCCAGCATCGGTTACACTGTGCGATCCGTGGTTGGTGACGGAACGCTGTGAGACGGCCGCTGGTCTCGAAAAGTCGCTCTCCGAGTTTGGGGGTGCCGGCTGGGAAGTGGATCAACCAGTCATTTGCTGGTCGACCACTGTTGGAGGCAAGAGCGCGTGCAGAAATGGGGGTTGCGCCAGTTCTGAGGGCAGCTTCTTCCATGACCATTTCCTTGGTAACCGGAACGGAAAAATGTTGGAATCTGATTGTTTCACCTTGTTCCGGCACGGTGATTGGGCGCTCCAATGTATGGAGGTAGTCGGGGACGTTAGGGGCGAGTACCGACGTCCATTTGGATGCAGCCTCCAGCTTGAGGCCTTGCGTTAGGAGGTCTGCCTTAGGGTTTCCGCCTGTTGTTTCATCCGCTTCTCCTCCTTCTCTCCCTAGGCGATGCACCTCCTCGAGAAGACGATTTTTGGCTGCCTCGTTGGCAGCTGTAATGGCAAATCCTGAGTTAACTACCGTGACCATGTTGATGGCCGAGGTCGCAACTCTCAGTTTTGCCGCAAGGCTCAGTTTCACAAAATGTGGAGACATGGATCTCTACGGATGTCCTTCAGGGAGCCTGAGTAACAGACGTTCATCGGGTTGGGCGGTCTCAGGTCTCTTTGTCCTACTGGTCGATTGGATAGGTCGCGCGGGAGTCTCAGCTGGAAGTGCTGGCGGCGTTTGCTTTGGCTTCCTAGCCCTCAGGCGGGAAACCTCCGTCCAATCGCCATCCAATGATGGTATGATCAATTCTGGCTCATACATTGGCCAGACTCTTCGCGGAGCGGTTACGGCTGGTTGGGGCGTCGCAGCTGGGGGTGGAGCTGGGGCGTTTGTGATCTTGGTCGGTCGTCGCTGCGCGCGAGATTGGGTGGTACGGGGGGCGACTGTCTCCTGTGCCCGTACAGGTTGCGTGCTGGTGGCTAGTAGATTTTTTTGTGCAGGACGACATTTTCTACCTGCCAGGATATTTGCAATCTGGTCCTTTAGACCAGCCGCGGCGATTTCGGTCTCCCTGCGCAGCTCTTTGTCTGTAATCTCGTCGAGTAATCTGCAGAATCTGCTGATTATGAGTCTCGCCTCTGCCATGCGCTGTTGTAACTTATGGGCTTCAGCTTCGAGGAATTCTGTCATGCTCTTTTCGAAAGAGCTTGATTGTGTTGAGTGTGTGGGATTTGCGAGTGGGATGATGGGCCGGATGTCGACCATTTCGACGTCTGGGGACATCGGATTTGCGTGTGTTTGGGGGGAGGGCCGTTGAGCAGTCTCTCGAGAGAGCTGCGGGGCCATTGTCTTTAATCGTGCTCAGTTTGGTGACTTGAATTTTCTCTTGTTTAAAGATGTTTGTTTGTTTGTTTATTATTTTACGTCTAAACTAGCCGAGCCTTGGCCGACCTAAATCTAGTCCCAATTGGGATACAAGACGCCAAGGCTTACTGCCTCAGAAACCAGATGCTACATCGTGCTTCACAGAAGAAGATGAAACTTGAAATAATACACGCAGAAAGCAGAGGGATAAAAGGTCCGCCCAGCAACAAAGAAACTTGATAAAGGAGACAAAAACTACCGATAGGAAATTTCCTGCGATTTGAGCGTTTGGATGCACGAATTGCAGAGAACAGAGGTTATTACGGCACCAGCTGGGGTTCTGACAAAGAAACCGGGCTAAATTTAGGGCAAATTTCACTGTAAAATTTGGTGTTTTCGAGCCATGTGATCAGCTTACGCGTGCCGATTTTAGAGGCGATTAAGAAATGAAAAATGTTAGGGATGTTGCGAGGAGGTCGAGGGACAGGTTTGCTGGGTAGTCGGCAGTAAATAAAATGACTTGGGGATTTAGGGTATCCGCAGCTACACTCGTTTGTCGCATCCGCATGGCCAAACCGGAGGTGATAAGAGGAGAAATCGCCATGTCCTGAACGGGCGGCATAAATATGAGCCACCAAGGGCCTTGGGAGAGAGAGCTCTTTCGGGCAGCGTTCGAAGTTGTTGATTTGAAGGTCCCGGTATGATTGAGGGGCATACGAATTCCAGAATTCCTTGAGCGCTGACTCGGTCTTCGTTATAGCCCATAGTTTGGCTGCATCGTAGGAATAAGTTGAAGGCGAAGAGCTAGAGGGCAAACCCGACCTGGCAAGGTTGTCCGCATGATCATTGCCGGGTATGCCCGAGTGGCCTGGGATCCAAGCGACCTGCACTTGGCCAGGACGAGTGTGAGGTAGGCGGGGTCTGTTGCCCCAGGATTTTGCCTTATCTGCAAATTGGAGGAACTCAGTTTGAGAAGAACAAACTGGGGAGCTGAAAAGCCGCCTCGCGACGTCTTGATTATCCAGGAGGATCCAAAAGTCATTGGCAAAGCGCGCTGAAGGGAGCTGTAGAGCAGCTGACATAGCCACAGCAGCAGCTTTGACTTCGGTATCGAAAGACGTGAAAGAGCGATTGATAGATTTGCTCTCTACATAAACGATACGACCGGCTTGGTGAATTACTACTCCGAGACCAGCACTTGTATTTGGGCCTAACCGGCTCTTGTTTAAAGATGATGATGATGATTTTATTTAACGTCTATGCTAAAGTCATGTGACCCAAAAAGCACACGACCTTGAATCCGTTTTTCAGGACAAAGGACGCTAGGGCCGGAGTCCTAGTTTACAAGACTTTTACAAGTTATATTTACAAAGCTACGCTGCGTTATTTAAAACTGCAGGTATAGAAAAAAAAAATAGAGAATGATAATAATGATAATAATAGTAAAAAATGCTGAGAAATTCAGATGACTTTTAAATAAAAATCGTGTACCTCTCATCGAGGACAAATGTCTTCAAAAAACCGTGTGCTTTCCAGCCATTTACTTAAAATGAATGTCCCTTCGGAAGTACCGAGAAGATAAGGGATAAGTTGTTGGATAGGCCCAGAAGGTCGACCCCCACGACGTCGGAGAATGCGACAAAATAAAAAGTGAGCGGGTGTTTTTGCGGACCCGCAGCGGCAGGTTGTTTTGGCTTCCTCGTGTTTGAAACGCATATTGTAGGTAGCAAAATCTCCATGTCCTGTCCTGGCGGCAATAATTTTGCCCAGTGCTTTTCTTTCTTAGTAAAGCTCCTTGGGAAAGCTTGGAGCCTCTTTAATTTGAAGGTTTTCGTATGACTTCGGAATATGATCTTTCCACCAACTATCCCTGAGTTGAGTCGCCTTCTCGGCGTGCCATTTTCTTAGAGCTGCGAGCGAGAACTTTGACTCCTCCAAGAAGGGCATCCTTGCTCCTCTCTTTGCCTCAAGGTCTGCTAGTTCATTCCCCGAAATTCCTGAGTGGCTAGGGATCCATCTAACATTGACCTGGCCTGTGTTTGTGTGTGGAAGCCTAGTACGGTTCTTCCATTTTTCTGCTATCTCTAGGAAACTAAGAAATGAGGACTGGGATGACGTGAATGATGGCTTTGTTAGTAACTTTTTTGCAACCTCAATATTATCAACAAATATCCAAAGATTATTTGCAAAACTTGCTGTAGGAAGGACAATAGCAGCTTGTATGCCTCTGAGGGCCGCATGGACCTCCGTATCATAAGCTTCTTGGTGAGTTCCCAGAGGGAACGCCCCTGAACTGATTTGACGGTCAAGTTGGTAAATGACAAAACCTCCACCTGATTTACCATCTGGAAGTTTTGGCCCATCTGTATAAACCAAAATATCATTTTTGGGAGATAATCAATGAAGTTACGAATATTATTTGCACTTGCCCTAGACGATCTGGTGATTGCCCTTGTACGTAGGAGGGATTCTTGGACTGTTTCCTTATGCTCCCATGGCGCATTCAGTAAAGGGTCAAGCTGCTCTGAAAGCGGGACACTCCTGCAAGAGCGAGCAAATCTAGTCTTTGGGGTAGATAGTGAGGAAGATTGAGTGCGCAGAAACAAGGGGTGTCGCGGATCTAACCTTCGTGTGCGTATAACTGCTCTTCTGCTTATTGTATCGAGAGCAATTTCAGCTGGTGAAATACCGGCTTCTCTGTGCAGAGCTGCAGTGGGGGGTGCGAAATACGGGCAGGATGGCCCTGGCAGCAGTTGTGTGTACCTTATCAAGCATCTTGAAGTGTGATATGACATTGTTGCTAACAATTTTTCTCCCTTTGTTTTTATTTTTTCCTGGCCACCAGGTCTCAGCCCCAAAGAAGGCAATGGGTAGGACACACGTAACTACTGCCTGTCTTGACAGATGTGGTAGAGTCCCTCGCCACGTATTTCCCAGGCAGCGCAGGGCGTGTGCAACTTTGAGAGCTTTAGCTGTTTGAATTTCCACGTGCTTTTTAAAGGTGAGCCTCTTGTCGAAATGTACTCCTAACCATTTGAGATACGGTCTTTGAAAGTTTTCAGAGATGGTAAAATGACTTGTAACAATCTGAGGGCTAACTCCCCTGTCCCTGTTTCTTCGAGAGAAATGCAGGAGCTCTGATTTTGCTGGGTCAAAAGATACCCCTTCAGCAGTGCCCCAAGCTAAGGCTAGATTTATAGACGAGCCAATGGTTACAGCATTTTCTTCAAATGACGGCGAAGTATTAAGAATCGCAACGTCGTCCGCGTACCCGAAAGCATTTTCAAGACCATCTAGCTTAAAAAGAGGAGCGGTGTATAGCATGAATAGAATTGGTGAAACAGGAGAGCCTTGTGGTAGTCCACAATCAATCTGCTTTGGCTCCCCGATTTCCCCATCTAGCCGGACACAAACTCTGCGCTCAGTTGCAAATGAGGCAACCCAATTACAAAGGTGTGCTGGCCATCCCTGCTCCCTGAGGCGTCTTACAAGTCGGCCGGGTAGGACGGTATCAAAAGCGCCTATGATATCGAGCGTGGCTACTGAGGCTGTTTGATTTCTGGCTAAGGCGGCTTCGACATCATGTGTGAGACACGTAGTCAGGTCCACGCTTGAACGTTGTGGTAAAGCTCCGAATTGCTGTTGAGCGAGTATACCATGCTGGATGGCTAGCCATGACATCTGTCTTAATATCAATCTTTCTAGTCCTTTGCCTAAAACTGAGAGGAGTGCTATTGGCCTGTACGAGCGAGGAGATGACATATCTACTTTATTAGGTTTTCCTATTATTGCTAGAATCGCAATATGAAAGCATTTTGGGTGGTGGCCTAAATCAATACATGCTTGGAAAAGTTCTAATACTAGGTTTGAAATGTGAGGCCAGGCAAGGCGTAGAACCGCAGTGGGTATCTCATCTTTCCCCGGAGTAGTATTACCAGCGCCCAGGATTGAGCTTGATACTTCTTCTGGAGTAAGCTTCGGAAAAGGGAGAGAGTTTCTTGCCACTGACGGAGAAGATAGAGATATATCTTCCACCTCAGTTTGTTTTGTCAGGAGATTTCTCACAATCACTCCTATTTTTTCCGCGGTAGACTGTGCTGGGGGCAAGTCTGGTGAGAGGGGGTCTCTTATTGGAGGACTGCGGAAGGATCCCTGTGTTTTATGCCATTTTGCTATATCAAAGACTTCCTTCGGATTAGAAGCATTTTCCACGAGCTTCTGGAAGAAAGAAGACTTTGCCTGTTTTATTATCTTTCGGAAAGCCTTCTTATCTTCAAGGCACAGGTGACCGCTGCGAATTTTTTCTCGATACGCTTTCCTAGCCTCTTTGCAGCTGTTGTTCCACCATGGCTGTCCCCTATTATGAGGTAGGGTCCTCTTTGCCGATCCAGAGTATGCACCGTGTAAGATTTGAGTTAGTTCTTCTGCTCTCTTATCAAGACTAGCAGGCGATGTGCGTGATAATTGGGTTAGTGTATTTAATTGGGTAGTGAGTAAGGAAAAGAAAGAATGTTGATCTATAGTTGCAAAGCGAAGTCTGTTGGAAGGGACAGGATCTTGTCTACGACATGGTACATTAATGAACACAGGAAAATGGTCAGAAGTAACGTCCAAATCTTGTTGGACTGAAGCGGAAGTGCCTAAGGCTAGTAGTGGGTTAGAAGCGAAAGCTAGTTCGAGGACGTTCCCTCGACTGTGAATTGGAATATCAATATCTGAGATGAATGTGAGGTTCCTTGATTCGAGCCAGCGAACCAGGTCTTCTGCCTGTCTTGATGAAGAGCCCTGATAAGACGGGTGCCAGTTGTGATGGTGAAGATGAAATTCTCCAGCCAGAAGAGTTTTTGAGGGAAAATGTGAATCTGGTAATGAAAAAAGAAATGATAGTCCTGCATCTGGATTAGTACCTCCAGGAGGGGCGTTGTAAATATTTATGACCTGGATAGGCGAAATTCCTCTACACTTAATGGTAAGGAGTAAAACATCTTCTTCCCCTTGCTCTAAATTTCCTAGAGGGCGGTCTTGAGTGACTGAAAAGTTGCTGTTTTTCCTTGTATAAGTTAATACCCGAAGCCGTCTCGTCCAATCATCCACCGGTGTGAAGCAGTCAAAAGAAGGATGCTTGCATGTAATTCTTCGAGCAAGATCTCTGTAAATATATGGCTCCTGTACCAGCGGGACGTTAATTTGAGATTTGAAGGCTAGTTCAAGAGCGATCTCGTGTGCGGCCGAGCTTTGTCCAACATTAGTTGAAATTATTTTAATTGACGTAAATTTATTACACATTAGTACTCCTCTGAGTCATCCTGTAGGCTATTTTGAGCAGGACTAGATAAGGCTGAAAATTTATTACCATTAGAGATCGGTGATTCAGAGAATAGCCTTCTCACTGAGGATGGAGTTTTAGGAAATATATCCATTCGATCATCAGTTTGAGTAACTGAAACTGGATCCACATTTGCAGCAGCTAGAGCTCTCGGGATCATATCTATTTCCGCAGTGGGTTGAGTACCTCGAGCTGCGTCTGATTGTGTAACGTGTGGGGCTTTCGAAGCTGAACGCTCTTGTTCAGGTCGCTTTGCAATCGCTTGCGCCTTAATCGCGTCGCAGTGGGCCGCCTTTAAGCGTAACCTGGCTGCCGCTGCTGCCTGTCTTACATGGGAAATTTCAGACTTCGAAGGCATTGACTGATCTTTTCTGGGTCTGATTAGGCATTCGAGAGAGTCAGCAGGGTGTGGGCCGTGGCAGTTAGTACATTTTGCCGGGCACTGGTGCTTGATTTCAGGGTTGCTGTGAGGGTTAGAACCCTGGTGCCAAACTCGGGCTTGTGGCCCTTGTCTATGCATCTCGCCTAAGTGAGGGGTAGCCCGGCATATCGGCGCTACAACACTTCGGGATAAATTATCGGACGAGGACCCCTGTCGCAAATCATCATTTCGGGACGTTGGATGTCGGCGATCATAATTCGGAATATGTGTATCTACGATGGCTAAGGCGTTGGTTGGGAAAATTGATTCTTTGGCGTGGAGATGGTGTTCAGGGGAAAAGACTCACTCATGTATATAACAATAGCTCACAGCGTGGCTTGAACTCCACGCACTTCTTATTTTATAATTCTGAACTTCAATCTCTGAGTTAATCGAGACAGCCTTTCACAGTAGAAGTGCGTCTCTCTCATCAACACCGATCGGAGATTCTCATCCTCATCAGTCAGTCACCTCTAGTTAGTTCGATATCTATCGTCAGTTAGTCAGATACCATCAGCTGGTACTCAGTCATTCAGTCAGTCATTCATCAGTAACTTCATCGGGAAAATCGTTGCCAACATGGGGGACGTCGATATGAGGGATGAAGACCAACAGTTCAACGAATTTGAAGACCCGGAAGCATCTCCAGGTGCGAATGATTCGCCCCCTTCATGGGTTTCGAGCATCGTCAGGATGTTAACACAATTCTTAAAAAGTCAGCAGACCGGAACTACCAGAAACTCAAGACCAAGGCATTCACAGCCTCACCCTGAAAAGTTTTCCGGAACTGACCCATCAGAATATCCTCAGTTCCGGAGTCTTCTAGAGGCAAAACTGAAGATCGATGGCGAAGCGATCGGAAATGAGGAGGAAAAAGTATGGTATGGGTTTGGTCGCCTTTCTGACACGGCATCGAGACGACTACACCCATGGATAGAATACGCTAAAGGTACGGAAATTTTCACCGTCAGCAATTTTTTGATTCGTCTTGATAAAGCATTCAGCGACCCGGAAAAGATATCAAAGGCCATTGACAAACTAAACTCGATTAAACAAGGCAACCAACCGTTTAGAGAGTTTCTCCAGGAATTCGAACAGCTTCTCTTAGAGGCACGAGGATGGGGCTGGGAAGACCCTGTTAAAAAGGGCTACCTGAAGGCTGCCCTCAATCGGGAACTTTCTGACCGTTTGGTGTCTCAGAGCGAGCCTGAAGGATATGAAGAGTTTGTATCGCAACTACGAGTGACGTCAGATAAGGCAGACAAGATGAAGACATGGGACAGTCGTAAAGGTCGGAACCATGGTATCAACCCCTACCCCTACCCCTCCCCAGTCGCCGACACTCAAGTTAACGGTGATCCCATGGATTGGGAACCGACTCAATCTTTAAACGTGTCTTCAGTTCAGAGAACCCCTAATCACCAGATATCGTTGCCTCAAAGACCCCGTGCAACTTGGGTGTCACACGAAGAGATTGGTCGGAGAATTTCAGCAGGGTTGTGTATTCGTTGTGGGGGTCGAGGCCATATTATTAAGGGTTGCGCTCTGCTCCCGCCTATCAATCCCAATCGCCAACCTAAAGGACAAATCACATCACCACAAGTAGCAGTATCGGCGATGAATTTGACGACAGGAGGGTCTGCTGAAGGCGTTTCGGGAAATGTGTAGCCCTTGACCAAAGTCGCAGTCAGGGGCTTGGGAAATTGGACCTGAAGGAAGACTGGGAATATTTTAAGGATTCTATGGATGGCCAGCCTTTTGTCGTTAAAGTTTTCATTAATGATATCATATTTGCTAATACATTGATTGATACTGGCTGCCTTCCTTATGGCTTATGTGACTCCCGATTTGCCCAACGGAACAATTTTGCGCGGTTAAAAATAAAGCCTAGAGAAGTAATTGGATTCGACGGGAAAGTCGCGTCTTCAGTGGACGAAGTTGCTGTCGTTGATATTGATTTGGACGGACACCGACAGTCTAGGGTGTTTCTCTATATATCTCCTATAGGCCATTACGATATGATTCTGGGAATGCCGTGGATCACTTCTCAAGACGTAAGAATCAATGGCCCTCGATCAGAAATGGTAATTAGCTCTACAGGAACAAAAGTTCTAAGTATAGAGTCATTCTTGGCTGTCCAAAGTGCTCATAGGAAACCAGTACAGGTCTCGGCTATGACTTTCGGATATTTATCCAAAAATATTCTAATAATACGAGAGTTCAGGTCTTTGCTGCGAGTATGGCTGACATAAACAAAGCTTTGGCTGGTAAGCAGCGATCGGATCCAATTGCTAAGTTACCAGTACAGTACCATGAGTATCTCGATGTTTTCGACCACAGAAGAGCCGACTTACTACCACCGTTACGAGGCCAAGGTATAGATCATAGAATTGAGATCGAAAATGTTGATGGAAAAGAAGCCAAGGTACCGTGGGGGCCACTCTACGGCATGTCAAGAGAAGAGTTGTTGGTGCTTCGAAAGACCTTGACTGAGCTACTTGATAAAGGGTTTATAAGAGTTAGCAATTCACCCGCAGCTGCACCCGTACTTTTTGTTAAAAAGCCAGGTGGTGGCCTCAGATTTTGCGTGGACTACCGCGGGTTGAATCGTATCACACGGAAAGACCGATACCCTCTCCCACTAATATATGAGACTTTGCGCAATATTAGCAAAGCAAAATGGTTCACAAAGCTTGATGTAATAGCCGCCTTTCACAAGATACGAATAGCGGAAGGAGATGAATGGAAAACCGCTTTCCGTACTCGCTATGGCCTTTATGAATGGATGGTTACCCCGTTTGGACTCGCCAATGCCCCAAGCACGTTTCAAAAGTATATTAATTGGACCTTACGTGAATATCTCGACAATTTTTGTTCTGCGTACATCGATGATATCTTAATTTATTCATCCGGAAATAGAGCAGAGCATCAGGAACACGTGCGAAAAGTACTACAGCGTCTTCGGGAATCTGGTCTGCAAATTGATATCGACAAATGCGAATTCGAAACAACAACGACAAAGTACCTTGGGTTTATTATAGAGGCAGGTCATGGATTACGCATGGATCCTGAAAAGATTAAAGCCATTAAAAACTGGGAAGCACCGACATCTATTAAGGGCGTTCGAGGGTTCCTAGGTTTTGCGAACTTCTATCTGAAGTTTATTCATAACTTTGCAGATCTTGCGCGACCCCTAACAGATCTTACTCGAAAGGATTGTAAGTTTCAGTGGAGTTCCGAAGCAGATCGAGCATTCCATAAATTAAAAGATATATTTATTAGCGCTCCAGCTCTAAGTCAGTTTGACTATGATAAGGTCACGAGGATCGAAACGGATTCTTCCGGTTGGTGCACCGGAGGGACACTACAACAATTGAATGATAAAGGACTATGGGTCCCTTGTGCTTTCTTTTCTAAGAAAAATAATCCAGCCGAATGTAATTACGAGATTTATGATAAAGAAATGCTCGCAATTATTCGCTGTTTGGAAGAATGGGATGCTGAGCTTCGAGGAGTTAAGCAGTTCGACATTTGTACAGACCATAAAAACCTTGAATACTTCATGACAGTTCGTCGGCTCACAGAGCGGCAAATGAGGTGGTCTCTGATCCTCTCCCGGTATAATTTTCGTATTGTTCATGTGCCTGGGAGATTGAACGAGCGTGCCGATGCACTCTCCAGAAGAGACCAGGATATGCCAAAAGACAAAGAAGATGAACGGCTCGCGGATAGAAAAATTTGCCTTCTAAAACCGGATGTTTTAGTGGCGAGTCATAGTATAATAAATTCAGAGAACACAAGCATAGAACCCGAAAATGAGCATTTCAAAGTTGGAGAATTGCCGGACGAGCTCAAGGAATGGAATGAAGAACTTCAGGAGGACGAGCAATACAAACTAGCACTGGAAGCGGTTCAGGAGGGGGCTAGTAAGTTTCCAACTGAACTTCAGCTCAAAGTTTCGATCTCAGAATGTTCTCGATCAAAACAGGGCTTTTTATTGTTTCGAGAACGTAAGTGGGTGCCAAATTGTTCAGATTTGCGGACTAGAATAATCCAAAAGACTCATGATTCACCTTTGAACGGACATCCCGGAAGAGAAATAACCTATGCTCTCGTGGCCCGTCAATTCTTTTGGCCCGGTATGGCTAAAGACATTAGAAGGTTTGTCGAAAACTGTGACGGTTGCGGTAGAAATAAAGCTTGGCGAAGTAGACGACAAGGATTCCTAAAGCCTCTACCGATTCCTGATCGAATATGGTCTGAAATATCAATCGACTTTATTACTGACCTCCCGGAATCTCAAGGGTGTACTAATATAGTCGTAATCACAGACAGGTTGAGCAAAGGCGTAATTGCCGATGGACTGAAGAATATCGATACAGAGACAGTTACAAAATGGTTTATAAAAAATTATCTCCCATACCATTTTATACCAAATGCTATAGTTTCTGATCGAGGCACTCAGTTCACCGGTGCTTTCTGGAAAAGATTCTGCGATATATTGCAAATACAACGACGACTATCGACAGCATTTTCGCCCGAGACTGATGGATCTACTGAAAGAATGAATGAGGTGATTGAGACTGTTCTTAGACAATACGTTGATTGGAACCAAAGTGACTGGTTTGAATGGTTGCCCGTGGTTGTTAGCAGTATTTGTGGACGAGATTCATCTTCCACTGGAACCAACGCTTTCTTCATGACACATGGATGGAATCAAAACTTACTCGAACACATTGAAGATGACATCTCAGACAATGATACAAGAAATTCTCCCATCGCAAAAGCAGATCGTGTCATAAGGAAATTAAAGCAAGTAAAAGACTGGGCGCAAGCGTCGATGGCTGCATCTCAGGAATCCCAAGAACATGCATCGAATAGAGCAAGAGACCAAGCCCCTGGTTACAAAGTCGGTGAAAAAGTGTGGCTCAACATGGAAAACATAAAGACAAATAGGCCCTGCAAAAGCTTGATGCAAGGCATGCAAAATTCACTGTAACTGAAGTGGTTGGATCTCATAGTTATCGGCTTGATACTCCACCGGGTATCCATAACGTCTTCCATTCCCGTCTATTGAGACCGGCTAATTCTGCACCGCTAAAAGGACAAGTTACTGACGACGGCCAGCCGTCGGCTATTTTGGTTGACGGATCAAAAGAATATGAAGTTGAAAAGATCATTGATCAGAAACGAGCACCGGGGAAAGGAAAGAAATTAAAATACTTGGTGAAATGGGTTGGTTACGCAAAGCCGACCTGGGAACCAGAATCATTTCTGCAAGATAACGTCGCTCTAATTGAATGGAATAATCTCCCAAAATCAGAAAAACTTAAAAATCAACGCAAAAAATAAAAAAAAATAAATAAAAAAACAGAATGATTGAATGAATAGAACTACATCATTATGTATGGTGATTAAAACAAAAAAAAAAACGTGTTAAAGTGGGGGATAATGTGAGGGTTAGAACCCTGGTGCCAAACTCGGGCTTGTGGCCCTTGTCTATGCATCTCGCCTAAGTGAGGGGTAGCCCGGCATATCGGCGCTACAACACTTCAGGATAAATTATCGGACGAGGACCCCTGTCGCAAATCATCATTTCGGGACGTTGGATGTCGGCGATCATAATTCGGAATATGTGTATCTACGATGGCTAAGGCGTTGGTTGGGAAAATTGATTCTTTGGCGTGGAGATGGTGTTCAGGGGAAAAGACTCACTCATGTATATAACAATAGCTCACAGCATGGCTTGAACTCCACGCACTTCTTATTTTATAATTCTGAACTTCAATCTCTGAGTTAATCGAGACAGCCTTTCACAGTTGCAAGAAACATGGTTAATTTCCAAGTGCTGAGTTGAGCCGCATAGCCTGCAGCGAGGAAGTCTGATGCAAGATCTTTCATTGTGCCAGCCAAAACATTTACTGCACTGAGGCGTTTTCATTCTACGGGGAAGATATTTTACCCTGACTCGCAATCCAAAAAGTGGTAGGCTCTAGGAAAGTTTGCTTCCTTTAGGGTAAACTATCCATCTCTTCGTGTCGGCGAATTCAGATTCGAAAGCCCCTCGTGATTCAAGTACGTTGATTGGAGCAATATGAGTCAAATCTCTCAAGGCTTCGGCTACAACTGCAGCAGTGATTTCAATTAATTCAATTGATGTACCATTGTAACCTGCGTAAGTCCGAGGTACGCCAGAGAGTCTGTAAGCTATATGCTGCTCTACTTTCTCAACCTTGCACGATCCTCTAGAGCAAAGATTATTCTCTATTTCACTCACACGAGCGATAAGAGCTTCTTGGGTAGCTGTCGAGATAGGACAAATCGCAAATCCAGTCCTGGTAGTCCGTACCTCGCGAACTAGTTTTTCTCCGAGGAACAAATTAAGTTCCAACATAATTGCGTACGGTGACATGCTGAGTGTAGGATTACCAGCACTGACTCGAACTAGAAGCCGGTTTTCATCGCTGATTTCCCTTTTTTTGGCATTATTCTTGCGGTTAAGAGAGGTTGGCCGTGCAGGTGGCGTGGGCTGTCTTTGAGCCACTGCTTTCACCGCAGCAGCAAACGTGTGTCGCTGTGGTACCTTTTGAAAAGGAGTAGCTGTAGGAGGCGATTGCATGGACCGTTGAACGGGTAAAGTTGGATCCAATCTTGTTTGCGTGCTACCCGTAGACTCCTGTAATGTGTCATGTGATTTGGGGGCCTCTTGCAAGCCTCTGGCGACGATGTATGGTGGTGGAGGTCTGCGGGAGCCTCTAACGTGACGCTCGAAATGCCTTCGAGCCACAGTATTTATATCCGCCACGATTTCGTGGAAGGGTTGTTGAAGGTGTTGAGGGAGATTTGACCCGTTCATAGCGTCGTCTAGGACACATGCAATATTCTGGAAGGTAATATGGCCTCTTCATTCCTGGTGGTAGCTTCTGAGGTAGTTGACAAAAGTAAATCAGTCAACGAAACCTCTCCATCCTGCTGGACGGGAACTTGTATGTGGGGATATGGAAGGGGAGGGGGAGGTGGCAGTGGAGGTGGAGGTAGAGTAGAAGATATAGCTGGGATTTTTGACATCACCAATAATTCGAATAGATCGTATGATCAATTGGCAGATTGTCTAACAAAAGCAAAATCACCAGTCGCTATGCATAAGTTCGATGAAACGGAATTACTTTAGTTTTTTGCGACTCTTGTTTAAAGAGGGGGGTAAAGTCACAGGTCCCATAGTTAAGGTCACATGATTACGTGACACGTAGCGCTAATAATTAGGCGTACGCGTTGGTATATGTAAATATCACATCTGTAGTTTAGCTTCCCCCTCCTGCAACTACGATTGCTTTACCCTGAATGTCCGACTATCCATAAGCTGCCCGTAATACCATCGCTTTCTTTGACAAGAGCAACGAAAGGTTCCGGGTGAGCTAACTTATAACCTGATTGAGAAGTCCTCAAATGGTTGACGGTTGCATCAAAAGATATGCTTGGATCATTTCTCAGGAAAGTAACTGTGCCACCATAATTTCCATTATAGCGACTGTCGAAATGACTCAACAGGCGATTTTTCTTGGCAGAATCAGAAGGGCGTTGTGACCGATCAAGGGCAGCAATGCAAGATTGTCATTGCGAAAGTTCGTTCGCTAACTTGTCGACGTCTGTACCTTCTTCCATTGAAAGATTCCAGAATTCTTCAAGTAAAGAGTTGATGGTTGCTTCATTTTGTGGACGATAATAAGTTTGAAGAGTATCCCACATATCTTTTGACGTCGTCTTCTCTTCAATCAGATTATAGATTTCTTCTGGGACTAATTGAAGTATGGCTGTCATTATATTGCTATCGTTTATGAGATTGGTGCGATCGAGCTTTGAATCTTTCTCTTTGGGACTCGACAGGGAAGAAAGTCCTGGTAAATCTTCCAGAATATAGTTCTCTCTTTCTAAACCGACCAGACATCTTTCGAATAGTGAGCTCCATCTACCATATGTAGACTTATCGAGCTTAGGGGCACGTCCAAGACTTTTGAGGATTTGCGAAGTGGACATATTGATGTCGAGTGAAAATACTGAAATATTAAATCGAGAAGGAGAAGTACTACCTCGAATAGAAAATGATCTGAATGAGTTCTTGAGGAAGGAGAGGTGCTTTCTCAAAACAATGATTCTGAAAAGGAATAAGATTGTAACTCAGTCTAGAGATTTGGTCTCATAATCTGTTGGAATTCACAGAATCACAGAGTAGAAATCTATCCAGATATTTCATATTTTTATTTACTTAACTTCTTGATCAAGTCTATATAGAGGTACTTAACCTAATTACAATAGTAATAGATACAGCCACACCTAATTCATGCGATACTATCGAATCGTAAACAGCTTTCTAACGTCACGTTTCACCTTTAGCGACTAGCACATCTTTGTCGGGAACATCAAACACAAAACGGAAGATTCTACTCTATGACACAATACGTTTCCGTTTTCTAACACCTAGCTTACAAACTGACCAAGAATTCTTCCGGTTTGCGTTACCTTCTGTCGATTAAATGTTCGTCGACGAACCCTTGCTTCCGTGTTACGGGATCAAGTATTGTGGGTCGTATAGTAGTGATCTGAAATCCGGTAGGAGGTCGGTTGTGTCAGAACTTTGGGGATTCCTTCTCAAGATTCAGAATGAGGTCAAAGATATGATAGGTTGAGATGGAGGTATCTCAAGATGATTGATTGAGAGTAAAATCTCTTGAAGAATTCAGATTGTTCTTTAGCTCTGTATAGGGAAGAGATTATATACAGGCTATCAGGGTAGTTACAGATTGATCTTATTACTTTCAGATCCAACCTTGAAAACAAACTAATTAAATGCCTCGAAGATTTGTGCAGAGCAGCTTGGCTATCAGAAAAAAAGAAACAGATTGCTTTGGGTATTGTTGTAGAAATGTGACTTGAAGCTTTATAAATTGCGTAGGTTCCTGGATCAGTGGTTATATTGTATTTGCCTAGATTGAATGAGAGACTCAAAAGGTTGTGACTGTGGACGTCAACTAAACTCTTGAGTTTGGACTATGGCTGTTAGCTATGGGTGTGGACTGTGGCGGTGGACGATGGGCGTAGACTGTGAACTCGATGTTCTGTTTTACCATGTGTCTGATTGGGGAATATACATATGCGTTAGAGTACTTGACGGTTATTCTAGTTTATATGATGTAAATGTATTGGTAGAATAATTATGATTTGATTTCATTTCATTAACCTGATAGAGTGCCTTTAATGGCCCATGCAGGAATCTATAAAATATTATATTTACAAAGGAGAAAACCTTTCGGTGAAAACCCCCTTATACTGCCCGTTGTATTCCTTTGTTTGTTTTGTCAGAGACTTACCTTTAGGAAGTGCAATCATCGCTACTTAGCCATTCGTGGAACCCATTTCTACCCAATCAACCTTCTTTGTTCTCGCTGCTATGGCGGTTTCAACATCCCTTACCAACCGGAGCTGCTCAAACCATCCTTCTTGAAGTATCCACTTTGTAATTCTAGAGATATCTTCTGGACTGTTCGTCATAGCCTCAAAGGATTTCACTTTGGCTTTCGCCCAAACTCCTCCTCTTCCCTTTGACCATTGTGGGCAAGACATGATCATGTGTCTTATATTTTGAGTTGGGTATCCACAGGGGCATCTTGGACTTTCGACTCCTGGTACTTTTCTTCGAAATAGGTACGAGCGAACCCCTATGTGTCCGCTCCGTATCTGTGTTGCTAGGCTGCTTTGGGCCCTTGTCAGGTTTTTATGGATTCTAGCTGGGGTACCGAGGTCGTTTATTCCCTCCTTTCCTGTTCTCGGGTTAGTAGTGAATTTTGCTGCATTCCACAGTGTCGGGTCTGCCATTTCTCTGCTTCCTTTTGCTTGTCGCTTGTTTTGGTTTGGCCATGATTCCTGCCAACTTTTGAACGCTGCAATTTTGCCTGCGATTCTCTGTTCCCTACGGGTCTCTCTTCCCTGGCATGTAGTCCTCCACTCCTCATAGTCGGTGCTACGACTGCTTTGGCTTTTCCCTGTCCTTCTCCGTGACCCTTCTTGGATCCCGTGGATCGATGATTCTACGAATTATTGTACCATTGTAGAATAATTATGATTGATATCTATGTTTTACATTGTGGGAAATCCCTTCCTATTTAGAACTCAATATCCTCGCGTAAGTCCAGACCAAACTTATTACACTGCCAGCCCAATTCACATTATGCGCTCGTCATTGATACATTATTGTTATGCAAGGTCATAATGCGGACTGCTTGAGACCTGCGTCCATCATCTGAACAGCGGCTCTTCTAGCATCCGTGCATGTCCTGCCTAGAACACTATATTCCCTGCCACGTGCACCCATGTGCCCTAGCCCATGTCTCACTAGCCAGGTAAACCATGCCCACAAATTCCCAGCACAACATGTTCAAGACACTGACAATGACTACGAACCAAGACAAGATTATATCCTAACAATGATTGGCTAGCAAGACTCGGGTCAGGAGGGCCTTTGGTTACAAAGGAAAGACCAATAAAGTCGTCCCTCTCTAACTCGATAGTGGGCCCCGGTATAAGTGTTGAAAATATCCATTGTAACTTGAATTTTTATTATTGCAACACTTACCCTTACGGGTCATTTTGCGCGCAGGGGTAAAAATTGCAAATGTAAATAGTTGAATTTCAATGAATATTTTCCACACTTATACCGGGATCCACTATCATGTTAGAGAGGGACGACTGTATTTATATAAGTCTAACTCCATTTCTACAAGGGCCCTCTGGCCAACTGTTGTGATATGACTGTCAGAGCCGCTATGAGTATACCCTTGTCTATCTACAGGAATATAGCATATTCATGTACAGGGGCTCAGGAGTAAGTGAAGGCAGTATGTCCTTGCAAGGTTTTTAGTTGCCGATTATTATACCAATATGGCGGTTTCCTTTGTTAATCTTTTCTATGCGAGGCCATATTAGGATAAGCTCAAAACCTGAATATCAATTTAAGGTGTGAGATTTCTTGGCGACGAAAGTCAAAGTTGTAAGTCACTCTTGGCTAAATATTCAATTGTGTCTTAAGAAATCCACATCAAGGATAATATCAAGGATTTCGACAGATCTATCTCAAGATCCTAATATACAAAGTGTTCCTATTATGAAGTTGGACCCCCTTGAACTCTAACTACCTCTTCAAATCTCTTTGACATGCTTAGAATGAGTGATCGAAGCTTATCCTCTGTTGTACAGTTGTACCAGGCCTCTAGTATAATTCGGCGATTCTCTGCTCTACTCCGCTGCCTCCCCCGCTCAAACTCTGGATATAAACTTTGAATGTATAGTTTCATCATACCCCACACATTCTCAATTGGATTTAGATCTGGGGAGTATACTGGCCATGAAAAAGGTTGCATTCCATGTGCCATGAGATAATCTCTTGCGGGAGGTGCTTTGTGTACTGGCGTATTGTCGTGCATATATAAATATGCACGATCTGTCTCTTGTTGTCTGTTTCTGTGCCAGTTCACAACAAGGAGAAGGATGTGTCGGCGATAGCCTTTTGAGGTCATCTTGCCCCAGTCGGTTTCCCAGAAAACACAAGGGCCTCTCTCGATTCCAGCGAAACTACCCCAAAACGTCCAAGAATTATTCTTACGGTATAGATCAACGACACACGTATTATCATAAACCTCTCCTTTCTTCTTAGACTGTGAGTAATCAAAAAACTTTTGGATTTATATAGGAATTGCCTACCTTTCTAGTCACATAGCTCGGCATAATAGGTCCGTCATTAATCCAAGTTTCGTCGCTCCAAAGTACTTGCGACCACTCGTGTTCTTGCCATTGAAGGCGTTGTTATGCCCATACTTTCCGTGCCATCATGTGATTCTCTGATAACGGCGGAAGCCTTCTCGGAAGGCATCGAGAGTACCCTCTTCCCTTGAGTGCACTACGGATTGCACTTTCTCCGGCAGCCCATGAGGAGAAATGAACTGACAGTTCTAGATAAGAACATTGTCGTGCTTCGCGAGAACTGCAGATGAATTCTTCCAACTGATCGATTTGGATAAGAGAAAGTTTAGGAAGGCGTCCAGTCTTTAATTTAGGAGATGCACGACCAGATTGAACTGTGTTCTTGACTTGTGAATTTGTTACTCTTAACTGAGTCGCAATTTGTTTGTACGTTAATCCTGTCCGATGCAATGCAAGTATCCGGGGAAAATCAGTTCGTAAAAGAGTCTAGTTCAGTACCAGAATTCTACACATACCTCAAGTCTTTGATCTCGACTGAGATATGAAGCACGAGTTTGACCTTGTAAAGTAGCTTGAGTATTCGTGATTAGAGGATAGTTATTCTAATAAAGTAGATTCTCAGGAGGCTTGTGATAAATTTCGAATGGCGTTCGATAACTTTATCTTTTTCTAATATCTGTAAGATGGTTTAATTAACAATGATGCAGCCATAGATTTTTACGAATAAATATCAAAAGTGGCCTTTCCGATGAGATGAAATCGGCGTGAAAGATTAGATCATATGATCTCCTCTATCCTAGAAAATTGTATAGCATAGTTAGGATATATCCATTTTATAACCCCTCTATTTAAAATTTCCAGCTGCCTTCGCTTACAGCTGAGCCCCTATTGTTACAGTTATGAGATTTGGGAGGTATCATCATGTGCTGACCTTTGCAAAGATATCAATATGGTATTGCAGGAGATTGTATGAGAAGATAATGTGTAATAATTAATGTGTAATGGATGATGAATATATCTAAATACATTGTGCGGAGAGCCTACTATTTATATACGAGTATTCTCGCTTAGTGTTTGACCCACCGTGTCAAACACATCAAACATATTATGATCCACTTAGCATCTGACCTCACACGTGCGGTATGGTGCACCTGATGAGATCCACATCACGGTTATGTAGATCGCCGATGTCGATAGCACAACACCTATACAATTGTCCCTCTCTAGCTCGATAGTGGGTCCTGGTATAAGTGTTGAAAATATTCATTGAAATTTATCGATTTACATTTGAAATACTTACCCCTGCACGCAAAATGACCTGTTAGGTTAAGTGTTGCAAATATAAAAGTCCAAGTTACAATGAATCTTTTCAACATTTATACCGGGACCCACTATTAGCTAAGAGGGGTTCGACTGTATAGCTTCGTGGGCCCTTTGAGATGCTAAATCAGGTTAATGAACTCAAATTGAACAACATTTTCGTTGAGACATTGAAGAATATGCGTTACTTCATCGAGATTTTTAATTTCTTAAGAAATTTCAATAAATTTTGTTTCAATGAATTTTGAGATCATTTCTCAAGACCTACATACAATTTCCAATTCGCGATTCCCAACCGAGTCATACGCCCTTTTTCTAATACCCCTTTCCCCCCTATTAGTTATAGGCCTAAATTAGTCTAAATTAAATAATCAGGTGTGAAATTTTCCTCCTCATCGTCGCAGATTCATAATGTAACTGAATTACGATGCAAAATGTCTGCCAGGTCCCATATCGAAAAAAAAGCTTTCGTCCTGCGCTTTGCTTTCTTCGTACTCCTCCTTAAAACGATATTCTATCAGAGCCCAACAATTACTGGATAGTTATCTTGCGGCCCTCGTGTTTCTTCTGTTTAGGTACCATCACGCTCAGAATTCCGTCTTTCAGTGATGCTTTCACATTGTCCTGATCCACTGGCGCTGGGAAGCTGAATGATCGAGAGAATTCTCCCACGCTGCGTTCACTGACCCAGATCTTTTCCTCGGTGTTCTTGCTCTGTGTCTTCTCATTTTCTGTCTTTTTCGCTTGACCATTTTCACCTCCCTTGGTCTGTCCTTCGATTAACCCAGCTGGAGGTGTGCCTTTTGTATAACTGCGCTCGACTTGACCCTTGATCGTGATGGTAGATGCATCGCTGAACTCGATGTTGATGTCTTTTTGGTCAATGCCGGGCAGCTCGCCGTGGAGCTCGTACGAATCTTTCAGCTCTTTGACGTCAAACTTGGGTGTGAACGATTTGAGACTCGCGCGCAGTGAGTGTTCTGAACCGCGCGAGTATTGGTCGATCTCGTCGAGGAGTCTGATGACGGGTGAATAGGCGGTTTGATCGTTGGTGATGAATGATCGTGGGAAGAGTGAGAAAGACATTTTGAATATATTCGATTGATTTGAATAATTGGAAGTTCGTTTGAGAGTAGGATGACTTTGCGATTTGTCTTTTCTTGAATTGATCTTGATGGATATGGGCTATTCAATGGTTCCAGGCTTCAATTTATACTATCTCTCATGCTTCTAGCACTTACTAGAAACACTGGGTACATCTTTTTTGTAGATAGTTCTGGAAGGTTCTCTCTAGGCTGTGACCCAAGCGCAGGCTGTGCGTGATAGAGAACATACAATTCTAGAAGCTTCTATGTGTTGCACAAGTCAGACGATCGCATATCTACCCTCTTCTATTTTTAGTCTCGCGAGAACTGCTTGAAAACCTTGTCGCCTAGAGTTTCTGGAAGATTCTTCTACTTGAGTAAGTAACTGTGCCCCTACGATAAGTTTTCCTAGTTCCACTCAAAATATGGATCTCGACAGGGTATACAGTCGTCCCTCTCTAACTCGATAGTGGGTCCCGGTATCAGTGTTGAAAATATTCATTGTAACTTGAACTTTTATATTTGCAACACTTACCCTTGTAGGACATTTTGCGCGCAGGGGTAAGTATTACAAATGTAAATGGTTGAATTTCAATGAATATTTTCAACACTTACACCGGGACCCACTATTGAGTTAGTGAGGGACGACTGTATTTTAGACTTTGAGTTACAGGGGTACAAGGATAAGTTAAGGAAAGTTAGAGAATAAGTTATGTGCACTATATTTATATGTTTATACTATCGGAATAAACAGAATTAACTGCCTAACCTTCGTTAACTTAACATTGATCCCCTTTAGATGTCAAAGGCCCCATAGGCTCCCACTTTTAACCCCCTAATGCAAGATATACCCTGCACAGACCCACCTGCAATAACTTACCGTAGCTGCACAGTATGATAAGAACACAGAAATGCATGGATATCGGTGCATCGCAACCGTACGATAATATTCCAATATTTTATGAAGAAATGAACAAAACTGCTGGCAAGAATTTGGACTTCAGCCACATGACGTATGCCATGCTCTCTCGGCTTGTTTGTAATCTTCAGGAGAATTCTGATGACGTATTCACAGCTAGTCTTCGCATGGTAACTATATCTAGTGTACGGAGATGGAAGCTCTATCATTGAGATTACGGTCCACAGAGAAGCTTCTAGAAACAAGTTTTTTTTCATCACGCAAGACATGTGCTAGAGTCTGATGGCGAGAAGAATGTTCGAGAATCTCACCGGAGAGAACATTCGTTTGTTTCTAGCAAGTGTTGGAAACTATGGACGGAGTATAAATTCGGGAAGGGGACTACTCTCTGTAGCATCAATCATCAAAAGTTACACTGAAGAACTTATTCACTTAGATACTCTTCCACCAAACAAATCTCAATTATCTATCTACTCCCACCTACTCTAAAATAAGATGTCTCTCTCACTTTTCCCACGATCATTCATCACCAACGATCAAACCGCCTTTTCACCCGTCATCAGACTCCTCGACGAGATCGACCAATACTCGCGCGGTTCAGAACACTCACTGCGCGCGAGTCTCAAATCGTTCACACCCAAGTTTGACGTCAAAGAGTTGAAAGATTCGTACGAGCTCCACGGCGAGCTGCCAGGCATTGACCAAAAAGATATCAACATCGAGTTCAGCGATGCATCTACCATCACGATCAAGGGTCACGTCGAGCGCAGTTATACAAAAGGCACACCTCCAGCCGGGTTAATCGAAGGACAAACCAAGGGAGGTGAAAATAGTCAAGCGAAAAAGACAGAAAATGAGAAGACAGAGAGCAAGAACACCGAGGAAAAGATCTGGGTCAGTGAACGCAGTGTGGGAGAATTCTCTCGATCATTCAGCTTCCCAGCGCCAGTGGATCAGGACAATGTGAAAGCATCACTGAAAGACGGAATTCTGAGCGTGCTGGTACCTAAACAGAAGAAACACGAGGCACGCAAGATAACTATACAGTAGACGCAGGACGAGTTTAACGAATCATCGCCTTAATAACGAAGTACGAAGATTGGAAGGCGCAAGGTAAAAGCCTCTACGACAATCAATATGATGGAGAATGTGCAAGGCATACTAGCGTTCAGACAAAACCATGGACGGACAAGGAAGAAAAAACATATATGACTATTTATTAATTATGATGACAAAAATTAACTCGGGGGGGAAAAGGGTAGACAAAAAGGAGCGCCTGGCTCAACTGGGAACAGGGAGTTGGGAATCGTGTAGCTAGTGAGAACAGTTATTAAATTTCACCGATTCTAAGAATTAATTCTCTTAAATTAAATGTTTCTATGACAAAATAGTCTATAACCCACAGTGACACAACGATAATGTAGTGACCTGTAGCCTGTGATATATATTGTTGAATATTTCTAGAATCCCATTAAATTTCTGTATATAGAACTAGTCTACACAAAAAACTTTCCTCCTCAAATCATCTTGCTCTCTGAATAGTTTAAATCCTCAAGGAATGGCATAATTCCCAAGCGTATCATGCGAGCGCATGGGACGTGAGGAATCATGCGCATTAGGAGGGAGGAAATCTATTAAGCACTTGCTATTTAGCATCCTTAGATCGGACGATGCCACGTTGTATTGTCCAGGCCGTTCTTTTCAGTTTTTTTTATTTTTTTAAATCATTATCCGAGGAACGAGGATTTCTTACTTACGGAACTTTTAGCGTGAAACTAGTGAACTCTAAAAATGATTGGCTGTGAACCCCTGGAACAAAAAGGCCGGTGGGTCCGCTTAGTAAGCGACCCCTTTCTTCTTCTTCAACATCAATTCGTGCAACGAAAGCTCCTTCTTCAACATCACACAGCACCAAGCGCTTCGACCCACGACCCACGAACATGAGCAAGTTATGTAAACGGTGCGAAGTCGAACGTGATCTTTCTGAATTCGACCAGTTCAAGAATGGAAAATTCATGATTGGCTGAAAATCAAGCTCACGTGTTCCTCGGATATATACTTGGAGCTCCGCTCCGCCGAGATTCCATTTTACTTATGTGCGCAGCCTCATGGCTCTGTAACGAATGACACTGGTTCGAGAGACAGAGTGATGACCCAACTTAAGATGAGAGGCACTCACACCCGAAAATCATTGAGACATCGCTCGAAGGTATGTGCTTCAAAGCCTCTACCAGCCTCAACCGTTAACGGCTCCCGCAGGAACGTGTTGAATATGCATGAATACAATAGAACCCCTCTTAGCTCATAGTGGCTCACGGTATAAATGTTGATAAGATTCATTGTAACTTGGACTTTTATATTTGCAACACTTACCCTTACAGGTCATTTTGCGTGCAGGGGTAAGAATTGCAAATATAAACGGTAAAATTTCTATGAATCTCTTCGGTAATTATGCCGGGACCCACTATTAGCTAAAAGGGGCTCTACTGTAGTTGCTTACATTTTCTCAGTGTTCCCGATAAAAACCGACCACATGAAACAGCGCGTCTACTTGGGGGGGGGCGGTAGACCGCACCACCACTTTCTGCTAAACTGCACACATCATCAAAAGAAAGGTGGATTCACAACTGGAGACCACACTTCTGCCATGAATAATTTATCCATGGATAATGACGTGGGTTTTAAGCGAAATAACTGTTTGTCTACATACATAAAGTGCAACTGAGCTTGTGCATGGTAAGTGAATTCCAAACTAAGTCTAGTATTTAGCATCAATGGATTCGGCAAAATGGGAATTAGATCTCAGGTTACTAGTAGTCTCAAAATCAAACAATGCCTGAAGTTATCTGAGATGAAGTATTCAAATTTATAAATTAAAATTACTGGTAGAATGACGAATAGAAAAGACGAAAGGTGCTAAAGAACATATAGTTCACGTAATCTAACCATGCGGAATATCCCTGGCTTTTTGAGGACAGGTGTTACGGATGTGTCTTGTTTACTGACATCCTCTGCACAACAGCTTGTTGTGTCCAATTTGAGTGAAAACACTGCTGTGTGAAAGTCTACCTAGAACCTGTTTGAATTGACTCAAAATTCTGCCCGTGGCTGCAACTTGGAGCCTCGTAATATTTCGGTCTTGAGCCTACCACTCTGCCGCTTCGGCTCGGCTTCTGGATGCTGAGTAGGGCCAAGAATAGGCAGAGTGGGAGGTATAGGCTCTTGACTCAGTCGACGGTGCTCGGGGAATGCGGAAGGTAAAGAAGCTGAATGATAATGGACACATTACAGAGGATTCCGGTAGACTAGAGCCCATGTACCATCGGTATGTTGTTGAGCCTTAAGATAATATTTGCAGTCTATTTAATCAGCGAATTATCCTGACGCTCGGGCAAAGCCCCACCTGTTTTGCAGCTGTTCCGAAGGCACTTTCGAGCGCTTTTATCTGTTACATATGAATGGGCTTGGCTGGCATGCCTACAGTGGATGAACTTGACCCAAGGACCGGAGCGTATCCTAGGTTTTCTGGAATGCACAAAGTCATATCCAGCAGCTCTTGAGTGTTGTTGGCAGGCCGAGAAAAGGGACTCATACGTATGAAATTAGCCCTCGCGGGGGAGGGAAAGTGGTTCTATTTCTTCCATATTTGATATCCAAGAGAGCGTTAGCAGATCGAAGTTTAGAGAAATGTAAGCAGATAGTCAGGCTAGACAGATATATTAATTGTATGTGTACGGCTAGATAGCTACAAAGTGGATGTCATATACTAGTAAGTAAAGGTTTCTACTTATATGCTGGCCGGGCAATTATTTCTCTAAATAGGAAAAGATGAACGGCAAAGTTGTTTAAAATCAAATTCATAATTTATTCCATGTTTATGAATGAACCAAGCAAAAAAAATTGTAAGAGACTCTATGCATTACCTCAATAGGGAATGACAGGGGTTGCCGATCTGACGGCTTTTGAATTTGAATTTGAATTCATTACTCTGAGAAGGAGCTCTTGTGGCCCATGCAGGAACTATCAACTATAATATGTACATGAGGGGAAACCTTACCGATGAAAACCCCTTTAATCTGCCTGATATAAACTGTAAATTTTCCCAGTTTTACCCAGGTTTACCTTTAGGTAGTGCATTTCGCCTCGTTGGCGAGGGATAGTATCATGTAAAGTAAAACTCCCCGTCCGTCCTAGGTAACGAAGGAAGTCTTGTAGATGTTGTTGCTGATGAAGACGCTTGTGACGTAACGTCGGTTGGTGGTGAAGGAGTGGTGGTTGTGGAGGCTGGAGGGTGGACTTTACGCGGGCGTCCTGGCCCTCTTTTGACTTCTTCAGCCTTCTGAGTGGCAACCGGTGCGAGCCCTTGCTTAGAATTTGTTGTTGGTCCTGTTGGTGTAATAGTTGCTGTTGTTGCTGTTACCTCTCTTCTTCTCCTTATCTCCGCTGTCCTCTCCAAGAGCTCATATGGGGCCCTCTGGAGGTTGGCTTTCTATGACGCGTAGTTTTGACACAACCCTTTCTGACAAGACCTGTGTGCCTTACCACAGTTGCAGCAAGACACCGTTTTCTTGAGACAGTCTCTCGTCTGGTGAGTGCCCGCACACTCTCAACACCTCTTCGCCCTATTACAGGCAGCCTGAGTGTGTCCCCATTGGCAGCAGTTGAAACACTGCTTGACTTGTGCCCGAGGAGACCAGAGTTGGGCCATGTATAGTACCGAGTTGATTACGATACCATTTCTTACAACTTTACGTTATAGTAATTCCGTGGGTAGGCTCACGGTGACTGAGCCTCGAGAATGGCCGTTTTTTTGCGACCATTGGTGTTCCACTCCGTCATGTAGCCATCTTATTCTTGTGAATTTTATTCCGGGAATCCGAATTTTGGTAGCCTCTTGTATCTCTTGTATAATCCGCCAGTTGTCTGCCTGTTATCTTTTCTGAATCATAATCCCTGATGGAACCCCCCAAAATTTCTACAGGATAGTCTTGCTTCAGGATTTGAAACTCCTTTGGCTGGACCATTCTCAAAGCAGCGTCTCGCTGGGAGACCGACTGCACAAAAACCTCCGTATCGTTGCTTCGCAACTATCTGACCGCGTATGCCCCTTCAATTTCTGTATTTGCCTTCTGTAACAGCTCTGCCGGCTGTATTTTTTTTGGAACCTTCCACTCGTATTCTTACTACCGCCTTAGTCGCTGACGATGCGACGATCGAAGCCTAAGTAGGTAGACTGCCCGACCCAACTACCATCTGTGGAGCCACCTTGCGCGCGGGTTCCTCAAGACTCTTCCTCACTACCTTCCCTAAAGCCGCCATCCGTTCCTCAATTGGTGTCGCTTTAAATTTTTCTTGTAGCTCTTTGATGTGTGCCGTGAGCGACCCGATTGCCAATTCCAATTCCACTTCCGCCATCTCCGACATCTTCACTCCTGCCATCGCCAGCCTATCCCTTGCCTTTGTCAAGTATAACCATAAGTCCTTTAAATTATCTATTTTGATGCCCATAGAATGCTCGGGGCACTCTATAGACGTGATCGCAGCGGTTCCGATGTCAGTCTTGGGTGTTGCCGTGAAAAGTCTTCATTCCACTCCCCACGCCCGCAATACCGAAGTACAACGAGATTAAGAATGGGAGCTTGGTAAAATGAGGACGAGGAGATCGAATAATTTACTAGAAAGATACAATAACGTCCATAGAACGTGTTGCCGCTTTCGAAGAAATCTGATTTTTTTTTCTCTGACCGCTTTTGTTTTAGGAAATTGAATTATATAATTATTTTGAATTGTGGTGCAGTTTAGCAAAAAGTGGTGGTGTGGTCTAGCGCCAGATAATGGCCTGAATTATTCGGGGTACTGCGTCAGTTGCTCTGGTAACCTGGAACTCTATATTGTATATAAATACTAGCGCGTCGCATTCAAGAAAAAACATGATATCTTCCTTTTAATCACCTCCACACATTTCTGCGCCTCCCGAGGGTCTTGCTAATTTTATCAAACCAGCCTTCCCCTGTCTCAAGTGGGACATTTGTCACGGCTGCCCAAACTTTAATTGAGAGAACAGCCCGGACGGTGTACCACACCATCAACCGAACCAAATCACTTTTTTGTAAACTGTTGAAAAATCCGAAACTTGCCCAGCCGTTCCTGCGCGTCAATCTAGACAAAACTCCAAATTCATTAAAATGCTCACCAAAATAATCGTCTTGATTTGTGAAGGCACTAGAAAGCTTCTTGAAAAAGAGAACTTACCCTCCCTGTCATACAAATGCGTGTATGTTCACAGCCCGTGATTCAGAATTGATCAGTCCAGAAAACCTGACTCCACCTCTTGAACATCCAATCTTGATCATGCTAAGCTAAAAGTAAATGCTTCTGTTTATTTCCCTCTGTGAGCGAGGGCTTGAGTCGAGTGGTATTACGTTTGTGTCCTCTCTACTAAAAAGGCCTTCAAAATACACACTCACCGTTTTCCCCCTAATAGAATGGAAAAATTATCACAAACTAGGTCATGGATCGTTGATATCGCGAGCTAGGAACTTGATGTCTTGGTTCATTATTTTAGCAGCTGTTCAGAGTCGGCGGACGGCTGAGATTTGGGGTTCAAGGCGTCAGAACGTTTACAGGCGCATCGAGCTTCTCTTCGAGGGATTCCTGATAGATTTGCAACTGATAAAATTGAAAGACTATACCTTAATATGTATTAACAGCGTCCTCCTAATCTCATAAGAGATGTGGCAAGGGAGATCAAGAGGTCAGAGAAGTCAGAGGTTCCATGATTCCATCTAAAGACAATATTTTATTTTGGTGGGATTGGATACACCCCTTCCTCGGCTTGAAATTTGCGGATGCGGAGATTTTTTTTGAAACTGATGCTGAATGTTGATTTAATTTGAATTTTGGTCGTATGAGGCACAAGCCCTGCTCCGAGAAGGCGTGATACATGTAGCCGATCCCTAGAGACTCTAAGCTACCTAATTCCCTGAGTGTTGATAGCTGGTAGTTGCTTTAAGAAAGCAAAAAACATACACAAGTGCCGAAGGTTCGACGCCCTGCATCTTTCCCTTCCTCTCCGCCGCGAACGTCCGCGCAACAAAGAGACTTCCAGACAGTACACTGAGTTGCGCCGAGTACATTCGTCACGATCGAAGGCACAAGTCTCGCCTCTAAAAAGGAAGCGCAGCCAGTTTAGAAAGTGTTGGCAGCACTTTTCCAAACCGGGATCCTGGCACGCACAACCATCCCCAAAGTCGAAAGCCCGACATACAAATCAGAATTGCCCTCCTGTGCGTGACCCAAACAACCCTCACCGTTGCCAATATATTCTCCATTTCCTTTCTCGTATATCCGTACTTATTCCCGGCTTCCCAGAAAATATTTTGGCGACTTCAATTTTGTGCCCTACGACTTTTATCCTCCGTCGGATAACCATGACATGGCGAGCTTGTAATTGGAGGCTAAGAAAGACAAGGCAAAAGGTCACATATTCTCAGTCGGCATGGTCACTTGTAGAAAATTCCGTTTGATAAGTCGCAGATTTTAGAAGGTGGTGGTTTGATCGGTACAGGACCTTTTTCAGTTGGACGGACTGAGGTTGTGAAGGCGTTAACTGAGAGGCTGGGAGCTTGTACACTGACAAGTTTTCGAATGCGCCTCTTCTTGGCTACCTCAACTACGCAGCGAACATAGTGAGCGTTTCCAGCCGGCACCGCGTGAAGGGAAAGAGTCCGACTTTGCCAGCCTGCCGAATGTTGATGTCGACCGGGAAATCACTGAAAAAGTGTGACGCCCTTGTTGTTTATCTTTATTTTACGTCTGACGATTTGCGCACTGAGCCCGAGCCCTGTACAATGTGACACCCTTAATGTTTCGACGGGAGAAGTGTGGTTTCACATGGTCACGATCTTACATGTATTTCGTTGTGGTAGCGTGGTAAATCAGGTTAGTGCCTCCTAATCTGGGGTTTTAGGGGTATCAATTTACATCCCTAGGGTCGAATGGTGCAGTGGTACACTGTTCGGGCCGTTCTCCCAAGTAGAGTCTGGGTAGCTTGGACACATGCCCCACTTGAGACAGGAGAAAGCTGGTTCGAATCCAGCAAGACCCTCACACCACTTCTCTCGCGGTGATACTGTATTCGTAGAATGACGAAAGCATCCTCAGATAGCCACAGGTTTTTCTCGCTTTTCCCTGTGGTGGGTATTCACGGAAGGAGGTGCATGTTGTAAGGCGTTATCCTCGTAGTGGTATCTGCAAGTGAAATCGGAGAATGAGTGTTCCAAACGTCAATCTAAGTGATTTTGCGGAACAAAGATATCTTCCGTAACCGTTCGCGTCATAGCCTCAGGCTGCATACGCAAGAATGCTTTAAAAAAAAGTAAATTAACATCACCATCTCCAAGTAACTATGATAAGCGAGAGCGTGTCGCAAATGGTCCAAGGATGATTGACCAACGTTCATAGTTGCCACTGAAGTCTTCGTAGTAAAGACGGCAACCCACTTAACATTCAAGGATCAACACCTATAATTCTAACATTCCAACGACTATAAACTCTTTTCACATCAGAATTTTCTCAATACACCATTCTGATTCGTACCTTCAATTTTCGTACAAAAATCCAAAGAATTACCAATACCTAACACCAAGATGGCTACCAATCAAAATGCTGCACAACAAGATGTTCCTCAGGCCGGGAATCCCGAAGAACCTGTCCCAGCCGCCAGGACAGGAGTACAAATTCTGAAAGACCCAGCCCCTCCGATAGTACTTTTTAAGCCAATGGCCTTGCCTTCATATGATGGCAATACGGAACGTTATCCTGTATGGCGAAAAGCAGTTTTGGATATCTTTCGAATGGATTGGCATGCCTTTGGATACACTGATCTCCGAGCCTTTCTTCTCATCTTTAATTCCTTGAGAGGAAGAGCGCGCGACACCTCGACAGCTTTTTACGAGGCCGGTGGGATTAACGGCACAAATAGGCCAGAAGATTTCTTAGCCTACTTGGATCGCTGTAACTTAGATGTAACACGAAGGCAAAAATGTCTCGACGACATACTATTTGGCATGAAGATGCAGGAAGGTCAAGAATGGCTTTCCTTCTATCCCACCTGGATCAATAAATTCATGGAAGCCGAAGGAGACGAGTGGGGTGACGCTTATAAAATATCGACACTCCGTAGAGCTCTTACCAATGATCTACAACTAAGACTTATTCCGGCAACGTATAGGCGAGACAACTTTGATGAATTTGTAAGCGTTGTCGGTAGAATCGCACAACACGTCGAAGAGTTCTACATTTCATCACGAAGACGAGAACGTGAAGAAAATGAAAGAGATTATCATTGGTAGTTGAGACTTAGTAGAGCATCAGGTTGAGCAATAGAGAATCACCCAGGAAGGATCAATTCTTCTGCATGGTCACGAATGATAAGCAGAGGTGACTGACAACATGTCTGTGGATAGTTAATGATGTAAGCTAAAGTTCATTCGTCTGATTTCTTATCTTTTAAGAGGTGAGTCACTTCGGCTATTTTTAACAATTTTGCCAGTTATTGTATGACTATTGAAGCTTTAGATTTCTGAGACTGAGAAAGTCTTTATGAATGGTTGATATTGGCTTTTTGTAATAAACTACCAGTTAATACAGTTACCTCTCTAATTTGACTCAAGGTGCTCCTGATTTGTAAATATCATCTATCGTTAATAATAATCATCTATATATTTGCTACATGATCTGTCTATGAATTTCAATACTCTAGCTGCCTCACAGTCAATACGTTAAGCTTTTGATTATGATAACAAGTGATACGAATATCATTGATTTATTTTTCCAAGTACGATTACCTGTAGTTTAGCTATTTGATCCCAGACATAATTCAATGCCTTACCATCATCCATGCCATAACTGTCCATTCCCAAACTAGATCGCTGCATCGAACCGTGAAAGGAGCTTACCTCAAAAGCTTTGCGCAACGTTAGCAAGATACTTCAGCGATAAATAAGTCTTTCTCTCAAAACCCAACTAGCAAATATTTGGTTCATATTAGAGATCTGTTGAAGGCGCAACTAATGATATATTAACGAGACGCTATAGATCATCAAGTTGCATAAAAATTGCCAACAGAGAAAATAGAATTCTGCGAGCGCCCATTTTCAAGGTGGGCTATAATGCCCAACACTGTTCACTTTCGGTCACGAGAGATGAGAATTCCAATCCTTCGCATGACTGAAGATTCGGGATCTTCTGGGGATGGAAAATATCACACGACAAACTAAGAAGTCGTCGCATTAATTTTTTTATTCGTCAACAAATTAAGAGCTAAAGATCCACTGCTTCTAACTCATAGATACCTCACATCTTCCTTGAAAGATTTGAATGCCCACAAGTTAAACTTTAGATACAAAATAGAGATTTACCAGACCGTGGGTGAGTCCGAGATGGGTCTGGTTGTTTATTCTCATTGACTAACACTGGCCAGTGTACCTAAGAAAGAGCTTGGGCTA
This sequence comes from Podosphaera xanthii, assembly GCA_028751805.1. Taxonomy (NCBI): domain Eukaryota; kingdom Fungi; phylum Ascomycota; class Leotiomycetes; order Helotiales; family Erysiphaceae; genus Podosphaera; species Podosphaera xanthii. Next base: position 6,280,346 of record JAPWIX010000006.1, read on the forward strand.
AATCGTATTGGGGTCATCAGCGAGTATCTGATCTTACGACAGCTTCTATTTGGACAAAAATTCACAATGCCATATCATCATCGAAGAAACATGTTCTATTTAACCTTATTTTTAGTCTGAAGTATATACATGTTCGGCAGACATTATATCACGTTGGCAAATTACTATAAAGTTAAGAACCAAACTATTTTAAGATTAAATGCTTATATTGGACAGTCTCAGATCCCACGTTAATATAGATTTCATGTGGCTGTCCACAAAAGTACCTCATTAACGAACTTGTTCGCACGTCGCTCATACATTGTTGGACATTCCTCCGCTGATTTTCAATTCAAGGTTTTTCAACCTTATTCGTGAAATTTTGCGGCTGAAAAATTTTGCACCATTTGAGAAAGTGATTTGTTAACCTCTTATCAGAATTCACAAATGTTTTAATGGAACAAGTCAAGTTGACAGCTGCGAGCATGAATTTATCTCCATAATCTTAAACTCTAACTTGGCTCTTTTAACCTCTACCGGCCTAGGGCACCTCTCACAACTGATTAGGCTCCAGACGCCCTTGGCCAACCTACAAATAGATTAATTCCTGACGTCTTTATGTTAGAATTCAGGAAATTTATTAGCGTCAGATTTTAAGCTGGATAACCACCTAACACTTAGATATTCATGCAGAAATTCAAGAAGGAAAAAAGTTTAGTGAGTCTGTAAACTTAAATATTCTGGAGCTGTTGATTACTCCCGCTCGATACAGAAGTGCCACTTATACAAGTTGTCTAAGGTAATAAACTAGTGATTCAATCAAATATGTGTTGTCATATTTGGTTGCTGTTATTAAAATCCTACAAACAGTCGCTATCGATTCCAGAGGAATGCTGTTTCCCGAGAATAATTTGGAGTTCCAATAATGGCTTTTGCCTAGTAACACCAAATTCCAACACTTTAAGCTTTCTGGCTTTACGCCAGTCACTTGAGAAATTTTGCCCTTAACAGTATCAACTAAGGAAGAATGGCGTAGTCAGAACTCACTGACAGTAGAATCTGTCATAAACCATACTTTTCGGAGAACAAAATAACTATGGGTTATGGGAGGACTCTAATTTTAGACTTAAGCGTCGGTTATTGATAGTATTATTATTATTTTACGTCAGCGGGGGAATCGTGCTTTGCACGGCCCCTAAGGCTCCCTACTGGAATACAGGACGCCGAGGGGTAAACCCCGGGTTTCTAGAAAATTAGGCCAAATTACAGGACTAGGTCGCGTTTACATAGCTGTCACTAGTGAAAAAAAAAAAAATCGACTAAAGAATGGACTTAGGGTGCGTGAGTTCGATTTTCCGAGATCAGAGGCTTACACAGCGAGTCTACGACAATGGGCATATGTCTGTGTAGAATCGGGACTCTTGGAGCCATTTATGAAGTATAACTCCACCCTTGTAGGTACCAAGCAGGAAAGGGATAACTTTGGATGGTGGACCGGGAGGGCGCCGTGCCCGGCGCTTAGCTATAAGGCAGAAGAAGTGTAGAGGGGCTTTCCGGTGGCCGCACTGGCAGTTTATATTTGCATCTGGGTGTTGGAACCGCTCGTGATAATCTGGAAAGTCGTCATGGCCTGTCCGGGAAGCTAAGATACGGCCTAAGGTTGCTCGAGGAAACTCCAACTCTTTAGGCCTCCTAGGTGAAGTAGTTATATTTAGCTCTTGATAAAGGCCCACTTGTGTGTAGAGAAGGTTCCAGAGGTTCTCTGATGCACGCGAGACAGCTGTCTTAATACAACGATTAAGTTCTGCGGAGGTGTAGTGAGCACTCCCTACGAATGGAAGAAGTGAACCCTGCTTGGCCGCTTCATCTGCATCTTCGTTGCCAGGAATGGAGGCGTGACCTGGGATCCAGCGAATCTTAATTTCACCAAGTCCTACATGTGGAAGCCGATAGCGTGACTTCCATAGGGGATTTAAGCCAATAAATTCGTGAAATACAGCCTGGGATGAGCCCGGAAAAGGGGAGAGTAGATGTATGGCGACCTCAAGGTTGTCCAAAGAAATCTAGAGGTTGGTCGCGAACTTAGTTGTGGAAAGCCTTAAAGCAGCTTTTGCACCTTCTAGCGCTCCTTTTGCTTCGGCGTCAAAGACTTCAAAGTCTTGACCTAGCACCATAGAATGCCTTAATACTTGGATGCCGCCTTGGTAAGCAACAAAGCCGGCCCCTGTTGCACCATTCTATTGCTTCGAACCGTCGGAGTAAAGTACGATATCTTAAGTGGGGATAGATTGAAGAAACGAAAGAAAATTCTGTCTCGCGACGTCTTTTGAGACAGTGCTTGAACCACCAATCCGGACAGTCGCTTGTTGTGCTGGTATCAGTAATGATAATTGTGCTTGGATGAGATGGAAGTACATGGAACCTCATGGAAGTCAGCAGAAGCATCGATTCTATTCTATAGAGAACACAAGTAGATGCTAGAAGATTCCAGAGGTCATGATCAGGAGTAATGGGACGGTGTGCAACTATAATCTTAATGTATATAAGACATATCTTTCTCTCATCATATTATTAGGCAGATTATCAGATCATTCATTATAATACGCATACAGTATTCATTCTATATCTATTCTCACCATCAGTATACACCACCCTCTGTGTATACAGCCATCATCAGTATACACCATCCTCTGTGTATACTGCAACAGTTTCAGTAGCCAACATCCTGTCCTCCGTAAGCTCATAACTATAACATCGCTGCCTCGCGACTTTCGCATGGGGTCCAGGGGGATAGGCGATTGGGTTGATCTGCTTAGACTTCGGCAGGCTCAGTACTCTTCGGGTAAAGCGGAAAATCGGGCGCTGCTGAGAAGTAATTTGGTTGGCCCGGCGTAGCAAGGGATGATAAGGATCAAGTCGGCGTATACGAGCGGTGGCCGCGGCTGCCCGTCCATCAAGAGCGATTTCGGAGGAGAGGAGTCCGGATTCGCGCAGAAGTGCTGCAGTGGGAGTAGTGCGATACACCGGAAGAATTGCTCTGGCACAGGTGGTTACGACCTTGTCTAATTTCTGTATAGTGGATTCCATACGGCTCGAGATTCGGCCACGAGGGCCATGGCGGAATCTACCAGGCCACCAGGTTTTGAAGGAATAGTATGCTATTGGAAGTACGCAGGCGAGAGCTGCGCGCCTAACTAGATGCGGTGGGGCTCCTCGAACTGTATTCCCCAGAGAGGAAAGGGCATGACCAACCTTCAAAGCTTTGTCTGCTAGAATACGAGCGTGCTACTTGAAGGACAATTTCTTTTCAAAGAGAATACCGAGCCAACGAGTATAAGGGAGCCTTTGATTCTCGATCTCGGTCAACGGACCACTTGTCACTCCAGGAGTGGACCTAGGATCTTGGTCAAGCCTACGGCGCGAAAAGTGTACAAGTTCCGTTCTCTCATGGTCAAAGGTTACGCCCTCTTGTCTGCCCCAATCAAGAATCTCCTGGAGGTCCTGTGTTAGGAGTTCTGCGTTAGTCAGTAAAGAAGAAGAGCTCCGTAGAATTGCAACATCGTCAGCATATCCGAACTTGGTTATTGGAGACCCTAAAGTGAAAAGAGGGGTCAAGTACAACATAAAGAAAATTGGAGAAGCTGGTGAGCCTTGCGAGAGGCCACAAAATACATTCAGATCGGGTCCCGTGGATCCGTCAAGTCGGATCTTAACAGTGCGGCCGGTGGAAAATGAAATTACCCGACGAACAAGGAAGTCGGGCCATCCTTGCTCTCTTAGACGATGGGCGAGACGCCCGGGAAGAACTCCATCGAAGGCACCTCTTACGTCTAATTGTCACAGTTTATCTAATAGTGCGTGTGCAACCAGGAGATCAGAAGTAGTTTATATTGAATCTATGGACAAAGAATGTATCTAATTTACAATTGCAAACATTTATAGATTATTCGACTTTAAAAGTTTATTATCGCGATGCATGTTTTAACAATTCGTGATATATAAAGTCGAAGTTAGAAATTTGGTGACGGTGGTACTCGAGACAATATAAATCACTAAAGGAATAAATTATGATGATGATGATGATTATAGTATATTTCTCAAGAATGAACCTAAACCGCACACCTCTCATCTAGATGGATCAAGAGGCTATTTATCTACTTGTAAGACCCGCTAGTAGCTATATTATTTTCTTGACATATCTCAAAATAACAGTCTAAATTTGGATCCAAAACATCTTAATTGTCGTGACTACTTGTACTTGGATCTTGATGGTTTAGCTTGGCTTGATCTTGGTGAACAATCTCTTGAAATACTGAATACCTGGAACTCTGGGACACTAACAATAGCAGATAATGTCACGTAAGCTTGTGTAACAAATGACAAGTGTAGATGTGGATAACCTAACTTCTTGAATCCTGACTAGACTAGATGCGTAGAATAAATACAAGACCGAAAGCTGGAGAGCTTTAAGTTAGAAGGCCTAACCACTATTTATACATGAGTCCACCTAGTACATTCCCTAGTACTGGTTACTAGAACCCCATCCCATCGAACGCCAGCGAATATTGTAGAACACCCAAAATACCATTGATTGAAATAGAATTCCATAGAACTATGCAATGCCTGGAATTCAATCGTTGTTAATAACGATCAACAGGAAAAATCCAACAATAATAACAATAATAAGTAATTAGTGACGATCGGCAAAATAATTTATCAACGTCATTGAAGCCATTGATGAAGATCGACAAAATGCATGAAAACTCACGCCAATTAATTAAAGACAATATGTGAATAAAATTTATGCAAAAGAACTAAATAAATTCAAGCCGAAACGACTAGCTTCAGCGGGCCGTTCCGTGACATTAATAATAGATGCTGTATCATGACAGAAACCTGGAACGCCACCAACGAGCTTGGTACATCGACAAAACGGATTCCATCTCGATCATAGATCTTCTCAAGTTACTAGAAGGCTCTTCTCTTCCCTTCGATCATTCGATCTTCCCAAAGATAGCATGTACTGGAATACTCTAGAAGCTCCCTGAACAACCCAAAAGCAATAGCAAGGTACCCCTGTCCGTCGCTAATTATGCATATCGCAAACAATAAGCTTTATGCACGACTATCCATAGCATAGGCTACAGGAATTATACAGCTCACCAGCTATTACAATGCTCCCCCCCCTTCTGGAGGCACCTTTGCCAACCGTCTTGATCGTCGATTTTGCACTGTATGAGGTTCTGCTGGTCCAACAAATCTACCTATTTGAGTTTCTGCTTCGCCATCATTTGTCATAATAGACCCGTATTTTGCTTCAAAGTCTTCGAGAGCTTTAGTTTATTGAATATAATCTAAGGGTTCCCATGTAGGTTCAACTCATCCGACCCATTTCACTAACGCTTGCCGATATTTACCGCTGCCCCGACGTATAGTCCTCGCTCGAAGAATTGATTCAACCTCGTACTCTTGGTTCTCCAGGTCATTGATAACAGGTGGATTTTGAGCGTCGTCGCGTTTTTGACTCGGGAACGGGTCATTATCAGCCCTTTTCACTAGCTCTACATGAAACTGATTATGTATGTTCCCAGGTACATTTAACTCCACTGTCATAGGATCAGGGACCGCGAGAACATCATATTTTGCATGTAACCACGCGAGTTTCTTTGACAGTTGAGGCGTTTTAAACTTTCGTAAATCGAGCCAAACTTTGTCACCAACTTGAAAGCGCTCGGGTTGCCGGCGAGAATTATTAGCATACCCTTCATAACGTTCTTGAGCCGAGGCCATAGCTGCTTGAGCGAAATCTTGTGCGTCCCGCAGCCTTTGCACGTATTTTTTACCAGCTATAGCTCCTGGGTGACGAATATTGTTTTGGTCAGGTGTCGGTTCTCCTATGGGGTCAAGATCATAACCATTGCGCAAAAAGAAAGGACTTATTCCACCAGTTGCAGAATTGGTCGGGAATTCAGTGCTAACTGAGCTAGAGGCAGCAGGTCAAACCAATTGTCCTGAGAATAGCACGTGAATGACCTTAAATATTTATATAGCTCTTAGTTTTCTCTTTAACTGGCATTTGATTAAGGGTGATGAGCTGTAGTAAGCCTTAGAGTGATCCCTGTCAGCCTACAAAAGTTTCTCCAAAAATGGCTCAGCCAGTCGCTCCCCCTATCACTGGTCAGAAATCGCGGAAATCCAAAAGACCTATAATATCTATCCACGAATAAGTCTGTACATTTTTCGGCAGCCATTGAGCTCGCCCCAAACAAAAATACACCCTTGGACAATCAATCAGTGACCACAATAATATTCGTACAGTCTCGAGATTTGGGAAGATCCGTAATGAAGTCTATAGTTAATTCACTGCCTATCCGCTCAGGAATTGGTAGCGATCTCAGAAACCCCGCCTTTGCCTCCCGCCAAACAGTGGAGCTGCCACAAACATCGCAATTTCGGACAAATCTTCGGACAGATTCCCTCATCTTTGGCCAAAACCATCGCCTAAGAATCATACCTATCATAGTATCTCTTCCTGGATGGCCAGCAAGATGGCTGTCGTGAATTTGCTGCATGATTGCAGTTCGTAGAGGCTCGTAGTCCGGTACCCAAATTCGATTTTCTCTCCCACGAAGCACGCCATCAGCTGCCACAGTACATTCAGTAATGTTGACTGAATGATGAAGTGCTAAGTCAGGAAGAAAAAATCTCTCGCCCATTTTTACTGAGTCTTGCGCGCGACGCCAATTCTCATCAGCCGAAATTCCCTTTCTCCACAGATCTTGTAAGCCCTTATCATCAAATATTCTAGTCCCACTCGCTATATCTGAGACCAAATCTCCTGTTATGGAAATTGAAGCATTATCCAACGAAGGATCAAGTGCGACACCTTGAGGCTCTTTCTGTACACCACATGTAACGGGATAAAGCGATACATTTGGAAGGAGCTGCACAACCCGGCCTGCATTGCGTTCATCATCGAGACCGGCCGGTCTATCTTGATCACGTCGAGATAAGGTATCCGGCCGTTCACAAGTATTCCCTAGTCGCCATTTCAAAACAAATCTGAATTGTTGCAAAACGTCATTATAGCGCATTTGTCGTTCGTTTAACAGACGTTTTGAGGTGAAATAATTCAAATTTTTATGATCACTAAGAATAGTAAAGGGTTTTGCAACAAAAAGTAACTCGGCTTTCCATTCCTTTAAGCAAGAAACTATCGAGTGCATTTCTTTGTCGTAAATCAAATAGTTTGCCTCAGCACTATTTAGCCGCCTCGAGAAGTACGCAACGGGCCTCAATGTATTTTGGTCATCTACTTGAGAGAGGCATCCTCCCATGGCATATCCGGAGCTGTCTGCTTCTAGCACCGTTTCTCGGTCTGGGTCCCATTGAGCTAAAACTGGCTCCGACGCAAAGATTTTCTTTAAATTTTCGAAGGCTGAGTTTTCCTCTTTTCCCAACCGCCAAGTTATTCTCTTTTTTGTTAATTCAATTAATGGCGCTGCAATTTCTGAGAACCTTTCAACAAAGCATATGTAAAAATTTGCAAAGCCTAGAAAAGATCGAACACCTTTAACAGACGTCGGAGATTTCCATTCTTGAATAGCTTTCACTTTGGCTGGGTCGACAGTTATGCTTTTCCCTGCTTCGACAATGAGACCCAGGTATTTAACTCGTTGGCATAGAAATTCACATTTGTCGATGTCCAGAAATAAACCTGCCTTTTCTAGCTTGTTTAGAATGCTACGCACCATCTTCCAATGTCCTTCCTCAGTACCATTAGTGTAGGCTAAGACGTCATCAATGCAAGCTGTTGCATCGAGGTCTGAGTGTTCTCGGAGGTGCTCATTAATATATCTTTGGAATGTTGCCGGTGTGTTTACAAGACCAAAAGGAGTCACTAGCCATTCGAAGATTCCCAACCTACAGCGAAATGCAGTCATCCACTCATCGCCCTCTCTTATTCGAACACGGTGTAATGCTGACTTGACATCCAATTTAGTGAACCATTTTGCCTTTGAAAGTTGCCTTAATGTCTCTTTGAATAATGGTAGAGGATACTGATCAGGGACAGTGATCGCGTTAAGTCCACAATAATCCACACAAAAACGAAGGCCACCACTGGGTTTCTTTGCAAAAAGTACGGGTGCTGCTGCTGGTGAATTACCAGGTAGTATCCATCCCTTATTTGTGAGGTCAGTCAACGTTTTGCGCAGAACTAATAACTCCTCCCGAGACATGCTGTTTAAGGGGCCCCAGGGTGGCGATTAGGGCTTTCCATTCTCAAGTTTAAGATTGATCGCATGGTCCAAGTGTCCCCCTGAAGGAGGTAGATGCTCTGCTCCACTATCGTCCGCAAACGGGTGCACGAAGTCTTTGATCTGATCTGGCAAACGTTTCCTGGCTTGTTCCACCGTAAGACTTGGCTTGCCTCGTAATGCTTTACTTATATCTTGTACTGTTGCTTTATAAACCGGAATAGATCCTATTATTGAAGCCATAGTTTGAGTAGACGTACTTTCTGGGTGTGGAACGTCTTTAAACTCTTCTCGCCATTTCTTCACACTGTAAACAGGTCCTCCTCCTTTTCGTAGCTCCAGCCGTTGCTCCTTTGAATGAATCACCGCATCTTGAATTTCAAGCCATTTTTTCCTAATATCATGGAATGGCTGCTTCAAGGTACAACGTATAGCCATAGCTTAGGAATCAAATAGCCGTCCAAGTCTAAAGATAAAAATGTTATATTTTTTACCACTGGTTTGTCCTCGCTCGAGTTCTCGGCGGCCTCAAGGAATCTTGGAGGAATCGAAATGCGCGGCAGATTCAGCTGAGTTGTTAGATCGTCGTCAATAATGCCGTAGCAAAGGCATCCATTATCAACCAATGCTTGCACCATCAGTGTATTATTGATCAAAGCATTTACTAAAAACGGTTCTATATTTAATCTAACAATTTGACTAACATCTGCATCAAGCTTTCGGGTGCGACTGTACTCGGCAGCGACTAGTTTTCCTGTACTCCGTCATAAGATGTATTGCCTTCCAATGTGTATACTGCCGGGTTTATTTCCAAAATATCTGCAGAGTTCACCTTGATGTTACTCCCCTGAGGCCTGCGTGCAGGTAGTAACGGAAATTTCTTACTCGAACATTTTCGGCGCTCGCATCGAAAGTATTTCCCTTCTTCCCTAAGCCTATCTATTTCTGCTCGAGTCTTCCACTTAGCTCGAGCCCGCATACCCTTTCCCACATTGGCTGCATTTATTCATCCCATGATGGTATATCCCGAAGCATCCAGTTCATCTGCTTGCTCAACTTGAACTGTAGGTTTGATGGGCTCACCCTCTCTATTCAAGTCTGTATCCTTCACAAGTCCGCAACTTGAAGGACCTGGAGGCCAACCCAACTTCTTATCTGCCCTTTCAACTCGCATCGCTATCTTACTAACGATTTGTACCCACTGATTAAAATTATTATCTGGTAGTAGGTGATTTCCGGCTAAGGCTTGCGTCAGCCTTTAACTAATGGCATTTTCGAGCATAGAAATTTTATTTTCGTCTGCCCAAAGGTCTTCTCTAGCTTCCGTTAACTTGTTAGACCAAGTTGCGAAGAAGTCCGCCCAACGCTCGTTTTCTTTCATCTTCAGATTGTGTAGCTCAATATTTGCCTGAGGAACTCTCGTCGTGTCCAGAAAAATACGGTCTAGAAATTCCAAGAAGTCGGCGGAATCTCTAGTTCCATGTACACCTCCAGCCTCAAAGAAAGGACCGGCTTTTTCCAAAGCTCCTCCCCTCAGGGAATTGTAAATCATTAGGAAAGCTCGTGAATTATCGTACCCAAACATATTCCAATCCATGCGGAAGGTGTCGAGAACTGCCGTCCGCCATGCTGGATATCTTATTCTGTTACCGTGGAATTCGGGCAACTTGTTGGGCTTGAAATTTACTTCGGACTCAGGGGGTGGATCTTTCTCGATGACAACCCGGGGACTGATTGCCTGAGAAATACTGGCCCGACAAGAAACGAGCTCCTCAAACTGCTTTTTTAACTTCTGAAATTCGCTTATAGAAACTGTCTGTTGCGAATTTCCTAACATAGGCCCGGGATTCCGGTTATCCGACATGGTTTTGGGAAGTCCAGTTGTTTATAAGTGACTGAATCGCTGACTGAATCGCTGACTGAATCGCTGAAATGGAGATTCAATATATGTTACGGTTTATCTAATAGTGCGTGTGCAACTAGGAGATCAGAAGTAGTTTATATTGAATCTATGGGCAAAGAAAGTATCTAATTTACAATTGCAAACATTTGTAGATCTTCTCAAGTTACTAGAAGACTCTTCTCTTCCCTTCGATCATTTGAGCTTCCCAAACATAGCACGTACTGGAATACTCTAGAAGCTCCTTGAACAACCCAAAAGCAATAGCAAGGTACCCCTGTCCGTCGCTAATTATGCATATCGCAAACAATTAGCTTTATGCACGACTATGCACAGCATAGGCTGCAGGAATTATATAGCTCACCAGCTGTTATACTAATGTAAGGAGGGAAGCAGTCTGTTTGCTGTTGAGTACCGTCTCCACGTCATGAACCAAGTAGGTGGTTAGGTCAGTGGCCGAGCGTAACGGAAGAGCTCCAAATTGTTGGGATGCAATGACCTTGAACTTTATAGAAATCCAGGCAAACGGCGAGCAGCGAGCCGTTCGAGACTTTTCCTCAAAACCGAGAGCAAAGCGATGGGGCGGTAAGAGCGAGGATTCGTTTTATCGGGCTTGTTCGGCTAGTTAATGATGACTGCGATCGTTGATTTAAAACAAGCTGGGTGATGTCCGGCAACAAGGCATCCTCTGAAAATCTGGGACACGCTTCTTTCTATGAGGTTCCAGCCTGTTTTTAGAACAGCCGTAGAAATTTCGTCTTTGCCTGCCGCTGTATTTCCGGCACTGAAAATTGCGTTTTTTTACTTCTGTATCAGTGATATCTGGGAATGGCAGGATCCTGCAACCTGCAGCTGGAGAGTCTAGCGCAATGTCGCCTGCATCAGAGTCCGCTTGCAGGAGGTTTTTTGCTAGTACCTCCCGCTTTTCTTCTATTGTGATTGCAAGTGTGGCTTCGGGGTTCTGAGGATCTCTGAGATGAGGTGTGCAGAAGGAGCCAGTTAATTTATGCCATTTAGTTATGCCAAAAATTTTCTTGCTGCTTGATGCCTGATCAAGTTTCGCCTGATAGAATTGACGTTTAGCCCGACGCGTTACGGTCCGAAGCGCCTTCTTCGCCACAACGACGATGTCCTGGTTATCAGCATATCTACGGGTATTTCGATAATTCATTACTGCCACTCTGCACTCGTTGTTCCACCAAGGCTGGCCGGCTCCTTTACCGAGTGCACGACGGGCAGATCCACGATACGAAACTCCGATTGCAGTGCAGATGTTCCGTGCGGCAGCATCAAGCATATTAGTCGAGGGGTTATGAGGGAGGTTTGAGATACCCGAAATAGATATTTCCAAGAGTTTGAGAAAAAGTGCTTGATCCAGTGTCTCGAACTTGAGCCTAGCCAAAGGCTCTTGGAAGCGGTTGTCCCAGGGGATTACGGAAGCAATAGGGAAATGGTCGGAAGTAGCATCAATATCAAGGAAGACAGCAGACTCTGCACCAATTAGAACTAGATTGTTAGAAATAAAAGTTAGATCCAGCACGTTCCCGCGTGTATGAGTGGAGTTGTCCGGTTTGGTTGTTAGGGTGAGGTTATGTCTTCTTGACCATTCCAAAAAGGCTTCCGACATTGGGCTTGTGATAGAGGAGGAAGGCTGCCAGCTTGGATTTCTAAGGTTGAAATCACCGGCAATAAAGAGTCTCTTGCATGAGCTATTCAGTGAAAGGCCGAGGAGAGGTTTGATAGCTTCGCCTGCGGCCCGTGACCCCGGTAGTGGGTTGTATACATTGAGTACTGAAATTTTCTTGCCTGATGGGGCTAGTACTTCAAGTATAAGAAGGTCTCTGATGTCGAGAGACGGTGGCTCGATGGGGTGCAGTTGATAATCTTGTAGACCAACTCCCTTCCTGAGATAAGTTAACACCCTAGGACGAAGGCTCCAATCGTCGGTTGGTGAAAAGCACTCGTATGAGGAAATTCTCTTAGAGATACGCTTTTGTCTGTCGCTAAAAATATAAGGCTCTTGAATAAGTATTATGTCAAATTTTTTATCATTCCCGAAAGTAAGAGCAAGTTCGTGAGATGTTGCTCCTCTGCCGACGTTAATCTGCAGGATTCGTAGTGGTTTTACGATTCTTTGACGTCTACAATTCATCTGAAGTGGAATCAAGGGTAGAATACGGATTCTCTGTGGCAACAGAGAATTGTTGGATAGAGGGGATCCTAACAATTTGGTTCGAGCTAGAGGGTTCGCAATCCATAAGGCTAGCAGGCCGGGCTAACTGGCTGGCAGGATCAGATGAAGGAGACGGGTTCACGTCTGACAATATCTGGTCTTCAGGTACACTTGAGTAACGGGGGCTGCACCCGACCGTAACGCAAAGGCTCCTTCTAGCAGCAAAAGAAGTCTTGCGAACCTGAGCGAGTTGCTCTTTCGTAAGTTTGCTTCCTTTACGGCGGGGGCGGATTGGGCACTCTGGGGCATCAGCTGGGTGAGGCTCATGGCAGTAAATGCAGCGTGCAGGGCAAGGGTGAGAATGAGGGCTGCATGGGATATGACTGTTCTCAAGGTGTTCAGTGGAGCCGCAGAGCCGGCATCGTAGGGCCCGAGTGCAGATACGTTCGTTATGTCATTGGTAGCAACGGCCACATTGGATTACAGTCGTCTTTTTCTCTAGGCGGCGTGAGATAACTTCGACCCCAAAAAGGTGAAATTTAGGGGGAAGGGTGGTGTCTAAGGTAAACCGTGCGATAAATCTTGCCGTGTCGGAATAGGGTGACTCAAGGCTGCTATTGGTTTCGAAAACCGCGGTTGGTGAATCATCTTTTTCCTCTTCAAGTTCATTGCTTAATAATTCGCTGGTGATTGGGTACTTAGTCAATTGATTATTTTCATCTAAAGCGGTATAAGAGCGTGGGACAGAGGAGATAAGGTAGGTGACGAGGTTTTGTGCTTTCTCAATATTTTGTGCACCTTTGAGTTTTCCCTCTTTGATGCCATCTGAAAATAGGGCTTCAAGTCTAGGTGTGGCGGCTCCCAAGGATGGGCGAAGGGCAAGACCTGAGGGGACGAGTTGAACTTACTTGAGCGGCACTCCGTTTTTTCCGAGTGTAAGGTTTTGCCCTGAGAATACTCATTTCTATTTATAACATTATGGCATTTCTATTTACAGTTGTCCCTCTCTAACTCGATATTGGGTCCTGGTATAAGTGTTGAAAATATTCATTGTAACTTGGACTTTTATATTTACAACACTTACCCTTACAAGTCATTCTGCATGTAGGGGTAAGTATTGCAAATATAAAGGGTTGAATTTTAATGAATATTTTCACACTTATACCGGGACCCACTATCGAGTTAGAGAGGGACGATTGTACAGTAAAACATCTCTAACACAATAGTGGGTCCCGGTATAAGTCTTGAAAATATTCATTGTAACTTGCACTTTTATATTTGCAACACTTACCCTTACAGGTCATTTTGGTTGCAGGGGCAAGTATTGCAAATATAAATGGATGAATTTCGATGAATATTTTCAACACTTATGCCGGGACCCACTATCGTGTTAGAGAAGTTTTACTGTACCTCTCTTTTAGCATTTCCGCTAACGATCCTGAACACTCCACCAAGCAGATGATCAGCTGCCGTATCTAGAAGTGAATCGAGTCAGTCGGTTCTGCAAATCCAACAATTTATGTATGCGTAGAACATAGAAACGCATAGAAGTTCGTGCACCACAACCGTGCGATCATAGTCCAATCTTTTATTAAAAAATGAAGAAAACTGTCAGCAAGATTTTGGACTTAAACCACATGACGTATGCGAAGCTCTTTCGAATATTTTGGAATCTTCAGGAGAATTCTGATGACATAATCTTCAGCTGGTCTCTGCACGGCGACTACCTATAATTGACGGACGTTGGAGTATTGTCATCAAGATTGCGGTCTACAAAGAAGCTTCTAGAAACAAGTTGTTACTCATCACGCAAGACATGCGCCAGAGTCTGATGGCGAGAAGAATATTCGAGAACCTCAACGCAGCGAACTTTCGTGTGTTTCTAGCAAGTGTTGGAAACTATGGACGAAGTATAAATTCGGGAAGGGGACCATCTTTTTAAGTATCAATCATCAAGAGTAACGTTGAAGAGCGTAGTCACTAAGTTATCCTACTCTCAAACGAACTTCCAATTATTCACATCATTCGAACATATCCAAAATGTCTCTCCCACTTTTCCCACGATCATTCATCACCAACGATCAAACCGCCTTATCACCCGTCATCAGACTCCTCGACGAGATCGACCAATACTCGCGCGGTTCAGAACACTCACTGCGCGCGAGTCTCAAATCGTTCACACCCAAGTTTGACGTCAAAGAGCTGAAAGATTCGTACGAGCTCCACGGCGAGCTGCCCGGCATTGACCAAAAAGACATCAACATCGAGTTCAGCGATGCATCTACCATCACGATCAAGGGTCACGTCGAGCGCAGTTATACAAAAGGCACACCTCCAGCCGGGTTAATCGAAGGACAGACCAAGGGAGGTGAAAATAGTCAAGCGAAAAAGACAGAAAATGAGAAGACAGAGAGCAAGAACACCGAGGAAAAGATCTGGGTCAGTGAACGCAGTGTGGGAGAATTCTCTCGATCATTCAGCTTCCCAGCACCAGTGGATCAGGACAATGTGAAAGCATCACTGAAAGACGGAATTCTGAGTGTGCTGGTACCTAAACAGAAGAAACACGAGGCCCGCAAGATAACTATCCAGTAATTGTTGGGCTCTGATAGATTATCGTTCCAAGGAGGAGTACGAAGAAAGCAAAGCGCAGGACGAAAGCTCTTTTTTCGATATGGGACCTGGCAGACATTTTGCAACGTAATTCAGTTACATTAAGAATCTGCGTCGATGAGGAGGAAAAATTCACACCTGATTATTTAATTTATACTAATTTAGGCCTATAACTAATAGGGGGGAAAGGGGTATTAGAAAAAGGGCGTATGACTCGGTTGGGAATCGCGAATTGTAAATTGTATGTCGGTCTTGACAAATGATCTCAAAATTCATTGAATCAAAATAAATTGAAATTTCTTAAGAAATTAAAAATCTCGATGATGAAGTAACGCATATTCTTCAGTGACTCAACGAAAATGTTGTACAATTTGAGTTCATTAACCTAATTTAGCATCCTAAAGGGCCCACAAAGCTATACAGTCGAACCCCTCTTAGCTAATAGTGGGTTCCGGTATAAATGTTGAAAGGATTCATCGTAACTTGGACTTTTATATTTGCAACACTTACCCTAACAGTTCATTTTGCGTGCAGGGGTAAGTATTACAAATGTAAAGAGATGAATTTCAATGAATATTTTCAACACTTATACCGGGACCCACTATCGAGTCAGAGAGGGATGACTGTACATGCAAATTTACTTTACAAATCAGATCTAATATTTTACAGGCCCGCCTTGGACAAGTATGACTGCCCCACAACTAGTGGGCATGCTTCTGATAAGCTTCCCAAGCTTATCCGGCTTAGTCGCGTCATTCCATGCTTCTTTAACTATTCCTCGAAGTTCTTCGTAGGATCGCTGCCTTCCCCTTTCCAATCTCGGGTAATGATACTGTATGTAATCTTTCATACTATCCCATACGTGCTCAATTGGATTTAGGTCGGGAGAATACAGAGGCCAGTCGATCGGAGTAATGAACCTCTCCCGGAACTCTTCGATTGTTCCCGCTGCGCTGTGTGAAGGAGCATTGTCCTGCATCACAGAAACCCATGGTCTCATGCTCACCATTCCATCAATCAGCGGTACAATTCACTGAGAGTATGATTCTGAGGTAATAGACCCCCATTCCTTCTCCCAGAAAAGGAAAGGACCTTCCTCTATCCCTGCGAAACTTCCCCAAATCACTAAGCCAAGACTCTTTCACACCTTTTCCACTACGCAGGTGGCGCTGACTTCATCACCTATCTTGAACTGAGTATTAGATCGGTATTTTTTATTAGTTGAGGTACAAAGATACCAACCTTTCGCGTTACCCATTCTCTCTTATGTTGGCCGTCTATGGCCCAGTTCTCATCAGTCCAAAGAATCGCCATCCAATCTTCAACAGTCCAGTCTTTGTGGGCTTCGGCCCACTCCCGACGCTTCCTTTTAACCTCTTCAGAAAGAGGAGGCTTTTTCAGCGCTGGATGACGTCCGTAACCTCCTTTTTTTTAGCTCGTTTTGAATAACCCTTTCACTCACTCTATTATCCCGAAAGGGGCCATGGGCAAGTTCAAACCATGACATTCGACGACCTTCAGAGGATGATGGTATGAAAGCCTCAATCCGGACAACGTCAGAAGAGGACAGTGTTGGGGGCCGACCTGCAGCTTTCTTGGGTTCAATGTTAGAAGTACAAAGGATGTATCTGGCCTGGTTTCGAGATATGCTGAGTTGTTTTGCGATATTTGTCTGATTCATTCCCGAATCATGGAGAGTTTGGATTTAGACTTGTTGCCTCGGATATTTATTTACCATGAAAATTGGGCTTACCTGGAGACGCTGATCTCTATTTAATCGTTTGGCGTTGTTTGTATGAGCTGCTGGTTGTACCTGGCTCATCTTTTAAAGAATAATTGGCCTTTGAAATATGCTAAATTTTAAGAGTAACGATTTATTGATTCTCTTAGATGAAAATGCTGATGATGATGATGATTCTGTAGACAGTAACAGCAACGATGTCTATTGTAGTGCGTAGGTAAGGGAGGGGAAGAAAGAGATCAAAGCAGCAGTCCAGTAGAAGGCCTGATTACTCAGGCCAACATTTTCAATTTCTTTTGGTGTGAAGACTAGCAGGGATTTCATAAGACTAGTGGGGATAATATTTATGAGCGAGGTTTCACTGCATGCTGAAAACTTACCCTGGGGGTAGTGTATCTTCCGTAATCAATCGCGTCATAGCCTCAGGCTGCATACGCAAAAATGATTTAAAAAAAAAAACTACAGCTGATGTCGCGTGTTCGTGTATTTGTATTGCTTGATAACTCACCGCTAAGCCTGAGTCATAGAAACTTCCATAAAGACTCTGTGATCACGCTTTGCAGCATTCGGCCTTGTACTCGCTCAATCGTCACCATACGAAGTTCGAGCCTCATTGCCTTTGCACCCATCGAAGTTACAGCAGCTGTAAATCGGTGGTTTTCCCTTCCATAACGAATAACTTATCGGTTACTACAGTAAACGCGTAGTCAACCGGCATAATTATTTTTAAATGTATTGAGGATAGTAATACTATTTGTGTGCCGAGCTTTTACTAGATGACTCAGCAATTCGCGACAGGACTGCATCCGTCGCGCGCCCATGTGTGTACCTCCTTCGCGGCCCGCATCGCGGGGAAGGTGCCTGCCTTTGGGGTGGGGCACATCTCCTGGCGTCGAGATTCCTGGTCCCCGAGAGTGTTCTGAGCCGTGTTTCGATGATGTGCAGGAATCTCCCATGGCAGTCGTCTGGAAGTGCTTAGCAGAGAAACGTGCTCTAACATTTGCCACGGAAGGTGTCAGAATCTTCGTCCTGGCATTCATGAGGTCGTGTTCCGGGCGTTGTCGGGTGCGTTAGACATGGCAACAACATGCGTTTTGCTTGCTGCGTGGTCATACGGCGAGCTCATGACACGTTTCGCCAGGTATGAATTGGGTTGAACATGCTTGGGAGAACAGTTTTTGGTGGTTGCACGACGATAAGATCGTGAGCGGACCGTCATTCAAAATAAATGTACAATCAGGGTGATGCACGAGATTTGATCGACTCATTTTCAAATCAACAAATGGCATGCGACTTAAGTCCTGATTCAGGCCCGTGGTGACTGAGTCAAATATTACACTTGATATTAAATGAGGTACTTGCCACAGCTGAACAAGTTCTGTGATAGTTGGCGACGAAGAACCGTCAAGTTTATCAAATTTCTAGATTGGTGTGATTTGGAGCAAGAGTATTCATTACCGGCGTGTGAATCATTATTCATAAACATCATCTCGAGGGTGCTAGGCAGCCCATTTATACATGTACAGACATTTCGGCATTCACATCTCATAAATATCTGACGCCTGCAATCCACATATCCGTGCTCAAATAGAGCAAACGCAACAAACACAGAAAATACCTGTTCACGTGACCTTCATGTACAGCATAATACGGGTTACACGGCAAGTATCCTAGATTAGGATACTCCCGATATTAGTATTCTCCATTCATATTCCGATCCATCAAGTTAAAGAAAAACCCAAACTGAAGTGATATATTGAGCTCATTCATATCGGACCGAGCTCCCTCAAAACACGATTGATAAGCAACAATCATGTTCTATCTGCTAGGTCTACCGTGCGCGCCTATTCGGAGTAGAACAGAATCCCATGGCCACGGTCGTGGTCTGCGCTCATCTGAGTTACTGTAGGGAGACTCAAGCCTCGGAGGCGAGTCAAAGCTTTCAATTCCAGGTAGGCGAACTGGAGGTAGAGACTGATGATTACCTTGTGACATGGATTGTTGAGGAGGTACATCTCGGGTATCTCTAATGCTGAAATTAGGCTCCTGCATCATATGACTCGTGCCCATTTCAGGGTGCCATGTTCTCCGTCGCGAAGTCCCATCAGGCGATCTTACAACTTCGTATGGTAGCCATCTCATTCGGTTATCGGATTTAGCTGGACTTTTTGGGGGAATATTTGATAGAGAAAGTGACTTAGTGTGCATGGACGGTACGGGATGTGCCCGTGTCGGTGACTTGAATGGATTTCCCATGGACACTGATGAGATAGATGATCTTCGATAATGTGATGGTGGATCTTCATAGACACTTGGCATATGAGTATACGATGATGCAGGTGACTGAATAGCGGGACTCCATTGAGGGCTTTCGTGGTGATTCAGTGTGCTTGCGGAAGCAGGTGTCATAAATTGATTTGGGGAGCTGCAGTTCACCGAGATATCTGCTACCCCGCGACCACGCTCACTACTAGTAATTAACTGTGACTTTGGCCGTTGGGTCTCGGCGTAGCCAAGGCTACTCAACGTGGAAGTCACTGAACCAATACTTGATGTCGATACCGAATTTCGTTTGTGCCCCCGGACAGGGCCAGATTGGTTCCCTTTTGTTTTGTTTCGCTGGGATTTTCCTTTGTCGCGACCTTGTCGTTGAAATCTGGTTCCTGTCGCAGCAAGAGAATTGAGTGGAATTGGCTCGTGTTGATGTACTGTTTGGGCATGCTGTCGTAAATTATCGAGCCGAGAGAACCTGCGCGAGCAGTGGCATTGAAATGGCCTTTCTCCAGTATGCTTCCTGTTCACGTCAGTCTGAACGACCAGTAAAAAAGTAGAGATCTTACCTAATATGCCTCGCAAGGTGTTCGCTCCGCGTGAAGCTTAGATTACATGGAGGGAAGTTACCACAATAAAATCTCTGAATTTTCCCCTTCTTCTTATTTCCACTGCCTTCGACTAGCTCTTCAGATCCAGGTTCCGTACTCTCTTTTTTTTCTTTCGTCCCTATCATCTCCGCTCTCTCCTCTTCTCGACTTTGGGATTGAGGGTGTTGTTGCTTTGGTTTCAACCTTGGTGCTTCCGTAGACACAGCAGTATATGGAGAGAGGAATGGTTTCAATATTGGGAGGGGCCTTTGATTCACGAATGTGCCATGCGTCGAGGGAGGTTGGGTGGAGGTTCGTAGCTCATTTCGAGCCATGGGATGTTGAGGATTCGAGCTCGACGTGTTTCCTCTGATCTGTGCCATCCAACGTGGAGAAACTTGCCCCACACTCCCATGTCTGGGAGCAGCGACAGCAGGTAAGGGAAGGTTTACGGGGCAGAAAGATGCCATCGTCTCCGGATGATAGGCAGGCGCTCTCTGTTGTCCTCTTTGTTAAACAGATGGGGAGGCTGGTCACCTTCACTTCAGGGCCACGCTTACCCGCTCGAGATTGTTGGACGCACTCTGAATGTAACCAAGTGAGATGGACACGGTCAGGAACGTTGCGGCGCATCAAGGCATCCCAGTGTGCGCAGCGGTCCGGGATATCAAGTGTCCCGTTAACTCGGATGGATGACAGGGAGGCGTCTGCACTCTCACGCCCTGTCGGAGCAAAGTCCGACTTCACGGCTTCAGAGATACGGTAAGAAGCTTTCCGATCGCGAACAGTTTAGTTTTAAGGTAGACACGTGAACATTCAACTGTCGTGAGATTCGATGTCAGCCCGGAACGTGAACCGAGAACAGGACCAGAGCGGATGACGACAAGAGAACCTTACCTCCAGACGACGCAACAAATTTATCCCGACACCTCTGTCAGATGCGTGCCCTCAACCTCATGGAGCGGACGTGGTTCAGAGATCAGGATACCTGTCACCCGTTTCACCGGCGGGTCACCGTTCTGAAGGTTCCTGACTTTACTTGAGGCAATGGATCAGCGGTTGAGGGGTGGGATGAGGATCAAGGGATATGCAGTCACGACTCTCTTATCTCATATCTTTCTTGGCGTACATCATGTTCAATGCTCTCCAAAGTATTGTCCACCTACCTTCTCTGGTTCAGCGGGACAAGAAACAAAATTTACATGCATCTGCCACATTTAATCGAACGTGATACAAATCAGTTTTCACCGTTCGATCAAATGTTGTCATTCATGAAATTCCTTTACGTTAGTCCACATCCAAGCGGGAGAGAGACGTTCAATACTTTAGCCACGTCTGCATCTTGTTCATGCCCAAGAAAAAATAAGGCATTGTTGATACATTGAGTGAGCCTCTACCGTAGATGGTAGAGAGAGTGAGAAAGTGAGAGAGAAATGGTGGAAAAGGGTAGAATCAGGGGGGAGACTCACTTATCCGTATCTGCACCTCTGCAGAATAGGAAATGCTAATATCCGAGAGGTACGATCAGTGTGAGCGCGACTCTAAAATCAGATGCGATGAAGCGGACAGGAGAAAATTGGCTACGACAAGTATATTTGTAGCGATTGGTGATTTGGTGAACTGCCGCAACAAAGAATTCAGATGAATGTGAATAGATAGATCTGGACGGGTATGGAACGTTGGAATATCAACGTGATGTAAGTTTTGTATCACTGGTAAAACTAGTTTATCGCCGTGCTACAATCATGTCCTACGCATAATCATCTATGCGACTGATTGAGGCTCAACCCCCCTTCAGAATCATGTCGAATGTCGCCAAAGAACATTCTCTCAAGGCCTTTCAAATACATCTCGATGACTCCTACGACATGTACACTGAACAAGACGTCATGAGTAACGGTCGTCAAGTGAGTGGAATATGATATATATACTGCGACATCTACATGTACCCATACCCGTACCTTTCCTAACTCACAATCCAAAAGACATCCTTGGCCAGGGAGGATATTAGACATAACCAGTTGTCGGTAGCGAGTCAATTTTTATCATTCATCTGGCTGGTTGTACGTGCTGAGACGTTAGTAAGATGAGACGCTCGGGGAATAGGGCATACTATAATCCATAGTTATTATTGAGGCGATATCACACATGTCTCCTTTTTTTTCGTGGTTCGATAGAAGAGTTCAATAGGTGGGTGGCTGGGAGCTAACTCCTTTACATCCATATCTAAGCGATCAATTGCTGATACATATACTGCTTACATTACTAAATTTACGTGTAGTAGTACAGTAGAACCCCTCTTAGCTAATAGTGGGTCCCGGCTTAAATATTGTTGAGATTTATTATGTGGTTCGGGCTTAGTTTTGCAACACTTACCCTTACAGGCCATTTTGCATGTAGGGGTAAGTATTGCAAATATAAACGGTGAAATTTCTATGAATCTCTTCAGTAATTATATCGGGACCCACTACTAGCTAAGAGGGGTTCTACTGTATATCAGTCAGAAAGGGGGTTACAGTGCTAAAGGAGTAAACCTTACTGTAAGTTAATGTTAATTTTGTATGTTGTACTCCTATATAAAGGGTCGCCGGGGTAATACTTTGCCCCCGCGACCCTTTATATAGGAGTACAACATACAAAATTAACATTAACTTACAGTAAGGTTTACTCCTTTAGCACTGTCCATCGACATATACTTCTAGATTTACTGAGTAGCAAGGGTGTTACTTGTCAGTGGCTGAGATTAATTCTGTACATCATTACCCAGGATTTCATGTCAACGACGTACAAATGTAATTTTAGTTCCTAAATAGGTAAACCCTTGCTACTCAATACGTGCCTTGCGGAAAAAGTTGAGAGGGTAGGACATATGTAGAAACTAACAAATATACCTCCCCTCAGAAATTATCTTTGTCCCACATGTGACACAACTTTGTCTGGAACTGGGGATTACGCATAATCCAGAATTAAGGTTAATGTTAGTGGAAGGCACTGGTCCGAGCATCTGTGACTTCTGTACATGTATGGCTAAAATTCGAATAGCATATCGCCCGCCAGTGTTAGCGACATTAAGGAGATTTTACTTATACGATATATTTAAACTTTGACTATAATATCATCATGATCAACGGCCTTAACCGAGGTCACCAGTTTCTCCGCCGTTCCCACCTTACCGGTACAGGGCTCTCAACATGATCTATCAAGTCACGTCGTCCCTATCTATAACGATATATGATACAGATCGAATGTCTCCGAATAATTGAGACTGTTCGAATGCAGCGATCGAGGCTTCCCTCAGTGGATTCCCTTGACATTAACTTTAGCTTCGACGGGAAGAAAATGTGAATTCGAGTAATTCGTCATGGACATGTAGGACATGTAAAAGCAGCGCCGCTGTACAAGTACGTCAGTCCCCCACCGCCTCTGCTGAACGTGGCTGAGTACATGTATTAGGTCGCCTCATGCACGACATCAGTTGGGTTGACGAGATAACTCATGGACGTATGACAAAGACTACATGTACTGAGATATCTTGTTCCCTGATCTCGATTTTGATAATGAATGGGCGAATTCGGTCTGGCATGACGTTTACTCGCTCACATAGCAGTCAGTCGATCAGCGACAACAAGAAACAGAAATGACATGAATGTTTTCGACAAAATCGATTCTGACTTGTGTCAATATAGATCTACGAGGTTATGTCCGTCCCCGTATATGTATTAGCCCTTATCTACTGTCATGATCCTTGCCACAGTTACAGCAAGATCAAGGGGAAAGACTCAAGCTTTACGACATCCACATACATATACAAGGCCTGATGATGTATGGCTAGTCCCCCCCATATAATTCTAGCGCCTTTTGCTAATGTCTTCAAACCAATAAAACACAATTTTACGCGAAAAAAACATATGGGGGAACCCGAAAATGATCCAGCCTTGTACGGTACAGCAGGATTAAAGATTGTTAGGTGCTCAAAATTATGTGGTGACATGTCATTCCTCATTGCAAAACAACGGCGTACAAAATTAAGGCCAGATACATATAATCTTTAAGGTTGAAATATCGTACATGTCGTATGTGGGGATTGTCTATGATGACATTGTGTCCCTGAATTGGCCATAACCCCTGTCTCGGCCCCTTCTGCATGCATGAGGCCAACGTAAGCAAGCATCTCCGTCATCCACCGCCCGCCCGCCACGCAGATCATACCAAAGATGTACAGAGATGTGATGTGTTAGCGGATGGTTATATAATCAGCGATTTTTTTGATGATCAAATCAAGAACGTTCATGAAGCACTGCGGCCATATGGATTATGAAACAACACTGTGCATTTTTTCATTCAGAAGCGAGAGTAACATAGCACCATATTTTTAAGAACATTCAGGAAAATGATATGAACGCCTCTGAGCATATGGAACGTCAGCAGCTTCAATGTATCGAAACTGCGCAATCCGTTCTTGAAATGAACCGTTTTCCCTATGACACACTCGGACCATTCTCAAGATACTTAAGATGAAGAGGCCCACACGATCTAATGATGCAGTGTGTAAGGTATCCTGAAGTCGTTGTCTAGGTATTGGTGCCTGAGGTTTATGTTATGTTTTGGTCTCGCTTAATATTTCCTTTTGATGTATACATGTACAAGATGTCGCCTTGGATAGTAGTAGTTACGTTTATTCGTGCTATGTAGAGTCCAAGACTATTATAACACTAGGGCTCCTCTCTGACCCAGGCCACACCTTTTACAGTGCTCCTATCCCCATTTACCTCGAACCTAAGATCATTGATACATTGATCCATGACGAGTAGCCATTTAGCTCAGTGATGACCCGTAGAATTCAACCACCTTTTCTACGGAACCTTCTGCTCATAAAAAATTGAAAAAGAGCAGCCATGGAAACCGGTACGCGGGAAAAAGTCTCAAAAAACCTGCAACTCCAGCCAGGCGAGGCCTAGACACCAGAGCCACACGAGGTGCGTATCCCCATCTGTATCTCCCTAATATCCCATAGTCCAGATATCCTCCTTATACCGACACCACCAGCGCTCAGGTAGCGGTGCTCTTTCCTCGGGAGACAGTATAATGTCAGAATATCTGTAAACAGTGAGAATTCATCTTGGTAAAAAGGGCCAACTTAGTCTAATCCATCACCACCATAAGGGGAGCTGGGTACGCCCCGGAAACTCGTTTGGATGACTTTTCCTCCGTGACCAAGTAATGCGTGTTTCTGTTGGCTCTGAAGATAAACTCCAGGTTCGTAGGGGAACACCACGTACAGGTAAAAACACCGTCTTCGTCCCCCTGTCGCCTTGGATAGTTTGGGCTCTACACGCGTTGTCTTCCGTCTTCACCTCATTGTTAGATAGATTTGAGTAGATCTTACAATCCTCTCTTCTCAACTTGGTGCCCCTCTGTGACCGCGGTCACCTCCTGTCCCTTTTCCACCCCTAGCGCGTCTGTGACTACTGTCACCTCTTCCACCCAAACCTCTTCCCGACACCTCGACCTCTCGTTCGAGACCAGCTCGCCAGCTCGCCCTCCAGTTCTCAGTTCCCAGCTCCCAGCTCTCCGACCCTCCGCTCTCCACTCCCTTCTGCGCCCCAACTATCCCAGCGCCTGACACAGTGGTATACCGTCCGGGCTGAACTCCCCAGGAGAGTCTGGGTAGCTTAGATGTACACCCCACATGAGACAGGAGTAAGCTGGTTTGAATCCAGCTAGACCCTCACACCACATCTCTCGTGGTGAAACTGTAGTCTTAGATTGATGAAAGCATTCGTAGATAACTATGGAGTTTTTCTTGTTTTTCCCTGTAACGGATATTCACGAAAGAGGGTACATGTCACAAGGCGTTATTTTTGTCATGATATTGGCAAATGTAATCTGCGTCTAAGTGTTCCCAACGTTGAACTGAGATATTCTGCGAAAAATACGCATCTTTGATAAGCGTTCGTGTCACTGGCAAAGCCTACAAGCACAAAACTGATCTAGACATAAAATAATAGGCCCACCATTGCCCTGAAATAATTCCAAACCCTAAACATACAGTTCGTCGTGATCAGTGTCGGGAGATCTCTCAACGCAACACATTTGTTAAACCCAGTGACATTGCATCCGAGTACCGGTTCACCCCAGCCACCAGTCCCTACGGTCCATTGATGCACGATACAGGTACAGCCGTCCCTCTCTAACTCGATAGTGGGTCCCGGTATAAGTGTTGAAAATATTTATTGAAATTCAACCATTTACATTTGCAATACTAACCCCTGTACCCAAAATGACCTGTAAGGGTAGGTGTTGCAAATATAAAATTCCAAGTTACAATGGATATTTTCAACACTAATACCGGGACCCACTATCGAGTTAGAGAGGGACGACTGTACTTGTAGTGTTTTTTTGTAGTCCGCAGAGCTGACGACGGATGCACAGATGTCTTTTTTAAAATCGGACCGGGCGCTAAAAGATCCTCGGGACCGACGATCCAGATATTGTCCGAATGTCGTCCAACATGAAGCCAAGCTTCATGAGCCCGGCGACGAGGATCCCTTAGTCTACAGTCTGATTGGATGATACGATCTTTGAATCGCCGAATCACTGTACCGCAAATCTATCATCAAGTACAGTAGAACACCTCTTAACTAATAGTGGGTCCCAGTATAATGACTGAAGAGATTCATAGAAATTTTACCGTTTATATTTGCAATACTTGCCCCTGCACGCAAGATGACCTGTAAGGGTAGGTGTTGCAAATATAAAAGTCCAAGTTACAATGAATCTTTTCAACATTTATACTGGGACCCACTATTAGCTAAGAGGGGTTCTACTGTAGAGTTCCCGCTCAGTCATTCATCATGGTGTTCTCGCAGACTCGGTATTTTAGAGTTCTGTCGTACCGTGGTATGTCGAGTCGACTGGAAATGCCGTACCACACGTAGAGAAAGAGTCGCATTTATCTGGACTTGCGCTCGGGAGCTGTATGGCATGCCAACTATCATCAAATCTGTCGCAATCTCAGTCACTTGACCAAACCTTTGAATTAGGAATTACATGTATACAAGTTTGCTTTGTATTTCATCAGAGCGTGCAGAGACTCTGCCCTGGGGTTGTAGCTTTTGTTGATTTTCGAGGTCAAGCTGGAAAGGTCTCGCGTGATTGACTTGACTATTTTACAGTACAATCTCGCTATAACAACGTGGGGCAAAACTTAACCAAGGCTCCCGATTGGCCAATCCTATTGAATCCTCCAATGGGGAGCCTTGGTTAAGTTTTGCCCCACATTGTTATAGCGAGATTGTAATGTACAATAGAACCCGTCTAAGCCGATAGTGGATCCCGGCTTGACTATGAAAAAGATTTATTGAAATTTTACCGATTATATTTGCAATACTTATCCATGCACGCAAGATAGCATTTAAGGGTAAGTGTTGCAAAAGGTAGCACCAAAAAATTCAGAAAATCTTAACAATAATTAAACTGAGATCCACTATTGTTATAGCAAGGTTAAACTGTAGTTCCTGGTTGACCCAATTTTAGAACGTTTTATATTATGATGTGTGGAATAATAGGACGAGGAATTAGTGCCCGTTTTTGGGTTCGAGAGTTTGATCCGTTGTTCTCCGCGATCCGTAGTCCGGTATGACGTTTAATATCAAAAAATGATCTGGCCAGGGTTCTATTATTAGAAATAAACTAGAAGCTATACTGCTAATAATAGACACATTGCCAAAATATATACAGTAGAACATGCCCAAACCCATAGTGGGTCCCGGTTTTAATTTTTGTTAAGATTTATTGAATTTTTCCTGCTTACTCTTGCAACACTTACCCCTAGAAGCCAATTTGCGTTGATGGGTAAGTATTGCAAATATAAACGTTAACATTTCAATGAATCTTGTCAATAGTTATGCCGGAACCCACTATGGATTTTGACAGGTTTTACTTTATTCTCATCTGTATCTCACTAATATCCCATCATCCATATATCCTTATACCGACACCGCCAGCGCCCAGGTAGTGGTGCTCTTTCCTCGAGAGACAGTGTTATGTCTGAATATCCGCCAACGATGAGAATTCATCTTCGTAAAAAGGGCCAACTTAGTCTCATCCTTCACCGCCATAACGGGAGCTCCTCATCTTAACCTCCGTACAACCACCCCTTGATGCTATGTATGATGTCAGACTTTCAGATGTGAAAGGTATCACTATCTGGGGTAAACAATGCCTCCTTTTGTCTTGTATAACGAGGTTTGTACATTGAGCTAACCTCACTTGTAACTCGAGAGGTCCTCCTGATTAATCAACGCGCGCTTCCGTCCTCAGAGTCGTTCTAGTCATGGTTTAGGATCGAATATAGCAAAACGAGTACGAATGTGGAAAATTGAGATTAAACACAGCAAAAGATCAAAGGGGCTACATCAGAGAGTAATGATCCATACTTTCTGATGGTCGATTTATGGGGAGGATTGTCCGCAGACGCCTTCATGACCTCCAATACACCAAACATATAACCGTCATTATGAGATCACGCACGCAGGCATGTATTTTGTCAGATACAGCCTCTTTTAATACAAGTAGAAAGCATTTCACGTACTAAGCACATACAAGATCATATGCAAACATCTGTCGTATCATAAATATATCAAGCACGGCAATTATCTAAAGTTGAGGAGAAGCATAAAGGCACGTGTATAAAGTTTTCCTTTATGATCGATCTGTTGATGGACGAAGCCCAAACGTACGGGTAATTATCACATGAATCACCAATATATACATAAGCACATATGAACTCAACCAAGACTTAAAAATCTATGAATCTCTAATTGCATAAGTCATCGGTAATTTTGCTAATCAATTTGATCAGATCCAGGGCAAAGCTGCTGTGAAATGTGAGAAGTATGAAAGGATACTTGTAGATATCCACAAAAGCAAGGATGATCAGGGGCACATCAGAGGGGTTTATGATGGACGGAATTCAGAAAACTAGGATTTGGCTTGTAATCTGTGCTACAACGACTTCAAGCTCCAGAGATGATCTCTCCGATTCGATAAACCTGTACCTGTACATCCAAGCGGGGAAGCCACATGAGAAGAACGTTAATCGTAATCCTCAGCCACCTATTGAACTGATTTGATTCGAGCCTGAGTCCCCAGGCAAACATGTCGTCAGCACATGTATATTCAAAGCAGATCAAAATTCGATCTGAAGGCTGACTGAGAACTACGACTAGCATTCCTCGGCCACATGAGGCTTCACAAGCTTGGAAGACTAATCCCCAGCCAAACGCCACGCTTAGTAAGCTTAACTGGTCTGAGAATCCGAATGTGTCGAATGGAGACAGTAATAGAAGTTGAGTCGTACCTACGGATTTCGGCTGGTGTTGGCTGGCGAAATCAGCGTGCAATCATCACGAAAATCTTGCCAAACGTGTGATACCCACAAGTCCTGATCATAATTGGGTTACCCCATGTCATTTTAGCGTCAATTAGTGTTTTTATGGCTGAACAAATCACCAAATACCGCTAGAATGATAGTAAGACAAACCGTGCATGATCAAGCCTAGTAGATATCGGTACATAACGCAAGGATAGGTCCGAAAAGATAGTGTGAAAGGTCTTGTGAGGATCCTGAATATGGATCTGAGGCCCTTGCAGTGGCAGCAACTGCCATGGGCTTTAGATACCAGTATGACATACACCTACAGGTGGTACATTTGATGGTATTTCAAGTAGCACAAAGATCGATATCTTCACATATCTCAGGTCATTTCAGCTGCCTGTATGCCGGTATTCAACGTCAGAGAAATTTTGCGCCTTGCAGTCGACACATACCGGATTGAGTTGATTGAGCGATTCTTCTTCATCGAAATATGAGCGTCAACAAATAAGAGTAGATCTTCGACGTTGATGGCCATGATGGATATTTGGAGCCGGACTTTGGGCTATTCGACGAGTAAAAATAGACTCATAATGCTCAGCTTTAGAAGTTGTCTCAATTCAGATTAAGAATATCGACATACAAATATTTTTTCGCGTATACCAAATAGCCTGGATAATTTAGACAACGCCTAGAGTTAGGGGTAATTTATTTCGTTATAAATACAGCCAACACACTGAGTTCTCCACTTTCTTTTAAGAATTACATACAAGTATTTTTATTGATTGGGCTGATAGAACGACAGCGATGTGGCTTGATTAATCATGATTACTCTGCCATTTCGCGTGAATGATACATGTAGTTAAAGCGTTTTCCAAAATTTAAGAAGAAATCTCCAGGCACAAGTATTCCAGACAGGAGGCAAATCGCCTACTTTCAGATCTACCGCCATTCTAAATTTTTGCTATCGAGCACAACTAATTATATTTGGGAGGGGATGACAGGAGATGTCTAGTGTACGTCAAAGTATGAAGAAGAATGAGCAAGTTGGCCCAGCTAAATTACTTATGGTTATATGTACACATATGCTTGTACAGGTAACATCGACATTCGTTGGTTGCATGCCTCTCCCAATCATTCCTCTTGGGGTCAGGCTTTACAGTTTCGATCTGTTAAAAGTAACACCCAGTTATTGTCGACCTCAAATAGGGCTCCAAGAATCAAGTGGCCTCTCCCATCATTCGATATTGCTGGAGCGATCGATTCGGTCAGTCCCACTCGACTATGATACAGTTTCCGAAGCAAGGGTATTCCAACCTGAATCATTCGCTGGGTTTCTTTCTTTCTCTGAAATCGATCTAGCTTGCTTGCCTTAAGTAGGAAATAATCCGGGGCCTTCGCCATAAATCGTGAATGACCTCGAGGATCTTCCTTGTCACAGGTACATAATATGTTCTACAACTCCGAAGTATGTCACATTTGGGAAAGCTCACGTTTAGGAATATTCGGAACAGTTTATACAGGCGACCTTAACATCTTAAATTACTCTAAATTAACTGAGATCAACTGCCGGCGGCTACAGTCAGCTGCTTCGGGATATCAAAGCTGGGGCATGCGTCCCGGATTGACATATTGTCTGAAGAAATTCCATCTCGTACACTTCACTTGACCTCGCTCTTAGCTCAACCTCGTGGCAGCATTAGAAATTGACCAAGTCAAGTTACTCCGAGAGACAAAAGTGAAATTACTCGGGGCCCGACTTGATCCAAAACTATTCAAGTTAGCATACGCTAGACACACTGTTGATCGGGTGAAAGATCAGTCTACGGTCTTTGACTTGATCGTCAAATTGACCCGGGGACGAACTTTTATCTCATCTGGACAACTGCCTCTATATTGCTGGATAGGCTTATGGAGTTAATCGACTATCACATGAGGTGGTATCTCAAATATTAGTGTTGTCGTCAAGTGTATCTCTTTCCAACACCCCTGATGTTAAGGTTCATAATTATGTGGCCTGAGGCAGGAAAAGCTAGTTTCATTTAAAGTGTTATGTGTTATGTATTGGGTTTTCAGTTTTGGTTTACGATCAAAGCATCAGGGAGTTGGTTGGGTCTGGGTTCAAGCTGAGATTTTTGGAAACACGCTGTCTCTCTACTGGACAAGGACAGATCGTAAATCTGGAGTCCGGCAATACTTAAGAAGCTGGATTCTGCATGTAGATACTCTCCAGCTTCGCAATTTGTGTTCACCTTGTTTGTTCGTTTCTTGTTTGTTTGTTTCCTTGGTTCATTGATACCTCTAGCCAAATCTTATTATCTCTATATCAATATCACATCTCTTAGTAAGCTGGCTCTTGCTGTATTCCCTCGAAGACGACGCCACCAACCCTCAAGTTGCTCCCGTCGTAACACCTGAGGTCTAGAGCATGTATATAAGCTGTCTCGGTTGCGCGTGACATAATCAGAGCGGATGATCTACAAAACATCATCTATTAATCAAACTGACTCCCATGTCGGATCTACATGTATTTTACTTGCCGGAACGTTTTTTGACTACGACGGACTGTTCTTACTTGGAGTATTGGTTCGACCGTACATTTTTCGTCCCTATACTCAACAATGACTAGAGGATTTTCAGCATCATCTCGTACTTGGCTTGCATTTGGATCTGTCCTGGCCATTTTCATCGACTCAACATAAAACTGCTTATCTACACTTCCAGTAAGATTGAGTTTCACGATCAGCGCATCAGAGACTTCTGCAACGGTGTAGGTGCCGTGGTGTCAACTCGGCTAATTCGAAAGCTGAGGCATTTTTACATGCTGTAGATCAAATTAAGCTTTATCACCTAACTTTAATCACTCAGGTTATTGGCGCTCTACATTGCCATTGAGCATATTTTATTGCTGGGTTAATTCCATAGTGGCTTAGGTGAAGTCTTGTGCATATTTTAAATATTGCATGTATTTGTACGCATCAGCCATTCAGGACCGTCTGCTGGGGTGGGTTCTTTTGACAACTCAAGCTTGTAAATATTACAGAGGAAGAGGCGGCTCCTTACCCCAATCACCGAAGTTACATGAGATTTTATTGCCAGCTTTGCCAACAGTAACTACATCACACAATTGTCCTGAAAATAGCGGGTTCATGCTCTTATACTTACACAATTCTTGGTTTATTTTTTTCACAAGCATTTGACTGGGAGTGATAGCAGTTCATCAGCCTCTGATCAACTCCAGATAGTCGACAAAAAGATGACCAGTAGTGGGCCAACCTATTATTTCTCAATTTCTAAAAATTACGTTATTATCAAGGCCATTAGTAAAATTCCCAAAACCTGAACTAAAAAAACATCCGGGGCTCCTCCGAGGCAGCAATAATGAATCTCAATTTCAATCTCAGAGCCAGAAAAAGAAGTAGTGAGTGCGCACACTCTCTATCTTCTCCCGAGAATTCCACTTCCATCCTCTATTGTTTCCACTGATGACTATTTGGTCGAGGGCCAGAGTATTAGCAAAAAATTGTCATATGTCATCCATTTTTCATGGAGCCCAAGCGTCTCATACAACTTTGGTAACAATATGGGAATCATAGAAGCGGAGACCAATTCCATTCACAAAGCGGGAATCCACATAGAAACACAGTCGCAAATTTACGAGTGTTTTATTTTTCTAAAAGTTAGACTACTCTTAAGAGAATTCCTTAATCCATGCTTTTAACAACCTATCTAATTCGCACCAATGGAAGGAAATTGAGAGCATGGCTCTCATGATGTCCAGGCCATCAAAGAATTAAAGATAGTGGATTGGCCGATAGTCTAGTTAGGAAAGGCCTAGACAGACTAGCTTTGGAGACAAAAGGGTTTACGTCCTGCTGTAATAAAACCAAACAGAATGAGCTCGAATTCGATTTATTGGACTAATTAAGGAAGAAAGGAAAACCATGCTAACAATGAAGATTACTCATACTCCTTTGTAACATACCCTTTTCCTTACTATCAAACAAGCCTTCAACCAGACATCATCTTATTCTCATCTAGACGCCATCTAAGATTTCTCCCCTTTCGTCATTTGCATATTTAGAAATGGTGTGACCGCCTCTAATCTTGCTTAGGTGCCCGCTCAAGCCACAATACGGTTAATCCGTAACACCTACCCACATCTTAAGGGAATCGATGAAGAGTTATTCTGGAATTTTCGAAAGTTGAACGCTACAATCTAATGCTTAGTCAAGAAGAAAGAAAGAAAGAAGACAGGGGCCTAGGAAAGTCAATATTAGCTGCACAGACCTTCAAGAACCAAGATAGAAATCTTGCACTAACACAGGCCACCATGGGTCAACAAGTTAATCAACGAATAATACTCTGAATGGCTGCAATCTTGTTTGATGTTATTGAAGTATAACTTATAGATATTTTACAGGCGTATGTGCAATCAGGTACCAATATAAATTGAATCTTCTTCATTCGTATATCACCTAAACTATCGCATCAACTTGCTATGACAAGTGATTCGGTCTTCAAGATTATGAAACTAATGTATGGTGTGCCAGAAGTAGGGAATCAATGATTTGAAATATGTCATACTTATCATACTGAAAAACTTGAAATGGATCATTCAACATATGATCCCTACTTACGATGCTGCAACACTGATGAAAAATACGGTGCAGTAGGGCTCCAGATAGACGACGCTTTATTTTTGGCAAACAAAAACCTGCGATAATTGAAGAAAGAGCAGTTAGAGACAGCTCAATTCCTCGTCGAAAAGCGCCAAAGACTGACAGTCGATCAGCAAGTCAAATTTAACGGATCTACCATCAACAAATTAGACGGTATAATTGTATCGACTAAAGACATTAATTGTGGAAATTTTAGCCTTATCATTAAAAATAACGTATTATTGTCAAGCTCCCGCGACGCAGCTCGAGCAGCTCTTACTATGAAAGACCAATGTGGGAATACTTAAACACGTTACAAAGGCGTAATCTGTATATCACGTTCTGCAATTGTGTTGCTGGACCTTATACTCCATTACTATCCTAGATGGAATTATATACAGTTTACGCGTCGCGGGTGGTGACTAATCAAGAAACAACGTCTACGAAGAAATTAGGCCGTTTATACCCACAAGCAGCTTATCTTACAACAAGCCAGAGAAACCTATATCGTATCTATGTGCCAGCCTGAGGCCTCGTAGATCTAGGAACTATCAAGCGGGGTTGTCTGGGTGCTGCTGATGTCCGTTGACGGGTAGGTCTCGTGCCATTGTTGCCCCTCTGATTGGCAGCAGAGTTGGGTACTCTCCTGATGTGATTCTCGAAGAATTCTTGGGCCACTGACTCGTTGTGTTCAATAACCAGTTGATAGATATTCAGCAAATGCTCAACAGTGGCTGGGGCGCAGGATTCTCGGGCCGCTTTATCTGAGGCAGAAGTAACTAGTCCGAGAATAAGTGTAGCTTCGTCTGTTCTGGTAGTGGCAGCAATCGTTATAAGCCGCAATGTTTCTGATAAAGATTTTGTCCCGCCCGCGGAAGGGTACTGGGATGACTGGGGAGTTATGATATCAACTTCAATTCCAAAGGCCGTTTGAGATATTTTATGATTTATTTAACCTGACATGATGCCATGTGGGCCAATGCAGGCATTTTCGGAAGATACATTTCTATTTTGAGAATGTCTCACAATGCCGTTTGGAACACTTATTTTCAGATATCATTTGCAGATACCACTACGAAGTTACCCCTTATGGCATGTAACTTCCTCCGTGAATATCCATCACAGGAAAAAGCGAGAAGATCCGATGGTTATCTAAGTATTCTTTCGTCATCCTGCGACTACAATATCACCGCGAGAGATATGGTTTGAGGGTCTTGCTAGATTCGAACCAACTTTTTCCTGTCTCAAGTGAAGCATGTATCCAAACTAACTAGACCCTACTTGGGAGAACAGCTAGGACGATGTACCACTAAACCATCCAACCAGTCAGAGGGAATTTATGTTTGAGTTTTTGAAGATTCGTGATTCCGGGGCAAGAGTTGGAACACACGCAAATTCTTTGGAAATGATCTACTTTAAGGGGTACATCCAAGGTTTCTTGCGGTGCTGATCGAGGACTAGTAATACCGCATGCACGAGAGTCTTTAGACTTAAGCCGTAAGTACAATAGACGTTATACCATGTCCCAAGACATCTGAATCTCGTATTCGAAGATATTATTTTTAAGCAATCGCCATGAATACCACCCCATTCCTTTCCCCAGCTCCGGTCAAACGAGTGGATGTGAGTCGTTGACAGAAATGCTGCTTCCAACTACCTTCACTGCCAATACCAGGAATCAAGAGGCTACTCTCGTGTCTTAAAACATCTCATGCGTCCTTGATGATGCCATCGGTGAAAATTGCCTCCCATAGCACCTTTTGAAACCGTCCGGCAAGTTTAATCTGGACCTGAACTCTGTGGCGCGTCGGCATTTTGAGTGCCACGTCAGAGGAACACCCCGACCACAAGCGCCCTATTCTGTTCTTACGATCCAAACCCAGTCCAGACAACCTTCCCATAATCCAGCCGTATAAAGTACCTCCGCCGCGACTCTAGCCGACCCAACCCACCAGCATCTCCGAAGTTACGCGAAAGTTACTATAGCTACTCCCAAGCAATAGTCTCGACAACAAGTGCACCAGCAGGTGCAAAAACTTCCCAAGTAACCAACCCCATCTCATCATAGAGCTGCCGAGAAAATAACAGAATTTTAGTCCGAGTATCTCCATAATATTCCGGATTATTTATGTCACCATATGCTGTGATGCTCCTTCTTAATGACCTCTTAAAAAAAAGCTAGTCCGGAAGTACAAATTACCAAAATTTGGGTTGCCGTCTGCCCGGCTTCCATCCCTACGCAAGAAACTCTAATCCCCAGAATGGATGCATTGGAAAGCTTTCTTCCAACACAGGGTATCTACAAGACTGAAAATCTACGAATCATGCGGCATAATTTCTCTCCGGTATTCTTCGCTCATATACGGGATTTAATGGAGCCTCTATTGAAAGCATCCTAATTATAGCGTCAACTACAATTGTAGCACTAACACGCCTCACTAAAATTAAACTAAATAACGTCTTCAAACCCTGAGGCTTGACCACTGCTCAATCATCCTATCACAAAGACCGGATATTCCTCTACCCAGAAGGATCGTCCCTACCAAAGAAGTACCCCCTATTTGATATTTAAATTCCTACCAATAGACTCATTAGAATTTAAAAACGTCTCAGTACGGGAGATACTTTAGCTGACATAACGAGAAAGCTTGCGTGCAAGCTCACCACTGCAGAATTTATGCATTAACTCACCAGCTAGAAAATGAGCAATTAAATGAGCAATTTCCCTGCGACCCTACCTGTCATGAAGTTATCTTGGGGCTCGTATATGGGCACGTGACTCATTATAATTATCGGCTAATTTGTTGTTTTCTGGCATTCTTGGGTATTCTGTGGCGTTCCATGAGATTCTACTCGACCCCTTTTCAATTACGTGATTTGATTCTGTTGAGCTATCTATGGCGTTCTCTGGTGGTCGATATACTTCTAATTGAGCCGGGTTGTGGAAGGAATCTTTAGGGGTTTATGTATTTAAGCCAGTCTCTCTTTCTTGAATCAGGTTGATTTAGACTTGAGTCTTGTATCTACCTCACGTTAGCTTACTGAATTAGTCCTCGACATATTGTTATCTCAATCTTCGACTATCTCTCTGCTCTTGCTGCCACCCTACTGATCTTACTACAGTTGTGGCCGCTACGTCAGTAGTTCTAGTCTTGTTATTATTCCTGATTTTGTAATTGTTACTGATATAGTTACTGTTATTGTTATTGTTGATACACTACGGGTTACGCGCGTAAATGAGGAATTAGATAACAATAATAGTCACAAGTAAAACGGGATAAGGATTTCATTCTATCTAATCTCTCTCGCCCCAATACTCTTGTCATTTATGTAACGCGCGAGCTCGCGAGTAATCGCTTAAGCAATCATATCTATGTCTAAAATGTGGTTCAGAAAATCTGGTCTCGACTGTCTACTGACACTTATTGTTAGTGTTCTTGATATTGATACTGTTATTGATATCACTACTTGTTCTATTGATATTGTTGTCATAAGTATTGGTCCTGCCTTGCGCTGACACTATCAGACTCCATATTTATCTGCCAAAATATATCAATTTCCACGGTCCTCACCCTGCCTACACATTCGAACGTCTCTTCACACCTAAGGTAGAAAAATCAGTGCCAACTAAATCTAAAGCTGCCCAAGTCGGAAAAATGGCACCTGCTGCAAGATCACGTATCAAGGTAGTCCACTGCAACACAATTTCTACGCAAGAACCTATCGGTACATCCCACGCTAAGGATGTTATTGTTGATTTGTGGCGGTGGGTAACAGTAAATCTAGTTAATATTGGCTAAGTTGTAATTCAACAAGATATGTTTTAGTTATTCTGATCTCGACCAGCGATCAACAAACAGATAATCTTTTGTAATTACACAGTACTTGACTTAGACCTAGGATAGGGAACTCAGAGTATAGATCACTCCGAGATGTACCTCATTTGCTAACAATAACTGAGAACCCACAACTTGTCTCAATTTATCCTGCGTGATTTCTAAAGCCTTACAAGCTCTATAGTCACGGTCTCTCTTACCTGCGACCCTGCATAAGATCGTCGGACAGGCATTAATTCGGAACGGGGGGATGCCGCATGTTTTTATGTTCTTGTTTTAATGACCTTCATTTAATTATGTTATGTTTAACGGGAGCTTGTGGTTCCGGTTTGCTGGGATGATTGGCGTTAGGTCATAAATAAATTTTTCTATTATCCTATTTCGGCGCCTGAAGGCCCACGTAGGTATTTTTCGGAAGATACGTATTCTTTGTTATAGAACGACTCATTTTGACGTTTGGAACACTCATACTCAGATTTCATTTGCAGATACCACTACGAGAATAACGCCTTACGACATGTACCCTCTTCCGTGAATACCCACCACAGGAAAAAGCGAGAAAACCTGTGGCTATCTGAGCATGCTTTCGTCATTCTACGAATACAGTATCACCGCGAGAGAAGTGGTGTGAGGGTCTTGCTGGATTCGAACCAGCTTTCTCCTGTCTCAAGTGGGGCATGTGTCCAAGCTACCCAGACTCTACTTGGGAGAACGGCCTGGACGGTGTACCACTGCACCATCCGACCGGCGTTAGGTCATAATTGCTTTCCAGAAAACTCGGAGAATTGGGAATTGGGCACTAAGCGAGTGGTCTGGAAATAAAGTTTAAATAGGCAGTACTGCACATTTTAAGTATATTGTGTCACGTCTTATATACTTCATCTTCCGTCTATTACCATATCCGTCACGTGAGTTATCACTACCGCGACATCTATCACTCTGCTACGTCCTGTGTACAAAGTTCCACTAATAAATATTGTGGGTTCACTACCGGGGTGTAGTACCAGTACATGAGAGGAACGAAGACGGCGTTTCTACCTGTACGTGGTGTCCCCAACAAACCTGGAGTTTATCTTCAGAGCCGACAGAAACACGCATTACTTGGTCACGGAGGAAAAGTCACCCAAACGAGTTTCCGGAGCGTACCCAGCTCTCGTTATGGTGGTGATGGATCAGACTAAGTTGGCCCTTTTTACCAAGATGAATTCTCACTGTTGACAGATATTCTGCC
The DNA here is from genome assembly GCA_028751805.1 of Podosphaera xanthii. NCBI lineage: Eukaryota > Fungi > Ascomycota > Leotiomycetes > Helotiales > Erysiphaceae > Podosphaera > Podosphaera xanthii. Next base: position 6,318,975 of record JAPWIX010000006.1, read on the forward strand.
ATTATACTGTCTCCCGAGGAAAGAGCACCACTACCTGAGCGCTGGTGGTGTCGGTATAAGGAGGATATCTGGACTATGGGATATTAGGGAGATACAGATGGGGATACGCACCTCGTGTGGCTCTGGTGTCTAGGCCTCGCCTGGCTGGAGTTGCAGGTTTTTTGAGACTTTTTCCCGCGTACCGGTTTCCATAGCTGCTCTTTTTCAATTTTTTTGAGCAGAAGGTTCCGTAGAATAGGTTGTAGAAAAGGTGGTTGAATTCTACGGGTAATTACTGAGCTAAATGGCTACCGGTCATGGGTCAATGTATCAATGATCTTAGGTTCGAGATAAAAGGGGATAGGAGCGCTGTAAAAGGTGTGACCTGGGTCAGAGAGGAGCCCTAGTGTTATAATAGTCTTGGACTCTACATAGCACGAATAAACACCACTACTACCAGTATACGAAGCTGTTCTTATATCTATTCTCCACTATGTTATTTACAGTATAATATATAAATGATGAGAGCGGCCTTGCCAAGGCGCTAAACCTGATCTAGTTATCAGCGTGCATTGCACAGCCTTATTGTAAGGATATAGAATAATATTAGCCGAAAATAATTATAAACGGAGCTACAATAAGAATAACACTCAAGAATATAAATCAACATAAAATACAATAATCACTGTTGTACTATAAAGTATACATATACACAAATAATACATAAATTATGAATATACACAAATAACACAAATATAGAATATAAACATAAATTATACATACATATAAATTATACATTAATTATCTTTATACACAAATTATACATATATATACAAATTATATAATTAAATAAATTGGGTATAAATAAATAAATTACTACCACAAGGGTTAACAAGACTAAGATCGGCAAACTTATAATGCAGATCAATAATATTAAAATTAATAGTACAAGAAGTACTAGCACTAGTCTGTGCATGGGCTCTAAATTAATACAGCACAGATCATCTCAACACCTATGTCAAAGAGTTTTCTCTCTTAGTCAAAATATCTTAGAACATTTTAGAGGGATTAGAAACTAAGTTATTTTGGGACTAGTTAATGGCTTCATGTATAAATAGAGGAAGTTTTCCCTTGACAAAAAGAATACAATCGAAGAACAGCCCAAATATACATCATACACAATCTACAAAATTATTCAACCACAATATTTCTTGGTTAGAAAATTACCACTTTTAAACAAAAGTTATTTCTCCCAGTAAATGTATACGCTTCCACCATATCTAATTAAATCTTGAATCTGCTACTTGATTTTTTATATTTATGGAATCCTAGTTCCAATTGGTCGTTTGGTCAGACATATGTAATACGCTATATATATTTTAACAGTGATCCCATCCACTCCGAATCGAGAAGGCTTTTTAGCGAACGTCCCAGTGCTGCTGGCAACAGATTTTTTCCCAGATCCATCTCAACTTAAAACTGTAGTAATACCAGCGAATCACGAATGAAAATGTGAGTACAAAGTCCACATTTCTAAACCAATTTCCATCAATGTAGAGCGCTGCTCATCTGCTCACGAGATCGTCCTCGAACTAGCTTTTAACACCAACACGGATGGTTTATTGATACAAGAGCCGTACACCCGCAAAGGCCTAACCAGAAGATTTACTCGCAAATACTCCGCTCTCCAATGTTTTAGCCTGTGCGAATATACGTTCATCCGTGTTAATATGATGTGTATTAATCATTTAACTCTGGCCTATTTTTTTTTTTTAAAATCATTCTTGTGTATGCAGCCTTTAAGCTATGACACAAATGACACTGTTACGGTACATGGAACGATGACTCAACTTGATATGAGTGGCACTCACGCCCGAATATCATTTGAAGACAGAACTCGAAGTCAGGCGCCTTACAGCCCTTCCAACCCTCAACCGTTTATATCTGCCGCAGGAACGCATTTCAGCCCCCTACGACTATCCAGCGTGTCTACGTCATCGTCACATACATGACCACGCGAGAAATGTGGAAAGGGTCTTGCCGGACTCGAACCATTTGCCACGGCGACCCAGACTCTACTTGGGAGAACGGCCCAGACGGTGCACCACACCACCATCGGACCTTAACTCTGGCCTAGCTCTCGCTGTTTGTCTAAAGCAAATTCACTATGTTTCAGACCAGCCCCGTCACGAGTAACAGCAACCATAACAAACACTTCTGATATTGCCGTGAAGCTTTACAGCACTGAATAGCAAAGTACAACATGGTACAGGCGTAAGAACTGAATTAGGTTGAAAATCGTAAGTACCAATCCTTTATCATGTAGTTATAAGACCGCATATCTGGGAGAAAGACGATAAACAGATCCTCATCTTAACTTGATCATCATCATTAATCTTTCTATTATCATCTATTATCATTTTCGCCTTCTATCGTCTATATTAATTTAGATCTATCATCTATCTTCTACACTCGTCTATCACCATGATTATCCTCCCTCTTCACATCTATCTTCTCTTGTATCATGTTGCTAAGCAACCTTGTGACTTCAAGTAACGTACGTCCTGACACAACCCCATCGGTGACTGATCCGTTCGGCCCCGATTGTTATCGTACTCACGAAAGAATAATCCATTTTCGTACTTTTAAATTCGCTCAATCTCTGTTGCAGCCCTTGGGCCAGAGGATGCTTTATCCTTGGCTGCAACTTCTTCTGATGGCTTTCTAACAGAAATATAATTAAGAAGTGTTAAGGTCGCTTAGACCCTATGTTTGTGCCAAGTCTAACTAGATGACCCAGCAATTCTTGACAAAAACAAGGTCCGGCCCGGTATTTTTAGCTTCACTGACCAGAGAGCTTTCCGCAAAGTCACAAGAGCTGCAAAGTTCACCTTCTTCCAGAAAGTTGTTGACGATTCTACGAACGTCAAAGATGCTTTCAAAATCACGAGGTGGTACAAGTCTGAGGGAAAATTCCAAACACCGCCTTTTTCAGATCCACTTGCGCCCACTTCTCCACCACCACAGACAATAGCCGAGAATATGGATATCTTGGCTCGTAATCTCTTCGCTGACCAGTCAGAGACAGAAGAGATATCTCTACATTCCCCTGCAGTGGTAAAGGCTTCGCTCTATTTTCCCAAACTTACCAAGGTGGTTGTGTCAAGAGCAATCCTTGGTGCCGGGAATACGTCTCCTGGAAAAAAGCTGACCCCAACGGCCATTCTACTACTCACTTGGCCATACATCTCCGATTTAGTACGTAATCTTTTCCTAACATGCCTAGATATTGGCCATCGTCCAAAGGTCTTCCAAACAGAAATTGTCGTCGTAGCCGCAAAGACTAAAAATGCAGACATGACTTCCTCCCATGAGGGAGACGAGCAGCGTTCCGATGGGCACAGATGAAGAGAGTATATGAAGATTAATTTCCGAGTTAATTCAATGGAAGCAGTCTTGTCAAGGAATAGAGGAGGTGATGGGTCATGTGTAAGGGGAAAAAGTAGGAATTCAGATGAGAAATAAAATGGTCTTTCCAAGAGATGTGAAACTTTATTGGTGAGTATGTATTCAGAAAGCGTTGCTTGAAGAGAATACATCCAGCAAGACACTCATCTAACAATTTACTCGCACGACTAATTATGTCTATCGGAACATAAATATCGCACACAAAGAACAAGCGAGATTAGTATGGATCATCCCTCTTCACCCCTTTTGACTCGGTTAAAGCTAAGTCCATTCTCTGCAGACACACGAGCTGGAGATGAATTCACATTGCCCTGGCCCAAAGTTGAGCTGATGTAGTTATTGGATTGACCATTTTCACCAAGGAATGAATGTATTTAATCAAAGAGATTCTCGACTGAGAAGAATAAAAAAATATGAAGCATTTCTTTATGACGTTCCTGTTGTCTACGCGCGTACTTTGATATTTTCGATCTCCGAATTTGTTGCGGGATTCAACTCAGTTGAATACATCATCCAGCCCTTTCCGCTAAGCTCCATTCATACATTCCCGTGCCTTTGCCCGGAACCTTCGCCGGCATTTTTTACTCGTGTTTACTCATCGACCCTCGACGTAGACAATTGCTCCGACTTTACCGCACGGTCTTTGTCGGGATCCATGTTAATCCGTGAAGCCTCCCCCAGATCGTATGGACCAATGAAATTGTTGTCGGTACTCGGTAAGGTGCGGGAGAGGCTGTTGACTCGACGTCGACAAATAGTCAAAGCGCGATCTGTTTTTAGCTGCGCGGATCAATGTAATCAGAAGTCTACGCTTTGATATCCGGATAGAGATCACTCAGTTCAATCCAAACTGCGAATGCTCGTCGGTATGGAACCCTAGATATCTAGAAGAATGGACATCAAATCATGAATGTTACGGGTTGAACCCATGAGGCTAGTACGGGCTGCGCCAGAACATCCAAAGCCGCTTATTCGCGAGGCTGAAGTGATACCCATGAGGCTGGGAACATTAAGACAAATATCCGCGAGGCTGAACACATGGACATGTTGCCATGGCGGGGATCCTCATCTATTTGTGAAGTTGGAACCATAGAAATGATAGCTGGAAGCAGGCTGGGGGAAAGAATGTGAGAGGGGTTTATATATGAGGCCATAGATTTTTCCTGGCGTTCTCTCGGTAGTTTAGAAGAATTAACTGATTTTTACCTTTGGACTTGCTCTGGTGTTTACCACCATCAATTGATCCCGCAACAATTGTTAAAATGGTATGCGCTTCGATGGAATTTCCTTAAAGCTTGTTATGCTTGTGTTCACGCATGATCAGACTTATGGGACAATTGGAGGCTGTAGAAGGGATCAAGTGGGAGTTGTTGATTACTCCCACCCCAAACTATAGCACCTTTTTCTATAAACAAAAAACTATCTAATAAAACTACAGTCGTCCCTCTCTAACTCAATAGTGGGTCCTGGTATGAGTGTTGAAAAGATTCATTGTAACTTGGACTTTGATATTTGCAACACTTACCCTTACAGGTCATTTTGCGTGCAGGGGTAAGTATTGCAAATGTAAATGGTTGAATTTCAATGAATATTTTCAACACTTATACCGGGACCCACTATAGAGTTAGAGAGGGACGACTGTACACCTAACTTCGCTCTTCCGTAGATAGTTACGGGAGAAATAAACAGTATTCCGTGACATATGTTCGTCGTGTTTTATTGCGATCGCTTCTAGTCCATCACATGATATTGTAACATGAGACAGTTGTCTCGAAAAGGCAGCAAGAGTTTTCTATCCATGACTCACCAAAGATAATGGTGTGGTCCTTCCAGCTCACATACGAACAGTATTTTTCCTACCAAAGGAGACCTAGTAAAAATTCATGTTTGCAATCTGGAATTATATGCGCGTCAATCTCTTCTTTAAGGTTACTTAGGGTCAAGTGAAATTTTACCTGGATAGTGAATTTGGGGCTTCTTTTACCCTCAAATCCGAATATTGCGATGGGTAGGTCTCATTGGTGAGGTGATGATGAGAGACGACAACCTAAGTGAGCCGAGACAAGAGCAGAAAAGACTTCATTTCCTATACTTGTATTTATATACATATGGCAGGATACTGAAAACTCTGAAATTCCCAAGTGTACCAACGAGGATTCCAACAGGCTGCTTTTCGTTGGAGTAACTCTTTTAACTGATCTGAATCAGTAGGCTATGTCTTTGTATCCGCCAAATTGAGAGTTGGAGGAGAGTAATCTGCGGTGGCGTGACCTGATTTGTTGTAAAGGATACAGCATCCCAGGGCTCGGCGGGCATCTCTAGCAAGTGAGGTTTGGCGGCCGTTAAGGAGCCAACTATATGACACCGAGTCCAAATCAATGACTAATCCGCCTTGAGAGACGGTGCATTCTGGAGCCACGGCCGAGCTGGATCTAGCGGATCTAGCAGGAGAGAAGTAATTGTAGGCGGGAGTGAGTGCTGGGGCAGAAGGAGTGTAGAGGGTAGCGTTTATTACCTGGAAATTGGCATCTTTTTTCCGAAAATAGTCAACAAATTCTTATTAGTGGTTTGGAGCGTCGCTGGCTGCATTGTGCGGAGTTTGCAGCTCCATGTAGAGCCGACGATGGAGCACTGTCTTCCACTGCATTTTATTGCTGTTGGCGTAGATAGAATCGGAAAAGTTATCCTCGAAAATCGATAAAAAGTCATGAAACCTCATCTTCTTTTGGTGTAACGACCACACCGTACAGCTCGCCTTTTCTACTAGATCAGGATCCTTACAGCGTTGACTGATAGCTGTATGGAACTGCTAAAAGTCTATGATCTCTCGTGGAACAGATAGGTCTTCGTGGCAACGGAAAGAGGAGCCCATCATCCCTGAAGCCACAGGCCTTGGGCTGCAATACTCGTAGAGTATTACGGAACCTTCATCGGTGAAGCTCTCGGACTAATTAAGGTACTAGCTTTGGAGATGAGATGTAAAAAATCTCAGGTTTAGTTAATTTTCGTCAAATGGGGTTGGCGGAGGGACTGTTAGACGATGAATTGGATGTACGGGGTAGGGACAGGGGTTGCTGGAGCATTGAATGATGCTGAATTAGCCGCGTATATTTGCGCAACTCGCTTGCAGTCAATTTGTGCAGGAGCTCAGGGTTAAGTGAACACAGGCTAGATGATAAGACATGTGCACTATATCTGCGTGTTTATACAATCAGAAGAAACAGAATTTACTATCTAGCCTGCGTTCACTTAGCCCTGAGCCCCTGTATCACGGAGCCAAGGACCTCAGGGGCATTAGGGTAGGCTAAGCTCCATATTTCTGAGAGAAACATCGGGATGCCAGATTCTGAGTTATCCATGCATGTACTTGGCGACGAGAGTGAATGTGACATGTCCGGGGGGCGTGAAAAGAATCCGATTAATTAATTTTTTTTTGTGATTACGTAATGTCAGACTTCAATGAAGAAGAGTGGACGCACTCACATGGCGAGGAGGGCGTGGGACCGCGACGGCCGATGGAGGTCACGAAAGAAGAGTCACAACAGTCCTGAGAGCGATAGAGAGGGAGAGATGACTAAAGTCAATGACTATAATCAAGAGGACTTTACCTTGTAGACCGTAATGATCTATGAGAAGGTCTATGAATAAAGACAGAAAATGAAACGTGAAGACTCACGAACCCGGAAAGACGGCGGCGTACTTATACCAAAAAAATCTGGCTAGGCCGGATGGTGGTGTGGTAGACCGTGCGGGCCGTTCTCCCCAGTAGAGTCTGGATAGTCGTGGGTGGCCGCAATGGATTCCTGCGGCAGACATAAATGGTTGAGGGTTGAAGGGCTGTAAGGCGTCTGACTTGAAGTTTTTTCTTCAAATGATATTCGGGTGTGAGTGCCCCTCAAATTAAGTTGAGTCATTGCTCCACGTACTGTACCAGTGTCATTCGTGTCATAGCCTGGAAGCTGCAATCACATGAATGATTGTAAAGAAAAACTGCGCAAGAATTACTCGAACAATGCCCCTCATGCCTGTATAATGAATCACGACGCTCATGATCACGAAAGTTGGTAGTTAAGCGTTAGCACGGCAACTAAGTCATCCTGTATACATGGTCAAACAGACCTTACAGACCAACGTTTGAAGACTAAAATCCAGGTTCTTCCTCACTTAGAATCTTGTTGCCCTAGGAACAAAAGTTTAACATCAACATTACAAACTGTTTTCAGTACTCACGACATTTCCTAATGTTATCACCCCAAGATAGAAAGTTAGTAAATTATGTCACTTCAAGCCTCAATCGTATCGCTGACAACATCATAGAGCTGCCCCGCTGAGAACATACTCAAAACGCAAATCTGTCACTGTCTGTGAACCTCCGTCCAAGAGGCAATGTGTCATAGAAGTTTCTACTTCGGCGCATTCGAACTCTTTCAATGAGTCCTCTAGCCGTATAAAAGTACCGCAAACAAATTCTAAGCCGGACACGCGAGGTGACATTCGAAGTTTTTTAAGCTCCTCTTCTTTACCATCGATCCCTTCTAGCTCGAAAAACTCACATGTCTTATCCCAAGCTGAGAGAAAAAAGCGAAGATTAAAATTTGCCCACCTTAATCCACAAATATCCCACTTCACCACAAAAGAGCAAAAACCATCTCCTAAATTGGTTCAACAAACAATTGCAAGCACGAAAAATGAATTTGTTAATTGTAGAACATGTGGAATGGTTTATGCATTCTGGGAAGAAAAATCTCATCATTTATATCACCGTAAATTGGCGAATGAGTTTCTGCCACTCGCAAAGAATAAAAGTGCGACTATCTTTGAGCAGGAATACGGGGACAGTAAACTTTGTATCAAAGTACTAGACCGTAATTCTGAACTGTCACTTCGAAATATAGGTGAAAAAGCGCTTCACTACTCGTCCGATAACGGTCTTGAAATGGAGACACTCGAATCCAAAAGTTTGTGGGGTCTTATAACGAATCCTCACGATTCCCTCGATCCTAAAATGGTACCTCACTATAGACTATACACGATGTTTCATGGTATCCGGCTTGTTGCGCTTCTGTTGGCTGAGCGAATTGGATATGGTGTACCGCAAAATGACAATGTTCGGTATCAAACTCAACAACACGGGTTCAAGGACCAGCGACAAGTATTAATGAGTGTGGACAGAATTTGGGTGCTTCACGAATACCATTACAAAGGCCTCGCAACCATAATCCTTGATGAAGCACGCAAGAACTTTCTGGCTCCACTTGCGCTTCAGAAATCAGACATTGCTATTTCCTGGCCCACTGCTGATGGGAATAAATTCTTTGAGAAGTATTTTTCTGGAACCTTTACATCCTTAGATGGTCAAATTCAGCACCGGTATCTAATAAACATCATGGATACTCCAGCTTTTGTTAAACATAAAGAGATGGCCGCTCAATCTATTTGACAATTTTCTAAGACTTTGCTCCAGATTTTCAGCCAGCGAAATGTCTTTTTTGTTAGAAGCAATGTAAGTATCCCAAATCTAGAACGGGAAGACTCTTGAAGCATAGCTACCGTGTTATTTCAGGAAACTTTTGAAATACCCCAAGTTAATCATCACATGGCTGTCGTTTTTTTGAGGGTACCAGTCATCAACCTGTAACGAATAGAACGATATTGACAGAGTAACAGTGTAAGATAAATACATGTATCCGTGATCTATAACGCCAAAAATGGGAAATAAAAAATATTCAACAGCGATGACATTTTTTTACATCATTTTTGCGTACGCAGCCTGGAGCTATGACGCGAATGATTACGTAAGATATGTATATTCCGCAGAATGGCTCAGTTTGCCATTTGGAACACTCATACTCAGATTTCATTTGCAAATACCACTACGAAGTTACTCCTTATGGCGTTGAACTTCTTCGGGTCGGATGGTGCAGTGGTACACTGTCCGGGCCGTTCTCCCAAGTAGAATCTGGGTAGCTAAGGCACATGCCCCACTTAAGACAGGAGAAAGCTGGTTCGAATCCGGCAAGACCCTATCCGCATTTCTCGCGTGGTCATGTATGTAACGATGATGAAGGCATGCTGGATAGTCGTGGGTGGCTGAAATGCATTCCTGTGGCAGATATAAACGGTTGAGGGTTGGAAGGGCTGTAAGGCGCCTGACTTCGAGTTCTGTCTTCAAATGATATTCGGGCGTGAGTGCCCCTCATATCATGTTGAGTCATCGCTCCATGTACCGTACCAGTGTCATTCGTGTTATAGCCTAAAGGCTGCGTACACAAGAATGAATTAAAAAAAAAGAGCATAGGTCCCAGCCCCCAAAACTCAACAGTTAAACCTCAATTAGTAATTTGATTTTGATTTCCTTTAACCCGATCAGACACCCATTGGTCCATGCAGGTGAATATATCTTTGTTGTTTATATAGGAGGAAACCTCGCGGTAAAATCCTCCAAAACAACTGCAGTCATATATCTTTCATGTTCTCAGTTTTAGCTTCAGGAAGTACATTATAGTATGTATCCTTTGTGAATTCCGTCTCATCCCTTTCCTGCTAAATTCTTCATTTTTTGCATTAACGCCTCGACTTGACTAACAAGTCGAAACTGTTCTAAGTACCCTTCGTCCAAAATCCACTGTGTAATCCTAGCCACATCCCGTATGCTTTGAATCAAAGACTCATCGGACCTATCTTTTACCTTAGCAGGATTTTCCCCGTCCATTAGCCCACTCAGGGTACGCTATGACCATTTACTTGATGTTTTGCGACGAATAACCACATTGGCAACTTGGGTTGTCGACGCCGGGCACCTATCTTCTATACTCTATTGCAGGGGTAAGAAGGGTAGCCCCACATTCTGTGTAATTTACATGGGCTATCCCTGACATACCGACTTTAGCGCTACAAAAATGGCTAGACTAAGGCAATAAGGCAACCGAGGCATTCCTTCTTCCTTGAACCTTCTCTCTTATGTTCGATAGTTGCACAGCATCCTCGTACCACACTAAATCGGTTGACACGACATATCGAATAACCTATATCCTCACGATAAACTGCGAAGAAAAATGAGCACCCCAGCATCTCCCACTACTACAAGATCACGGAGCCAGCTTTCTAGGGATCAGCGAGTCCAGATATACACGTTACGTGGCCTTGGTTTTACTCATCTCGCCATCGGTAATCAACTCGGTATCACCAAAAGAAGGGTACAATATGCCCTTGCAAGGCAATGTCTGACGCCCAAAAAGCGAAATGGCCGACCCCACGCCTTCAACGCTCAGCAGGAAGTTGAGCTTGAAGAGTTTGTCACGTCTTCAAGTGAGGCCCGCCAGATGAGCCACCTGGAGCTTGCTGCTAAGTTTTCCCACTGGAATTGTGGCCAAATCGCAATCAAAAGTGCTCTTGAGAGAAGAGGGTTCAAGCGTTGCATTGCTCAAGCGAAGCCTACTCTAACGCCTGCACATATGAGGAAAAGATTAGAGTGGGCGGAAGAATACTCTTCTTGGACACCTGAACAGTGGTCCCAAATTCTTTGGTCTGATGAGACTTGGGTCACTGGTGAACGTCACACAAGAGTATGGGTTTCGAGGAAGGTGAGTCCAGATCTCAGCCATGTATCAACTACATTAATCTAATTTTTTAGCCCGAGGAGACATATTATCACACTTGCCTGGTTCGAAAAGGTCCTTGAAAGCGTGGTTGGATGTTCTGGGGCTCCTTCTATGGGAACCAGAAGTGCCCTGCCCTCTTCTGGAGTAGGGATTGGGGACTATAAAAGCGGAGAGTTACTGCCAGAGGATTGTTCCTTTAATCTACGCGGCAACACAACCAATTGACTCTCACGGCCCTCTTCTCTTTATGCAGGATGGTGCTCCTGCCCATTCTGCTCAACGTACGAAAAGAGAGCTGTCATCAAGGGGGGTAGATTTCATAGTCTGGCCGTCATATTCCCCAGACCTGAATCCAATTGAGTCAGTGTGGGATATGATGAAATCCCATATTGAAGAGCACCACCCAGAATTTGATTCTGGTAATCCATCTGAGGAAGTGCTCCGTAATGCAGTCCTAGAGGCATGGGAGTCAATTTCTCAGGAGCAACTGGCTACGCTTGTAGAGAGCATGTCAGAAAGGTGCCAGGCAGTCATCAGAGCAAGAGGAGGTTCGATTCCTTATTAATGATGCTTAATTATTGGTAAAAATGTATTTAATACTTGATAAAAGCTAGCACTTTTGAATAGAATATCATCATTTCAACGAGTTACAGGGATCTCCTACACTTCTTTTATCACGCAAAATTTCCCATACAAATAAGATTCAGCTATTGTCGGATTTGGTATGGTCAAAATATTGCAGCCAATGGCATATTGTATAATCCCTGTCAGATCTTGGCATTCAGGGGTTTCCTTCACTATTTACCCCTACAATAGAGTACAAATAAGAATCAAACTCGATATGCACACTTCTTACCTGCATTGCTACGCAGCCCTGTACCCTGCTAAGGGTATAATGTGTTGCGGATGGCATGCCCCTTGGATTCATTGTAATTCGTCTTGTTAGCTGATTGATGATTATGATTGCTGCTTTCCAAGATACAGGGTTCGCCGGTCTTGGAGGTCAAACTTCGTCTGAGATGTCCAAGATTTTTTCCATTTCCGGAATGCTGCTAACTACAGGGCCTCAGGAGCATCTTTTACTCGGTGATCGACGTATGAAAGTAGGGATACATCACAGTTTTTACAGGGTATATACATAAAATGGAATCTCGGCGGAGCGGAGCTCCAAGTATATATCCGAGGAACACGTGAGCTTGATTTTCAGCCAATCATGAATTTTCCAGTTTTGAACTGGTCGAATTCAGAAAGATCACGTTCGACTTCGCACCGTTTTCATAACTTGCTCATGTTCGTGGGTCGTGGGTCGAAGCGCTTGGTGCTGTGTGATGTTGAAAAAGGAGCTTTCGTTGCACGAATTGATGTTGAAGAAGAAGAAAGGGGTCGCTTACTAAGCGGACCCACCGGCCTTTTTGTTCCAGGGGTTCACAGCCAATCATTTTTAGAGTTCACTAGTTTCACGCTAAAAGTTCCGTAAGTAAGAAATCCTCGTTCCTCGGATAATAACCATCAAGCTGAAGTGTTGATGTCATTTCATCCCACTCTTGTCTTCTTGCTCTGCTCGACCCCTCTTTACCTGCTCCATCTTGTCGAATTCTAGTTTCACCCAATCTTAATCGTCTCCTTCATCCGATATCGTCTGCAAAGCAAGTTCCTAAAATTTCCTATGATATAACAGTATAGACAAACAACATGGCGAATATTTACAAATATACCACAATTTTATAGGTAAGTCTTGCGGAAGGTGCTCTTTTTTTGTTGATTCATGTCCTCATAGAATGAACCCCAAAAATATCTCCACGAATGCTCGCAAAAACTCAAGTAAATTAAATCGAGATCAGAGGCTTCAGGTGAGTTTAGAATATTGGAAATATTTTTGGAAGTTCAAACACAAGCGAATCAATCTCCACGTGATTACGCGTATCGGGAGCTACTCGAGAAGGTAGATTATGCTTTGTGTATCTAGGTAGAGTCTTACCAGATAGATAGTCGACGTTAATATTATATTGAATCTACCTGCATACATACTTCCACACCTGACTTACATTGTTATTCCGGAGGATCATAAAACCTCTAGGTGTCAGCTTTCTAACAGGTTATGAGAGCCGGTTGCATTTGCACGAGGTTCAATTGACGACTCCGGTGGAGCTAAAGGACCACCGTAAGCTTTAAAAAATCCTTAGTCTCCAAAGCTAGGAGGAGCATCACCTATCAAAAGTCCTTGGTCCCTAACGACGGAAAGGCAAAAGATAAATACCTCATCATGGGTGAAGATGAGTCAAGCCATCAACAAAGAACGCCAATACTGACGCGTGAGAATCACGAACAATGGTTCCGTCAGGTCAAATGGAAGTTAATCGCAAAAGGAGCTTTTTACACAGTCGAGATGTCTAGGTCAGCATATGCATGGATCTCCGCATCTGAAAGTGCTTCGACCGATAAAGGCCACTGGAATATCGAAAAAGCCAGCAAATATGACCAAGACGAAGCTAAAGTCATATCTTATATGACTGAGTGTCTTAATGAGGATGATCAGGGTTTAATCGACGAGCATGGTACAGCGAAAGCTGTTTGGGACCACCTTAAGTCAAGGTACATAAAAAACAGCGAATCAGCGCTGTCAACGTACTTGACGAAAATCCAGACTTTTGAGTTCGATGAAAGTGCTGGAATTGACGCCTGCTGGGAGCGGATAAAGGGGCATAGAAGAAAATTGATCGCAGCTGACTCATCCTTATCCAAAGCATACCCGGATAAGATTCTCTTCTTCATCCTGCTCCTAAAGATACCAGAAAAATACTCTGTTGTGATTGACGGTTTTCGGACAAGGACTGACCTATCCATAGAAGACAAGATCCAAATCCTCAAGTCTAAAGAGGAGGACAACAGAGGAGAGGCACATGCTGCAGCTAAGTTTCGACGACACCGACCACGTCAAGATTCAGACGTTTCAATGAGAGACCCGCCTATAGAGTGTTACGAATGTGCATCTGAAAACCACATTCTCCGAGATTGCCCCTACCTCAAACGAGCCAGGATATATGCAAGAAAGTCGCGAGAAGCAGATGAACGGCGCTTACTAAAAAGCAGTAACTCTAAGGCTAGCTCAAGAAATTATCCACTTGCCAAGGCTCGCTCCAAAGATAAATCAAGGCCATCGAAGAAGCAGCAGGGTTATGCTGCTTGTGGCGAAAGTGATCTTGAAGCTGACGAAACTTCTATCTCTGAATCAGATGCTGAATCTGACGGCCAATACCAAGAAGCTGTTCACCTAAGCAAAGAACTTACAAGTAAGAGCTCCCCTGATGACTGGATCCTTGATACTGGGGCTACTTCATCAATGACCGAAAAACGCCACCAATTTAGAGGCCCATTAAAACGCATAAAACGCATAGTCATCAAAGTTGGAGGCGGAAATTTGTTCTCAGAACACCAAGGGCTGGCTAAGATTGAATGCAAAGATGGTACTTCGGCGTTGATGCGCAATGTATATTTTGTACCAAAGCTTGGGGTAAACCTCTTATCTGCAAGAAAGCTCTGTAGAACTGGCATGGAGGGAATATTTAATGATACAAGTATAAAAATTGTGCATAATAAAATACCTATGATCATAGCCGAACAAAAAGATGGCCTCTACGTCGTGAAACATGTTGCGAAAGAACTTAGACATAAGGCTCTTTTTACACTCGCAGAGAAAGATGATGTTCAAGTAGCAGATTTAGATATTGACCCTAATCCTGATAACTTTGAAGAAGAAGATCCTACGACAAAGGCGGAGAGACATTACTATAGGATAATGCATCGTCGATTTGCACATTGTGGACCGGAAACTTTACGCAAGCTTCATAAAGTAACAACATTAAGTAAGACCATAAAAATTCCAAAGCCTTCAATGAGGATTTGTTCAACATGCAAGTTAGCCAAAATGAGGAACAAAGTATCAAAAACTCTTGCAAAACATAAGACAGAAGCCCTTGCTCTCGTTCATATCGATGTTGCAGGGCCTTTTCCTAGATCCCTCCGCGGCAACAAATATTTTTTACAAATTGTAGATAATTATACTAGGAAAGTTTGGTCATTTCCTATTAAAACAAAAGATGAGTCTCCATTATGCTTGCAGAGTTGGCGAAATAAGGTTGAACTACAATCTGGAAAAAAGCTAAAGGCTATAAGATCAGACAACGCGCCTGAGCTTAAAAAGACTATTGATGAGTGGGAAAGAGCATTTGGAATCCAAGCTGAATACACAGTAATAGCTTCATCAAATCGGAACGGAGTAGCTGAGCGAAGCATTCAAACGGCTGAAAATTCAATGAGAGCTATGCTGGAAGACGCTAAGTTACCGATTGAGTTTTGGGACGAAGCTGTGGAAGCTGATGCTTACATACGTAATCGTACACCAATCGGCCCCATTGAAGATGGAAAGATAAAATGTCCTGAATGGGCCTTCTCTGGAGAAGTACCGAGTATCGATCATATTCGAGTGTGGGGGAGCAAAGCATATACATATGTTGACCCAAAAACACTTCCAAAAGATAGCCGGCATGATAAGCTTATGCTAAGAGGAAGAGAGGGGGTCTTTATGGGATATACGGACCCGACAGACAAACAGTTAAAATTTTACGCACCAGATTTGGGCTACACTCAAAGAGTCGCCGTCTTGTATGTTGATGAAAAGGTTAAAGGAGGAACTGTTAATCTCCGACTTCGAAGTAGCCCGAGTGGAAACCAGGGGACCTCAAATCAAATTCCCGACCGAAAACGCAGAGGTCGTCCAAACAAATCAAATGTCCCAACAACAGTACCTTCTATCAACTATCAGACTAAGAAATCAACATCTAATACAGCTGACAAAGTTGACTCGAATCGTTTAATATCAGCCGTAGAATCAAGCCTAAGTCCGACATCAGGCAACACAAATGAAATTGTCGTTGTTGATTCAGATGAGGACCTGATTGTAAATATGATGACTATCAATCAACCCAAACCTCAAAAAGATGATACAATGGCTATTCAAAATTACAAGGATAAATTGCGTCCTCAATGGAAGAAGAAAGAAGTCTTAAATAGAAAGGAAACTGCAGTAGACTTTCAAAACGAAAATAATGATCAGAATATAGTTGTACATTCACAGATGGACTTGGATGAAGAGTTAGATGCAAGACCATTGCAACTCCATAAATCTAAAATGGAAATTGATGAAGATCCGCAGGATTCACTATATATTGAAGATCAACTCATAGAATCGTTACCCGACGAAGATGACGACTTTATAACAGATGCTAAAGTTGCTTCTGCTCCAGTAAGAAGATTCATTAACACTCGTGGACAGAAAAGAAAAAGAGACGAAGCTCGTGCCGCCGAGGAACGTGCTACAAAGCTCCTAAAAGCAATGATAGGGCTTGTAATATACGATGATCCAGAATTTCCAGCGGATATACTCCATAATTTTATACTTGACCCATCAAGTTTAATAAAAAGCTCCCTCGTCCAAGAAGAAATTGTCAAAGCATTTTACACAGCTCTTCATGATGATAATGAAGACCATGTAAAATCAAGTTTCGTTGTAAAAGAGATCAATGGAATTAGTATACCCAAAACATATAAAGAGGCGATAAATGACAAGAACTACAGTAATGAATGGTCACTAGCCATAAGGTCAGAAATAGAGTCTCTGGTTGGAAATAACACTTGGGAAGAAGTCGACTTACCAAAAGGAGCGAACCTGGTCTCAACAAAATGGGTTTTCACTATCAAAACCAATCCAGACGGTTCTACCGAGCGATTTAAAGCCCGTTTAGTAGCAAGAGGATTTAGCCAAAACCATGGAGTTGACTACACCGAGACTTTCGCCCCTACGGTTCGAATGGATACACTCCGTCTCTTTATAGCTATGGTTGCGAAAGACGACATTGAATGCTTTCATTTTGACATAAAAAATGCGTTCACAGAAGCCACTCTCAAAGAAGAGATTTTCCTGTCACCACCTCAAGGGGTTTCGGTAGAGAAAGGCAAAGTTCTCCGCGCTGTTCGTAGCCTTTATGGTCTTAAGCAGGCAGGCCGTGACTGGAGCCTATTACTGAAAACATTTCTTCTTGATAATAGATTTAGCCAAGGCTCAGCTGATCCATGTCTTTTCGTGCACAAAGAAAGAAAGCTCTGACTGCTTGTATACGTCGATGATATTGCATTCGCAGCTAGAGAGCGTCAAAATATCGACTGGTTTAATAATATCCTATCTGCTCGGTTTAACGCCAAGTCTCTGGGGGAGATAAGTAAGATCCTTGGAGTTAGGATAACACGAGATAGAAGAAATAGGACGGTTTTTCTGGACCAAGAACAATACCTCAGCACCACCCTGGACATGTTCGGCTTTCCAAAGGAGAAATATCAAGCAAAAAAGATCCCAGTAGCCGACTACGAACATTTCCGGCCAACCTCTGAGATTGATGAGCGTATTAATACTTCAGAGTATCAACACGCTGTTGGGAAACTGATGTATGCCATGATTTTAACAAGACCAGACATCGCTTTTGTCCTTGGAAGGTTAGCCCAACACATGTCTAATCCTGCTCTTCACCATGGCCACGCAATCAAGAGCCTTATGCGGTATTGAAGGTCAACAGTCAAGCAGAGATTGAGATACGGTCCAGGTGGAGCACACGAAGATGAATTTGGGATATATACGGATGCAGATTGGGCAGGTGACAAGTATGATCGCAAAAGCATTTCAGGGGGAGTGGGAATGTTTTATGGCGGACCATACTCATGGGCCTCAAAGAAACAAAGCTCCGTTTCTACGTCTAGCACTGAATCGGAGTACATATCTCAAGCGATGTACGCTAAACAGGGTCTATGGACAGCACAGTTATTTCGGGACTTAGGACTTCCACATGCAATAAGCAAGAACAGAAAGACAGTCCAAATGTACGGAGATAATCAAGGAGCTCTGGCGCTAGTTAAAAACCCCCATCTCCATGCCCGGTCCAAGCACATCGACGTCAGCTACCACTTCATTAGAGACCTGGTAGAGAAGAGAATGATCCAGATAACATATGTCCCGACGACTGAAATGATTGCAGATGGAATGACAAAGCCCCTTGCCAGAGTGGCATTCGAGCGATTTAAAAGACTGCTAGGACTTGTGGAAAAAGGGGATTAGCTTCGGTTGGTTTGAGGGGGAGTGTTGGAAGTTCAAACACAAGCGAATCAATCTCCACGTGATTATGCGTATCGGGAGCTACGCGAGAAGGTAGATTATGCTTTGTGTATCTAGGTAGAGTCTTACCAGATAGATAGTCGACGTTAAGATTATATTGAATTTACCTGCATACATACTTCCACACCTGACTTACATTGTTATTCCGGAGGATCATAAAACCTCTAGGTGTCAGCTTTCTAACAAATATTCTATTTACGAGCATAAGCTAATTGAGATCAGGTTTTAACTCTTCATGAAGCTGGAAAAACCAATAAGGAGATCTCTAACATACTTGGAGTTACTATTCATCAAATAAAATATACGACTCACAAGGGATGTGTTGAGCCAGGAAAAAGCACCGGTCGAAAACCTAGAATTAATTCCGAACAAGAAGACGAGTTAGAAATATTTGTCTGCAGATCGAAAGAGACTCGGCAGATGACCTACCTGGAGCTAGCAGTTAATTTTTCGCGATGGAATGTTGGCGAAGATGCAATTCGAAATGCTCACAAGAGAAAAGGCTACAGCAGGCGCATTGCCAGAAATAAGCCTCCTCTCTCTGTCGAACATAGAAGACTAAGGCTTTAGTGGGCTGAACGACATCAATCTTTAAGTTTAAATGACTGGTGTCGGATAATCTGGAGTGACGAGACGTGGATAAACGACAGTCACGTCAACAAAGTACATGTCACTAGGAAAGTCAGTTTTCATTTCATTAGTTAAACAGAGATGTGAAACGCTTAAGACTTTTACAGGAGCACGAAGAATACCAAAGTACATGCACCATCGATCGCTATTCGAAAAATAATTCTTGGATGTTTTGGGGATGCTTTGCCGGCACCCAAGCAGGTCCTTTTGTGTTCTGGCAAAGAAGCTGGAAGAAGATAACCGGGGAAGGTTATCGTCGACGTATTCTTCCAGAGGCTGTAGGATTTCTGAGGTCAAGCTTTGCAAGAACGGGTGTTGTTATGCAGTTTATGCAAGACAACGCTCCCGTTCACACTGCAGCTGTCGTGAAGGAGTACCTTGATGAACATGGGATATTACCTATGGTCTACCCGCCTCACTCTGCCGATTTGAATCCAATCAAAAATGTATCGAGATTGATGAAGTCATACATACAGGATAGATATGGAGACTCGGATCTGGGACGGCAGCGTGGGAGGCCTGAGATACAATCCCTTGTGGAAGAAGCCTGGCAGGAATGTACAAAGCCTGAAACTCTCGCAAATATTATCAGTGGCATGCAAGAAAGCTACTCGGCATTTATTCGAGCGCAAGGCAGATCTGTAGATCGTTAACTGTGCTATCTACAGCTATTTTTATAGGAACTTAGAACAGAAATGAAAAATAAAATTGTTAATATTAATTTGAATTTAGATTGATTTTTGGTGAAAGTTGCATGGGTGTAAATTTTCTACGGAAAATCTCATGAGCTAATACGTCCAATCAGCATTTCTCCTTGCAAGACATCCTAGTACAGGGGGACAAGGGTAAGTTAACGAAGGTTAGGCAGTAAATTCTGTTTATTCCGATTGTATAAATATAAAAATATAGTGCACATAACTGACCCTTGTCCCCCTGTACTTTCAACATGCATCATGGCCGGATGCATCAGAGCTGCAAGAACCCTGCATGAGATTATCATAGACAACTTATCCTTATGTATAAGGAACTTCAGCTTAACCCCTGAAGAACGACATGGGTGTAAATTAAAGCCATGCGATGCCTTACGTACATAGGCACCTTTTGCCGATTTATATTCATTCCTCCACAGATGAGGCACCATTTGGACGCGTCATTGCTGGTGTTTTCGAGCCTCAATTAATAATGAGCCTTAGTGTAATTATTGTGATGATGTGCGTTAGATCAACTAATTATAGTTGCATCATCACCCCTGCCTAGTCATTCTAAGAGCAGGGACATGAATTACATGATTGATACATTATATATAAATCTGAAGAATTATCACGCCGAGACCCACTACTTAGCGAGAGCGCGTTGATTCTACTTGATTGGAAGGCCGGGACGGTGTACCACTGAACCACCTAGCCTTAGTAGCAGAAGCTGTATTATTCCTGCTGACGCGTCATTAGAAATTTCATTCAAGACGTATCGCAAAACCCTAACCTCTCCACAGTCTTTCTTCGAGTCCTAGGAATCCACTTCGACCCCTAGTGAAATTGGGGCGCCCACATCAAGACCATGGAGCAAAAGTCGCATGCTCAGGTACAGTCACCCAACATACCGGACGAAAGAGGATTTACATTTAGGGGACGCCGTCCGAAATTCACCAAAACTTTAGCAGGGCACAGAGCAGCATAGCAATGCAGATAGGAAGCGAGCATATGGGGTTCAACTCTTATCTGTGTAGAAGAAAAATCTCTGGAGTTGACAGCCCTAAGTTTCAGTGTGGATATCCGTCGCAGAACGTCAGATGTATGATCATGACGTGTCCTAAAGGGGCGAAGGACGAGGGGAAATTCTGTGAAAGTCAAAAGATAGGCCCTATGAAGTCACGGTCAACAGTCCAGCAGTCGTGGCTAGAATCACACCGTGGAAACTAAATGAATGGTGGTGGTAGAAGTTTCGACTTGTCGGTCAAGTCGACGCTACAATAAGGGAAATGATGACTAGGTAAGTCAAGGGGTAAGACGATATTCACACTGGACGCACAGTGTAACGCACTTCTCGAAGGAACAAATTGGAAACAGAGAGATAACTGATTGCAGTTCTGGGGGGCTTTCCTGCGAGGGTTTGTCCCGTGTATATATTTAAGTTGTAGCACCTGCATGAGCCCCAGGGTTTCCTGAACGGGATAAACGGAATCAAATTCAAAAGTATCGCAAAGCGGTTGGCAGTGCACATTTCACGCCAAGATTTCTCTAAGATCGGCAAACAAAAATCGGCGGGTCGGGTGGTGCAGTAGTACACTGTCCGCGCCGTTCTCCCAAATAGAGTCTGGGTAGCTTGGGCACATGCGCCACTAGAAACAGGAGAAAGCTGGTTCGAATCCAGCAAGACCCGAACACCATATCTCTCGCGGTCATATTGTAGTCGTAGGATGACGAAAGCATACTTAGATAACCATGGGATCTTCATGCTTTTTCCTGTGATGGATGTTCACGGAAGAAGTTACATGCCAGAAGGGGTACCTTCGTAATGGTATCTGCATATGAAATCTGAAAATAAGTGTTCCAAACGTCAAAACTGAGTCGTTCTACAGACATTAGGTATCTTCCACAAATGCCCATGCAGGCTAATAAGGCGCCGATCCAGGCTATATGAAATTAAGTAAGAGCTGCTTTGTTTGAGGGGGTATTTTCATGTACGAAACAGAGACATTAGCCTCTGCGATGCAAGTTTGTCCTTACATAATCCGTAACGTTATACAGAATTTGTTCCCGCAAGCTCTCGTAGTTGATATTGTCCAGGTTTCCTTATTCCAAAAAAGGGTTCGCCTTTCTGAGCCCCGTCAGAACAACCCCAGATCATCCAATGATTATAGTTCTCGTGTTAGGCTTACCGACAAGTGCCTTCGAAGTCCTGTCATAGCTTCAAGACATGTTAATTCATTAATTTTTTCCACCAACTGCATGTCTAAACTTCCATCTGAAATATGTGTTTGATGTGTCGTCATCATTGATCAGAGTCTCCCGACTCCAAAGGATGGGCGTCCGAACTTTTAGATTCCAATGAAGACAGGCTTTAGCCTCAGTCCTCTGAAGGTTTCTGTTTTGCTCGGATAAATGTGGCTTTTCTCTGCGCGACGAGATACTGTTTGTATCATTCTTCTCAAGGGCTGATCGGAGTGCAAATCCGCTCACACTCAAATAGGGGGAGTTGAATGAACGACGGGAATAACAAGTCCGCCGACGTTCGCGAGAAACGCAGATAAAACTTCCTGGTGTGTTAACTTGAGCAGGTTATGAAGAGAAGGCCCCTTGCTCTTTCTAGGAGATTTAAATCCTTGGAAACTGTGTAGTCGGCTTGTGCGAGCACTATTCTTAGATGCTGAGAAATTCACAACGGGCTGTATGGAGTACCGTCTATTGTGACAAGATAGGATGGAACGAGGCTCTGACAGACCTTAAGAGGAGCGAGGAAATGTATTGATGATAACGAGTTAGAAGAGTTAATGAAGCAGTTTAATTGAGTATGGTCCTAAGATACTCAGTGAAGTGTAGAATAGTGAAGATATATTATTGTTATCTAGTATCTACACCTATTTATGTGTTTTGAGGAAAATCTTTATTATCATGCACATATGTGAGCTAAACCTGTTCCGCGTGCGAGGTACTGTCTAGTCATGTCGATGTTTGTTGTTGTTTGTTTATTATTTTTCGTCCAACGGGACCCCAAGCCGGAGCGAGGGTCCCTGCAGCCTACAAAATTACTTGTGGGGATGGACGCTAGAGCTCACTACTCTGGTGGCTGCGTCTCTGATACTCCCTAACTCGGAGTTACAGAGCTTTGCCTGATCTCCGATAGATCGTGACTTAACACACAAAAAAAGAAAACTTCTAATTACATACATGAATCATTCGATTCAAGATCAGGGCGCTAGGCACGAATTTTCCTTTACTGCATAGCTTAGCTGCACAACTCAAGGGTAAATAGTAGATTACTTTCAAAACTTGTTCTAAGAGGTATTTCTAAGGCATGTTTTTGTGAAAAATTCCGAGCGGTCGAGCCACTTAGTAAATCTAAGTGCGCCTTCCCATGTGCCAAGCAAATATTTTTCCAGGTCTCCATTCGGAGGCGGGGCCCGAGGGGGTCTGATTTTTAGATAAACTGACGTCCAGGAAGTGCTTGGGGGCCTGAAGCTGGCCGCATCTACAGCAAAGATGGGCATTCTCGTGATTGAAGCGATTGTAATACGCAATGAAATCACCATGAGCAGATCGACCTACGTAGAGTCTTGAGAGATGTTTTCTGATGAGGATACGTTGCCTGAGGTTACGTGTAAAGGAGTCAATTCTAAGGCGTCTATAGCGTTCTGGGGCTTCCTGCTCCACGTAGTGATTCATTGCATTAGCCGTCTCTTGTTCAATAAGCTTCTTTGCTGCATCGAAGGCTAAGTGATCCAGGATTGTAGGAGAGGTTCTAGAAAGACCTTCACAGGCAGAGGCGTCAGCCATGGAGGTACCCTTGATACCAGAGTGGCCCGGAATCCAATCCGCTTGAACCTTACCCGGTGGTACGTGTGGGAGTCGAGAGCGCAAAGGTGACTCGCGTGCTAGGGTTTCTATTTTCAGAAAGATGCCTTGCGAAGAGCATACAGGAGATTGGAAAAGGCGGTGAGCCACATCTAAGTTGCCAATGGGATCCACAGATTTTTAGCAAAGCGTGTTGTTGGCAACGATAGTACAACCTCAAGTGCTTCCTTGACGGCCATCACTTCGATGTCAAAGGGTAACAACATCAGGTCCAGGGACCTACTTCCTTGGTAAATTATCTGACCAGCCTGGAAAATAACGACTCCGCATCCTGCCCTTGGTGAGTTTGTTCCCTCGGAGCTCTCTCTCTCTAGGTATGTTACTAGATCGCTGAAAGGGACATCTGTTAGTGATTTGATTGGCGGATAGGTGAACTGCTTGGTGCTGTTATGCCATGATTCTCTATTAGACCATGGGGATTTGATGAGTGAATCGATCGTTTCTGTTTTAGGGCCTTGTAATATCCACCCCGAATAGCGGGAAACGCGTCGATTCAGTGCCCAGATGTGGTGGGCCTGTTGGCGAAGAGGGTGTTGAGGATCGAGGCGATGAATTCTTAGAATCTATTCGACTTTAAAAGTTTATTATCGCGATGTATGTTTTAACGATTCGTGATATATAAAGTCGAAGTTATATATTTGGTGACGGTGGTACTCGAGACGATATAAAACACTAAAGGAATGAATCATGATGATGATAGTATATTTCTCAGGAATGAACCTAAACCGCACACCTCTCATCTAGATGGATCAAGAGGCTATTTATCTCCATGTAAGACCCGCTAGTAGCTATATTATTTCCTTGCCATATCTCAAAATAACAGTCTAAAGTTGGATCCGAAACTTCTTAACAATAGATACTGTATCATGACAGGAACCTGGAACGCCACCAACGAGCTTGGAACACCGACAAAACGGATTCCATCTCGAACATAAATACAGATTGAAGAACTGAAGAACTAACTACGAACTACATGCGGGTTATCATCAATACGAGCCCGAACATCTTCAATAACTCTGGGTCATGGTGCGAGTGAAATGTGAAACCCCCAACTACTACACTGACATAGCTCGCTCATTATCCTAGCTTGAAAGCATATATTGATTTAACCGACAACTAGCTAGTCATCTAAGTTGTTATGACTGATCGCGAGTCAGACCATGACACAACAAGTGTCACCCTGTAGTGGTGCCGGCGAATACCTCCTTCGTATGAGTGTTCAGCGTCAAGAATGTTTAATCTTAGCTCTAGCGACTGGGGATAGCGTACGCTTTCCGAGGTCTTGCGTCCCAATAGGGAACTTGAGCGTGCGATGCTGCACGTTATCCGTCGACCTAATAAACGTCATAAAAAAATGTATCCGGTCAAGATCCATGGATACACGCGATAAGTATGAGTCTGGTCTGTTGGAACAACGTGGCGCTTTGACCATGACAAACGTGAAAACTCTTCTGCTTCTCCCTGTTTTGTTTGTATAATTAGTTTATATAGTACACTCTGTGTCTGGTGGGAAGGAGTAAACAACTTCCCATTTCACGATGTCAGACTCTTCTTTCTCCCTCGACGACTTCAGTGATATAAGTGATTGAAACCCTAACAGGTTGCTTTTCCATCTTCTATGATGAACAATTTCGGCCGATTATGGGTTGTCTTCAAAAAATAGTTGTGTCTTCTGTTCTCGGTAGATATTTCTCGTCCGCCGAGGGTTTGACGGTGCAGTATCATAGTAGACGATCCCGAACAAAGGAAAAGATAGGTCAGCCTAAAGCCCGTCCGATTAAAGCAGCAAGTGAGAGTATTTTGTTGCATATCGGTACCTGCTAGTAGAAGCGAGTGTAAATTGAGGCTTGTTCACTTTGTAAAAGATGTTATGATGTTCTCATTTTTTCAACCAAACTTAGGCAAACGGCCCTTGGACTACGACACGAATGACCATGGTAGGGTACAGGAAACGATGACTCGATCTGACGTGAGGGCCAGCAACACCCAAACATCATTTGAACAAATAACTCGGGGTCAGGCGTCTTTCGGTCCTTTCTACCCTCAACCGCCGATAATCTCTACGGCAGGAACGCATTTCAGTTACTTTTCGTTATCTGTGTTAAGGGCTATACCCGAAAAGGTTAGCTGGTCATAGGGACCAGCCCAGTATTAGATGACGAGAAGGCTGAAGCGTATCGGCTATAGATAAGGAGTACACAGACACTCGTAAGTTAGCCGATCGCCCCTCCACGGGGTTAAGCGGAAATACTCCGGAGTTTGGGGGGAGCCGAACGAGGCATTGCAAATACGAGGGCCAGAGGAAAGCTTAGAAAACATTGTTATACGAGGAGATATTGTACATATAAGTAGAGAGATGCTGACTCTAGTTGGGCCACATGTAAAAAATATTAATTCTTTGTTGGTATTGATCATCGAGTACATCCGATTAATCCTTAACCCTTTTCAATCCGGCGTACCTTCGTCATGGCCAGATACACGACCAAATCTGATATTTGGCCGGGTCTGACTGGATTCACATCCGGTTTCTCCCGTATCAAGTGTGACTGTGATTGGTTATCACCAAAACAACAGAAACAGAGTAAGCTGGGCGTAATACAGTCTATTTTCCGACTTTTTAGAAAACAGTTTTTCATTAGGCTGAACAGTATATATACATGCAACCCTTGTTGATATTAGTTCTTATTGTTAGGGTATGCAAGGGAATGTTAACGATTGAGCCGTTGTAGCTCGGTTAATATTCTGCGCTATAACTATTTATATCCTATTATACGCTAGTCCGTCTTGACGCACAGTTACCAATTAGTTTTGTTAGATATTTTTTGATTTGATTTGATTTCAATTAACCCGTTCAGGTTTCCATTGGGACCATGCAGGTGTCTACAAACTTTGATATGTACATAGGAGGAAACCTTTCGGTGAAAACCTCCTCACTGGCCTGATAATGTTCTGTTAGGTGAAAAATTTACCTGTGGGAAGTGCGATCACACTTTTGTTGTCGTGGTACTTGGACTTAAGCTTGGACTTGATGACTTAACTGGAGCTTGATGTGCACAAATAACTCTGATAGCTAGGGTCGGATGGTGCAGTGGTACACTATCCGGGCCATTCTTCCAAGTAGAGTCTGGGTAGCTTGGACACATGCCCCACTTGAGACAGGAGAAAGCTGGTTCGAATCCAGCAAGACCCTCACACCACTTCTCTCGCGGTGATACTGTATTCGTAGAATGACGAAAGCATGCTCAGATAGCCACAGGTTTTTCTCGCTTTTCCCTGTGGTGGGTATTCACGGAAGAGGGTACATGTCGTAAGGCGTTATTCTCGTAGTAGTATCTGCAAATGAAATCTGAGTATGAGTGTTCCAAACGTCAAACAGAGTTATTCTGCGTCACATACATATCTTCCGTAATCATTCGCGTCATAGCCTCAGGCTGCATACGCAAAAATGATTTAAAAAAAAAAACTACTCTGATAGCTTGGAAACTTGAAAGACCTTGAGTACGTGAAATATGATAGCTAGAATTCGAGGATCTTGACTAGAGATAATGAATACAAGACTGCAAGCTGAATAGACTATGTTGTGAAGTCATGTCCCATATTTATACCTATCACCCTTCCACCTGATTCCTTGAAATTCTCGAATAGATACTCCTTGACACCGAACACCAGCGAATACCCTCGCACACCGAGGTCTCGTCGGATGCGATGGAACATAGTTGAATCTGAAAAAATCTTAAGGAATAATGAAATAAACAAAACTCCAACGCCCTTGATCAGCAGAATAAATCGACAATAAATACGTAATTGAATTTATCGATAACGATCGACAAGAGGAAACATCAACAGCAGTTTATTTAGGCAATGATTGACAACCGAGCACAAAAAGATAACAAGCAATAATTTAAGACATAAAAATGTATTCCGGCTTGAGCGAAAAGCTTAATTGGAACAAATTAAGAAAGTCCGGGCTGGTCCGTGACAGTTGTGTCCAGTGTCGAGACCTTTTCGTCAAACAGCTCTCGCTTCCTTTTCTCTACCCCTCCAATATCAGCCTCTCCACTTCCCCGACAAGTCGAAATTGTTCAAACCATCTTTGGTCTAGGATCCACTGCGTGATTCTTGCCAAATCTTTTGGGTCGTTCATCATGGCTTCAATGATCGAATTTTGGCTTTCCTCCACACCTCAGCCCTACCCTTGACTCTTAAAGGACAGGCTATTACCGCATGTTTGACGTTTTCCGAAGGACATCCACCCCCGGCATCTTGGATTGTCATCTCCAGGAACTTTTCTTCGATACAGATAGGATTTGAGCCCGATGTGCTCGCTTCTTATCTGTGTCGCTATGCGGCTCTGGGCCCTCGCCATGTGTTTATGGAGTTTTATGAGATAGTTTGTTGTAGATAGAAAAGGTGCTGTAGTTTGGGGTGGGAGTAATCAACAACTCCTATTTGATCCCTTCTACAGCCTTCAATTGTCCCATAAGTCTGATCATCCGTGAACACAAACATAACAAGCTTTAAGAATATTCCATTGAAGCGCAGACTATTTTAACAACTCTGACCTCGGGCTGATTCTGATCTTTGGGTTAGGAGATCATGAACACTCCTAAATCTACGTGTTCTCATCGGCGTTTCGTATCCGCCGGATCGGGGGTCACTCGTATTACCGAAAATATGCATCGGCGATTTATGCGTAGATTCACATGCGAGACGCAGCCTGTAACAGGGACATGTACCTCGACTACCCAGACTCTACTTGAGAGGACAGCTCTGACAGGTTACCACGGCGACATCCAGCCCGACGTAATTGTGTTGTGAAGCAGCAAGGGCTCCTGAGTGGTCTTGCTATACTAACATGCCATAGCGCTGTCCATTTCTGTAAGAGACTAGAGAAATCAAGAGCTTGAATAAACAATGTCGTAAGGAATTTTAGAAATAAACTAACATGAAGACCTATCCGACGTAGGGAGGCATGCTACTTATAGACTGTCTTTTCCTGGGATCGCAGAGACCCAAGCCCCTTTCATCGGCTTCCTTACTCCCTCCCGGTCCGGTGTTCCTCTCTCCGTTGGTCTCGCCCTGTGAAGCCCTTCCTCTTGGTCCCCATTATCATCCTTATTGTGGACGATCACTGGGACCCTCTTCCGAAGTCTTCTCCCTTCGAGACCCATTCCGGGCCGACAGCTGTCGGCCTTACTTCGGAGGTTACGTGGGGCTCTCTGCCTCCGGGAGCCTTGTCTACTAGCCACTCGGCTGGTCCCTGCGACCAGCCTTCTACTCAGGGCTCAGCCCGTAACAATTTCCAACCTTTTATGATATGACAGCTAATTAAGGCTGGCTGACATACCTTCATGCAACTTGTAGTGAAATTCCTCTTATCTCTAGCTGTACCGATGTGTTGGATGACCGAGTGCTATACTGTCTGGGCCCTACTCCCACATAGTAACTGGGTAGCTTAAGTATATGCCCCACTTGAGACTATAGAAAGCTAGTTTGCACCACTTCGTCCGCGTGCTCATGTGTGTGGCCATTACAGAGGATCATAGGATAACCGTGGATGGCTGGAATGCGTTCCTGCGCCAGACGGAAACGGTCGTGTTGAAATTGGTGTAAGGGGATCGCTTAGAAGGTCGTTATTCACGAACAAATCGGATACTAAATAAAGATAATAAATTTTGCTTGGAGTCTACATATTGGCCACTCTTACTAAATACTACAGTGGTTCTCCTAGTATGACGCAACTCTCAGTCCCCATCGCAACCCTCGTAACGCCCCCATCACCTTCGGTTCCTGAGAGCGGTGTCGGAGCGCTTCCATTGGCGTCCGACCTTCGAGGGCGGCAATCCTCTTTTCCGGCGGTCCGTGGATACCCTCTGCACCTGAACGCCGATACGTACCCGGACGCCGACACGTACCCGGATGCCGATACGCACCCATGCTCAAGTTTAGGCTGGGATGGTCCTTGTGACCAACCCCTAGATGGGCAAAGCCCGTAACAATTGGTGCTACTTGGTAATAAAGATTATCGTTATTATGGATAGTCACAACAGGTCAAAGCCCCTTGTGTCCAGAATCATGATTACTCATACATTGACCAGCCACTCATTTTCCTACAAAGAGTTAGTAGTCGTGAAGTCGCTTAGTTGTAGTAAATTAGTTTATATATATTTTTTATTGAACTCATATTGTATTCAGCCATTTAGCTATGACAAGAGATTTAAATACATTTAAAAAAAATAATCTCCCCAACACCCTTAACTCCACTTGGCACCAGTCTATAAGCTCATAACTTAGGGTTAGATTATCCAACATTACTGCTAATTCCAAATAAACCCTAAATACACGCTGAATCCCTGAAGTTGTGATTTTTATTTCCATTTTATTTTTCCTTAAATATGGCTTGTCCTTTGTGGCAGTAGTAGTAGTTTTGTTTATTCGTGCTATGTAGAGTCCAAGACTATTATAACACTGAGGCTCCTCTCTGACCCAGGCCACACCTTCTACAGTGCTCCTATCCACTTTTACCTCGAACCTAAGATCATTGATACATTGACCCATGACGGGTAGCCATTTAGCTCAGTAATTACCCGTAGAATTCAACCACCTTTTCTACAACCTATTCTACGGAACCTTCTGCTCAAAAAAATTGAAAAAGAGCAGCCATGGAAACCGGTACGCGGGAAAAAGTCTCAAAAAACCTGTAACTCCAGCCAGGCGAGGCCTAGACACCAAAGCCACACGAGGTGCTTATCCCCATCTGTATCTCCCTAATATCCCATAGTCCAGATATCCTCCTTATACCGACACCACCAGCGCTCAGGTAGCGGTGCTCTTTCCTCGGGAGACAGTATAATGTCAGAATATCTGTAAACAGTGAGAATTCATCTTGGTAAAAAGGGCCAACTTAGTCTAATCCATCACCACCATAAGGGGAGCTGGGTACGCCCCGGAAACTCGTTTGGATGACTTTTCCTCCGTGACCAAGTAATGCGTGTTTCTGTTGGCTCTAAAGATAAACTCCAGGTTCGTAGGGGACACCACTTACAGGTAGAAACGCCGTCTTCGTCCCCCTGTCCTTTGTGGCCCTTTCGTCCAAAGTCTTTCTGTTTTGTGATTGTAGCTTCTTGACCTACAATTTTAATTAGTTGTATGCATTTTGAATTCTCCACGTATCTTAAGAGTTTTTCTCTGCCAACTTTGGTTTTGAAAATAATTTGCAGGTTTCTGGGCTCCAGACCTTCAAATTCCTTATCCCTCTCTGATAAGAATTGTGGACAGTGCAGGAGCAGATGCTCCATTGTCTGCTTCTCCCTCTTACAGAAGTTGCAAATGTCACTATCTACTTTTCCTGTCAGATAGAGGTGGGCCAGGGTGTTACCAATCTCTGTTCTTGCCTGAAAAAAGGAGGTCTGGGTCTTTCTGCTAAATTTTGGAAGATTAACTGCCTTAGTATTGAAGCTTGGTATAGAAATCCTTGCAGAAGTTCTATAAAACTTTCCAAGACCAATGGCTTTCCTGCCCTCTTCTTCCCTAAGTACTTGCTTAGTCCAGTCAGAGTCCTAGGCGTGTAAATTTTTTTTCTTATACCTTCCACTAGGAAGTTATAAGAGGTATATTGATGCTTTTTCATAGCAGGTTGATCCAGGCTTTTTCTTGCCAGATTATCAGCAAGTTCACTGCCCTCAATCCCTTGATGGCCTGGACACCAATGGATCTTGAAATTCATTTTACTACTTAGGGATCTAACCTTAAAAGAAGAAAAATTATAAGACTTAGAGATTCTTAAAATAGCAGCTTGACTATCAGAAAATATATAACATGCATTTTTTTGGGTTTGATTAATAAATAATAAAGCTTTGAATATAGCATAACTCTCTGCATTTTAGTTTATATAGCATCTGTACTAAAGTGGGAGCAATTAACAACTCTCCACTATAGTTCACAAACTCCTTACTTTCCACCGCTTCCGAGTGATATCTTTATTGAGGCTTAACCGCTCTGCTTTTGCCCTACGCTTTATTACTTCAATAGGTCGAGAGTTGTAGGAGCCACCAGGCGCCTGACTTGGGGTAATGTCTTCAAGTAATGTTCAGTTGTGAGTGCCCCTCAAATCATGTTGAGTCATCACTCCGTGTATCGTACCAGGGTGTTGAGGCACCTATGTCACATGACCCTGCTTAGTCATGAAGGGCCCATTTTATATTTGTAATTTAGAGTAGACAGAAATAAAATCTATTTGATCTGGACCCAACAATCGCCCCCACGAACCCCTTACTTTTCTGGTGCCCATTCGCGGAAACTTGGAGTGCTGAGTACTGGCCTGTTCATTTTGACCTCAAATTAGATACATACAGAAGTGCTTCCACGGCTGTAGGCATTCGTGAGTGTGTGTGCAGCTTTTGAGACTTTCGAACGCGTCACTTTAGTTCAGCTCCGCAAACTGGAACTAGGGGGTTCCGGAAGCCAGATATAGGGATCATTGCACAATTAATCTGCATCATCATCATACCGTTTTCAGCGTCTATTTCAGAGAAGCACGCCGGCAGAGACAGGTACGAATTTTGGAACGCGTCGTTATTTTGTTTACTTTTGACGCGCGAGGACCATCGCGATAACGTCCAAAAAATAAAAAAATAAATAAAAAAATAAAAAAAAACTGAGATCAAAAACGGTTCTTGATATTTCTTTTAAATAAAAAGGATTCGAATATTGAAGGCTGCGTCGGAGCGCATGTCAGGACCTGATCAGACTTCAGGCCTCGCGACGTTATATGATTACCTGTTCGAAGATCCAGGTCCAGGGCGTATAAGCTTTCTTCCAAACGGCGCACAATTGAAAGATAAGAAAAGACTAGAATTGTTAAGCAACAGCGAAGAGAGTGCAGAAATGTCGTCTGCGCAGTCTAGCGGTGTAGGAGGAGGAAATTCCGGGAGAGATTTTGCAGAACGCATGCCTTCTGATCTGAAGGATTTGGTGGTTAGGTATACCGGCAACAGCAAGGGCACTGCCACACTATTCCGGCAAATTAACACTTGCTTTGAATGCGCGGGTATTGAGTTGACCCCTAGAAGGTTTTTCAACTCAATCATTGTACGTGTAGGTGGGGAAGCTTTGGAGGTCCTCGAACAGAACCGACGGTTGGTGAAATGCCTCAATGATACCGGCACTGCCACTGACGACGACGTGGTGGCTTGCAAGGATTTGTTGATGACTCGTTTTGCGCCAAGCACCCAGGATACGAAAAAGGATTGGATGGAGGATTTAAAAAGTTTGAGACAAGAAGGTACAGAAAGCTTGGAGTCGTACCACAACCGGGCATCGACCATATTGAGGAATTTGGAACTAGTGGATGGTGCGGCTAGTCATACGACAGCTGAAAGGCATCTGCTGTCCACCATTTGCATGGCATACTACACCGGGCTGCATGACGCAACCTTGAAGCGACGGATTTTGCAGGTCAGAGGGTGGTCAAATTGTACATCTCTGCAACAAATTCACAGGCTTGCGATGGATGAGAAAAGAGACATGGAGCAACAAGAGCAAGTGGAGCGGCAGATAAAGGATGCTGAATGCATTCAGATGATGCAGGATTTGAGATTGGGCACAGTTTCCCATGATGAGTTCAACACGTTCCTTTCGTCGCTAGGTCCAACTTTGAGCTTTTCAACCGAGGTTTCGCTCACATCTGCTGCAGGACGAGATGCCGGAAGAATAGATCAAGGCCGCGGCAATATTGACTCCACTCGCGCTCAAAATCCCCAAGTAAATTCAAGACAGAATCAGCACCAAGGAGCCCGCCCACCTACCAGTCATCCTGGTCAGGGTGCCAGATACACCCCACCTCAAGGTAGACCGGCGAGAGGCCACAATCCCAACCCTCGGGCAAATGACCCTCGGAGAAACCTGGACATACCCGATAACTACGACAGAACTACATCGGCAAACCCGTATGTAAATGGGTCAAGGACAATTCAAGGTGAGCAGGTATGCCTCCTATGCGGGAATAGTGGCCACGTTGCAGTCAGGGGCGGCGGAAACTGCCTACCGGGTGCGAGAAGGTTAGATCTGATTGAGGCCGCGATCCTGCGAAGTCTCGTATTTCCCAATGACAGATCCGTGGAGGCCAACATGGGACATATCAGGGATAGATATTTTGACGAGTTCAATCCGGCTCGCCAAGCTCGTCGGCCGTCAACACCTCAATTTGTCCCCGACAATGTCCAGGCGAATATGATTCGTCTTGATTACGAATCAGATGTCGAGATATCTCAGATTAAGGGGGACGCATTTTTAGGTGGTCTCGGTGAGGTGGATGCAGATGTGTTTGGGTATGAGCCAGCAGGGCCAAAGCGGGCTAGGATAGACGACGATTCGGAGGAGAATTCTCATCGCATTCGGCGGGCGGCGGAGGCGAATGAACGTGAGCGTCGTGAACGTCGCGAGCGTCGTCGCCAGCCAGAAGATGTCATAGACAAGGTCAACAGAGAGTCATCAAGCCAGGGTCACGTTGCGAAGAGGGCTAACACAAAATTGCGCACCATAGTAGGTCGTGAAGGGAAGGGCCCCTTGGATTACAAGAAGATGTTAGAAGATACTACCATCACAATGAGCATAATGGACTTTTATCAGGCTAGCCCGGATTTCTCAAAGTCCTGTCGCAAGTTGTCCACGCGAATTAACGAGAAGCGCCCTAGACGGAACAAACTACCGAACCCGAGACCAGAGCCAGTGCCCGAAGAGGAGGAGATTTTAATGGTTGAGGTTTCCGGCGTGACCCCTAAAGCACGCTCAGCGGTTGGATCAGCCTCTAACTTTGTTAAAAGAAGCTCCACCCTCAATTGCAACAGCGCCTCAACCAGTGAAATTCCGAAAGTCAATTTAAATATGCAGCCTTTAGTAGAAACCACTGCTAGAAAAGATAGAGCTTTTCGGGTTCCCGGAGAAGTGTTATCGGTGAGGGATGGAAAGTCTGGCAGAACCCACTTGAATGCTTCAATAGTCTGTGCCGATCAAGGTTCTGACTTGGTTTTGATATCGCCACAATTAGTGCGGGTTCTTAATCTGAAGAAAAATGCACTTTCCAACACTAACGGCCATGCCATCACCATGGGTACTGCCGATGGCGCATCTCATAGAATCATGGAATGGGTGTCGTTTGTTTTTGCTTCAGGAGGCGTCAGCCGTGAAGTCCATGCCTTCGTCCGACCAGACAAGGGAGCGACGAGTGATCTCTTTCTTCTCTTAGGACTTCCTTGGCTCCATAGTGTCAAAGCCGTCCTAGATATCCAGAGGTCCCAGATAAGACTTTTTCACGGATTGGCATGTTTCATGTTAGGGAAGTGTCAAGGCCGTTACAAGGGGTTGATATTTGACAAAGGATTTACCAGGTTTCATGGTAAGACGTTGGCGTGCCGTTGTAGGAGTTTTGGAGTTGTTCTCTGGGTTTCATATAACCCGTGTGGAGTTATTATTACGATCTCACTTAGAGATCAAATGTACATATGTAGACCTGACGTCGCGGGGTTTTCTCTCCACGCAACGTCTTCTGAATATAATTTTATTCTTCGATTATCCTCTTCCTCTGCGAAGACCGCTGTTTAATTGCACTTCTCTTCTGCTCCGGAAGACCACTCCCACCGCCCATTTCTCTTCTGCTGTGAAGAGCACTTCCCGCTGCTCGCCCCTCACCTATACCACCATCTCACCTATTACCTGACACACCCTCATCTCACTCCCATCAAACGAGCTTTCTAGTCCCGCTTCGTACCCCGTGGAACAACTGCTCCTTATATCCGTGAGAGACTTGGAGATAGAAAACAGGGCGAGAAGCGCACGATCCTTCAAGGACCCACATTCGAGTTCACGAAGTATCACTGTCTTTTACTCCAGCCGACAAAGATCCCGTTTCAGGGAGCCTTGAGGGAGAGGCATGGCGAAGATAGGTCGGAATCAAAGGGTAAGAATGTTCTCAGGGATGACTGGTCGACATCTGGGGACGAAGATTCTACGAGCTCCAGTAATGGCGAGCAAAGGTCAAGGACTCGATCGAGTAGGCAGATTTCTGATGCCGGAAGTTACGCGTCGGCGTCTACTGACTCAGATTCTTCCACCGAAGAAGAATACTCGACGGATGAGAATTCGTCAGATCTCATCTCTGAGGATTCTTTAAATTAAGGCGTCACTGGCACGACGTAAAAGTGCGAAGTCCACATGGAAATGGTAGGCATATAAAAGCCCCCAGGCCAATGGTCTAACATTGTGCGATATGTCCTAGTTCGGCTAGAAATAACGGTGCTGGAGATCATGACGGAAAACGGCGCGCCTCACGTCTGGTAGGCGATCCACGGTTGAATTAGCTCCCCATGCGAGAGAGGGGTAACATCTGTGAGTCAAATATACTAACTTACAATCACTCGACCGAGGAAGTGCATAATGTCCCAGCGAACATGATAGAGCCCAGGGAAATGTATCGAACTCGTTATCAATTTAATGATGACCAGGAAGATGATCTGAGGCTCAGGGTCCCGTTTCCTACGTCCCGACGACCCTGGCGAAGACCTCTGTCCAAGGCGCACGAATCAACTATCGATGGGTGGTTTACCACGTCCCAAATCGAGATTGCGACGTGAGGAAAAAATCTTCAAGGATACCAAGAGGTTGATGTACACTTATAGGGACTTGAATGCGATGGAGATTAAAGATATCCCGGCAACCGATCTTTTTGTTCATCGAGCGCGTCTGAAGCCAGGAACGAAACCCCATCGTGAAAAGCGCATTCTACAGCAAACTGATCGACAGAAGTTTTGGCTGCAGAAGAAAATTGAGGAGGGTATGGAGTCGGGCATGTATGAAAGGGTCCCGATTAAGAACGGAGGATTTTCAGATTGGTCGGCGGGAGCGCGGGTTGTAGAGAAACCAGGCAGCGTCACGGACATGAGGGTAACGTTCAACTATCACAACGTGCGCGAGGAGATTCCGGGAACATTCATGGAATTGGTGTCCGAAGTTCGCGATTACCTGTCATTGCCCCAGCATGGATGCTTTCTTCAAATGGACATCAAACATGCCTATTGGTCCATTCCCGTCCACGAAAGCGATAGGCATATTTACGCCTTCTTCATTCCTGGCATTGGCCAATTGCAACCCACGAGAATGCCTCAAGGCTGTGGCATGTCCGGTTTTAGCATGCAATAACTCATGCAAATTGTGTGGGGAGCGTTGCCTCCAATTCCAAGGCATTTACGGAATGACCAAGATCACCTAATTCAGTCCGACTTTTCAGTGGATGGTTCGGAACCCTCCCTGCTAAGGGCACATACCGAAACGGACGCAGCAACAGTTCGTTTTTACGTCGATGACATCTTCGCTGGTTGCACCTCCACTCTGGAAGCTTATAATACTTTGCGATATCACCTTTTGCCTCACTTGGATTGGGCCAACCTGCGGCTCTCCTTCAAAAAGCTCAAACTCTTCTCGACGAGTATAACTGCCCTCGGCCTCGTACATAAGGCGGGAGGCATAGTCGAACCAAAGACCGGCCGGGCAGACAAAATCCGACTGTTTCCAGCGCCGACGAACCAGACAGAGATTCGCAGCTTTCTGGGTATTATGGGGATCATGCGGAGATTCATCCCAAACTACTCCGAAGTGTCCCGACCATTGTCGAGATTACAAAGTGATGTCCCTTGGCGTTGGGGTGCTTGCGAACAAGTTTCGTTTGACGTACTGAAAGAACGCGTGGCTTCCGTCACCGACTCAAATGGTCACGACCCACACAGAGCCTGTTTTCTTTATTCTGATGTCTCGGGATTTGCGGCAGGCTGCTGTATTACTCAAAAGCGGCTTGTACAAGGCTCTAGATCCTCTCGCCAGCAAGAACATCCGATTCTTTTTGACTCCTTTCTGTTGAACAAGACTGAGAGGAATTACGGTACATACAAGAGGGAGCTATACGGAATTGTATCTTTCTGTAGAAAATTCTCCTGGATGTTCATGTCACATGAGTCATCCACAATCTTCACTGACCACAAGCCACTAACGTATTTCATGAACTCTCATCTAGTCCATGGAATTTATAGTCGCTGGGCCGAAGAGCTCAATCTCCTAAATGTTAAGATTGACTATGTACCGGGAGAAAGGAATCGGATCGCGGATGCTTTGTCTCGTACAGTGTTTCCTAACAAAGATTGCTCGATTGATGAAATACTAGCAGGAATGGGTAGTATGACATGGGACGACGACAACCAACCACGTTGGGTTTGGAAAGATGGAACAGGAGGCTACGAAGACTTACTCGACGCCTATCAAGTGAAAGACCAACATGATAGACCAAGCGATCAGGTCATTCAGGCCTTTGCCGCCTGCATAGCGAGTTCCACGCGGCCAACTGGACAAACAATTCCGCCCGCCTTTACCCATGAGGAAACTTTTGTCGGTAGTTATGGTCCTGAAGACATCGCGTTTGAAGTCTACTTGTCGACAGTCGCTGGGAATAATGAAGCGCCTCCGCCAGGTAGCAAGTATACAAACGATGAATGGTACGGGGAGATTTACAATTTTTTACTTTTCGCTAAATATCCTCCTGCCCGCGATCGTATTCAGCAGTTGTCTCTGCCGCGGAGAGCTTCAGATTTTCGGTTAGTCGAGGGCGACTTATTTAAGGTTGTGCGGGGGGTGATGAAGAGGTGTGTGGTCAAATCGGAGGTGGCATCGGTTATGGAAGCAGCGCACGACTTGGAAGGGCTTTGGAAACTCCGGTTAACGTTGAAGAAGTTGAGTGGGGTTTTTTGGCCGAATATGACGAGGGATACAGCGGATTTCATTGCAGGATGTCTGAGGTGTGGGAAGCATGGGAATGTGCAAAGGACTCAGAAAGCATCACCCATTGTTGTTACTGAGCCTAACGAGTTATGGGGAGCTGATTTTGTGGGTCCCTTTCCGGAGACAATTCTTACGAGGGAAGAAGCATTTCGGTGCTCATAGCCCCAACTGTATCAGCAGTCATCGGACCCAGAATCTCATCATCAGGGTTCCGAAAAGAATCTCCCTGAGGGCACGTTACGGTTCACACATTGTCTGATGGTGGTGGATTATTTCTCTCGATTTGTCTGGATTTTCCCGGTAGTTCGGGCGAATTGTGCGGAAGTTGTCCGTTGTCTCACTTGGCTGTTTGGAGTCCGGGGCTGCCCCGTTGGCTTATATACAGACCCGGGAAAGCATTTTGTGGGGCGAGAGCTACAAGACTTTCTGGGATGTCAGAATGTTTTATGGATCCCATCACCGACGGTCGCCCACAAGGCAACTGGAATGATAGAAAAGTGCATTCATGTCATGGAAATGGTACTTAAGAAGAGTGCCAAGTCTGTGCATTCGTGGCCATTCATATGCCAGGGTGTGGCTCACGAAGTTAATCGTCGGCACATACAGCATCTCGGCTTCTCACCCTTCGAGATTGATGGGGGCTACCAGCCTCCTTCTGCCGTAGAAAATGTGGTTCCATCGGTCAAACGGGCGTTGAAGAGGGAACGAATGAAGAGCTCGAACTTCCTGGAAACTCTAAGCAGGGAAAGAGAGGAGCAGGAGTTTGCGGTGGTACAATTCGTCGCTGAACGAGAGCGAATCTGGGATGAGGTCAGGAATGCATCATCTTGGGCCAAGCAAGTGTCCAAAGAGCGCCATGACATGGGGATACGGAAAGAGTTGGTTTTCGCCGACGGGTCCATGGTCATGCTATATGACGGCAGGTCGGCCAAGAAACAGTTGCACTCCTCTTATAGAGGCCCCTTCGTCATCTCTGGAAAAGGTGGCTCTCACGGCAAGTCTTATAAACTGAGGCAGATCAATGGCACGCCAATTCCGGGGACATTCTATGGAGACCACCCCAAACCCTTCATTCCTCGAACAGGCCACCTTATAACCTCTAACGAGGAAGAGCTGAAGCATCATCATAACATACGTGCTCAGAAGGGATTCCATAAACTTCCTCAGCGCCTCCGAGCTGATTACATAACATTAGATGGAGTCAGAAGGGGCTTTTGATGGACTTCAGCTGGACTATCCGTTTGCTATCATTATAAAGACGACAACATCTCCGTTATGCCCGCATGGCCCCAACTGTTACTCTCATTTTCTTTTCGACTAGATCACGACTCCCTGTGAGATTTTTCGGGAGCGTGTTGTAACATGCTGGAAAGCTACCCTAATGATCCAAATTAGATGGGACATTTGGAAGCCCTAGACCCAGTTTCTTGTCAGTCACCACGACGGAATCTCATAAAAGAGTTATTCGGATTTCAAGTTTCAAGTCATTCTTTAGGAACGAGAATTTCATGTGCGGATCTTAGGTCGTGGGCGACTTATTTGTGCGGCCGGGGAGTTGTTGAGGCACCTATGTCACATGACCCTGCTTAGTCATGAAGGGCCCATTTTATATTTGTAAATTAGAGAGTAGACAAACAAAATCTATTTGATCTGGACTCAACAATCGCCTCCACGAACCCCTTACTTTTCTCAGGGTCATCGTGTCACAGCCTCAAGGCTGCAAACACAAGAATGGCTAAATTAAGACATCGATGTAGAAGTCACATGCTACATATCTTCAAATCATATCACATTGCGAGACAAACACGAAAACTCCTTAGTGAATCCGGTTGTCGGTCTGTTCTCTCTTCAACACGAACAAATATTGTCACAGTATTTTCTCTACCTGCTGCGCGGAGCCATCTCTTAGTACACAGGAATTCAATCACCCAGGATAAGAAAATTTGTTATCGGGATATAATTGAGAACATGTACCTTCTTAAGTAAGCCGAGAATAAATAGAGTGAGCTTTGACGGATTGTCTTTTTTTTTAAATCATTTTTGCGTTTGCAGCCCGAGGCTCTGACGCGCATGATTACGGAAGACATGTATATTTCGCAGAACGACTCTGTTTGACGGTTGGAACACTCATACTCAGATTTCATTTGCAGATACCACTACGAGAAGAACGCCTTACGGCATGTACCCTCTTGCGTGAATACCAACCACAGAGAAAAGCGAGAAAAACCTGTGGTTACCTGAGCATGCCTTCATCATTCTACGAATACAATATCAACGTGAGAGAGGGGGACGTAGACGGCGTTTCTACCTGTACGTGGTGTCCCCTACGAACCTGGAGTTTATCTTCAGAGCCAACAGAAACACGCATTACTTGGTCACGGAGGAAAAGTCATCCAAACGAGTTTCCGGGGCGTACCCAGCTCCCGTTATGGTGGTGATGGATCAGACTAACTTGGCCCTTTTTACCGAGATGAATTCTCACTGTTTACAGATATTCTGGCATTATACTGTCTCACGAGGAAAGAGCACCACTACCTGAGCGCTGGTGGTATCGGTATAAGGAGGATATCTGGACTAAGGGATATTAGGGAGATACAGATGGGGATACGCACCTCGTGTGGCTCTGGTGTCTAGGCCTCGCCTGGCTGGAGTTACAGGTTTTTTGAGACTTTTTCCCGCGTACCGGTTTCCATGGCTGCTCTTTTTCAATTTTTTTGAGCAGAAGGTTCCGTAGAATAGGTTGTAGAAAAGGTGGTTGAATTCTACGGGTAATTACTGAGCTAAATGGCTACCCGTCATGGGTCAATGTATCAATGATCTTAGGTTCGAGGTAAAAGGGGATAGGAGCACTGTAAAAGGTGTGGCCTGGGTCAGAGAGGAACCCTAGTGTTATGATAGTCTTGGACTCTACATAGCAAGAATAAACAAATCTACTACTCAATGTGAGAGAAGCGGTGTGCGGGTCCTACTGGATTCCAACCAGCTTTCTCATGTCTCAAGTGGGGCATGTGTCCAAGCTACCCAGACTCTACTTGGGATAACGGTCCCGACAGTGTACCACTGCACCATCCGACCCGACAGATTGTCTTCTGTGAGCACATCAAGAATGTGGAGCATCAACCGTAGGTGTCCCCCTGGCAACGAGTGTGAGGTTTCCATCTTTGCTAGATAAAACTACGCTAGTCCAATCATGTTATAGCCTGTTATATCTCGAGAGCCGCTCCACTTCCAGGGATAATTTCCACTAAACTGAGCACTCCTGTAAAAAATGAAGTAGCAGACTCAAGATTTAATTATTTGTGGAAGCGTATACACTTACTGGGAGAATAATTCTTTAATGTTTGTAAATATATATATAACCAAGAAATACTTTAGATGAGAAGTTTTATATGTTGGGTACGGTGTGTATTTGTGGAATTTTGTTGTGCTTTTATTCCGGTCCTCGATGGAAAACTTCCTCTATTTATACATGAAGCCATAAACTAGTCCCAAAATAACTTAGTTTGTAATCCCTCTAAAATGTTCTAAGATATTTTGACTAAGAGAGAAACTCTTTGACATAGGTGTTGCTATGACTCATGATCTTAATATGCAAGGGTTGTTGTGTCTGTGCACATCTGAGTTAAGTCTTAAAGATGTTGAGATGGTCTGTGCTGTATTAATTTAGAACCCATGCACAGAGTAGTGACAGTACTTCTTGTACTCTGATACTACGGTATTAATCGTGTATAGGCGCTAAAATTCGACTTTTACAGGGTATATAGGCTTTTACTAACTTGAATTAGCATGACGATAAGTAGATCTCCCCACCTAAA
The DNA here is from genome assembly GCA_028751805.1 of Podosphaera xanthii. Classification (NCBI taxonomy): domain Eukaryota; kingdom Fungi; phylum Ascomycota; class Leotiomycetes; order Helotiales; family Erysiphaceae; genus Podosphaera; species Podosphaera xanthii. The sequence goes on from JAPWIX010000006.1 coordinate 6,361,078, forward strand.
CTTTAAATTTGTATGGCAAAAATTTCACAACGAAATATTCGTTGGTTTTGCTTTTTTGGTCCATTATAGCCCTCTATTCACTTTTTAATTCATTAATACATTTCATAAATAAATTATACTTCTATCTAGCTAATAATTTACATATCCGCCTTCAGCTTCGTAAACGGCTCTGATTCTTCGGGGCATCGAATCTATCAGTTTCTCCAAGTCATCCCCATTAAACCCCAGATCCCACGCCTCGTTCACTATTTGACGAAGATGCCCTTGACTCCGCTGCCCCCCTTGATCCAACGCTGGATAAAGACGCTCCATGTACGCTTTCATATAACTCCACAAAGTTTCTATCGGATTTAAATCAGGAGAATATGGCGGCCACTCCATTAGAGAAATATTCCTCCTTTCAAACTCACGCATAGTTTGCCTCGACTTGTGAGGAGGGGCGTTGTCCTGCATCACATCTAGTCCTGGTTCCCGAAAGACCGCACTCTCTATGAGAGGCACTATCCTCTCGCAGTAACTGGCCGCAGTGATATTGCCCCACTCCTTCTCCCAAATCAGGCAAGGCCCCTTCTGTCGTCCAAAGAAAGATCCCCAGAACATCCACCCAACTCTCCTCCGCGTCTTGGCTAGGACACAGGTATCTTCGTACTCTTCCCCAATCTTTGACTTAAACTTAGCTCAAGGGAACTCTAAATCTTAGGAGCCTTTAAGGGACTACTGACCTTTCTTGTGACCCAACGATCACTTTGCCGACCATTCATAGCCCAAGTCGCGTCGGACCAGAGGACTCTCATCCAATGTTCCTTCCGCCAGTGGAGATGTATTCTGGCAAACTCATATCTCTTCAGTTTGTTGACTGAAGAGATAGGAGGTTTTAATCGTGCAATCCTGCGTGCATATCCCCTCTTTGCCAGTTCACGTCGGATCACATTCTCGCTCACACCAAAGTGCCGAAATATAAAATGTGCAAGTTGGAAAAATGACATCCGACGATTTTCCGATGATAAACAGACGAAAAATTCTATTTCATCGACCTGGGAACTACTTAGAATAGGTGGCCTACCACTGGAGTACTGAGGCTCGGTATTTTCAACGCTCATGGTGTATTGTACATGTCGCCATGTAATCCCAAGGCGTTGAGAGATTTTGACGTAACTGTGTCCCTCACTGGCCAAGGTTCTAACCTGCACATGTTACTCTCTTAACCTTATCAATTTGTAGATTTCAGACTTACTTGAATACGTTGAGTTTGTGTTAGGCGTTTTGCATAAGTAGGAGATGCTGATGATGGAGAAGGTTGTTGAGGTGAATCCATCTTTGCGGCAATCTAGTACAGTAAATTAAAATCTTCTAAAGTAGTTGACTTAAGGTTCAGATGCACTCACATGAAGTAAAAATTAGATAGATGAATGAAATAAAAGTATGCCGTTGAGCAAAATAATAGTAAATAGCTGACAATGATTTAAACGAAACGACCTCAGGTGTGCGCGAGTGAAGAAAGGTGCAGGCATGAAGGTGGGCGTTGGACTTCATATACAGATGCATATCTCTTATGCCTTAGGCCATAAGATTTTAAAATTTGAAGCTAACAGGGATACTGTGGATCTATCGTGAGGTAACCTGGAATATCACCACTTTATCTCCACTTTATCCCCGCTTTAACCCCTGTACCCTATAAGAAGCGGATCAACGAACAATACCCTATCATGAGAGTACTATTAATTTTAATATTATTGATCTGCATTATACGTTTGCCGATCTTAGTCTTGTTAGCCCTTGTAATAATAATTTATTTATTTATGCCCAATCTATTCAACTGTATAATTTGTATATTTATGTATAAAGATAATTAATGTATAACTTATAAGCATGTATAATTTTTGTATATAATCTATATTTGTGTTATTTGTGTATATTCATAATTTATGTATTGTTTGTGTTATTGAGTGTTATTCTTATTGTAGCTCTAATTATAATGATTTTCGGCTAATATTATTCTATATTCTTACAACTCCGAAGTATCTCATCAGGATAGCGTCTCAACAGTACCCCGGCACAAGCATCAATTTGATACCTTGTCCCATACCAGCTTGTATGGGGAGAGATATAAAATTTATGCTTACTCTATTTCAGGGGTAAGAAGTGTAGCCCCACATTCTATGTAATTTACATGGGCTATCCCTGACATACCGACTTTAGCGCTACAAAAATGGCTAGACTAAGGCAATAAGGCAACCGAGGCATTCCTTCTTCCTTGAACCTTCTCTCTTATGTTCGATAGTTGCACAGCATCTTCGTACCACACTAAATCGGTTGACACGACATATCGAATAACCTATATCCTCACGATAAACTGCGAAGAAAAATGAGCACCCCAGCATCTCCCACTACTACAAGATCACGGAGCCAGCTTTCTAGGGATCAGCGAGTCCAGATATACACGTTACGTGGCCTTGGTTTTACTCATCTCGCCATCGGTAATCAACTCGGTATCACCAAAAGAAGGGTACAATATGCCCTTGCAAGGCAATGTCTGACGCCCAAAAAGCGAAATGGCCGACCCCACGCCTTCAACGCTCAGCAGGAAGTTGAGCTTGAAGAGTTTGTCACGTCTTCAAGTGAGGCCCGCCAGATGAGCCACCTGGAGCTTGCTGCTAAGTTTTCCCACTGGAATTGTGGCCAAATCGCAATCAAAAGTGCTCTTGAGAGAAGAGGGTTCAAGCGTTGCATTGCTCAAGCGAAGCCTACTCTAACGCCTGCACATATGAGGAAAAGATTAGAGTGGGCGGAAGAATACTCTTCTTGGACACCTGAACAGTGGTCCCAAATTCTTTGGTCTGATGAGACTTGGGTCACTGGTGAACGTCACACAAGAGTATGGGTTTCGAGGAAGGTGAGTCCAGATCTCAGCCATGTATCAACTACATTAATCTAATTTTTTAGCCCGAGGAGACATATTATCACACTTGCCTGGTTCGAAAAGGTCCTTGAAAGCGTGGTTGGATGTTCTGGGGCTCCTTCTATGGGAACCAGAAGTGCCCTGCCCTCTTCTGGAGTAGGGATTGGGGGACTATAAAAGCGGAGAGTTACTGCCAGAGGATTGTTCCTTTAATCTACGCGGCAACACAACCAATTGACTCTCACGGCCCTCTTCTCTTTATGCAGGATGGTGCTCCTGCCCATTCTGCTCAACGTACGAAAAGAGAGCTGTCATCAAGGGGGGTAGATTTCATAGTCTGGCCGTCATATTCCCCAGACCTGAATCCAATTGAGTCAGTGTGGGATATGATGAAATCCCATATTGAAGAGCACCACCCAGAATTTGATTCTGGTAATCCATCTGAGGAAGTGCTCCGTAATGCAGTCCTAGAGGCATGGGAGTCAATTTCTCAGGAGCAACTGGCTACGCTTGTAGAGAGCATGTCAGAAAGGTGCCAGGCAGTCATCAGAGCAAGAGGAGGTTCGATTCCTTATTAATGATGCTTAATTATTGGTAAAAATGTATTTAATACTTGATAAAAGCTAGCACTTTTGAATAGAATATCATCATTTCAACGAGTTACAGGGATCTCCTACACTTCTTTTATCACGCAAAATTTCCCATACAAATAAGATTCAGCTATTGTCGGATTTGGTATGGTCAAAATATTGCAGCCAATGGCATATTGTATAATCCCTGTCAGATCTTGGCATTCAGGGGTTTCCTTCACTATTTATCCCTGCAATAGAGTATGTTGGAGTATGCTCAACAAATGGTTAGACTGCATCTCCACATTTGCAACGCCTTGTTCCGCATGGCCGAGTGGTAGGGTTTACCCCAGTCCCAAACCAAATTACTGCTGGCACAGCACAAACTCCAGTACTTGCTTCTCGGAGCCGACGTATCTCCGATTTCTTGACATGGTCTGAATGCAAAGAATCGGAAAAGATGTTATGTTCGCTGTCGTATGTTTATAAACAATCTACACAAATGCATAGTGGGAGTTACGGCGAAACCGGAAGATAGAAAGACGTGATGGGGGATTATTCGACAAGGAATAGACCAGACTGACGAAACGGCTAGGAGTAGATGATTTTTTTTGTGGGAGTGTCGGCGCATAAATGCTGGAGTTGGTTTCAGGAATAGCAGAACGTGAGGATGGTAATCAGTTTGCTTAGGGACTATTTCCTTCACAGTGATCCTTTTTTGCTGTTGTTTTATGGGCCGAAGGGTCAGAACATCTGCTAGTAGGAGAAGACGAGAAGAGACTCAGGAAACCGTTAGCTTTGTGATTGGTATTCTTATGCGTATCTACAATTATTGGTTTTACATGTTCTATGCTCGGTGTTGACCTCATCTACACACCGTAGGCTTTACATCGATGTTTGCTACTTCTTTTATCCTTACGCTTATTCTTGCTTTTCTCACACATTGAGACGGTCGCTCGCTCAACTAGTGTCGAAAACAGCGTTTCATCTCCCTCGGAATCTCAGTGTAACTTGATATTTGAGGCATACATGCATGTCCGTAATGTTGACGCCAATTGCAAGCTAAATATTTCAAGCATATGTTAAAAACTCCCGAATAGTTCTTCCAGCGTCGATATTCAAAATGGTTGTTGAAACAATTTCCTGCATTTTTGTTGCCCGCCTGGGGGCGCCATTAGTGGACATTTCAAAGTAACTTGTAGATATACTCTGTAGCCGAGGTAAGTAGATGAAACGCCTTCCTCGTTATACTCGTCGGCGTACAAGCTTAGTGCTGATAAAAGCACCACAATGTTGTAATTTGATTTCATTGGCCTGGTATAGTGCATTGCTGGCCCACGCAGGAATCTATAAACTATTGTATGTACATAAGACGAAATCTTTCGTTGAAAGCCTCCTCGAACAACCTGGTGGAATTCGTTGTTTTAAAGTTTACCTTTAGAGTGTGCGCTCACACGGCTCGGCGCAGTGCGGATCCTTTCACTGCAAGCACCTCCTCTCTTTCCTCTCCAGTACCGGCCTCTCCACTTCTCCGGCTAAACGGAACTGCTCTAAACATTCCTGATCTAGGATTCACTGCGTTATTCTACTGAGATCATCTGGGTTGTTAATCATCGTCTCGAGTGACCGGCTCTTAGTTTTCTTCCACATCCCTCCCCTTCCTTTGACCCTTCATGGGAAAGCTATCACTACATGCTTGGCGTTTTCCGAAGGATATCCACACTGGCAGCTTGGATCATTCATTCTAGGGACTTTTCTTCAGTACAGATAAGATTTGAGCTCGATGTGTTGGCGTCTTATTTTTAGGGCAATTCTGCTATGAAACCTTTTTAGGTGTCGATGTAGCTGGGATGACGATTTCGAGAAGTCCATCTTTAGTCTGCTTGTTTTCTTGTCGGTGTAAATGTATGAATAATGGCTTTGCTTACGTAGATATAGACTTAAATCATGTAATTTAATTAGCGAGGCGTTGGGGAATTACTGTTATTTGGCAGGCAGGTAATTTAGACATAGAATAGATAGAGATTTACCACATATTTTTCCGTACCTGTTTCAAAGCTCCGTGCTAGCACAATAATCTACCGGTGATATACCGACAGTAATTCTTAGCGGCGTTCGAGACTTGAGAGTCGGCTATCGTTCTATTTCTCTGGATTCCATTCCGGTGTGGGTGCGGCCAAGAGCTCGCCCATTCTTGGAAAGGCGCGATCTTTCCCAGCTCCTTCTGTTGCTTTCGAGACTCTTCTCCGCGGCAGATCCGAGCCCACTCTTCTCTATCTCTTTCCTGAGACTGAGATCCACGATTCTTACTCACTCTGGCTTCCTACCTGATCGTCCGGCAGGTCTTCTCAATAGCCTTTCGGGCCGATGAGCTACGGGCGAGCCCGGCTTGCTGCACACTTTTATTTTTCAGGTAGATCCCCAAATGCAAAATGGAGGTCTCGTGTTCCGGCACTCTCGTGCTGCTGGACTTAAACGCTCCTGTGATCTCCAGTAAGCATCTTCTCTATATTATCCTTACAGGTTTGACTATCCTACCGGGGAGATTCCCCGACAGCACCAGATTTATGAAATGTCGTATATAATTGTCAATGTGAAAGCTACGGAACATGTGACCTGCGTCAAAATGTATGCCTCGTGACAGTAGTTACTTGACCGTAAATTTTGACCCGCTCAAACTCGAACGTCCGGCCCAACTACTCGGGTACAACCATAAACTTTATGCCAACTACTTCCATAAATCCATGCTTCTACAGAAGTACATATAGAAATAGATCATGTAAATTTACTGTCATAAATTCTGTTTAATACACGATACGATTTTTAAAAAAAGGCTGTTTAAACGTGATTATGGGCCTAGAGTAACTATAGTCGTCCCTCTCTAACTCGATAGTGGGCCCCGGTATAAGTGTTGAAAATCTTCATTGAAATTCAACCATTTACATTTGCAATACTTACCCCTGCACGCAAAATGACCTGTAAGGGCAAGTGTTGCAAATATAAAAGTTCAAGTTACAATGAATATTTTCAACACTTATACCGGGGCCCACTATCGAGTTAGAGAGGGACGACTGTATTGTTAAGATTTACCCAATTTTGATCATTTATATTTGCAATAATCACGCCGGTGCTCAATGTAATTCGCAAAGGTGAGTATTGCAAGTAAAAATTGTTCAACTTGCATGAATCTTAGCGAAAATTATAACGTACCCACTCTCGGCCTAAAGAGCGTCAACTGTTGCACTGTACACCAATTTTGATAATTAATGGTCGCATAGAATCGTTCGGATATTTCCCCGGAATCTGGCTGTAGTTGGTTTTTTTTTTTTTTTTTTTTTTTTTTTTTCTATTATCCTATTTCGGCGCCTGAAGGCCCACGTAGGTATTTTTCGGAAGATACGTATTCTTTGTTATAGAACGACTCATTTTGACGTTTGGAACACTCATACTCAGATTTCATTTGCAGATACCACTACGAGAATAACGCCTTACGACATGTACCCTCTTCCGTGAATACCCACCACAGGGAAAAGCGAGAAAAACCTGTGGCTATCTGAGCATGCTTTCGTCATTCTACGAATACAGTATCACCGCGAGAGAAGTGGTGTGAGGGTCTTGCTGGATTCGAACCAGCTTTCTCCTGTCTCAAGTGGGGCATGTGTCCAAGCTACCCAGACTCTACTTGGGAGAACGGCCTGGACGGTGTACCGGCTGTAGTTGGTTATTTCAAGTTTTTAAATCATCAGATTCGCACTATCCATATACCGCATGCATTTGTAATTCTCCGCAGCCACGAGGCTACCGGCAGCACTTCTCTGTTTCCTCGGCTCAGTTCGGTGTTAAATACAAAAACAGCGATTACAAAAAAAAGTAGCAGCTACATCGGGGCTAGCCTGGGAAATGCTCTGACAAGCATCTAAGACGATACAAATTGATAGGGCATGAAATAAAAGCCAGCTGTAAATGTGTACCGATTGAGATATATTCAGGACGTAACAATGTCAACAAGTTTCGCCCTACAACTGAGGAACAAGCACTTAAACCTTAAATCTTCCTTGGCAAATTTAAGCACACTTGAAAATAGTGAACTGATAAGAAATTTCTGTAGGTGAAAGACGGTGTTCCTCTACTCTTTACGGTAGCGTTCACGTACTAGTTTTCAATTGACTTATCCATGGACGCGTGCTGAATTAGAAGAATCACTTTTTTTCCATAAAACTTTGAGATAACAAGCCTGCATCCGAAACGTGAAATGTATGTATAGGGGCTAACATACGTTGTCTATGGGATTATCTGACTGTTTTTCTGGTGGATTTACACCTTCCGCTTTCTCTACGTCCTCCTTATTTCTGGCGTATTTACTAACTTTTCTGATGTACTCTCCCCAAATCCAGAGGACGACGGGAACAGGTATTAACGCTGCAGCTATAGAGCCGAGAAGCGTACAAGTATATTGTGTTCCAAGTTTTCTCCACATATCAGGTGATATGATCTGGATACTACCAGCAAAAAAATATCTAACAAAAGTTATGGTTGCAAGGGCGCTACCAGCGTAGATACTGTACGTGTCAAATATGTAGTGGTAAACACAGACATAAATTCCGGCCCAGGAAAAGCCAAAAAGTGCAACGGCCATAATACCCGACCACGGAGAGATCCAGGGCCTATTACTCCAGCCGAGCCAAAAGAGGGATATTGGAAGTCCCAGTGCGACAGGGAAGGCTGGTAACATCCGATATTCTGGATCAAGTTGTGCGAGTGGCCCCTTTTCTTCTTTGAGCTTAAGAGATCTATTATAGTGGTTGTACGAGTAAGCCAGAGCGAGGGCAGTATTAAGCGCAATGCCGGCAGCGATAGCACAAAATACTGTTCCAGTTAGACCAAGGGAAAAGTTGTATGTGTCAGAGAACAGAAAATGAATCCCAGCGAGAAATCCAAAGACAATAACGTAGACGACGACAAGCCAGAGCCCTAGAAATATGACAATGTACTATTATAAAATTAGTTTTCAGTGCCGGTAAGATATTTGAGAGGTCAACATACTTCATGAGTGCACATGATAAATGCACGATGCAAATTTGCTTTTAGACGTTCACTGAGGGAGCTCTGCATCTCAATCGGAGCCCTGTATTGGTTGGAGCCGGTTGTTTTTCTAATTTTTGCAGCTTTCCAGCTGAGCAAGGTAGGAGAATATGTCTCTGGCATGAAAAAGAACGTTACTATGAATGTGACGCCTGACAGAATAACAGCAATCCAGTCGGTCCATCTCCATGAGATTTTCTCACTTTGAACGATCCAAGCACCAGCTACCGGAGGAAAAGCTGTACCTAATCATTCAGGTCAAAAGAGCATTCTAAATAGCATATATCCTTTACGCACCGAAAAAGCTCCAGAGAGCTACTAAAGGCCAAATAATGCCCCTGCCTTCTTGTCCATATAGATCCGCAATACTAGCCCCGTGAACTGCAAGAATCGTGCTTGCTCCTAAGCCAGCAAAAAATCTGCAACTCATCTGCGTTGCAGAGTTTTTGGCTAGTGCAGTTCCAAGGATGAAGAAGAAATGAATGACTCTTCCCACGATGTAAATCGGATTCCGACCAACTGTTTCAGTAATTGGTCCGGTGAGTAAAGCTCCCGCAGCGATGCCGAACACGAACATCGCGGACCCCACTGATGCTATTCGAGAAGTGGTATCATACTCGGCAGCGATGACAGATATCGCCTGAGAGTCTGCGGCGGAGCACCAGTCGAGAGCGAAAACATTGATCGATACAAGAAACGAAACCCATAACTTGTAGCTGAAAGTCCAATTTCGTGGATGCGACGAATCCAAAGGGCCGTCCCAATCAACCAGTATGCGCTCATCTTCTATGATCTCATCACTTTTCGTCGGCGCTTTTTCCTGTCGTGGCGGAGATGGAACCGTCGGCTTTAGACGTCGATATTGAAGGAATGATTGCATCTCCGCTACACAATTCCCTGCGGATTGCTATGTCTGCTCCTTCATGTAGCTTTAAGAACCCTACTAGCTCAACTATCTGTCCCACCCCGCCACGCCCTGCCAGGTACTTTTAGTACTCTTTGACATAACCATGTCACATGGAGGCCTAAGCTGTATTCGATAAGAGAACGCAGATTGATGCTCCTTGTCGATCATACTCTACCCCCAGGGTAAGTTTTCAGCATGCACTGAAACCTTGCTCATAAATATTATCCCCACTAGTCTTATGAAATCCCTGCTAGTCTTCACACCAAAAGAAATTGAAAATGTTGGCCTGAGTAATCAGGCCTTCTACTGGACTGCTGCTTTGATCTCTTTCTTCCCCTCCCTTACCTACGCACTACAATAGACATCGTTGCTGTTACTGTCTACAGAATCATCATCATCATCAGCATTTTCATCTAAGAGAATCAATAAATCGTTACTCTTAACATTTAGCATATTTCAAAGGCCAATTATTCTTTAAAAGATGAGCCAGGTACAACCAGCAGCTCATACAAACAACGCGAAACGATTAAATAGAGATCAGCGTCTCCAGGTAAGCCCAATTTTCATGGTAAATAAATATCCGAGGTAACACGTCTAGATCAAAACTCTCCACGATTCGGGAATGAATCAGACAAATATTGCAAAACAAATCGGCATATCTCGAAACCAGGCCAGATACACCCTTTGTACTTCTTACATTGAACCCAAGAAAGCTGCAGGTCGGCCCCCAACACTGTCCTCTTCTGACGTTGTCCGGATTGAGGCTTTCATAACATCATCCTCCGAAGGTCGTCGAATGTCATGGTTTGAACTTGCCCATGGCCCCTTTCGGGATTTTGGAGTGAGTGAAAGGGTTATTCAAAACGAGCTAAAGAAAGGGGTTACGGATGTCATACAGCGCTGAAAAAGCCTCCCCTTTCTGAAGAGGTTAAAAGGAAGCGTCGGGCGTGGGCCGAAGCCCACAAAGACTGGACTGTTGAAGATTGGATGGCGATTCTTTGGACTGATGAGAACTGGGCCATAGACGGCCAACATAAGAGAGAATGGGTAACGCGAAAGGTTGGTATCTTTGTACCTCAACTAATAAAAAATACCGATCTAATACTCAGTTCAAGATAGGTGATGAAGTCAGCGCCACCTGCGTAGTGGAAAAGGTGTGAAAGAGTCTTGGCTTAGTGATTTGGGGAAGTTTCGCAGGGATAGAGGAAGGTCCTTTCCTTTTCTGGGAGAAGGAATGGGGGTCTATTACCTCAGAATCATACTCTCAGTGAATTGTACCGCTGATTGATGGAATGGTGAGCATGAGACCATGGGTTTCTGTGATGCAGGACAATGCTCCTTCACACAGCGCAGCGGGAACAATCGAAGAGTTCCGGGAGAGGTTCATTACTCCGATCGACTGGCCTCTGTATTCTCGCGACCTGAATCCAATTGAGCACGTATGGGATAGTATGAAAGATTACATACAGTACCATTACCCGAGATTGGAAAGGGGAAGGCAGCGATCCTACGATGAACTTCGAGGAATAGTTAAAGAAGTATGGAATGACGCGACTAAGCCGGATAAGCTTGAGAAGCTTATCAGAAGCATGCCCACTAGTTGTGAGGCAGTCATACTTGTCCAAGGCGGGCCTGTAAAATATTAGATCTGCTATGTAAAGTAAATTTACGTGTACTTATTTATCTGAACTCGATTAAATTCAAGAAATGTTACCAATTTGAGTTAAGCTTGTGAACTAGTGCCAGTGGTGAAAACCTCTGTTGGGCAAAAATACCGTACATATAATACTTGTCAGAATGTCTGCAAACCTTATCTCAGAAAAGATGCTACCTAACTAGGCTTAAAGGATCCGATTTCGCCCCACAAATTGAATCCACTGGTGAAAACTTACTCTGGGGGTAGAGTAGGACGATCATTAACTTGAGCATGGATATGGTTTGTTGAATATTCCGGCAACCTAGGCCTACTATGTGTACTAGCGCTAGTAAATTATTTTTTGCAACTCCAGCGCTTGCTAGCGCTATTTAGTCTTGATGATTCCGAGTTTGTGAGTACACCCCAATCCGCCGGCAAACTTCAACTAAACCCCAAGTCTCTGCCATATAAGTCTACATGATGTTTTTTTAGGTAATGCTCATTGTTAGAGTCTACACAATGAAAACATCTATCGTTGTTCTTTCTATCACATGTACTGTTCTAAATAACGTTCCCAAAGAGATTATTACTACAATACTACAGGCCTAAGTCAACGATATTGTATTAGCGTGACAGGGGCCTATTTAAATTGATGACTATTACGAAAGAGGTAATAACTCTAGAGCCCAATTATCCAATCGTTCAATACAGTAGAACCCCTCTTAACTAATAGTGGGTCCCGGTTTAAATGTTGAAAAGATACATTGTAACTTGGACTTTTATATTTGCAATACTTACCCTTACAAGTCATTTTGCATGTAGGGGTAAGTATTGCAAATATAAACGGTAAAATATCTATGAATCTCTTCAGTAATTATGCCGGGACCCACTATTAGCTAAGAGGGGCTCTACTGTAATACTATTTCCCCGCACTGTAAAACTTTTATTCTTGGAATACCCAAATATTTTCTCCCCACGTTCTAAATACTGCCATAACCAGGCCGATCGAACACGTTATGGAAAACTCAGCTTCTACGACGGAAAGAAGCCTTCCTACTCCCCCGGATCCCTTCATTCCCTCTTCCCCCTCTTTCGCGCCACCATCGCTACCGTCATCCTCGGCTGCAACCAATTCTGCAGTGTGTAACAGGCACATCCTCCAGCCTATTCCTCCATCGAAACGCGTATCCACGGATGCCGGTCCAGAAACTACTGACCATGGCTCCGAAAACACCAACTCCTTCCTCCCTCGCGAGATCTCGGAGATAATTGCGGCAAGGCAGCTACGTGAACGCGCCTGGCAAACTCGAGTGATGATTTGTACAAGTGTGATCAGCAACATTGATAGTACCATTAGCAGTTTTAAAGACGAAAATCAGAAGGGCGAGGCCACTGCTCTGAGGACATATCTCCATCAGGCAATATCCCTCTTTGTTGCTTCTGGCGCTCCGCAAAATCCTCCAGTCCCATTACATTCGCGACCAGCTCAAGGTACGAATACTTCTAAAACTACGGAATCAAACAAACCTGTAGCGGCAGCAACCCCAGTTATTCCATTTGTTTCACCCCGTGCCAATAATTCAGTGCATGCGACTCCTCTGAGACAGCACACATTGCCACAAAAACCGCAATTGAACGGCAGCACATGGGCAACCTTGGCCCGCAAAGGTCTCAAGAAAGCAAGAATAGACTTACAAAACAGTCAATCATCAGTGATACCTCCTAATAACTTTAAAAAGACAGTGGCAGCGAAGCATGCTGACGGGACGAATGCAGCTGCCTCTCAGGATGCTCGACTTTTTGTTCGGCTCCCTCGAGAGCACGAGTGGGGTAAACTTTCACCCGCTGGTCTTCGTGAATTAGTAGTGAAAAGATTGTCAATATCACCTTAATTGGAAAGATTAAACCCGTCAATTCGGGATTCGCCTTGAGCCCCTCAAGTTCCAGCGCGAGGGACGAACTACTCAAAGCAGAAGATGGCCTTTTCTTGTCTGGTGCCAAACTTGTGTGACGGCGTCCACACCGCCACAATTCGCCAACGACCTAGACCCCAATTTGTGATTAGTAATTTAGTTCAATCGTAGTAGCCGTAGCGCTACGCACAGACCAAATTGAGATTGACTTGTATTTAGTAGACTCAACTCACAGTTCCTAGAGGATTGTACAACCTCGTCCTAATTGAATCATATCCCATACTTTTGCATCCGCCCCTGTGACTTTTCTGCCCCAGATTAGCGGCCGCTGCCTGTGCCGTCCGACCACCCGTGACAGTAGGTTGTACCATCACTTCAGGAGAATTGCTCTGCTCTTCAGCGGGCGCTCTTGGAGCTCTCAATCGAATCAACTTCACGCCATTCGAAGTCTGATTTTTATTTATTTTTTTTTCTCGTATCGACACCTACATCAATTCTGCCCATCAAGCGGGTAGCTCTAGATGTCCGAAGAACTATCACGAGAATCTGGCCATCAAAATATGGCACGTCTAAACGAAGGGGATACTATCACCGACCAACTTGATAATCTCCCGAAAGATGAACTCTGCGCTAAAAAAAAGATTCTTGAGTTAGCAGATAATGTCAGGTACTTATACCAGCATTGGAAAAATCACCCTGAAGAATTCAAGCACGATCACGAACGACGCAACAGGAGACGCGATACCTTATTGTCAATACCCTCTCATGAAATCAAGTGCGAAGATCCTCAAGATCAAATTCATACTAATCTTGCTCTCGATCTGCAGGAGTTCACGGATTGGTTCGTCAATAACAGGGCGGATATCGCTCTACGATTCACATCCGCTACTGAACTATCTGAATCTGTAAACGAGAACCCAGAGCTCTGGTCTAAATTCATCAGATACCTCTCCAACTCCCTACATTATGCTGATTTACATATAACCTCCCAAGAATCAGAAATACAACGCCTATTAGCTTCTAACGAAGACCTGACTGCAGGCGTCCAGGCCCAATTTCCTCCGCACAAGAAGCAACAATATCGTGATGAAATTACAAAACTTAGGAGTCAAATTTCTGACCTAACGCGGGAGCGGGACGATCTCAAAAGAGCTCTAACAGAACATTCAACAAGCAAAGATTTTGATAGTGACGATGAGTTTCTTGAAAAAAAAAACGAAAAACAAGTCCGTTTTGCCCCAAGCAGGATTGTCCACGGTCGCCCAGATCACTTGCCACGATCAGGTTATACTTGGAGCGAGTCTAATGATCACAGTTCCGCTAGACCTCCTAACCACACGGACACGTTCGATGGAAAGAATCGGGAAAAGTACGATGAATGGTTGGACAAGCTCCTAGGCCAGATTAAGACCCACGACAACTGGTTCACGACTGAGGACCGAAAGCTCACGTACTTAATGCGTCACCTTACCGGCACCCCGTATGATCTTCTAAAGGACAAATATGACGAACGAACCCGGTCTAACCCTAAGCACAATCGTACCTTATCGGATGCAATCGCTGATCTTGATCGTGCCTTCCGTTCCCGACACATCCGCCGTAACGCAAAAGCAAAGCTAGAGTCGTTACGGATGGGTAGTAATGAAACTTTCGCTGAGTTCTACGCAGTTTTTCAAGCCCAAATTAATAAGCTTGACTATCACGATGATGATAAAATTGACGAGTTGAAATTTCGTCTTAACAGCCGCTTCGCAAGCAAAATCCTGGGGCGTAATGATACGTACGAACAACTAGTTGAATACTGCTACGCTCTTGATTCGGAATTGAAAATGTACGACGCTCGTCGACCGGCTTCTGCATTCTCTAAGGGAAATAACGACCCATTAAATCCAGCTAAATCAAAACCTCGTCTAGATCATGCCACCATAGAGCTAGGTAAATCTATCAAACCCCTCTCAGAACTCTCCCTGGACGAACTCAAAAATTACCGAAACAATCTCCCGCGATCGGCTGTCATTAGGCAACGACTAATTGACGAAAACCGCTGTCATCGGTGTATGCAACAAGGACACACCGGGCTCGACAAAGTATGTCCATTCAATCGCCTTCCCCCGTCCGTGAAATTCAAAACAAATAACGGTGCCTTCCTCAATCAAACCTCTATCTACGAAGAGTGAAAAGACACTGCCTGAGCGATAGTCGCCGCTCAGGCCAATATATCACTGAATCAAAATCATGTAATCTACCGTTAGTCATAGCCTCTGCAGCAGTTGATAGCAATAAAGTATTAGATGGGTCTCATTTAACAGCCCAATGCCAATTAAACAATGAACCTTCCACTTTCACATGCTTGCTTGACTCCGGCGCATCTGCCTATGGTTTCATAAGTCGTTCAGTAGCGCAAACACTCCATCTTCCTCTACTCCCTCTTGCAAAAGCAAAGTCACTTAACCTTGCTGATGGCACTTCGACTCGGCAGAAAATTTCTCATACTACACTCGTACGCGTTTCGTTGGGAAACCACTCGGAACAAGCGAACTGCTATGTGATAGATACACATCTTGATCTAATACTAGGTATGCCTTGGTGGGCGCGGCATAACCCGAAAGTAGACTGGCCCACCAGACATATTACTTTTGACTCTCAATATTGCCGCAAAAATTGTCTTGATGGGACCATTTCTTTTACCGCTAACCTCAACTCATCAGATAAGTCTTGCGCGCCGTCGGAAGACACGACGCTCCCACAATATGATGAAGTATGTGCAATCGATTCCCAGTCATTTGAGCAACTTCTTGAAACGCCAGGCGTTGTGGCTTACGCTCTTGTCCCGGACCCCTATAAAAAACACGAGCCCGTCAATGCCTGTAAAATCTCTACTGATGACTTTGCCAAATTTATGCAGTCCGGCCCGCTGATGTCCATCGACCAAATCCGAGATCAACTACCCGATGAATTCAAAGACTTCGCAGATGTATTTCTTCGCAAAGATGCCAACAACTTATCGCCGCATCGCCCCGGCAAAGACCATGAGATCCGGTTAAAAGACGGCGCGGATCCCCCGTTCAAACGAGGATATGCGATGTCAAGAGACGAACTTGATGCAGTAAAAAAATATATCGATGATAACCTCTCCAAAGGCTTTATACGACCGAGCTCATCGCCTTACGCCGCTCCCGTCTTATTGGCAAAAAAACCTAATGGAGGTCTCCGCATATGCGTAGACTACCGAGCGCTAAACAATATTACCATTAAAAATAGATACCCGATCCCGCTCATTAACGAAACTTTGGATAGGTTAAGCCAAGCAAAATTTTTCACGACGCTGGATGTCATCTCGGCGTTTAACCGTATACGCATCAAACCCGGAGACGAAGAGAAAACTGCCTTCACCACCCGCTACGGGCAATTTGAGTACCTAGTGATGCCCTTTGGACTCTGTAACGCTCCAGGCTCGTTTCAAAGCCTCATTAATGATTCTATTAGAGAATATCTAGATGAATTTGCATCGGCGTACGTAGACGACATCCTAGTATTTAGTGATACCTATGAAAACCATGTGAGCCACGTATGCAAAATACTCCATCGGATGCGTCAAAACGGATTGCAATTGGACATAAAAAAATGCCATTTCATGGCCAAAGAGGTCAAATACTTGGGGCTATTTATTTCAGTTGACGGTATAAGAATGGATGAGTCCAAAGTGAAAACAATCGTTGATTGGAAAACTCCTATCTCGGTCAAAGATGTTCGAGCCTTTCTAGGCTTTGCTAACTTTTATCGAAGGTTTATTAAGGGCTTCTCGCAAATTTCTGCTCCTCTTACGAACCTAACAAAGACTAAATTGCAATCTATAGCCAAACGTCCATGCCTAAATTGGACCCAGGAATGCCAAATCGCGTTCGAAAAATTGAAAACTGCATTTACAACAGCCCCGGTGCTCTCACACTTCATACATGGCCTCGATATCTGGGTAGAAACAGACGCATCTAATTATGTCGTCGCAGCCACGCTTTCTCAGTCAATCCGTGGAACGCTAAGACCGATTGCTTTCCTTTCCATGAAAATGTCTCCACAAGAATGTAACTATGATATTTACGACAAGGAATTGCTCGCCATTATACGAGCCTTCGAAGCTTGGCGTCCCGAACTTTATTCCACTGAAAACCCGATCAACGTACTTTCTGACCACAAGAACCTTCAGTACTTCATGTCATCTAAACAGCTTAATCGGCGACAAGCGCGATGGGCTGAGTTCCTTTCTCAGTTCAATTTCGTCATCACTTATCGACCTGGAGTAGACGGAACTAAGCCAGATAGTCTTACACGCCGCTCACAAGATCTGCCTACGGAAATGCACGACGAAAGAACAAGGCATCAAACCCAAATCGTACTTCAAAACCATAATCTTGCACCAAGCATAAGAATCGCCTCACTCACTAGTCCACGTGCCCCTCGCAAGTTTGATGATACGAAGTCCGAATCTCTATGGTCTACTGACGTAATTGACCATGTTGACATCAATTTGCGAATCTCACAAGCATATTCTCGTGACCCTGTCATCAGGCAACTAATTGAACTCAAAAATAATAACGCTGTTAGCTTGCCACCCCACCTTTCCAAAATGCGTATTTCGCTAGTAGATCTTGAAATAAGAAACAACCGGCTCTACCACCCCGGACGACTTTACATCCCGCCAAATAATGATCTCCGTACCACGATTATCAAGAACCACCACGATATGCCGGCCGCAGGCCATGGTGGTCGCCGCGCAACTTACGCCCTACTTAGTAGAAAGTTTTTCTGGCCCGAAATTTTAAAAGATGTCGAAAACTACGTCAAAGGCTGCCACTCCTGTAAACGCGCAAAACCATTTCACAATATATATCAAGGTTTTCTTCGGCCCTTGGATCCACCTTTTCATAAATGGAAACATCTATCAGTTGATTTTGCCGAGGACCTACCGCCTTGCAAACACGACGGAAAAACTTATCGCCATATTATGATTGTAGTCGATCGCTGCTCAAAAGGTCGGCGATTCATACCGCTCACTAGTCTCACCGTCAACGAAATCGTCCACGCCTTTCGCCGGTTTGTGGTAGCATATGACGGTTACCCGGACTCTATAGTGTCCGACAGGGGCCCTCAATGGACCTCACATTTTTGGAAACGGTTTCTTGCAAGGATGGGTACTAAGATCAAACTAACCTCATCGTATCACCCTGAGTCGGACGGACAAACCGAAAACGCTGTTCAATTTTTAAAACAATATTTACGCCTGTTTGTCAAATACGATGAGGATGATTGGGTCGATCTATTGCCTGAAGCCCAGCTTGCAGCGCTCAACCATCCCAATGAATCAACGGGCCTTACCCCATTCTTCATTGATCGAGGTCATCACCCCAACTTTAGTGTCAACCCCCCTGATGAATTAGCGCCACAAGACCCCGTTAAATTGCAGCAACAATCTGCAGATCAAATCGTTAATCGAATACATGCTGTTCAAACTCATCTGCAGCAATCTTTGCTCTGGGCGCAAGCTAAACAAGCCTATTTCGCTAACAAACACCGGCAACAAACTCCATCTTATAAAGTCGGTGACAAAGTATGGCTAGATGCACGAAATCTGAGGACAAATCGTTCTAACAGATTGGGACATAAAAATTTGGGTCCATTTACGATTTCTAGAGTTGTACATGAAGGATCCGCTTACGAGCTCGAACTACCATCGACATTAAAAATACACAATGTCTTTCACCCTTGGCTCCTACACCTGGATGACTCTACACCTTTGTTGGGGCAACGAAATGCCCCACCACCACCGATAAAAATTGCAAGTGATGGAGAAGAATTTGACGAATTCGAGCTTGATCAAATTGTTAATTCACGCATGTTTGGAAGCCAACTCAAATACCAGGCTACATTTGTCGGAGATAATGACTGGAATATAAGGCCCAAATGGCAACCCTGGCATCACTTTAAAAATTCTCCGCTTGCAATCGCAGACTTCCACCACAAGAACCCAGGAAAACCTGGCCCACACAAAACATTTGTCCGCCCGTTGGAATGGCAACACCCCGATATTATATAAAAAAAAAAAGAAACCACCCGTTTCTTTACTTATGGTCCTTGTACCATAATTTCGTTTTTCTTTTCTCCTCTCTTTATAATTATTCCTTTTGAGGGGGGGTAGTGTGACGGCGTCCACACCGCCACAATTCGCCAACGACCTAGACCCCAATTTGTGATTAGTAATTTAGTTCAATCGTAGTAGCCGTAGCGCTACGCACAGACCAACTTGAGATTGACTTGTATTTAGTAGACTCAACTCACAGTTCCTAGAGGATTGTACAACCTTGTCCTAATTGAATCATATCCCATACTTTTGCATCCGCCCCTGTGACTTTTCTGCCCCAGATTAGCGGCCGCTGCCTGTGCCGTCCAACCACCCGTGACACTTGAAGCTGCCTCAAACTGGGTTCAGCTTCTCATACCTACTGTTCCTACAAACATTTCCAGATTTGATGATCGCCTGGAAGTGACTCGCTTAGAGGTAACGAAAACTATGCTAATGGATGAGATTGAACGAGTCACTTCGGTGCGCCCTGTCACAGTGAAGCTATTCGGTTATCAGAGATTTGGTGCACCCCATAGAACTTGGATGGCCTTCTTTTCAAAGGCACCTCGCCCTGGCTTTAGGGTCTTCGACGAATCGGGGATGGCAGCTAAATTTAAGAAACAACGTGCAATTAACTTTTGTAAGCGTTACAACGGTCACCATCCCTACAAAACCTGCTCGCGGGCACCCTCCTGTGGGAATTGTGGCTCTACTATGCATGCTGAGGACGAGTGCAGAGCCCCAACTAGATGCAGAAACTGTGGGGGTCCACACCGATCAGATAGTGTAAAGTGTTTGGCCCGCCCTAATCGCGCTGGAGCACCCACTAAGGAACAGCTCAAAGTTTACCGTCAGGCAGGGGACCGCGAATATCAGTTGCTAGTCCGTGGAAAAGCAGCTGAATCAAAAGCGGCAGCTGCTGCGGAAGCTGCTGCTGCCTCCACTAATAGCCAGGACTCTAGTAATACTTCCACAACAGAGGATATTCAAGCGTCACCTGCCGAGGAAGAGGCAGGTGACGAAATGCGTTTATGAAAGGCTCCTCACGGGGCCGCCACTCCCTCCCTTCTTTGCTAAAGTTTATGTCAGTCAATGTGGGAAGAGGGGGCACGACGCATGATATCGCGCTAGCTCGCGCATGTGAGTTGCAACTCGATATCTTGTTGATACAAGAACCATGGTGGTCGGGTCGGTCAAAATCCCATCCCTATTTTGATTGCCATATCCCGTTCGGTGGTACAGATGTCCGACCCCGCGCCATTACCTACACCCGGAAGAATCCCAAGGAAGTAGTCGCAGTCCAAAAGTTTCCCTCATCTACCCCAACAGGAGACTATTGTTGGGTTGTAGTAAACGGAATAACATTTCTAAATGTGTACAAAGCGCCACACGATCCTTCAGCAGTTGAACCATTGTTAAACTGGACCCCTGATCCAAAATCAGTCGCTATTGGTGATTTTAACTCGGTACACTGGGCCTGGAAACCTTGCGCCGCACGCACTTATGGGCAGGGTGAAGAAATTGAAAAATGGGCTGAAGACCACAATTTGACATGCCTGATAGTTAGAGAACCCACTCATTGTGCTGGGAATACTTTGGACTTAGCGTGGACAAATATTGTTGAATCTAGCGCGTGGGATGACAGGGAGGAATGTATGACTAGTGACCACCTACCTATCTGTGGATAAATATTCAGTCAGAACCAACCAAGAACAGCCAAAAGGGGACCTCTGCGCGTGTCAAAAGAGAATCTACCTCAGTTTGCAAAAGTAGTCTCGAAGTGGTTTCCACCGCTTCCCTTTTTAGACTCCGTTGAACAGTTAGAGAACTTTGCACAAGGTATTTGCAGAGCATTAAAAGATGCGCTGAAGGCAGTTGGAAAACGGCGGAATAAGGCGTCTGGTAGAGCCGCACCCTGGTGGACTCCAGACTGTAAAGAAGCCCACCTACAATATCGATCTGCTGCCTCGATTGCAGAACGCAACCATTATGCAAAATATTTTCGGGCTACAGTCGCTGCTGCAAAGAGAGAGTATTGGAAACGAAAGGTAGAAGCCATGAAATCTTCCTCTGACGTCTTTGGACTCATGCGATGGGCTGCTCCTAGACAAATGAAGATACCCCCACCTCTCATGCACGAAGGAAGATTTGTTTCGGATCAAGCCGAACGTGCAGAAATTCTACGCGACACCCTCCTGGCTCGATTTCAGGCTTCAGACGACCTCGCCCCCTGCTCGCTTTCAAGTGTGACTCACATACCTTGGACGGAAGATCTATCAGATCTCGAAGTACGGACCTGCACTATTGGTAGTGGTAATACTTGCCCAGGTGCTGATGAAATTTCAGTGGAACTACTAACAGCCTGCTGGAAAGACATTGGGACTCATGTCACACAGCTATTTCGCGCATGCGTCAGATTTGGTTACCACCCTTCATGCTTTAAACTCGCAGAAGTCGTGTTTCTTCAAAAGCCTGGACGGGATCCTTCTTTACCAAAGGGATGGAGACTGATATCACTTCTTTCCTGTCTTGGGAAAGGCTTGGAGAGGCTACTAGCAAAAAGGATGTCACACCTGGCGATTGTGTGTGATATAGTGGGCGAACAACAATTCGGGGCATTGCCAAAACGGTCTGCCAATGACTTAGTCTCTTGCGTCGTGTATGATATCGAGGAAGCTCGTACTCAGAAGTGGGCTTCAACATTTGTCACCCTGGACGTCCAGGGAGCATTTGATGCGGTCCTACACAATCGACTTTTACGCCGGATGCAATCACAAGGATGGCCTGCACACATTTTGAGATGGACTTCTTCGTTCTTGACTGGTCGCTTAGTTCAAGTGCGCCACTTAGACGGTGTAACAAGCCCTAAGGAGCTCTTCTGTGGAGTACCTCAAGGATCTCCAATATCTCCGCTCTTATTTCTTTTATACATGGCAGAACCTATGCGCAGCGGAAATACGAAAGCCCGATTCAGCTATGCCGACGATGTTGGAATATTGGGTATTGGGCGTACAACTTAGGAGTCTGCAGAAAAAGCCCAGCAAGAAGTAGATTCTTTACTAGATTGGGCTCAGAGAAATGCTGTGTTTTTCGAAGTGGCAAAGTCAGAAGTCATACAATTTCCAGGACACGCTCAAGAGGAATCTGTAGGGATCCGAATAAACGGAAATTTAGTAGAACCGACCGAGCACATCAGATGGCTCGGGGTGCATCTAGACCAAAAGCTATCTTTTAAGCATCATGTGACTTCATGGTGTAGCAAAGCCCTCAAGGCGGCTCAGCATATGCGTCACCTGAATTCAGTCAAACGTGGAGCTGCTCCAGGTCCTTTGGTGACCGCGGTTAATGCATGTATAGTTCCAGTAGCAACTTTTGGCGCAGAAGTATGGTGGCCCGGGTTAACACGGGAGACTACTCGGGGGATTGTTACGCCTGCGACCTCGCATTTCTGTAATCTTATCGATAAAGCGGTGCACCTAGCTATTAGATCTGCACTACCAGTATGGAGAACAACGCCCAACGTAGTTCTTCATAGAGAAGCAGGCATACCTCCGGCTCGGATTATTCTCGAAGGCATTCGCTTACGACTCGCCGCTCGTCTTAATTCCTTGGATAACCGGCACCCACTCCGAACTAGAGCCAGCCTGTGTCCGAACGTGGGCACCCTTAAGTACAAAAGAAAGGCAAGGGTAACGAAATATCCTGGCTCTCTAATGTTACGGGTGCAACGTGCATATCGACAGCTCCCTCCGGCCGAGCTTGCCGAACCACTTCCCCCACCAGTATATCATACAAAGCTTGGGACTAAGCCGGAAGGGGTGGAAGTCCATTCGAAGTGGGTGTGCTCGGTCTCTCCTACTGATATCTGCGCTTACTCAGACGGGTCATCTATTGGCCACGGCCGTTCTTCCTGGGGATTTGTCCTCCAGCGAGGGGGCGTCACGTTCGAAAAGGGAAAAGGTGCTTTACATGGTGGCGAAGTATACGATGCAGAAATCGTAGGCGCCACTGCAGCACTTAAGGCTGTAATCCCAGCAAGGCGATTTGGGGAGAAGATATTTGTTTTACTGGAAAATCAGGCAGCTGTTCAGGCATTACAGACAGGAAAGTCAACTTCTTGCCTCCAGAAAACACGCATTTTTCATGACGTCGCCAGAAAAGTTAACGCAGTAGTGAGATGGGTTCCAGGCCACTCAAAGATTACCGGGAATGATGAGGCAGATGAGCAAGCCCGAGCTGCAATACAAGAACTACCAGCGCCACAAAGCACACCGGAATATATTACTTTAGCATATCTTCGTCGAATTATATACCAGCGTCGATAGGATCTAATAGACGAGTGGTGGTCAAAAGTATACCAGCTCGATATAAAGAGTTAGATCTCCAAATGCGTCGTCGTAAGCCACCAGAACTTCGCCTTTCTCGTCGACTACTACACGGACTCCTAGCAGCAAGAACAGGCCACGGAGATTCTGCGGCGTATCACCGTTGCTTTCACCATGAAGACGCGAATTTAGAATGCGATTGCGGGCTTGAGAATTCGCCCACCCACTTCTTTCGCAGTCGAAAAAATGCCGCCAAGGTACGGAAGCTTAGGAAAGGGGCCACATTGAATGAATACATAAATCAACTCCTGGGGGCTCTGTATGTTGAGAAGTTTACAGAATTCGCCAGGGAAACAGGCTGTTTCGGGAGTCTGCCTGCACACTCATCCTCTGCTGGACGCGAGGGTAGTAATCGTCTAGTTTCCAGGAATCAACATTTGACAGGGCTGTAAACTTGTGTGAGAAGTACAGGTTTAGCCCACGAAACGGGGACGAAGACGGCGTTTCTACCTGTACGTGGTGTCCCCTACGAACCTGGAGTTTATCTTCAGAGCCAACAGAAACACGCATTACTTGGTCACGGAGGAAAAGTCATCCAAACGAGTTTCCGGGGCGTACCCAGCTCCCCTTATGGTGGTGATGGATTAGACTAAGTTGGCCCTTTTTACCAAGATGAATTCTCACTGTTTACAGATATTCTGACATTATACTGTCTCCCGAGGAAAGAGCACCGCTACCTGAGCGCTGGTGGTGTCGGTATAAGGAGGATATCTGGACTATGGGATATTAGGGAGATACAGATGGGGATAAGCACCTCGTGTGGCTTTGGTGTCTAGGCCTCGCCTGGCTGGAGTTACAGGTTTTTTGAGACTTTTTCCCGCGTACCGGTTTCCATGGCTGCTCTTTTTCAATTTTTTTGAGCAGAAGGTTCCGTAGAATAGGTTGTAGAAAAGGTGGTTGAATTCTACGGGTAATTACTGAGCTAAATGGCTACCCGTCATGGGTCAATGTATCAATGATCTTAGGTTCGAGGTAAAAGTGGATAGGAGCACTGTAGAAGGTGTGGCCTGGGTCAGAGAGGAGCCCTAGTGTTATAATAGTCTTGGACTCTACATAGCACGAATAAACAAAACTACTACTACTAACTACTACTTAGCCCACGAATTGGTTTTCATTTGATCGCAGTTTGGGGGTTAGGTTCATATTATAAATGGGGTCTTGCGTTGTTTTATTTGTCATGGTGAGCAGCATTATTAGTTGGTGCGAACGAGTAGGGCACGCTTCCGGGCATGATCCCTGCCGGCTCCACCGGTCCTGCACCCTAAACGGACATGGGGCTCTAGCTTAGGACCTTAACGTAAATAAATAAATAAATAAATTCTCCCCACGTACAAATTATTACATCCTACCACCAACTTGGATCAAAAAAAAATGAGTACCACTAATTTATTATCGCAGCGTCATCGAAATTAGATTTCATCGGAAGACTGTATCTGCGCTAAAACATTGCGAAAACATACGAACAAAACAATCGAACAAATTGCCAAAGATCTAGGGCTATCCTGGCACCAAGTTCAACTCGCTTGTGCCCGACACATTGAGAGTCCAAGTGTTCGGACTGGGCGCCCGCATGTACTCTCAAGTCAAGAGATAGATCAATTGGTGGCCTTTGTAAGGTCTTCATATAAGGCTCGATGGATGAGTTATCTGGATCTGTCACTAGATCCATTTAGGGAATGAAACGTTGGTCAAAGATGCATTCAAAGGGCTCTCAACAGTAGGGGTTATTCTCGACACCGGGCTCGCTCAAAGCCGGTACTGCGTGACCTTAACAAAACGAAGAGGATTGAGTATGCCCAAACTCACATAAACTGGTCTTTGGATGATTGGAGTCGAGTTCTCTGGACCGATGAGACATGGGCTACCGGTAACCCTCACAAAAACACTTGGGTGACTAGATTGGTAAATACTGAAGCTATCTAAATTACGTCTAGCTCTAATGCGCTATTTATTTCGATGAACAGGCTGAAGACTGTTGTGTAGATATAAGGTGTTTGAAGGGGAATGGCTGGATGTTCTGGGGATCTTTTCTGGTATCTCAAAAAGGTCCACATGTTACATGGGACAAAAGATGGGGAAAAATTAACCAAGCTAGCTTCAGTGGAAGGGTTGTGCCATCAATTATCAACTATCATAGAGAGCACCCGGGCTCAATACTCATGCAAGACTCGGCACCTGCTTATCGAGGCCGGGTGTTAGATGAACTTGCTGGAGCGGGCATTGAGTTGATGGAATGGCCTCCCTTCTCCCCAGATTTAAATCCTATTGAAAATGTCTGGATTATCATGAAAGATAAAATGCAGTTTTATTTCCCCGAATTAAGAGGGCAACGGCTGCCAATTTCAAGGATTCTTGCAATAGTCCAAGCTAGCTGGGACTTAATCGCTGATGAACATCTTACGCCACTTCTCGCGAGTATGCATTCGAGATGCCAGGCAGTTTTGGATGTAAATGGGGGGCACACTCGTTTCTAAATTTCGGATTGTTTTTCTGTGTATTGTCTAAAGTCGTGTGCAAAATGATAGAATCCGTAGCATAAACAGGCGTATCACAGTAAAGATTTGAAAAAATTATTAAATGAATCCAAATTTGAAACAAAAAAGATAAGAAATTCAGAATCTTAGAACATCGTTCACTATTGTTTGATAAAATAAAAAGCAATTTTCACATACAAATCAAAGTTTTATTTGAAGATAGCTGCCTATTTGAGATAGAATATTTTAATTCACTCACCAAAACCCCCTATCACGCTAATGCAATATCGTTGACTTAGGCCTGTAGTATTGTAGAAATTGTTCTATCGACGTCCTCGTACTTGATAAAATAATTTTTTTGCGCTAAGCTAAGCACCCACTTGGCAGCGGGGAGAAAAACTAACTGTAAAGTTTAAGACAAAGCAATTTGATTTTTTCATGTTTTTTACATTAATGTCCGTTTGGGTCTGCGACTTCATGTATTAACCACGTATAGGCACTCTCTGCGTGCAGGTCAAGACATCTACTCCTCGGGTAATACAGTAGAACCTGTCCAAACTCATACTAGGTCCTGGGTTTAATTATTGTTAATATTTATTGAATTTTTGCAACTTACTTTTGCAACACTTACCCTTACACGTTATTTTGCGTGGAGGGATAAGTATTGCAAATATAAACGTTTAAATTCCAATGAATCTTTTCAACATTTATACGGGGGCCCACTATGAGTTTGGACAGGTTCTACTGTCAGCTTTTTCTCATACCTCTTCTATGATCTCCCTTCATCAGTGATACCCCCATATGTCTTAGGCTCTCAGAGCAGCCGTTAACTCGGTAAAATCTGTCATGATTCGGCAAGCAAACTTTCCCAGCACGTTAGAATGTTAAACTTTTTCAAGTCTTCGGCATCATTTACCTAAACCTACAACAATAGCGCACAGACTTTAATAAGAACTCAAGTAATTTATAATGAGCTGAGTAAAAATCCACACCTCTCAGCGCAGGAAATACCAATGGTTTAGATAAGTGAACGTGTACATGCGAAGGTTATCAAATCGATCTAAATTTTTAAGTTCCGGAGTTGAAGGACCGCAGTATTTAAATAAAATGAAAATGGAAACTAAAATAGTATTTTGTGTAACCCCTCGTTAACGACCCATTTTTACCCGCTTGGTCCACTTTTGAAGTGTTTTTTTTTTTTTTAAAAATCATTTTAGCGTACGCAGCTTGAGGCTATGACGCGAATGATTACGGAAGATATGTACAGTCGTCCCTCTCTAACTCGATAGTGGGTCCCGGTATAAGTGCTGAAAATATTCATTGAAATTCACCCATTTACATTTGTAATACTTATCCCTGCACGAAAAATCACCTGTGAGGGTAAGTGTTGCAAATATTAAAGTCCAAGTTACAATTAATCTTTTCAACATTTATACCGGGACCCTCTATTAGCTATGAGAGGTTCTACTGTGGTAAGTTCTTACAGGGGTTCAGGGTTAAGTGAACGCTGACAAGATGAAAAGTGATGTGCACTATATGTTAATGTTTATACTAACGAAATAAACAGAACTTATCATGTAGCCTGCGTTCACTTAGCCCCGAGCCCCTCCCCTGTAAGAACTTTCATATTCATTATCCTTGCATGTATTATTATTATTATTATTATTATTATTATTATTATTATTATTATTATTATTATTATTATTATTATTATTATTATTATTATTATTATTATTATTATTATTATTATTATTATTATTATTATTATTATTATTATTATTATTATTATTATTATTATTATTATTATTATTATTATTATTATTATTATTATTATTATTATTATTATTATTATTATTATTATTATTATTATTATTATCAACGGTTAACGCCAAGTAGGCTCGCGGGATTGACCCGGCCTCTTGTCTCCCATGGGACGATTGACGTGCTTGCGCGGCTGTAAGCCACCAAGCGTGTCAAGTTGTCTAATTACATCGAAATTATCTACACAAGCAACCCAAGTGAGTCTAGAGCTGCTGGGGAATGTTTAATTCCCGGCCAAGTGTGCGCAAATGCACAATACATAGTATATCTGGCCGCGGCTACAAAATGTACAACCGCATTATGTTCGCTCCCCAACCACCAATAAAAACTTAATCTTTTTTTTTTTTTCCCTAAAGAATATACCAAGTATCTTGAATTTTTATAAGAATCATAAGGGTCATAGTTCATAAGGCCTGACTGCTAGCATCCAATTATGAAAGGCTTGAGCACCGTCCTTCGTACTGAGAGTCCAGTTCACGTGATCTTCTAAGCAGCACCCAGTCGGATTTTTTGGTCGGCTGCCCTCTCGCCTTGAAAGCGGACAGGAGAATGGGTGTTCTGGAGACTTTTCATGGCCGCAGGAGCATTACAAATTAGCCTCGCTATGGTTGAATCGACGATGGTACTCTGCAAAATCGCCATGTCCAGAGCGTGCAGAGAGAAGTGACCCTAAACTGCGCCTTGGGATTATGAATAATTCTGCCGGGATACGCGAGCTGATCCCGATTTGGAGGTCCTTGTATCGCTTAGGCGCGTTCAGGTCCCAGTATGAGGCTAAGACTTCATTATATCTTTTTTCAAGTAGCCTATATGCACTTGCGATTGAAGCCTCGGACCTAGTTGTCTCCGAGTTGCAGGCCTGCTTAGCTAGGGTATTCGCACGTGTATTCCCAGCAATTCCTTTGTGGCCTGGGATCCACCTTATTTGAATATTTCCGATGTTGGCGGCCGCAGCTCTTTCTCTGCGTGCCCAGGTTTCACGGAGATTCTGAAATTCCATAATTTGATGGGAGCTTGAAGGGGTTAGCCAACCGCTGTGAAGGCGGATAGCAGCTTCTTCATAATCTAGACACACCGCTACGTTAGTCGCGAAGCGGGCCATGAAGTGAGAGCAGGCAGCCCGGAGGCCAGCGACTGCCCCAATAATCTCTGCGTCGTAGATATGTGCGGTATGTCCAAGCGGCACTTTTCCACAGAGAATTTCTTTCGAGCCCCGGTAGACACAGTACCCAGCTCCTGTTTTGCCAGCCTTGTTTACTGAGCCATCTGAGAAGACCTTCAGGTCGAGTGGGTTACGTTCCCGTGCCCACCTTTCGTAAGATTCAAGGCCGTTAAGGCGTCCTGATGCACCAACTTGTAGTGCCAGAGATTCACGATCGAATTGCATCCATGGTGGTTTGTAAGTGTCAGTAGATAACTCTAGCTTCTGGAGTCGACGAATCCAGGCGAAGTGGGAAGAGTTCCATCTATGGCGAAGGGGATGCCCAGGGTCAGATGCGGCAATTCTCACGGCTAGACGATCATGAATACGATCTAGCCAAGCATTCACTGGCCCCCAACCTGTTTTTCGTAGGAGCGGCGGAATAGGAAATGTCTTATAGACTGGAAGTACTGCCCAGGCGGCCCGGTTAATGGCGGTTTGCACTTGGTTTAGAGCCTACTGCGAGGTTTGGGGACTGTACCAAGTTTCCGCCCCGTACAATAGAGTTGCAAACGCACAGCCTTGAACAGCCTGCCGAAGCAGGCCGGGAGACGCACCACGGTTGGTGTTGCTTATTCGACGTACATGATCTATTACTACTCGGGATCGTTGACAGGCGAGTCGTATGTGTTCCCGGAACGAAAGCTTTCTGTCAAAATAAATCCCGAGCCACTTAATAAGTTCCTTCGAAGTGATTTCAATGTTTCCTGCCTGTAATGAAGGCTCTATGAATTTCCGTTTTTTATGGAAGTATATCAGATCAGTCTTTTGCATATCGAATAGAACCCCATTCTCTCTTGCCCAGACCAGCGAGAGATCCATCTGTTTCTGCAGCTTTGTCTGGCATTCTTTTAATGTTTTACCTGATGAGAGGAATGCAGCATCATCGGCGTAGCCAAAGCGTCCACGCGACAGTCTTAGAAGTGGTTCCATATAGAGAAGAAATAAGATTGGCGAAACAGGAGATCCTTGTGGGAGTCCGCACAGGATAGGTAGCGGTTCAGTTGTAATGTGGTCCAAGCGGATACGTACCTGCCGCTCGGATAAAAAAGAGAAGACCCATTGGATGAGACTGTTGGGCCAGCCTTGGGAGCGTAGTCTGGATATCAGACGGTTTCGAAGAACTCCATCAAATGCCCCCTTCACATCGACTGTGAGCAAGCCAGCCACCCAATTTTTTCCCCACGCTTCACGCACATCACAGAGAAGTGCAGTGGTAAGGTCACCGGCTGAACGTTTCCTGACTGCACTACATTGATTGCGGGCAAGAATCTTATGTTTAAGTACCAAGTAGGAAACACGGCGGGCGACAAGTCGCTCAAGGCCTTTTCCTAGACAAGATAACAGAGCTATTGGTCGATACGACTTCGGAACAGTTCGATCTCTTTTCCCGGATTTGGGTAGAATAATCACCGTGGCTGTTTTGAACACACGTGGATGGGTCCCAAGGTTGATGCAGTGATTAAATAAATTGGTGATGCGATCACCTAAGACCGGCCAGGTTAGACGCAGTACAGAAGTGGTTAGTTCATCTTCACCGGGGGTTGTTTGAGTGACTTGGCATGTTGCTTTAAACGCCTCCAGATTAGAAATTGCTACCCAATGGATACTACGGCATGGGACCGTAGGAGTATCCGGCGGTATATCTTCGGCCTCGAGGTGCCTACATAGTAAGGCCTTGTGTAGTAGTCGAGCTTTGGCATATGGGTCGAATACCGGATTTCTCAAGCTATCGCTATGGAGAGGTGGGGACTGATATCTAGGGGCGGCATTATGCCAACGGACAACCTTGTAGACATCAGTAAGTGTCTTTGAGTCTTCAATGCGTGATTTCCAGTAATTCTTCTTTGCCTGATGAACGACCCTCTGGAGTTCAAACTTTTCGAAAGATGCAGGGCCTACTCGACGAGCTCTAAGGTAGTCGTGAGCCGCCCGTCGGCATTCATCATTCCACCACGGAGTACCAAAGTTTCTCGCTTTTTTCCTAGGACAGGCGCCATGTAGTGCAGTATGAATCAAATTTATAATATTAATAGCTTCCGTTTCTAGTTCCTCCAGGGACGTGACCGCAGTAAAACTCTGGTTGTTGCCCAAAAGTTTTAGAAAAAGTTCACTATCCAACGCCTTGTACTGGAACTTGGAGTCAGATGTAGTTCGGCGGTCCCAACATAAGGTCGAGACCAGGGTCTCGTGGTCGGATGTGGTGTGTAGATCTGTTCGAATTTCGCATGTTGCGCTCTCATCTGTACAGAAGGCCAGGTCGAGCGTGCCTCCGCGGTTATGTGTGGGTGTGTTGGTAGGATTGAGGAGCCTGAGGCCTTTTCAACCATACCAATCAATAAGTTTTGTGCAGGGGGGTCGTGATTCGGTGACTTTTGAATCCCAAAGTGGGTGTCTGAGGTTGAAGTCACCACCTGCTAAGTAGGGAGAATCTGTGGCACTGAGAAGTACGGACAGACCCTCTCCTGCTCCCTCTGACCCCGTAGGGGCATTGTAGATATTCCATATTGGTAATTTTGCGTTATTTCCTAGAGTCACAAAGATCTGCACTATGTCTCGGGATGAGTCCGCAGCAACCTGAAATGGTCTTAATTTGGCTCCCTTTCGGACATAGGTGAAAGCCCTGGGTCGGGAGTGCCAGGTCGAAAGTGGGGAGAACGATTCGAATACTTTGTGGGCCTTGGATATCTGCTTGGAGAGATCATGGAAGATCCAAACTCCTGTATAAGTATGATGTCTAATTGATTTTCGTTTGCTATTGAAAGCGCAATATCATGTGCTGAAGAAGATCTACCAACATTCACCTGCATAATGCGGAGAGGTGCGGCTCTCCGCTGATTTTGTCTCCTGACCATTCTTACTGTGATGAAGGGATAGATTCGGGCTCAGAGCTTGATGTATGCGTCTGGTCGGCGGTGGCAGCTTTTTGCTTCAACGACTTAACGAACTCTCTACCACCTGCGGCGCGGACCTGCTTAAGTTGCATCCCTGTCGGACGGCCTAAAACCCTATTCCTGCGACGTGGACGGGCGGGGTAGGAGATATCTGTGGATAGGTGAGGACCCTTACAATTTAAGCACCTGGGAGGTTTTGTGCAAGGGCTCTCGTGTGCATCAGCCCCGCACACACCGCATTTGTTCGCCCTAGCACACGTTCTAGAAGCGTGAAACCCGTAACATTTGGTGCATGTTAATACCTCCTGTCGCTTACGAATTCTTTGTACAGATACTGCTGCACCAAAGACGCGGAGTCTAGAGGGAAATCTACTAGCTCTGCATTCCGGAACGCAGATTCGAATATAGCCAGTTGGCTCCTCACTCTGTTGAGAACGTAAGGTCCAGTTCATGTATCTGATGGGAACTGATTCACGGACAGTGGCGAGTTCCTCTTGTAGGAGACCCTCGAGGGGGTCGCAGAGTCTGTCAGACTAACCATCGTGACATCGAACTTTCTTCTTGATGGGCCCTATTACAAATGTCGTCCAGGATTCTTGTCGTTCAACAAGAGCATTCCCAAAGCGGTTCTCAATTGCGCTTTTTGCCTGTAGAATAGTAGCAGCTTTCGCTGGGGTCGGTGCGAGTATAGCAACGCCTGAGGGCACTGACCACACATCAGAAACTAAAGTACTCTCCGGAACAAGTTTCTGTATAGCTTGTCGAAGATCGTACGAATCTGCCTTCCTAGCTTCATGATCGGGGCCTAGCCGTATCATGATACGACGGTCCTCACTACCTTGTCCTTGGGGAGGGGATGCTCTTATTATGGGTTTCTTCAAGGAGAAGACTTTCTGTTCCGAGTTTTGGCAGGCAGCTCTTTCCGCCCACGATTTCGTTTGATGTCCAGTAGAAAGTGACTTGTTTCGGTTCGGCATGGGAGCATACACGCGCTGGCCACGCAAGGCTCGGGATGCGCCATCTGCTAGCAGCGCGAGGAAGTCAGCACCAACACCAGGATGCTTGTTTTCAAGTTCTCGTAAGTAATCATTTGTCAGGTCCAAAAGCCCCTTGATGGCATCCATAAGAAACGCAGAGTTGTGTGGAGTTCTGGTAGTGTCCCAGTTTTCACTCGAGGATATGTCATTGTCCGTTGTATTGAAATCAATATTTGCACATACGCTATCGGTGGTATCACTCGATGGGACGTACTGAAATTCATCCATTGATTCATCCATTGATTCACTCATTGTTTCGCCAGCATCGGGGGAGAGCTTCGACACACTGAACGCTCTCTCAATTGCCTTGGCCTTGCGGTTGGCTTCAGCGGATTTAATTGTCGAGCGGGCTGGTAAGCTATTGCTGCAATTCTTACTCGACGTAGACTTCGGTCTCGAGACGCGATTCCCGGCGTCTGGTGGGTCAGGGGGAAGCGCAAGCTTGGGGACCAGAGGCGGCGCCATACTCTCGCCAGATAAAGTAGCGAGACTGCAGATTAAATACGGAATCAATTGAAGTCGGGGCTGGTTAACTGCTAAAAGGCGTTGTTGGCAGATTGTATCTCGTTGTATGCACGTATATATTTGATACACGTATGACAGGTGTGTATCCTTGCATGTAGGCACATTGACAAAAGTCAATTACTGATTGAATTTGGTAAAAGCTCAGGTTTATTTCGATATGTGAGGGCCTAGACACTAGGCACTTGAACCACAGTCTGTCCCACTCGAATGAAGTTGATGTGAATTACCCAACTGAGGACAAATTTATGACCCAACAACCACGACATAGATTTGAAAATAACGAATGGATTACGACTAGTGTATTCACAAATTTCCTGATCAAATATATACATATACATATAAGCTTTTTATATCTGTTATAAATGTCGAAAAATCAATAAAATAATTTTTAAATACCGAACTGGGTGACAGTGTCGGCATTAAGTAGAGCATTGCAACTCGGTATTCCTTCTAATCGAACCCAATGATCGTCATCTTACGTCGGGTCTGGAATCAAGGTAAAGTCAAACTTCGGACAACTACAGTCACCGGTTTCACCTTAGAAGTAAACTTATGCGAGATACTCCACTTTCGGGTTACTACAGTAACAAATACATGTTAACAAACCACATAAAATCTGTCCACATTAACAAAACTTTCTCCAAACTACTCTTAATTAACATTATTCATCACGAGCCAATCTAGATTCATCAATAGTCAGAGGCTGAATATCTGCGGATCCAAAGCTCTAAATCCTACACTTAAGAACAAAGATGTCGCGGCTTGGGGACAGCAGCGGTCTGAGCAGACTGTCAGTCTCGTTACAGGCAATGTCTAGGGCTGTATCGGAACTTAAGGTCACCGATACCCGAGCGGGTATGCGGCCGCGTACTTGATCAAGTACCTTTCCTCTGTACAGAGTATCCACAGTGCTTTAAACTTTTCTATGCACACAGAAAAGTAACTGTGTCTGGCCCAAACTTCGCTTTTCAAGCCTTAGTGGGCCTATCACAGTCTTGTTATAAATGGAAATACAACGAAGAGAAAGCGAGTGTTAGAGGCAATGGCAGCCTCAACCCATAGCGCCACAAAGTATAGAATATCTCATCAGCCCTTACTAGAGGAAGCCCCAGTATTCTGGATATTGCAGAGCGTCGAGCAGGGAATATGGCGGTGACATGGAATGTCATTGAAGTCACATCTCGAAAATCCAGCGAGCAGCTAGAAACTAGAGAGACAGTTGACTTTTCCAGCAGGCGGCGACAGAGATTTCAGCAAAGGCATCAACCAAAATCTATCAAATCTCATGGAGAAAGCGAGTCAGCCGATACAGATGCAATGAAATAAATTCTTCCTGTGTTGCAAAATTTAATGAAGGACTATCAGCCAAGGAAGATCTTCAATATAGATGAAACAGATAAATATGTCTAGATTTATTTGAGTTAATCCTCTTAAAAAAGTTTTTTAACTTTTCAGGTTTATTTGATAACATATCCCCGGACAAACCTATCGCTCAGAAACAAATTGAATGTCTTATCAAGGTCAACCCCCAAAATAATTCTAGTGTTGAAAAGTAATACAGATGGAACAGACATGCTGGAGCCTATGATTACAGGACACTTCAAACCCAGGTGATTTCAATGCTAATCCTCAGAAGAACTTGGATTCTACTATCGGACCACAAAAAAGCCTGGATGACAGGAGCACACTTTCAAGCATGGCTTTTGAAATTTCACAAAAAAACAAAAGATGAATTTACCATTTTTTTCTTAATTAGCTAGGATTATTTACTAATTTGAATCCACAGTAGGAACAAACATATTTCCTGCTTCCTCTCATATCTCCGATGAGCTTCCGATTACAACACCTTAGACTCAGCCAATGGATGCAGGAATCAGTTCAGCATTCAAGAGAAACTACAGAAACTATCACCTCTAAGCTGCTTCAGATAAAGTTGATCAAGGCCTTGAACTCTTCTTTAATTTGATCAGCTTATAGCAATGAAGTGGAGCTTAGCAGCTTGGAAGAAGATTTCAGCTCAAATCATCAGCAGTTATTTCAATACGTATTCTTTTGAAGAGAGGATTCAGAGTCAAAATTCAGAAGCTGATAAACAGTTCGTTGAGTGAAGAATTTGAAATACTTTTAACTGACTAGCGGTCACGGGCTGCGCCCTGGTTATGCTGTGGCTAGTGGTTGTGTTGTGGCTATTGGTTGGTGGGGTAACAGCAGGGACCGCGTCACGGGTTTTGTTTATAAAGTGCACTCCCCCTTCCTTTATATCTCTTGAATCTTTGTAGATAAATATACATAGTTTGTGGCACCGTATTCCGCGACAGCGAGACCGCACTGCCCTTCACATATATTTATCTCCTTTAGTCTAACTTTTATTTCTCTCCGTGAGGCCTGGCCCGGAAGAGACTGTTAACCTAATCTTGTGATCCCCATACAGGATCTGCCTGTGAATGTCATACGAGATTCCTGAGATTTCAGATTCATCGTCAGAAAACTCGAGGGACTCTTTCCTTTCAACAGTGGATAACCAGACAAACTTATTTACAGCTAAGATGTCATCCAACCAACCGATGGGAAACGTAGAATCAAACGATATCCCAGCAATCTCAGACGAACAGGATTTTCCAAGGCCAATCCAGCAACCCTTCCAGCTCAACATGGCAAACATCTCAGAGGAAGATATTCTCCTTTTCCGAAAATTCTTGGACTTAAAGCGTCGAGAGGAGTCTGGGGCACTACATACGCAACCTCAAGCCACAACAATAATTATCAGGAAGGAGACTCCATGGCCCGGCTGGAATGGGTCAAAAGAATCGTATCCTGTTTATCGCTTCAAACTTCAGGTCAAGATTGAGGAGGATCTAGCAGTATTAGGATCAAACAGGGCTATCTGCATGGGCATGGTTGAATCACTGCCTGAAATAAAAAAACCACTGGTATCCAACTGGTTTCTGAAAGGGGGCTCTAATGGCCAATATGACTGGCGCGAATTCCTTAACTGCTTCGACGAACATTTTGAAAGTAAACAAGCAGGCTTGGAAGCAGGAGACATCCTTGTCAGGATGCGCCAAGGAGAGAATCAATTATTTGAAGATTTTATTCAGGACTTCGAAAACCAGCTTGCTCGATGCGACAGAGAAAACTGATCTTCAAGCCCTAAGCTAATTTTTGTTCATGCTGCTATTAACGAAAAATTGCGTGCGGCTTTAGTGGGTAAGAAACTCACGCTAAGCATGGGATACGAATCCTGGGTTTCGAGAGTCCGACAAATCGCCGCTCAAGTAGAGGCCATGAATAGTTACTGGCCAAATTCTTCTAAATTACAGACGGGGACCTTCTTCATCCCGGGAAGAGGTACAGTTGTTCCTCATCTATCCAACTCGAGTGCCAAGCAACCTCTAAGTGATCCTGATGGAGATACGATCATGGGCGGGGTTAACGCGTTAACAGCAGCGAACGCTAAAGGAAGGAATAAGGGCCAGAAACACAGCCAAGTAAAACCACGGGCCCCATGGAGATCGCAAGACGAATTTCGGAAGTTGCTTGACAAGGGGTTATGTACGCGGTGTGGAAAGCCGGGACACGGTTCTTTTAAATGTCAAAAATACCGTCCAGCAATACCACCGGAAACAGGAGTTAGCTTAGCAGAAGTAGAAACGAACGAACTCAGTGGAGACTCGGGAAACGAGGAACCCTGAACGAAGTCGCGTCCAGGGGTAATAGCCAGGTTTTAGGAGGTGACAAGACACTCGAGAAGATGCATAGTCCACCCTTTTTAATAGATTGTTTAATTAATAAATCTTTTTACGTGCAATCTTTAGTAGACACGGGTTGTCTCTGTTATTCCGCAATTGATGAAAACCTGGCGCGCAAATTTAAAATCCGTACAGAGAAAATCAGCCCGCTTTCTTTGCGTCTAGCAAACGGTAATAAAGAAACAAAAATAAGATATATTGGTCGTCTAGAACTGGACATCGACGGCCGACATAAGCAAATTTGGGGGTATGTAGTCCCTAACCTAGCATATTCCATAATACTAGGCAAGCCTTGGCTAGAAGACAACGACGTAGTTTACGTAGCGAAAAGGAGATACCTACATTTCGGAAGTCATAAACATGGGTGTATAGTAAGAGCAAGTGGATGGCATGAGAAACTGGCCCCCCAAAAGGTCAAATTTAAAATTTCCCATGTTAGCATTAACCAAGTAAGATTGACATCGGGATCAGTATTCGCTGCGCTGCTGAATAGTGCAAAGATGGACCCTAATGCTTATATTGGGGCTATTACTGTTAACGATATTACAAGGGCGTTAGAGCCAAAGAAATTGCTCTCCGAAGATGAAATCAGGCGTAGTCTTCCCTCGGAGGTCCACAAATTTATAAACACGTTAATGGATGATCTACCATCAGAAGACGCTCTACCACCTCATAGACCTGGGATTGACACAAAGATATCCCTACAAAAAGACGAACACGGCAGGTCGAAAGAAATCCCTTGAGGCCCACTGTACGGAATGTCCCGAGACGAACTTCTGGTCTTAAGAAAAACCCTAACCGAGCTCTTGGATAAAAACTGGATCCGTGCCAGCAGCTCCCCCGGGGGCGCACCAGTCTTGTTCATAAGAAAGCAAGGGGGAGGGCTAAGATTTTGTGTCGATTACCGGGCTCTTAACGCTGTAACAGAACGTGACAGATACCCTCTTCCATTAATAAGAGAGACCTTGAGAATGATGGCTCAGGCAACTTGGCTTTCTAAAGTAGACGTACGCGCAGCGTTCCATAGGCTTCGTATTGCTCAGGGAGACGAATACAAAACGGCGTTTCGCACGCGTTTTGGGGCATATGAGTGGCTAGTTACGCCATTTGGTCTGGCAGGGGCACCAGCAGCTTTTCAACGTTGGATCAACAAAGTGTTAGGAGGCCTCTTGGGGGATACCTGCGCGGCGTACTTAGATGATGTCGTAATCTTCTCTAATGGTGATTTGGCAGACCATTGGATAAAATTCAACCAAGTGGTCTCACGACTTGCTGAGGCTGGACTCAAGTTGGATCCAAAGAAATGCGAATTTGCAAAGAAAGAAATTAAGTACCTGGGGTTTATAATATGTGTAACAGAAGGCATAAAGCCTGACCCAGAAAAAGTGCGTGCAATAACTGAGTGGGAAAGACCTATCGATATCAAAGGAATAAGATGTTTCCTAGGGTTCGCTAACTTTTATCGAAACTTTATCGAAAACTTTGCTCAGTTGACGGCTCCACTCCACGATTTGACGAGGAAAGGAACTCTATATAATTGGTCGGCCGAACATCAGAAAGCTTTCGAAGAATTAAAGCGTCGATTCAGTAACGCACCGGTGTTGGCCATGTGGGAGGAAAATAAACTTACAGTCCTAGAAACGGATTCATCAGGATGGGCCACTGGAGCGTGCTTGTCCCAGTATAGTGAAGAAGGATCTCTAAGGCCCGTAGCATACCATTCAAAAAAGCTAACCCCCACTGAGTGTAATTATGATATACACGACAAGGAACTTCTGAGTATTGTTCGTAGTCTAGAAGAGTGGAGAGGTGAGCTTATAGGTCTCCACGAGCCGTTCATTATTCTAACAGATCATAAAAATTTGGAATTTTTCATGACTGCTCGAAAATTGTCGGAAAGACAAGTAAGGTGGGCTCAATCGTTATCTCAGTTCAATTTTAAAATCAAATTCAGAGCAGGCAAACAGGCGGCGCGTCCGGATGCGCTATCACGTCGCGCACAGGATCTTCCAAAGAACCCCGACGACCCTCGCCTTAAAGAACGAGAGTTTCAGCTTCTAAGGAAAGAATGGTTGAACAAAGAAAAGCCAGTAGAGGCAACACTGCTAGCCCCTATAGTTCTTGTTTCGTCTGCCAATCCTGAGATAGCGCAAAAGATTCCAGAGGGAAAACAATTATTTTTGGAAAAAGTCCTCTAGGATCTATGGAACGAAGTTAAAGCAAACGCTGCTTCAATGTTTGAGGAGTTATACAAAGCCATGTGGAAAAACGAAAGAGCCTTGCCACCTGGCCTGGGAATTAAGGTATCGCTGGCAGAATGTGAATTAGATCCAAGGGGTGCTCTATGCTTCAGGAAGAGGTTGTGGATACCAAACTGGGAGCCGCTTCAGACGGCGTTAATACAAAAGACACATGATTCACACGTCACGGGACATCCAGGACGTAATAATACTTTGCCGATTTTATCTAGATCGTTTTTTTGGCCGGGGATGAGCACAATGGTTAGGAAATTCTGTCAGAATTGCAATGTATGCGGCCGTTCTCATGTATGGCGCTCTAAAAGACAGGGATTTCTACTTCCTCTGCCAATTCCGAATAGATTTCATAGTGAATTATCTGTCGACTTCATGACTGATTTGCCATCAAAAAAAAGAGGCGACCCACGCTATCTAATGATCATTACAGACCGATTGTTAAAAAGTGTTACGCTAGAAGCAATGGAGTCCATGAATGCCGAAGATTGTGCAAAGCGGTTTATAAATTGCCATTATAGATTCCACGGCTTTCCTCACGCAATAACTTCAGACAGAGGGTCCAATTGGGTTGGGGATTTCTGGAGACGCGTATGTCAATTGACAAATATTGAACAGCGGCTATCAACATCATTCCATCCAGAAACGGATGGAGCGACAGAGCGTATGAATCAAGAAGTATTAGCCTACCTACGGGCATTTATATCCTTTGCACAGTATGAGTGGCCAAGTCTACTTCCTTCGGCCCAGTTGGCGATTAACAACAGAGATAGCTCAAGCACAGGTTTGAGCCCCTTTTTTATAGAGCATGGCTATCATGTTGAACCAGTGCAACAGTATAATAAATTATGTAAAGAAGATCGTTCAGCGCCAGCAAAACAGGCGGAAATTTTCGTCAACCGGATTCGGGAGGCACAAGAATACGCGGCGGCTGCAATGGCGGAAGCTCAGCAGCGAATGGAAGAGCAGGCAAATAGAGCTAGAAATCCTTCCCCGATTTTCCGCGTTGGGGATAAAGTATGGCTGAACCTCAAGAATATTCACACGCCCCAGCTAAAGAAGAAACTGGCATGGGTCAACGCTAAGTACAGTATTACCAAAATCATTTCGTCACATGTTGTCGAACTGGATATACCCTCACAAATCTGGCCAAGATTTCATGTCCAATTGCTCAGAAAAGCTAACGAAGATCCTCTTCCTTCCCAGTCAAAAGATGATGAGCAACCCTCTCCGGTTATCCCTGAGGTTTTGGACGAAAGTGTTCAAAAACAAGCTCCAGAACATTTTGTCGAAAGAATTCTGCGAGCAGAGCGAGTACAACGAGGAAAAAGATCAGTCTGCCGGGTGTTAGTGAAGTGGAAAAATTTTATAGAACCAAATTGGGAAGACCGCAGTAACATGGAGGAGACAGAGGCCCTGGACAAATTCGAGGCTCGCTTTGGTTTAGGCGATGGAGTAGGAGAAGAAGAAGATTCTAGGCAAGGTCCTGGAGTTACAAAAATAAAGAAAAAAAAATCAAATATAGGCAAATCTAACGAGAGAAAGAGGGGATAATGTCACGGGCTGCGCCCTGGTTATGCTGTGGCTAGTGGTTGTGTTGTGGCTATTGGTTGGTGGGGTAACAGCAGGGACCGCGTCACGGGTTTTGTTTATAAAGTGCACTCCCCCTTCCTTTATATCTCTTGAATCTTTGTAGATAAATATACATAGTTTGTGGCACCGTATTCCGCAACAGCGAGACCGCACTGCCCTTCACACTAGCGTCCTAAATTGCCATGTCAATTGAAAATTTTCTCAATCCAATTGAACAAGATCATGGAGTAGTTGATGAAATAAATGATGTTCAAATTATTCAATTGTTGCAAGAGCTAGATGAAGGGGAATAAGAGGTGGGCGAGGAAACTACCGATGAAACTAGCAGAGCAGGAAAGCTCTGTTGAAATTGGTGCTGTTCGGTAATCAACATAATCGTTATTATGGATTGACACATTAGATCCAACCCCGGTCCGGATGGTGCAGAGTTACACTGTCCGGGCCGTTCTCCCAAGTAGATTCTGGGTTGCTTGGACACATGCCCTACTTGAGACAGAAGGAAGCTGGTTCGAATCCAGCAAGACCCCCCCCACCACTTCTCTCGCGGTGATAAAAATTTCATAGGATGACGAAAGCGTGCTCAGATAATCTCCGATTTTTATTGCTTTTCCCTGTGGTGGGCATTCATGGAAGAGGGGAAAAGTCGTAAGGCGATATTTTCGTAGTGGTATCTGCAAATGAAATCTGAGTATGAGTGTTCCAAACGTCAAAATGAGCTGTTCTGCGAA
The DNA here is from genome assembly GCA_028751805.1 of Podosphaera xanthii. Lineage (NCBI taxonomy): Eukaryota > Fungi > Ascomycota > Leotiomycetes > Helotiales > Erysiphaceae > Podosphaera > Podosphaera xanthii. The sequence goes on from JAPWIX010000006.1 coordinate 6,402,861, forward strand.
ATATACTTATCTTCCGTAATCATGTACATCGTAGCCTTTGGCTGCATACGCAGGAATGATTTAAAAAAAGAATAAATAGGTCAAACCCTCTTATGACTAGAATTATGATTGGTCGTACAGTAACCAGCCACCCACTTCCCTTACAAAGAGTTACTTGTCGTGAGGGTGCCTAGTCGTGGTAAATAAGTTTATATAGCATCTGAACTAAAGCGTGAATAATGAAAGGCTCTCCACTATTATTGACTGACTTCATACGTTCCACCGCTTCCAAGTAATATTTTTATTGAGAATTAACAGCTCTGGTTTTACCCTACGCTCTATTACACCAATAAGCTCATATCGTTCAGTATAGTGATTTCTCTTCTCTATCTCTCCAAGGAGAAAGATCTGAATGTCTACCGACATCTTAATTTGCTTAAAATCATATTTTGTTAAGCCTGTAAGCTAAGCTAGTGGACCCAGAAGTTGCGGACTCGTCTCATAACTCTGTCAGTTTACTTAATTATTATCCCACTCTCTGCATTATTACAATGTCTCAACGTGAATCCATGATTAGAGCCACTCTTCAGAATGCTGAACATACGCTGTTAGGAAGAAAATGGCTGCTAAATTTCATGCGCCGCAATCCACCAGTTGTCACTTGCATGGGAAGAAGTATCGAAGCTGCAAGAGTCCATGGAACCCATCCTGATCCTCTCTCTGAATCTTACGGACGATTTCGCGCGCTTTAAAGTCGACATGTTGTAGATCAAAGAGATGTCTGGACTATCGACAACCATGGCATCGCCCTTGGAGATTGCACCAATTCACGTGCTTTTGCTAGCTCTGAGAAAAAACGTCTTTAGTCTCCCGAATCGCGGGAATGGGTGTCAATTATTGCGACCATCAGCGTTTCGGGTAACTCGATTAGATCGTTGTTAGTCTTTTAGGGCAGCAACCCACGACTAACTTGGTTTCCAGATAACTCTCCAGACTAGCAATACACTGCGTCTGAAAATGGATGGACTAGCAGTAGTTTCGCAATTCATTGGCTGGAATACATGTTCATTCCAGAAACTCAACCTGTGTCGGGGGGCCATTACATCCTAATTATGGATGGTCACGGTAGTCCTACTAATACCGAATTTTTTATGGACTTGTCGGCAATATGATGTGGAGCTTCTATTTTTACCTGCCCACCCAAATCAAGAGGTTAAAACCTCTTGATTTGGGCGTTTTCATTCCGCTCAAGTCTAAATATTGCAGTCGGATCGCGAATCTAGCACAAGTTGATGATGCGGCCGCCGTCAAGAAAGAGAAGCCTGTTTCTTACTACCATCTTGCTTGCAATGCTACTTTTAACTCTCGGGTACGTCGTTCTGGGGCCAAAGCTGGTGGTTTATTCCCGTTGAATCCAGAAAAGGGCCTGAACTCATCTGGATCCTCAACCCGATAAAAAGACCCCCGATGCCGCCATCTCCATCTAATCCTATATTGGATGAATCACCTCAAAGCTCTCGTAAGATGTATCAATCAATTCTATGAATTAGAGGGCGTCAGTCTATTGATTCTCCAAGGGAAAGGAGCTACATCAGAAAGCTTCGCGAAACGGGCTGCAGCATTGATTCTCTCAACGTAGCAGCGGCAGATCTTCAATCAGAAGTTACTCGGTTGAAATCTCGAACTATTCTAATTTAAAACAGTGCCGTAGAAGAGTCCAGGTTGATCCTAATACTCATTTTGCCAATGTAGACTCAATCATAGAGGCGCAACAGGCTCCGACACTATTAGAGCGACAGAATAGATTTAGGGAGTCTGAAATACAAGTCGAAAATGATCCAGCCAAAATACTATCTCGTACATTTGAGGAACAACAATTTGCGTGGAAATTAGACGGTTATTAATTTTTACATAAGAAATTTCATTCATCGTGTTGCAGCGAGACGTATGCGCTACTTCTGGGCATACAGGCTTAATTTTTGAAAAGATTTATTGAAATTTTACCATTTATATTTGCAATACCCACCCATGCAGGCAAAATAGCTTGTAGGGGTAAGTGTTGCAAAGCTAAGTACAATAAATCTTAACAGTGATTAAACCCGGGACCTACTGTCGGTTTTGACAGGTTCTTATGTAGTTGGAGCTAGCTTGATCGTGTTTCTTCAAACATGTGTTTTGTAAACAGTCCAATTAATACGAGAACCTCTATTTATGAGATTCAAGTCAAGCCATTCTATTATTGACTATGCTTAATCATGATCAAATATTATCACTTCAATGCATCGAGTTATATCTCTACACAAAAGCTTGTAGACCTGTTATTGCTCTTCCAAGAATGAGACCTATTAATATTAGCGATTAAAAGTTTCAAGTCTGAAATTGTTTTTAGTGGCCTACTATGAATATCACTTTGTCCCTCATAGGTCTGGGTAACAAATAGATTGGCAACATGCCTGCCAATGTGATACTCATCGCTTACCGCATTCCCGCCAAATATTTCTTGTAGAGTGCGTGCATTGAACAAAGCTCGATCGCAATTTTGTCTCTTGATCATGCTGATCATCTCATGCGTGGCTCGACCTGCATCTTTTAGCCTTCCGACCTGAACAGCAGCTGAATAGCCAAACGCAGCGTCTGTAGATGCGTCTACTAGCTTTTTTTGCACAAGCTGATATTTTCCAATAGGATTACTGAACTGTCTCCTTTCTAGAGCATACGTTCTTGCTCTGCTAATACAGTCCTCAAGCGCGCCAATAGTTCCCCATGCAATACCATATCTAGCGCTATTTAAGCATGTGAATGGTCCTCTTAAGCCCTCAATGTCTGGGAACATACTTGTTTCTGGTATGGGACACTCATCAAGATGAATCATTCCAGTGAGTGATGCTCGAAGGCCATTCTTATTCTTAATTGCCGGTGTTTCTAGAGTGCCGGGAGGACACCTTGATCTTTCAATCAAAAAACCCCTGATTTTTCCAGTTTCTGCCAGCTTGGCCCAAACTAGGAGAACATCCGCAATAGGTGAATTCGTGATCCAAGTCTTTGAACCAGACAAGGACAAATAGCCTTCTTTCGTGGGATGCGGCCTCGCAGTTGTTTCCATACCACCTGGATTGCTCCCATGGTTAGGTTCGGTCAGGCCAAATGCGCCGACCAGCTTTCCCTTGGCTAGTTGTGGCAAGAATTTTTCCTTCTGCTCCTTGGAACCAAATGTATCGATTCCTCCCATGACAAGTGATGACTGAACAGACATTCCAGATCTGTATCCGCTGTCTACTCTTTCTACAGCCATAGTGATTATGCCAGATGCCACATTCGATACACCGGCGCATCCATACCCTTTGATAGTAGCTCCAAGGAATCCCAAATCTCCCATTTCTTCCAGTATTTTTCTATCAAAGTGCTCATCACGGTAAGCCTCTGTGTCCAGTTCACTGTTAGCCATTGCAATTCCGGTGACGCAGAACTTACGTAAAATACGTGGCAGCAGTCTTTCTTGGCAGTACGACTCCACAGTCTCTCTGATTGTATTTTCCTCTTCAGTGAAAAGACTCTGGATATCTAGCGGGTCTTTCCAATTGAATGGTTGTAATAAAGCTTGGTCTGCATAGTACCGAGCAGCAGTAGGGGATTTCACTTGCTGAAATAACAATTTGGACCTTCGGGAGAAAGTGCTCAGCATGCTGATACCAGATGTAACAAATTCAAGCGTTTGTCATGAGGCCATGGTTTCGCAATCACTGGCTCATCGCACGACACGGGCAAGCAATTAGGTTTGTATTAGGTAGCAGGACTAGAACTTATTAGGGTCTGAAATTTGTTTTGTATATCGTTGCCATGAATTTCGTTCTAAAGACGTACCAAATTAAATTCATCTCCAGCAGGTACTAACCCCGCAACGTAGTGCTCCGGAATAAGGGTGTTCTTTATCCCGAGTCCCATGCTGATATAGATTTGTACAGGACGTGGTTTAAAGTACAAGGGGTGATCATGAACGGAGTGCCCCACGTCTAGCATACTCCGGCTCAACCATAAACTTTAAATCCATAACTTATAGGTAGGGATCCTTTGATAATCTTTACACAGACGGGGTAATTTGTGGCACGCCTTAGCGTCAAATCGATTGTTCCTCGGACGATTAGGTAATGAATCTCACTGGTAACCTTTCAATACTTGGGGTTTTGGTGAGGGAAAGTCTTGGCTTCCTAGCTTTGACACCCTTGCAATTTCTTCTGATATTACTGTACTAGCACTGAATAGGAAATTTATAATGGTTTGAAGGCAATTAAATTTTTAGATAGTCTTTTAATTTACGAATACGAATACAAGCTTTTGTTGTAGAATCACAAATTCAAAGACTAATAACCTAGTGGACCACCATCGGCGTCCGTGACTGCCTGAAATTTCGCTAGCATGCTCGCAATCAGGGTTCGAAGCCGATCCGGCATTGTAGACTCCCAAACCTCAACAATTTCACGGACCTGTAACCGACTACAGTAGAGCCCCTCTTAGCTAGTAGTGGGTCCCGGTATAATTACTGAAGAGATTAATAGAAATTTTACCGATTATATTTGCAATACTTACCCCTGCACGCAAAATGACCTGTGAGGGTAAGTATTGCAAATATAAAAGTCCAATTTACAATGAATCTTTTCAACAATTATACCGGCACCCACTATTAGCTAAGAGGGGTTCTACGGTACTTTATATATTTTAATAGATAGAATGGCATCCATCCCATCATTTACTCACTCTTTATTACAGTTATGAGTTAGGGGAGTATCATCATGTGCTGACTTTTGCAATAATGTCACTATGGTATTGCAGGAGAGTGTATGAGACGATAATGTATAATAATTGATATGTAAAGAAGGAAATCAATATCAATCTGTGATGGCGAGACGCCTACTTTTTATACTTCACTATTCTCGCTACACAAACAATTCTATTCAATATTCACGTGACCGGTACAAACTCATGTAATCGTGTGGTATAGCATATTTGCATTCTGCACACATGATTACACAACACTCTTCAATCTTATCCTATATAAAGGATCACGCCTCCCAACCCATCACGTTTGCAGACGTTACGTTGCCGACAGGTCCTGAGACCTACGACGTCTGGTCCTCAATGTCGGAGGCTGTGTGGGGGAGCTTAAAGCTCTATGAGCTTGTCGTCGATGGCCGAAAACTGGAACCGGGTTGCAACCCCGAGAAGACCGAAACTTATGAAAGTTTATACCATCAAGTTGTCGGAAATTACGATCAGGTTGTTGGGTCTGATACACTCAGACAGATAATTGATCTTATAGATTCTCACGAGATGCGAAAAAATGTCAAGAGTGAATATAAGCGTGAGTCTTCCTTTGCACTGGTCTTTCTTTTCGGTAAGGTCTTTTACTTACCTCAATCTTCTACCTCGCCCTTTGTCTCCACACTTGTGCAAGAGATTGAGTCTGAATGGCTCTCCATTTCTGAGCTTGCCGGTGATTCCACCGATGAATATAGGGTATATTTGGCCAGATATTTCTCACCAGACAAGGCCAAGCGGGAATTTCTGTTGGGGATGTTGAGTCGGAGGCACAAAAATGTCGCCAATACTCTTATTGCAAGGGATGATATGTCCTTTGCTCAGGTGAATCAACATTTATTCGATGTTGAATTCAATGCCACCCCTCAGAATACTGCTTTTCTTTCGAAGCATGATGACCCGCTAGTCAAGCCTGGGAAACATAGAGAATGTTCCTTCTACAGGAAAATTTTTCCCTCTAATGCGAACGCCCACTCTTGAATGTTTTGTCGAAAGATGAAACTCGCCAAGAGAAAGAGTAGAATGAACAAAAAAGACAGTGAAGTGAACGAAATGGCAAACATGACTACTTACGCTGAGAAGGCTAGCAAATGACCCTTTTACTTTGATACCTGTGCAACTGTTCACATGTGCCCTCATCTGGAGCGGTTCCAATCTCTCGATTTACATGGAGGGGTCGTGACCTCGAGTTCTGGTCAAGGAATGACTGTAAAAGGAACAGGCACCATTGTGTTAAATTGTTTATTGTCAAACGGGTCGGTTGTCGAGTTTAAAATTTGTAATGTTTTATATGTTCCTGAATTATCATGTTCACTATTATCTTGGCTAAAACTAAGATCTGAAGGATATCATTTGTATGATAATAGCATAGTGATGAAATTATTCAGAGGAAATAAAACATTTTCAGAAGCTAAATTTGTTGGTAAGCTTCCAGTAGTGATGGAAAATGACCAACTGACGATTCATAACGCTTTCATGACTTATGATTTTTGGCACCAAGCGTTATGTCATGCAACTCCCGCTTCTATAGCGAAGACTGGTAAACTTATTCAGGACAGTAATCTTATTCCAGACCGCCACAATGATTTTCATTGTGAGACATGTGTACTTGCCAAATCACATCATAGCACACCCAAACCGTTATCAGTTCGAGCAAAAGAACGAGGGGAATATATTCATTCAGACCTTTGTGCTCCAATCTCCGTACCGTCTCTTAGCAATGCATTGTATTACATATCCTCTGTCGACGACGCAACCCGATACTCCAACATTCAGTTCTTGAAGAAAAAATCTGATGCTGGCACAGCCATTGTCGATTTATTACAGAGCTAGAGACGCAGTACGGTTGCCGAACTAAGACGTTCAGATCAGATAACGGTGGTGAATATGTAAACAATGAATTGACCAAATTCTTTGCTCAGAAGGGGATAATTCATGACTTGACTCCTCTATACTCTCCGGAGTCCAACAGTGTAGCTGAAAGACTTAACCGGTCAATTGGCGAAGCTATACGGGCAATGCTATTACCACTTAGTGAGAAATTTTTATGGACTGAAGTAGCAAATACGTATATGTATACTAAGAATCGTCTAACTCATGGGGCTGTTAATGGACATACACCCTATGAAGCATTTCATGGCAAAAAGCCTTCCATTCTGAACTTTCAATCCTTTGGGAGGGAGTGCTATGTTCATCTTCCAGCGTCGAGTCGACCACCTTGAAGTAAGCTACTCCCAAGAGCCGAGAAAGATATATTCGTTGGATACACAAGAACTTCTCAACAATATCGAATTTTCGTGCAAGAAAAGAGGAGAATGTGCGTATCGGCTGATGTTGAGTATAAACCATTCATAGCCTCTAAAGTAAATGCCGACCGTACGCCGCCCTCATCTTTACCACAGCCAGAGAGAGACCAAGAAATTCCTCCCGTTACAATAACGTTGAATACTTTGAGGAACCATCCTGGTAAAGATCATAATCTATCAAATTTACCTCATCAACAAGATTCGTCTTATGCGTCCGAGATGTCATCACATCAGCAGCTGCTTGAAACAGCGCCTCCAGGGCCTCCGACTGTGGAAACACTGTCAAACCACTCAGAACGGGCAGAAATTAGTCAATCTACTACACGTCCTAGACGTAATGTACGTCCCTGAGTATTTGATGATATCACAACGGGAGATTGGTGGAGAAAACGAGGCGAACCCACATCAGGCCAGCCAAGTGTTAATCATCCATCAAAGTTGAACTGTACCGAAACTGCAATGATTAGTATTCTTGAAGTCCTCGAACCTAAATCTTATCATGAGGCGAAAGCCTCTGTTCATTGGGATGAATGGATGAAAGCTTTCGATAGCGAGATGGAATGATTTGCAGAAAATGATGTTTGGGATGTAGTGCCTAGACCTGAAGGACGTAAAGTCGTCAGTGAAAAGTGGGTTTGTAAGGTTAAAGGAAATGCGCAAGGAGATGTAGAGCGGTTCAAAGCTCGTTATGTCGCTAAGGGGTTCTCCCAAATTCAGGGATTGGATTTTGATGAAACATATGCCCCAGTCGTTCGATTCGACTCTACGACTTTTACAAGCGATCGCAGCGCATAAAAGATGGACACCTTAACAGCTAGACATTAAAACTGCATTTTTATATGGAGTCTTGAAAGAGGAAATATTTATGGAACTTCCTGAAGGGCACAGGAAAGAAAACTATGTCGCACGTCTTAAAAACTGTATCTACGGACTGAAGCAGTCACCAAGGGAATAGTACTTTAGGTTGGTTGATTACCTTAGTCTCTTTGGTCTGGCTTCTACCCCTTCTGATCCCTGTATCCTTCGCCCCAACACAGGTGAATTATATGTTGCAGTTTATGAGGATGATGTAATACTCTTCGGTGAACAAGGAGAACTTATGAAACGAGTTGTCAACCACCTTAAATCTGAATTTAAGATAAACGATATGCGCACACTCCATTGGCTTCTTGGTATTCGAGTTGAGTATTCCGATACAGGTATATCTCTGTCGCAGATAGCTTACATACAAAGACTATTGACCAGATTCGGTATGAATGATTGTAACCCATTCTCCACGCCCATCGAACCCAACCTTCAATTAAGGGCTGCACAGCAAGGAGAAGATCGGGCGAACGGTACCTATTATCAACAGATCATCGGATCGGTCATGTACATAGTCTCTGCGACAAGACCAGACCTAGCTTATACCACTTCACATCTATCACATTTTAGTTCGGATCCATCGAAAACTCATCTTGGCGCAGCCAAACGCATCCTTCGATATTTGAAGGGTACCATTGATCACAAACTGTTCTGCAAGTACGAGACACCTCTTGTTCTTAGCGGTTTTAGCGACGGATCGTATGCCAACTGTCTCGATACCAGAAGAAGCTTCTCTGGCTACGTGTTCCAACTTGGAGAATCGTGCATCTGCTGGAAATCTCGCAAACAGCGAACTGTTGCCCATTCCACGTGTGAAGCAGAATATATCGCACTCTCGAAAGCAACAAAACATTATATATGGGTTGTTAATGCTTTGAAGCAGTTGCTTGATCGCGAGATTCCTTCTGCCATGGCATCAGGCAATAATGCAGCAATTGAATTAGCACACAATCCCAAGATAAATCATGCAACTAAACACATCGACATTGCTTGCCACGCTATAAGAGAAATAATTGAAGGTGGTACTATGACCTTGCTGCATGTTCCTCCTACTGACAACTTAGCAGACATTTGCACCAAAGGCTTGCCAGGTCCAAGACTAATCCACTTGTGTACCATGATATTCGCTCCAAAGTGAGAAGGGGTGTTGATTTGTGGCGGTGGGTAACCGCAAATCTAGTTAAAGTCGGTTAAGTTGTAATTCGACAAGATGTGTTTTTAGTTATTTTGATCTAGACCAGCGATCAGAATCAGATAATCTTTGTAATTAGATAGTACTTAACTTAGACCTAGGATAGGGAACTCAGGACATAAATTACGCTGAGACGTACCTGGTTACTAAAGGCGAAGCGAGGGAGCTCAGGACATATATCACACTGAGATGTACAGGGGCTCAGAGGTAAGTGAAGGCAGTATGTCTTTGCAGGGTTTTTAGTTGCCAATTATTATACCAATATGGCGGTTTCCTTTGTTGATCTTTTCTAAGCGAGGCCATATTAGGATAAGCTCAAAACCTAAATATCAATTTAAGGTGAGAGATGTCTTGGCGACGAAAGTGAAGGCAGTATGTCACTCTTGGCTAAATATTGAATGGTGTCTCAAGGAATCCACATCAAGGATAATATCAAGGATTTCAATAGATCTATCTCAAGATTCTAATATACAAAGTGTTCCTATTATGAAGCTGGACCCCCTTGAACTCTAACTACCTCTTCACATCTCTTTGACATGCTTAGAATGAGTGATCGAAGCTTATCCTCTGTTGTACAGTTGTACCAGGCCTCTAGTATAATTCGGCGATTCTCTGCTCTACTCCGCTGCCTCCCCCGCTCAAACTCTGGATATACATTTTGAATGTATAGTTTCATCATACCCCACACACATTCTCAATTGGATTTAGATCTGGGGAGTATGCTGGCCATGAAATAGGTTGCATTCCATGTGCCATGAGATAATCTCTTGCGGGAGGTGCTTTGTGAACTGGCGCATTGTCGTGCATAAATAAATATGCACGACCTGTCTCTTGCCGTCTATTTCTGTGCCAGTTCACAACAAGGAGAAGGATGTGTTGGCGATAGCTTTTTGAGGTCATCTTGCCCCAGTCGGCTTCCCAGAAAACACAAGGGCCTCTCTCGATTCCAGCGAAACTACCCCAAAACATCCAAGAATTATTCTTACGGTATCAATCAACGACACACATATTATCATAAGCCTCTCCTTTCTTCTTAGACTGTGAGTAATCAATATACTTTTGGATTTATATAGGAATTGCTTACCTTTCTAGTCACATAGCTCGGCATAATAGTGTTGTTTGGAATAGTAGTGGTAGCAGCAAGTGGTAAGACTTGAGAGAGATAATTTCACAGAGAAGACAGATTGGCACAAGAAGGAGTCTGTTAATCGTAAGTGAGGAGTTGTTTATTACTCCCACTTAGACACAGCTACTTATAATATCTATCTAAAGTAAAACGAAATCTAGTGATTTGTATTAATACGGTTTAGCGTATTTTACCAACCTCGCAACTTATAGGAAGATTAGTATGTGTAGATCTCGTTGAGTGCACACAGCTATCTTATCCAAAGTTGGATCTACCAATTTCAACACCCCTCCTCACTTTGTACCAAAGATGAAGGTGCATAAGTGTTTCAATCTTGGGTTGGGCAAAGCTTTTGTACATATGTCCGCCAGGTTCTCTGCTGATGGGATATGTAGTAATAGAAGGGATCCGTCATCAATTCGTTCTCTAGTAAAGTGGTAGGCAATATCAATATGTTTGGTGGCATCATTGAGTTTTGGGTTGTGTGCAATATCAATAGCAGAGTTGTTATCTGTCGACAGGGACGTTGGTATATCTTGTCCAAGAAGCTGATGGAGACCACGAACAATCCAAATAAATTGTCTTGTTGCAAGGGACAACGCCATATACTCAGCTTCACAAGTGGAGTGAGCAACGGTACGCTGTTTCCTGGATTTCCAGCTGAAGGTGGATTCACCAAGTTGGAATAGATAGCCGCCGAAGCTCCGACGAGTGTCAAGACAATTTCCGTATGATGCATCACAATATCCATTTAGTACGAGTGGGGATTCGTACTTGTAAATTAATTTAAGATCCTTTGTTCCCTTGAGATATCTTAGGATTCGTTTTGCCGCACTGTAATGAGAGATTGATGGATCTGAGTTGTACTGAGAGAGATGAGATATTATATATGCAAGGTCAGGTCTGGTGCTAGATACGATATACATTATAGATCCGATGATTTGCTGATACAGAGTTGCATTGGCTCTAGGTTCTCCATCTATCGCCATCATCAGTCGTTGGTTACACTCGATGGGCGTGGAAACTGAGTTGCAATCTTGCATAGAGAATCGATCCAAGATTCTATTTATGTAAGCGGTCTGAGATAGGCTGATTCCTGCATTAGAGTATTCAATCTGAATCCCAAGAAGCCAATGGAGAGTGCCCATATCATTTACCTGAAACTCAGATTTGAAGTGGGTTACTAACTGGTCCATAAGGGCTCCTTGTTCTCCAAATAATACTATGTCATCCACGTAGACCGCGATGATTAAAACTCCATTGTTGTGGATGAAAACACTTGGGTCATGGAGGGAGGAAACAAAACCAAGGGGAATAATGTATTCAGCCAACCTGAAGTACCACTCCAGTGGTGACTGTTTCAATCCGTAGATACACCTATTGAGTTTAGCGACATGATTTCCTACCCTGTACCCTTCAGGGAGTTCCATGTAAATTTCTTCATTCAAGATTCCGTACAAAAATGCGGTTTTTATGTCAAGTTGTCTCGGTTTCCACTTTTTCGCTGCAGATATCGCCAGCAATAGTCGTAGTGAGTCAAATCTAACATCGGGAGCAAAGGTTTCGTCGTAGTCTAAGCCTTGAATTTGAGAGAAGCCTTTAGCTGCGTACCGTGCTTTGAATCTTTCAATCTCTCCGTGGGAATCTCTTTTGATTTTGCAAACCCATTTTCCACCAACAACTTTTCTTCCTATGGGCGTGGGACAATGTCCCAAACTTTGTTCTCCTGAAGAGATGATATTTCTGCCTCAAATGCTGAATTCCATTGGTCCCAATTGGGAGACAGTTTTGCACTGTTATATGTTTTGGGCTCTAATTCATCAAAATTGTTGACCATGGCAAAATCTTGACCATCTACATTGGTAGAATTCGACGAAGCCGGTTGAAGAGGAACACGAGAGGCATTCCACCATTCCCCCGTTATTGTATCATCGAAAGTCCGAGGACGGATTGTGCGTTTTGGTCTGGATTGTATGGACATAACATTCAGAGAAGGGAGCGGAGCTATTTGAGGTAGAGGAGAAGTTGTAGTGTTGGTATTGGTCGAGATTTTGGATGATGTTGATGTTGATTGCTGAGATGTGGATTGAGAACCATGACTAGGATCTTGAGGAAGTGAATTTTGAATCTGATGTTCAAGCCCATTACAGATTGATATTGTCCTAGTGACATGAGTCGTAGTTGACTGTTAAGGATTATTCATATCAGCTGGGAAGTTATTTATCTCAGAGTTGGTTTTCACTGCAGGGAAAGTAACATCAGCTGAGATAATAAGTTTTCTTTTTTCTGGAACAAAGATTCAATAATGGTGATCAGGTTTGGTGTAACCTACGAAAATACCTTTTTCTGCTTTTGGGAGAAGCTTGCTTCCTGATGGTTGTTTAGCCATGGGGATATGCACGTAGCATTCTCTGCCAAAGGGTTGAAGGTGAGAAATGGATGGTTTAGTGCCATGAAAAGCTTCATAAGGAGTCTGTCCATTTACAGATCCATGTGCTATTCGGTTTTTTGTATAAATGAATGTTCTTACAGCTTCAGCCCAAAGTCTTTTGTCTTTAAACGGTAAGAGCATGGCTCGTATTCCTTCGCCTATAGAGCGATTTAATCTTTCAGTGACACCATTTGATTCATGAGAGTAAGGGGGAGTCAGATGATGACTTATCCCGTTCTCTTTAAAAAACTTGGAGAGTGTAGCGTTGACATATTCACCACCATTATCTGTCCGAAATGACTTGAGTTTAACGTCGTACTGTGTTTTCAATTCTGTAATAAATTCGATTGTGGCTTGTGCTGCCTCGGATTTACATTTGAGAATTTGTACACTGGCATAACGAGTCGCGTCATCAACAAAACAGATGTAGTATAGTGCATTTCCATATGATGGAGTGGGAAACGGCCCACAGAGATCGGAATGAATGTATTCGCCTTTCTCTTCAGCTCTTATCTGAGATGGTTTGGGCTTTTTATGAGTAGATTTGGAAACAATGCAAGCATCGCATGAGAAATCTGAGGGTTTTTTAGGAATAATACTTGAATTTGGAAGAAGCTTTTCTGTACTTGTGATCGTGGATGGAGCAGAATGACAGAGAGCTTTGTGCCAAAATTCATAGGTTGTAAGAGCATGGTCATTTATCACCGCTTCCGGGATCGACGGTAACGGACCGTAAAAATGAGCTTCAAATAGTATTCTATTATCTTTAGAAACTGTTATAAAATTACCATCATCACAAAAAGAAAATCCTTTGGATCTGGCAATCCTCCATGAAAATAGAGGTAGGCTTAATTTAGGTACATATAATACATTTTCCATCGTAAACTAAGAAACAGTTCCATCAGACAGTTTGCAGTTAAACATGACTGTTCCTTTTCCTTCGACATTCATCTTTTCACCTGAGCTTGAGGTCACAGAACCGGAGCTTCGCGAGATGTGGATAAATCGATCCGGATCAGGACACATGTGAGAAGTTGCACCTGTGTCAAAATAGAAGGGTTGTTTACTAACATTTTCAGATTGGGATGTAGTTATATTGGCCTACTCTTGTATACCAGAGGAACTTGCATGTTTTTTCTTGCGACCCCTTTCTCGAACCTTGGGGCAATTTTTCCAAGTGTGTCCAGAACTGTTTGAAGGAAAATGCTTCAAACAGTATGTACACTCCTGGAGTTTTGCAACCTTAGAAGGTTTTGTCAGGTTCGAGGTAAAGGGTTTATCTCTTTTGGAACGAGTTGCCATTGCCATTTCCACTGGCGTTTCTTGGTCAAGGTCAAGAAGTCGTTGCTTGACCGCGGCATAAGACAGATTGTCTTTGGTTGCCAGGTTATCCACAACGTTTTTCTGACCTTGAGCTAAGAAGGCCAAGATGAAAGTACGCTTTAATGTATCACTCTGGAGAAATTGAGCTAGAAGTTTTCTATCGTCGTCAGAGGAATCTCTGGCGAGTTTAGTCAACCTCGAGTACTCGGTCTCAAAAGTTTTAATGAAGGCACTTATTGGCTGGCTAGGAACATAGGCGATCGCAAGGAGTGCCAGGTTCCTGAACTGATAAACAAGATTGAACGTACTGTTTCTCTTGTATTCAGTTTCGAGGTATTTCCACATCAGATGGGAGTTTTGTAGTTCTAGCAGTGAAGCTAGAATATCCGGACAGACCACCTGTATGTAGATGTTTTTGGCAAGGGTGCATAGTTCCTTGTATGCATAAGCCTCGGTAGGGTTATTTTCCTCAGCAGCCATTCCTTCAACCACAAGCTCGTGGAGCTTGTGTGTATCACACACTACTATCATAGTATTAAACCATAAGTCATAGTTATCGTAACCGCTGAGCTGAACGACATTGGTCAACTGCATAGATCGGGTATGCTTTGATTTGTTCAGTTCGCTGAAGAAGGTTGATTGGCTTTGGTTGGTAGACATTATGATAGTTTCGGGAGAATTTTTTGTCTGTTGATTGGAATAGTAAGCTTGAGAACGATGAGGATAAATAATTGAAAAGGGGGGGGGGTTATCTCGAATGCTAAGAACACCGGGTCATAACCTGTTGTTTGGAATAGTAGTGATAGCAGCAAGTGGTAAGACTTGAGAGAGATAATTTCACAGAGAAGACAGATTGGCACAAGGAGTCTGTTAATCGTGAGTGAGGAGTTGTTTATTACTCCCACTTAGACACAGCTACTTATAATATCTATCTAAAGTAAAACGAAATCTAGTGATTTGTATTAATACGGTTTAGCGTATTTTACCAACCTCGCAACTTATAGGAAGATTAGTATGTGTAGATCTCGTTGAGTGCAAACAGCTATCTTATCCAAAGTTGGATGTACCAATTTCAACAAATAGGTCTGTCATTAATCCAAATTTCGTCGCTCCAAAGTACTTGCGACCACTCTTGTTCTTGCCATTGAAGGCGTTGTTCTGCCCATACTTTCCGTGCCATCATGTGATTCTCTGATAACGGCGGAGATCTTCTCGGAAGGCATCGAGAGTACCCTCTTCCCTTAAGTGCACTACGGATTAAACTTTCTCCGGCAACCCATGAGGAGAAATGAACTGATAGTTCTAGATAAGAACATTGTCGTGCCTCGCGAGAACTGCAGATGAATACTTCCAACTGATTGATTTGGTTAAGAGAAAGTTTAGGAGGGCGTCCAGTCTTTAATTTAGGAGATGCACGACCAGATTGAACAGTGTTCTTGACTTGTGAATATGTTACTCTTAACCGAGTCGCAATTTGATTGTACGTGAATCCTGTCCGATACAGTGCAAGTATCTGGGGAAAATCAGTTCGTATAAGTGCCTAGTTCAGTACCAGAATTCTACACATACCTCAAGTCTTTGATCTTGACTGAGATATGAAGCACGAGTTTGACCTTGTAAAGTAGCTTGAGTATTCATGTTTAGAGGATAGTAATTCTAATAAAGTAGATTCTCGGGAGGCTTGTGCTAAATTGCGAGTGGCGTTTGATAACTTTATCTTTTTCTAATATCTGTAAGATGGTTTTATTAACAATAATGCAGCCGTAGATTTTTACGAACAAATATCAAAAGTGGCTATTCCGATGAAATGAAAACGGTGTGAAAGATTAGATCATATGATCACGTCTAACCTAGAAAATTGTATAGCATGGCTAGGATATATCCATATTATAACCCCTGTATATAAAATTTCCAGCTGCCTTCACTTACCCCTGAGCCCCTGTAACTCTTTCGCTATAATCAATTAAATCCCACAACCTGTCTTAGAATATCCTACGTGATTTACAAAGCCTTACAAGCTCTATCGCTCTGCTACAATCTGTGTACCAAGTTCCACTGATATATATAATACGCTATATATTTTAATACAGCCCAACAGGACTTACGGAGCTTGCTACGATTGCATGTACGAATTTCCGGGGCTTCGTTCTCCGGAAATTGACCAAATTTGCTCTTGCGAGGGTGGAGGGGGCAGTTAGCATCATCTGCAGTGTATTAGTATGATAAGTTAAAGGGGGAGAATGTGAGAAGCTGAGAGAGTTTGTGGAATGAGTAAGATAAGTAAACGAAGACGTCGCATAATCCCTAACGAAATTGCGGAGCTACCTGATTGTACCTGTCTCCCTGACTGGTGCCGAAGAAATAAGGACAAACGTCCTGTTCTTTCAGACAATAATAAATGATACCTAACACTAGACAATCTCCGATCAGTACTCATAAAGCCCAAGGAGACCCCTGTTGACGATGCAGATGAAATATCAATAGTAGAGTGTAACGGTCCATGAAAATACCGATGATCCGAACTGTCAGAAAGCAGCTCTGTCATGCAGAGTGAGGACCCAAGCAGTTGATACACTGTCGAAGGTGAGGGCACTCTTCTAGGGGGCGTAGAGTACCGCAGCGGACACACAAAACTTGACTTCGACAGTGTCAGGATTGATGAGGCCCGAGAGAGGCTTCGCACTTTACTGCCTTAAGATTGGAGATGTAGCGTTGGGATGAGACGCGGTCCACGATTCGAGAAGAAAGAACTTCCTTTGGAAATCAAATGACCGCCGTGTGAAAAGTGTCGTGTATAATTTCGTGTTGCGACCAGTGGGCGGGCGCTTGGAGTTAAATGTTGACGTGTGCAAAGATGTGCGTGATGAAAGATTGTTAGGACGAGCCGGAGCCGGGATAACAGAGGAGGGAGGACTTGCGATGGTCGCTGGCCAGTAACGAAGTTGATTCGACACAGGATCGGGTAGTTGAGAGGGATTTTTTTGACTGGGCGTGGGCAAAGAGTTCGCCGGCTTGGGCTGTCTCGGAGCCTCGTGTCGTATAGGTGCCCTGAGACAACCGCAAGGAGAAATGCATCCATTTGCCCGCGCTCAAAGTATTTGACGAGATGATCAGCCTCTTCAACGGCTGACCAAAACTTGTTGTGAAAGAGTTAACTTCAGGTCACTCGACCTTTTGCCACGCGCTGGAAAAGTTGAAGCTCTTCAGCGACGCGCTGGGCCACGGGAGATGGTTGTTGCGATTTGGTCATCGCGAGTGCGCTGACCAAACAAAACTGCAAATTACATGTATCAAGTTGGTAGAAGAACTATACGGAGTAGGGACAAGGTGGGGTGAGTCTTGGAACGTCAGATATATTGATTAATTGACTTTATTTTTCGTCTTCCGAGTCCCGTGTAAAGCACGAGCTCTTTATATTCTCTATCGGAACAAAAGGCCCCTGGAAGTTACTCCTGGGCTTCAATAGCATCTACAAACTTGCAGGCGTGAGAGAGCGCAATTTTGTAGCTGCTCCTTGCGGATAAATTACAGATCCCGGATGGGAATGAAAACAGATTAGTCGCGTCATCCACATCCTCCGTGCGCTGGTCCAGCCTTCCAACACCAAGGCCCCCTTTGATGGTTCTTTGTTTTTATAACTGGACTTTCGAAACGAAGAAGTGTATTAGGGATACAACTACGTTGCTGTAGTTAGGTTAGTCGGGCAATGGATCTCAGGTACATACGTCCGAGTAGAAATAGGGTTGTTTTAGCAGACTGTTCCGCACAAGGCCCCCACGAGTGTCGACGAGGTAGGGAAGTAGTTTAGACGAGTTTCCTTGTAAGCGGCTGCCTTGCGTTTAGGCTATACGACTGAAAAAGAAGTGTTGCGGAACTTTGCGGTGCTCTTTTTTTTTTTTTTTTCTAAATCATTTTTGCGTATGCAGCCTGAGGCTATGACGCGAATGATTACGGAAGACATGTATATTTCGCAGAACGACTCAGTTTGACGTTTGGAACACTCATACTCAGATTTCATTTGCAGATACCACTACGAGAATAACGCCTTACAACATGTACCCTCTTCCGTGAATACCCACCACAGGGAAAAGCGAGAAAAACCTGTGGCTATCTGAGTATGCTTTCGTCATTCTACGAATACAGCATCACCGCGAGAGAGGTGGTGTGAGGGTCTTGCTGGATTCGAACCAGCTTTCTCCTGTCTCAAGTGGGGCATGTGTCCAAGCTACCCAGACTCTACTTGGAAGAACGGCCCGGATAGTGTACCACTGCACCATCCGACCCTTGTTGACAGAATGTTATGCACACATGTACGTGTTCCTCTAGATATGCCAGGACGAGTACGTCGAACCACGACAATTCTAACAAAAATCACAATTGACAGTCCTCCCATCGCATCGGCGCAGATAGATAAAGTGACCAACTATGTTAAGATGGGAAGGTTCTCGTGTGTTTCGATCAAGGGATGGTTGACGCTACAAATTGGTGCCATAAGGTTGATTCCTGTCATTCCCGCGGCACGTCATTGATTTGTTGCCCCGACAGAATTATTTACTTGTTCGAGAAGGCGTGCAATTATCTGCGCCGCCACCGTCACACTCGCTCTACCACGAACCATTGTCAATCTAACTCTAAGCACTCTTAAACTTGCGTTATATATTCTTCGACCTAAATAAAGAGTAAAGTCAGATAGCTTAATCATAATTCTAGGCGCGTGTGAGGTTGTACAGCATAATGTCAATTCCCTTGCTCTACTGTGGCTTCGCGTGTTCTCAGTATCATTTTACATTTCTATAGAGTTCCGTATTGTTGCACCTGCGTAGTTCAGTCTGAAAAGCTATTAGGGATAAGCGTCGCGGTGGAAACACGGTCGCGACACAAGCTTGCATTGGAAAAATGACCCCGAGTAAGGCTCGTCGATAATCTTCTAAGCGCGACAATCCGGAACCTGCATTCATGCATAGCGAAGACTCGCATGCCAGCCCTGTGAACAAAGCAAGAAACAGCCAAGATGGGAATCAAACAGCTCTTTTCAATCATTAAAGATGAATGCCCGACCGCGTACAAGGAGGGCGATATCAAGAATCAATTCGGACGCAAGGTAGCGATCGTAAGGAAACCCATCTCGTTCAGCTACCGCAGTACTAACACCGCCAGGACGCGTAAGAGGCTCTCGGATCGGGTGAGATGACAGGATGCTGACACGTTCAGCTCGATGAGCATTTACAGTTTCCTGATTGCGGTCCGCTCGAACGGCGAGATGCTGACCAACGAAGATGGCGAGACAACCTCCCACTTAATGGGCATGTTTTACCGCACGCTCCGCATCGTCGACAACGGAATCAAACCCGTCTACGTCTTTGATGGTGCCCCGCCCAAACTCAAGTCGGGTGAACTTGCGAAGCGGTTTCAGCGCAAAGCCACTGCGACGGAAGGCCTCGAAGAGGCTAAAGAGACTGGTACTGCTGAGGACGTGGAAAAGTTTTCCCGACGCACCGTGCGGGTGACGCGTGAACATAATGCCGAGTGTCAGCGTCTGCTCAAGCTCATGGGCATCCCATTCCTCATCGCACCGACCGAGGCCGAGGCGCAGTGTGCCGCGCTGGCACGCGCGGGAAAGGTGTATGCTGCCGCTAGTGAAGACATGGACACGCTCTGCTTCAACTCCCCCATTCTCCTCCGACACCTAACGTTCAGCGAACAGCGGAAAGAACCAATTCAAGAGATCTTCTTGGACAAAGTCCTTGAAGGTCTCAGTATGAGCTACAAACAGGTAATCGGCCCGTGCTCCCGCAAGACCCTCGCCGGACTAACTCACGTTAGTTTGTCGACCTGTGCATCCTACTGGGCTGTGACTATCTAGATCCCGTCCCCAAAGTTGGGCCCCAGACCGCTCTCAAGTTGATTCGCGAGCACGGCTCTCTCGAGAAATTCGTTGCCGCCATCGAGGCCGGCCAGACCAAACTAACGCTCCCCGACGACTGGCCCTTTCGTGAGGCACGCGAGCTCTTCTTTCAGCCAAGCGTACTTCCTGACGATCATCCCGACTGCAACTTCAAGTGGGACGCCCCCGACGTCGACGGCCTGATCCAATTCCTCGTCACGGAAAAGGGCTTCTCGGAGGATCGTGTCCGCGCCGGAGCCGACCGATTGAAGAAGAATCTCAAGTCGAGCCAGCAGGCTCGTCTGGAAGGCTTCTTCAAGCCTGTTCCCAAGTCGGAAGAAGAGCGCAAGAATCTCAAGCGCAAGCACGATGCCATCAACGAGCAGAAGAAGAAAAAAGCTAAAGAAGAGAAAAAAGAAAAGGCCAAGGCCAAGGCGAGTGCGCGAGGCACAACGTGATTCTACAAGCCCGGTTTCGATATGATTCAGTTCCTGACAAATATTCACATTTACTCTAGTTCAGTGGCCGCACGCGCTCGCGCGGATGTAATCTACTCGTGTGGCATGATGGGCTTAAGGAGCTGGCGTTGTGGTGTCTGGTGCTTTAAGGATCTCGTGCTAAAGGGGAGAGATACTTTTAGCAGTGGCTTATAGGACTCCAATCTGGGATTTAGGCGTGCAAAGAACTGTGCGTATTACGAGTAAGAAAATTCATGGTTTCAAAGCAGTGACTTTATTGATATTTAAAAAGATTTGGCCGTTAGATTCGAACTACTGCTGAATTCCATAGCCCACTTCATACTTCGCGATTATGTCATTGATCGGGTTAGTACCAAGAAACTCTTATGGTACTTGGGAATCCTCACATGAAGATTATTTCTCCATTATATCGATTAACTTTTTGACATACAAGTAATAGATTTGGTACATTGTCAATCCGGCCTGTACAACTAATGCGACATTATAGCAATCAAACATTTTAGCAATTTATGACAATAGACACAGCATTAGCCAAAACCGCCTCCGCTGAAAGTGATCTATGCTAGAACAGCTCAGGATCGCGACTTTACGATTCGGAATCTGCGCCATTTAGTTTCGAAATCCCACCAGCTCCCCCGACTGGCCCAGTAACCATCTCATGGCGTTTGCATACCATGGCTACAAGATGGACCTCTTCAGCCGGCTTACCCTCGTTTCCACCATCTTTTAGAAACTAGATTCGTTAACTCGTTTCATCCCACATGTCTCTGAGAGAGCAAAAACTCACTTGCGAGTAGAGATCTCCGAACCTCCTCAGATTCTCCTCTATGCGTTCAAAGTCGACCTCATTGCCCTTCTGGTCTTTGATTGGGACGCTGCCTGATAAAGGGGTGCCCTCAAAGCTGCTATTGCCGCTGTTATTGCTGCTGAAACTATCATTCGGCGACTGTGTCACGCGTAGTGCTCGCAGCATCTCTATATCCTTGTAGCTTTGCTTGATTAGTGTACTTAGGGGAGTTAGTTCCATGGTCGATGCCAATTGTGGCTTGGACTTGCGAAGATTCATGCTCGACTTGGATGATTTCAAGACAACACGGGCGGCATTAAATAACTTGGGTATAGTCGGGGACGAGCTCGATGGTTGATTCAGGTCGTGCACCGATGGGCTTCGATTCTGGTAAGAGGGCTCTGGCCTACTGAGTTCTGACAGCTTGGGGCTACCGTTCTGGAGCTCGTTGAAAGACATTGATGGTGAATCATTTGATTTCGCTTCAGCTGTATTGCTGCAGGGTTTTAGGGAATCATTCGGTCCCATACCAGGTTCAAATGTTGAAATACTGGTCACAATTGGAGCAAGCTGAGGCACAGAGCGGGCCGGTGACCTACTTAACTAGGGTATGAGACATCATAAATCACCTGGTGGCCGAACTTGGGGAGTAATAAATGCGTGACTTACGAAGTAGTAGCCGGATTTAAATTAGAACTTCCGCAAACCTTTCCATTGCAAGGAGGTGAGGGTGTCATGTCTTTTGCTTGAGAAGATAGCCTTGTTTCTTGTTTACTGGCTCGGCTGAAGATCTGACCCAAGTAGCTTTTTGATTTGGCTTTTAATAAATTAGGCATGCCATGTCTATGGCTTCGTCATGGAACTCACGAGACTTAATTGGCGATTGTGAAGACCCGTTGAGACTCATCGTTGGCAACCACGAAGATGAATGATAAATATTTAATTTGTAACGGATTGATGGATGAGCCAACCGACAACTTCCGTGAGTTTATGGTATGAAGACTGATAGTGTTCAGTGAAGGAAAGTGTGGTCTAGAGAGAGCACCAAAATTTTTTCCCTCATTAATCACAGGCCAATGGCGAGTTTTGATTAAGGTATGAAATAAGCGCATTTTTTAGTATTACCCTGTCATAGATAATTGTCAAACAAGCGATACTTGTGAAGCGGCTCCTATGTTTCCCGGTCCTAAGAAAGATGAGGTAGCCGGCAAACTAAACAAACGCGAACAAAGCCCTTCGAGACAAACAAAGCAACCCTAAAATACTTTTAGATCAATGAACAACGCCACCACATACCTTTCGCACCCCTCCTTACGACTACTTTACATGCCCAAAATCTTGATATATTTTGAGCTGCTGTCCCATTATTCCACTTAAGATTGGCTAATCTTAAAGTATGACCCACCCCACAAGTACGAGTGGCACCTGCCATCGGCCCGAATTCTCTTGTCGTCCCACTAGCGTGGACGTCCCCGATACAACAACGTTGCTATATGTTTGCGCAATTACCCACTTCAGCGGAACGATTTTTAAAACAGGGGCTATCGGGGAAACACGCAGTCAGATGCCATAAGCCTGTGCAATAAGCTACAAGGCGGATCTCCGACTGAAATCCATACTGAGATAACATCTGCTTAGCTGTCTGACTACATCACCTCGCAAGTTCAAGCGGCGAAGGGGTTAAGACACTACTATCAATGACTGATAGCAATGGTTTATCTGCGATGCATGACTGCCACATGGTTTTGAAGTCCCTTTATGCATGTTAGCTTGTCAATATACGTGCAGTAGGCTCGAGAAGCTCAACTTTACTGTCGCTGGTCTTGAGAAACGACTTCCTGACTAGTGCTCATGAGTTATGATAAGGCAAATCGCATCGCATTGCGTTAATCATGGCGTCGGCTGTAGATCGAGCCTTGTCTATGTACATGTAAAATGTATATATAGAGTCGCTTATTGACTTGCAGAGTTGTTTTTCGGTTCCCTTCCCGCATGTTGCATTAAAATACCAGCTGACGGTAATCAGATCCTGTATCCGGTCTTTTGTATTAGCCTGCTCCTGTATTATTTTGTTTCTGTCTGATTCTTCCAATGATTTTGATCCTAACTCGAGTAGAAGAAAGCAATCAATAAGCTTTAAGGCTTGTTAAAAATTAGAAACCTCCGATGATCAGAACTAAAGACTGAATGCGCATGTGTGGGGAGACTTATGACAGAATTATTTGGTGTTCTAATTACGAGAACATGGGGTAGTACTGTGAATTACACTGTCTTTGACGGTATAGACTGAGCGAGCACGTCTGATAACTTCTTATGTATGAATTAAAGACAATGATAAAGGTAGTGATACTTTTTGAGAATAAATCAAACAAGACCTAACTTTGAAAATATTAGGTTCCAGTCATGAGAATGGACTGCTAACCTGGACTATACTAGTTCTGAATTAACCAGTGTGGCACTCTTCAGAGCTTTCATTATTCATACAATGCTTCGCTTCGTCAGGCTAAAGTAGACATAGCGTCCTATCACTTTCGTCGAAGTAGCTCGGTTGGGGAGGGTCAAGTATTCTCACCCCCTAACATCTAATCCATTCATTATTCGGACTGAAGAGCCAAGAAAGAATAGACAAAGTAAAGAAAATTCTGGCCATTTAAACGGCAACGCAAACCAACGCCAAGTTCAAATATGGTATCATGATGCTCCCCCGTCCAAAATCTTGTTCAATCACTCTCATTTATTGGTTTCGAAACGTCAACATGCTATACCGGCAAGGGTGGTAAATCCTTGTCAAGGCTGCACAAACTTATCGGTCTTTTTTCATTCATAATTTGCTTCTGTTTGCTGGCGTATGAAGGTAGCCGGTTTTCTGAAGCATTTATTGAGGAGTTTTTAGGTGGTGTCTCTGGTCTAACTTCTTCATCCTGACACCCTGATGCTTCGCCGGAGCTGTTCACCTCACCTATTTCTTCAACTACTGGTAAAGTTTGACTTTGGAGACCTCCGTTACGATCGATACTAGAGCTCTGCGCGTTTGGTGCGGCCCGAGAATTTGCATGACCGCCTTCATCATCGAGACGCTCACCTCTACTGGTATCCTTCTCGGCTCTCTGGCCAGTGGAAGCAGTAAAACTTTTTCGACGTGATAGGGATTTTATCGCTCGATGCTGGCCCGCAAAAAAAGATGACTCGTTGGATACTGGAAATTTAGACGTTGGTGCGGATGCGGCCTCCCTCTTTGCTTCCTCGGGACTTTTGGTGATAAACTCGATGAATTCAATAAATCTTTCGCCGTAAGGATCAGGTGACACTGGTGAAATCAATCGTTTGTCGTGTTTAAGTCCCTCTTCATCTCGTTAGCTATTTCAGATAAGAGTTCAGAGATTAACGTACTGAAGAAGTGTTCTAGCTTTTTCAATGTACCGTAGTGGGTTAAGCAATCGATTATTGAAAGGAAGAATATTTGCTCGCCTGGGGAATTATCCTCGTGAGTGGCTTGAAACCCGCCATCATCACCATAGAATAGGAGCTCTTTTTTTGATGTATTTTCCTCCAAAGTATCTGGCATACGTGAGCTACTTTGACCCATTGGTATAGGCTTTTCTTGTTTAATTATTTGCCGTAATTCTCTCGCTTTTCTTTCGTTTTCCAGCTTGCTAGGGGACCTTAAGAGCATCCCTCGGCCATCTGAGCCTCGTTCTATCTCGTCGGATTGACTATCCCCACCAGGCTGAAAAACTTGGAGTGTTTTGTCTCTGAGGTTTTCTTGATTTCCAATCTGTAAATTATGTATCCCCACTAACATGCTGTAATCCATAATACCTAGTCGCTGCAGTAACTGTACATCCTTTTCTATTTGCTCGAAAAACAAAAGTCTTTTTTCTGGGCCAAATTCAAGATGTAAATCTCGCCGTAACCAATTGAGATCTTTAAGAGTTGCGCGAGGGTTTTTTTCAAGGTCTTCTTCCTTGTAGTCCCGACCGATAGTGGATCCTTTCAAATCAAATGTCTGATGTATATCTCTGTGCGGAGGAAATAAATTGTTCATAACAACAAAATGTATTTTCCTACCATAAGGCATCTTGACTCGGTGAAGCCCGTAAAACTGTGATAGTAAAGTATTAGGGTTGTCCTCCACGTGAGCGTAGTATTCCTTCAATATCTTTCGAAGAAATTTGTGTTCAGCATGATGGATTGTTTTAATAATATACTTGTAGTCTCGGGAGAAGTAGAAAAAGCTTCCACTCTTTCCGGGGGAGCCAAGTTCAGAAAGTATATATTTACTTGTCAAAGACATAAGATAGTCCGCCGGATCAAGTTTAAACCGGGCTCTCAAATGTCGAAAAACCCAAGGAGCATAGTCCTTAAATTTGAAATCATACTTTGCAGATGGAGTCAGCTCATTTCCCGTTCTGTTTACATTTAGCTTGATCCTAGATCTTTACCCTGGGTACTCACATATCAAATGAGAACTTATGTCGGGCCTCGAAATCAGCATTTGTTAACGGCCGATCTATCTTTGCATTTGTCCGTGAAACTGTAAAACGAATTCCAGTTAACATATTGTATGCCGTAACCCAGTTAACATGATTTTGATCAACTTTTGTTCCAACCACAACTCGATCGTCGTCTTCATCATCTCTTTTTTTCCGCTTGCTGGCTCTTTTTTGCCGGACAGCCTCTGCCCAGACCATTGCATCTCCATCAGGAAGCACTTCTTCATACTGCAAGTCTGAGTAAACGGACTGAGTATTCCGAGTGTTGGGAATCGTAGATCCAGGTCGAGTTACCGAGCTGGGACCGGTCGCCGAAAATCTACCAGAGGTGTAGACAGCGTCATCTCCCGACGCGCGCCTCACTGTAACTTTGGGGACATGAAGATTTTGTCTGTGTTTGAGTTCAGAAGGTCCTGAATGAGGTAAAGAATTCGTCGAAGCTGAAGGGTTCGCTGGAGTATTCGAAGAATGGGATAACGGAAATGAGAATCGATGATTGTTTGTGGATGCTTCGAGAGTGTCACTTGATAATGAGGCTTCTTGTTGAGTTGTTGTATACGTTGATGAGCTTCGCAGGTTCGGTGGCATCGACGATGGAATAGGAGGAGCAGGTCTTTTGGGAGGTTGTCTTTCCGTGAAGGTCGATGCGTTAATTTCAGACATAGGACTATCGCTGTGCTCAGTTATCGAAACAGAATCATCATTAAAGTGTGTTGTTTGCAACTTTCCATTTCGATGACCCTTATCTTCATGTTCACCACTGACACCGAAGATACTATTGCCAGACGCTAGGCTTTCGTTACCAGAAAATTCATCATCCCAATTGTTCAGGCTCAATCGACCGTTTTGAGTAGGCTCATGTACATCGTGTGTCATTTCATCGCTCGTTCCCGGTAGGCTGCCATCTCCGATATCTATTCTTTCGGCAAACTTGTTGACTATCTCTGTGTAGCTGCTCTTTATAGGCGTATGTAGTGAGGGTTTAGTATTGCTACTACCCTTATCGTTTGAATGCCTATGAGAACTCTGCAGATCGAACTGAGTTCGACTCGATGACGTCGGCCCCAGATCATCAGCCAGAAACGAAGGCATACTGACTGCATGCGGCATTTGGATAGAGAATACAGGTATTCCGGTCAGAATGATATCGTTTTTGCATTCACTGCGTTTGTCTATCTTCCCAGCGCGGACTCGGTGTTGAGTCTCAAGACAAGGGCTCGAGAGCTTTGTCGATCCTAAACGATCTCTATGGTGCTAACAGATGAAGCCTTCTTACACCAGTATGTGAGCATGACTTCGGGAACAAGATATCTAGAATATTATTAGATATGACTGAATAGAAGATAAAGTTAGCAATTCGATGGAGACGAAGCGGCGCTAATGGGATACAGTATAAATAGGTGCCCCTTATCTGAATCACTTCAGAGATAACATTGACGCAGGCCAGAGAATTGCTTCAGTCGGACTCGGTCGGATTAAATCGGCCGAACAGCTACGTATATCATGAGAATTCGGCCTTCTAAACTGACTACAGAAATCATCTGCTACCAATTTTTGAATAGTTTCTTATGTCATTTTACTCCTTTTAAATTTGGAGATAAAGATGGAGACTGACAAATTAATCATTTTGCCAAGACTCAAAGCATGGAATTCTCTCGGGTATTTTAATTAACACTCTGACCAACTTATTGTCCAGTTGGTCTTGTCTCTGACCCTTTTCGTCTACGGTTCGAGCTATCGAGTGTGAATTTCTGTCACTGAGGTGTTAACCACTGACTCATTCTCGTTTCAGCCCTCTAAATGACTACATGCATCGTTGTACAGCCATCAGTCAGTACAGAAACCCACACAAAACTCTGTATATTATCACGGTCGCATGGGCAATTGATGAGTAATCAAATTAAGATATGTTAAGTTTATCATTGGGATATTAACCTACATGTATTGCTACTAGTCTTTTCTGTCGATGTAATTTTCAAGAGTTACTTGTCCGTATTGTAAGCGCTTCGTTCTATCCGCTTATTAACTCAGTGTCTGCAATATTGTTTCTGAATCATGGTTGTGCTGCAGATAGTGCATTTAGCATACTTCAGCAACAATAGCATTTCATCTGATCAAAACTTTATCATCATGGATGTATAACCGGGGTTTTTTTTTAAGTCATGTTGTATTCAGCCTGATAGCTATGACGAAATATAGTCGAGTTGAGCATGTTTCTCTGTCGATGTTTACGCCCATAAATTCCTTCTTGTGTTTAGCCTGCCTGAGGTAAATCTTCTTATTATACTGTATTCAGTCTATACGTGACCCGAAGTACTGAATTGCCCTTCGCGTAGATCTCAACCAGATGCCTCATTGCCATGCCTTTCCTCAATAGCAATATGCCAGCTTCTCTGCATCTTTCCCTTACAAAATATCTTCTACATTCTGAAGTTGTTGATAACCTATTAAGATCTTTAATTTTTCGCCAGTCTGGCATAATCTTAAAGCGCTGCCTAAGTCTAAATTCTGACATTCTCTATCTTCATGATAACAACCTAGGGCTATACAGCTTGCTACTCTCTGTTAAATTCAACGCATACAGCAGAAGTTGAAGCCGGCGGGTATTCTCAATGCCCAAACTTCTAGTTAGTGCTAAATATTAATTGCGTCAAGCTTCTTGAACGTCTGAGTGGTGGGAGGAAAAACATGATCAGAATTAGGCAATGTATGTACTTATAAATGAATTGCGTGTACAAGTAGCTCTTTTTAACGCTGAATCTCTAGCCATCGATGATAATCGATAGCTCTGATTTTTTTGTGTCATTGAATAGATGTTGCCAAAGGACACTACGTGTATGTGTAAGATCATTATAGATTTGCATGGATGACATGTACTTTATTATTTGTTTGTTGTGAGAGAATAGTTAAATGCTCACTTCGAGATTCGACCGTCTTCATCCATGTGTGAGATGCAGCTAATCTATTTTCTTCATACTTAGCTCGGGAAAAATCTTAGGAGGAAGATGATATAAGTTGGTTTTTTTAATTTAGATCGATGTGTGTAAATGTATGGCACACGTAATTAGCGACTCGGGGCCTAAATGTGGTTAAAAGCTAAGTATGTTTATTGCACAGTGTGACAGGGGCTCAGGGGTAAGTGAAGGCAGTATGTCTTTGCAGGGTTTTTAGTTGCCAATTATTATACCAATATGGCGGTTTCCTTTGTTGATCTTTTCTAAGCGAGGCCATATTAGGATAAGCTCAAAACCTAAATATCAATTTAAGGTGAGAGATGTCTTGGCGACGAAAGTGAAGGCAGTATGTCACTCTTGGCTAAATATTGAATGGTGTCTCAAGGAATCCACATCAAGGATAATATCAAGGATTTCAATAGATCTATCTCAAGATTCTAATATACAAAGTGTTCCTATTATGAAGCTGGACCCCCTTGAACTCTAACTACCTCTTCACATCTCTTTGACATGCTTAGAATGAGTGATCGAAGCTTATCCTCTGTTGTACAGTTGTACCAGGCCTCTAGTATAATTCGGCGATTCTCTGCTCTACTCCGCTGCCTCCCCCGCTCAAACTCTGGATATACATTTTGAATGTATAGTTTCATCATACCCCACACACATTCTCAATTGGATTTAGATCTGGGGAGTATGCTGGCCATGAAATAGGTTGCATTCCATGTGCCATGAGATAATCTCTTGCGGGAGGTGCTTTGTGTACTGGCGCATTGTCGTGCATAAATAAATATGCACGACCTGTCTCTTGCCGTCTATTTCTGTGCCAGTTCACAACAAGGAGAAGGATGTGTTGGCGATAGCCTTCTGAGGTCATCTTGCCCCAGTCGGCTTCCCAGAAAACACAAGGGCCTCTCTCGATTCCAGCGAAACTACCCCAAAACATCCAAGAATTATTCTTACGGTATCGATCAACGACACACATATTATCATAAGCCTCTCCTTTCTTCTTAGACTGTGAGTAATCAAAAAACTTTTGGATTCATATAGGAATTGCTTACCTTTCTAGTCACATAGCTCGGCATAATAGGTCTGTCATTAATCCAAATTTCGTCGCTCCAAAGTACTTGCGACCACTCTTGTTCTTGCCATTGAAGGCGTTGTTCTGCCCATACTTTCCGTGCCATCATGTGATTCTCTGATAACGGCGGAGATCTTCTCGGAAGGCATCGAGAGTACCCTCTTCCCTTAAGTGCACTACGGATTGAACTTTCTCCGGCAGCCCATGAGGAGAAATGAACTGGCAGTTCTAGATAAGAACATTGTCGTGCCTCGCGAGAACTGCAGATGAATTCTTCCAACTGATCGATTTGGTTAAGAGAAAGTTTAGGAGGGCGTCCAGTCTTTAATTTAGGAGATGCACGACCAGATTGAACAGTTTAATTGACTTGTGAATATGTTACTCTTAACCGAGTCGCAATTTGATTGTACGTGAATCCCGTCCGATACAGTGCAAGTATCTGGGGAAAATCAGTTCGTATAAGTGCCTAGTTCAGTACCAGAATTCTACACATACCTCAAGTCTTTGATCTTGACTGAGATATGAAGCACGAGTTTGACCTTGTAAAGTAGCTTGAGTATTCATGTTTAGAGGATAGTAATTCTAATAAAGTAGATTCTCGGGAGGCTTGTGCTAAATTGCGAGTGGCGTTTGATAACTTTATCTTTTTCTAATATCTGTAAGATGGTTTTATTAACAATAATGCAGCCGTAGATTTTTACGAACAAATATCAAAAGTGGCTATTCGATGAAATGAAAACGGTGTGAAAGATTAGATCATATGATCACGTCTAACCTAGAAAATTGTATAGCATGGCTAGGATATATCCATATTATAACCCCTGTATATAAAATTTCCAGCTGCCTTTACTGACCCCTGAGCCCCTGTACATACATGTACTCTGATACTACGGTATTAATCGTGTATAGGCGCTAAAATTCGACTTTTACAGGGTATATAGGCTTTTACTAACTTGAATTAGCATGACGATAAGTAGATCTCCCCACCTAAACTTTAAATTTGTATGGCAAAAATTTCACAACGAAATATTCGTTGGTTTTGCTTTTTTGGTCCATTATAGCCCTCTATTCACTTTTTAATTCATTAATACATTTCATAAATAAATTATACTTCGATCTAGCTAATAATTTACATATCCGCCTTCAGCTTCGTAAACGGCTCTGATTCTTCGGGGCATCGAATCTATCAGTTTCTCCAAGTCATCCCCATTAAACCCCAGATCCCACGCCTCGTTCACTATTTGACGAAGATGCCCTTGACTCCGCTGCCCCCCTTGATCCAACGCTGGATAAAGACGCTCCATGTACGCTTTCATATAACTCCACAAAGTTTCTATCGGATTTAAATCAGGAGAATATGGCGGCCACTCCATTAGAGAAATATTCCTCCTTTCAAACTCACGCATAGTTTGCCTCGACTTGTGAGGAGGGGCGTTGTCCTGCATCACATCTAGTCCTGGTTCCCGAAAGACCGCACTCTCTATGAGAGGCACTATCCTCTCGCAGTAACTGGCCGCAGTGATATTGCCCCACTCCTTCTCCCAAATCAGGTAAGGCCCCTTCTGTCGTCCAAAGAAAGATCCCCAGAACATCCACCCAACTCTCCTCCGCGTCTTGGCTAGGACACAGGTATCTTCGTACTCTTCCCCAATCTTTGACTTAAACTTAGCTCAAGGGAACTCTAAATCTTAGGAGCCTTTAAGGGACTACTGACCTTTCTTGTGACCCAACGATCACTTTGCCGACCATTCATAGCCCAAGTCGCGTCGGACCAGAGGACTCTCATCCAATGTTCCTTCCGCCAGTGGAGATGTATTCTGGCAAACTCATATCTCTTCAGTTTGTTGACTGAAGAGATAGGAGGTTTTAATCGTGCAATCCTGCGTGCATATCCCCTCTTTGCCAGTTCACGTCGGATCACATTCTCGCTCACACCAAAGTGCCGAAATATAAAATGTGCAAGTTGGAAAAATGACATCCGACGATTTTCCGATGATAAACAGACGAAAAATTCTATTTCATCGACCTGGGAACTACTTAGAATAGGTGGCCTACCACTGGAGTACTGAGGCTCGGTATTTTCAACGCTCATGGTGTATTGTACCTGTCGCCATGTAATCCCAAGGCGTTGAGAGATTTTGACGTAACTGTGTCCCTCACTGGCCAAGGTTCTAACCTGCACATGTTACTCTCTTAACCTTATCAATTTGTAGATTTCAGACTTACTTGAATACGTTGAGTTTGTGTTAGGCGTTTTGCATAAATAGGAGATGCTGATGATGGAGAAGGTTGTTGAGGTGAATCCATCTTTGCGGCAATCTAGTACAGTAAATTAAAATCTTCTAAAGTAGTTGACTTAAGGTTCAGATGCACTCACATGAAGTAAAAATTAGATAGATGAATGAAATAAAAGTATGCCGTTGAGCAAAATAATAGTAAATAGCTGACAATGATTTAAACGAAACGACCTCAGGTGTGCGCGAGTGAAGAAAGGTGCAGGCATGAAGGTGGGCGTTGGACTTCATTTACAGATGCATATCTCTTATGCCTTAGGCCATAAGATTTTAAAATTTGAAGCTAACAGGGATACTGTGGATCTATCGTGAGGTAACCTGGAATATCACCACTTTATCTCCACTTTATCCCCGCTTTAACCCCTGTACCCTATAAGAAGCGGATCAACGAACAATATCCTATCATGAGAGTACAGGCGAGCCCTTGTTATAACGATGTATTCCGTTCCAAAAAAAAATAACGATATATCGAGTATATCGGTAAAACAAATTAGATTACATAATCAGGCTTGTTACATAAGCGTTTAACTACGTCATCCAATTATCAAGCGTCCTCTGATTTATCCTCTGTACCTTGCATTCCACACTTCATATTCTAAGGGTTCTAAATCATTAAGTTATGAGCCAAGGTTAGTGCCAAAGGGGTACCCGTTCATCGGGGTTTAGGATCCTGGAATATTGGGTACAAAAGAAAAAATTTTTTAAATTTTTTTTCATAGCTATTAGGCTGAGTACAATATGATTTTAAATAAAAGAAAACTCCCCTTGCATGATCTGATGGGAGATTTTTCTAGTTCTACACAATTGATTGGTAAATGTAGTGTCCCACATTGTTATAGCGAGAAACCACTATGTTAGCAGCGGAACCATCGACGTTCTCACTCATCTAGCCCCTGTTATGACGATGTTCGGTGATTGGCAGGCGATATCGCGAATATCGTAAAATGTATGTAAAATTAATTCGTGCTCGGGAAAATATCGCTATAACGAGATTACCGGTATAACGTAGATCGTTATAACAGGGGCCCGACTGAACGTAGAAAAAACAAATTGAGCCGGTATCTCGTAGCAACTCTGCAAAACGCGCTCTATTGTAATTCTATCCTGATAATGCAGAACGGCGTTTCAGATTTAAAAACCTTGTGCCTTCATCCGGCTTGTTGTCACCCTGAGTAAAATGAAGAGAAGTTTCAGAGCTAATCAGACATACTGTGGCTTTCAGTAATAATCAAATATGAACAAAATAATTTTGCGTATCCGAGATCTTTTAGTCTATAAAGTCGTCGCTCTCTAACTCGATAGTGGGTCTCGGTATAAGTGTTGAAAATATTCATTGTAACTTGAACTTTTATATTTGCAACACTTACCCTTACAGGTCATTTTACGTGCAGGGGTAAGTACTGCAAATGTAAATGGTTGAATTTCAATGAATATGTTCAACACTTATACCGGGACCTACTATCGAGTTAGAGAGGGACGACTGTATTAATTTTGAGAGGAGATAGACCGCGTCAAATTTTGATAGTAAATATTCAAGGTTACAGTTGTTCCCCACTTCTGCTCGAAGATGAGGCCAAACAACCGGTTAAAGTACACAAAGTCTCGGGGTCAAATGACGGATATGGCTACACAATTTCCTGGTAAATTGAAGAGTTAGGTCGAGCGAGATTTGAATGTGTATGATGTCTACAAGTCTATATTTAGCCAAGTAAATTTGAGCTCGAGTAACGTCAGATGTTCAGATGCTCAGATTTAGGTTGGCCAAGCGACTAGCGAGGTTCGGTCGTACCAGTAATATGTTCATGAACATAGATACACTTGCATAAACATAATCTTTATACCTTGTCTCACACAAATTTGTATGAGACGAGGTTTGTATTTCAGGCTTGTGCCAGTGTATGTTAAGCAAACTACGGTCAAAGCGAAATTGAGTAAGAGAACCAATACATAAAAGGTTATTTTTTTAGCCATGTTTCTGTTATTAGCAAAAAATGGTATTAAAATAGAAGAGGTACTGTTAAAATTAGAAAAAAAGACCGAGTATTTTTCTACACTGTAAACCAGTTTGGACTTAAAAATAAATTTTTCTATTATCCTATTTCGGCGCCTGAAGGCCCACGTAGGTATTTTTCGGAAGATACGTATTCTTTGTTATAGAACGACTCATTTTGACGTTTGGAACACTCATACTCAGATTTCATTTGCAGATACCACTACGAGAATAACGCCTTACGACATGTACCCTCTTCCGTGAATACCCACCACAGGGAAAAGCGAGAAAAACCTGTGGCTATCTGAGCATGCTTTCGTCATTCTACGAATACAGTATCACCGCGAGAGAAGTGGTGTGAGGGTCTTGCTGGATTCGAACCAGCTTTCTCCTGTCTCAAGTGGGGCATGTGTCCAAGCTACCCAGACTCTACTTGGGAGAACGGCCTGGACGGTGTACCACTGCACCATCCGACCCCCAGTTTGGACTTATTGATCAGTTAAATTGAATCAGAGCGCTATATCTGATAAATATGATAGGAACGGTATCAAAATACCATGTTATTCTCGTTAATTCGATTCGTGTAGGATAACCAATCTCGGCCTAGCAATCAAAATTTGCTTGTTGCAGAGACAACAAATAGCAGACTGACATTAAGCGCGAGTGTGAGTAACACAAAACATCTGGTATTTATTTATTCATTTAGTCTTCATCAATCTGGCTTGATGTCTCAAATACTCACACAGACATTTTTGGATAATACATATTTTTCGAAAAACGATTCAGTTTTGTCGTTTGGAATACTTACACTCAGATTTCATACGTAAATACCACTACGAAGCTAACCCTCACGGTATATAACTTCCTCAGTGAATTCTCATCAAAGGGGAAAGCGTGAAAACCTCATGATGATCTAAGTATGCTCATAAGTTCAAGAATAGAGTATTAACGCGAGAGAATTTGGTGTAAAAGTCTTATTAGAAATGAATCAGCGTTCTCCTGTCTCAAGTGGGGCATGTATCCAAGCTAATAGACTCTACTTGGGAGAACGGCCCGGTCGGTATACTACTGCACCATCTAGCCTGCTGAATGGTTTTGTGTAACATGAAGAATCTCGTACACTCTTGTCGAGTTACCTACACGTCACCTCTACTTCTCGTGATTGTGTCAGTCTGGCGTGCGGGTAAAGAAAATCTACGCGCGATATTTTTGTCTTTGCTCCAAGTTAGAGTTCTGTGACACACAAAAGTATCAAGCATAACGAGAGTGCAACTATTAAATTTACAGGGTTACTGCTACCTTCTCTAGCTCACAGTCGGGTAAGAAGCTTTTAACTTTGTTTTTGATTATAAGACGTAATTTCTAAACTCGCCATTGGATAACAGTTTAGCTTTCCAGGCTATCGAATTCGAGTACGAAGAATTGTTCCGGAATTGCCTGAGAGTGAAGTTAACTAATAAGAATGGCAAAAACAACCCGGAAAGATAAACGTTAGTAGAAGAGAAGAGGTATCTCATGCTACATCCGCTCTTTATCAATCAGCTTGGCCCTAACCAAAATGCAGCCATCTAGACAATATGGAGCGCGGTCTCTTTGTGAAAGGATTTGACGCTTTCATTGTCCTGTCTGGGGCTTACCCAGGCCTTACTATCAGAAAAAAATCTCATCTTACATATGCATCTTCACAGAAAGTAGACTGAAAAGTGCCAATATCAGTACGCAACAAAATGAACGAGAATAATATTTTGGCGAATTACGATATGAATCAACAAGATAATCTTTGCTCTTTTGATGGTTGGTGGCACCAGATATTTTCACTACGCGTGAGAATATAGTTGTCCAAAGTGTTCGCTGTGTGTATGAATTATGATGCCCTTGAAAATCCATCTCGACCCGATGAGATGACTCTGGATGTCCTCGACGAAGAAAGTACTTGCCATCCGAATTCCTGTAAAGTTTTGGAGCTTGCACGAGTCATAGTCCAAACCTTCAATAATTGCAGAAGAGAACACCTTCAGGATGAATCAGAATTAGGGACAAGCTACTTAGACAGCTTAAAATAGTATGTCAGGCGTGTCGGGTAAGCGGATGGCGTCGCAGCTCTGAATGAGATAGTGTCGATCTGGTCGCATGTCGAGGCCCTTGCATCATTAGCGCCCAGGGGTACATGCATATTTATGCTGGCTTTGTACAAATATGTATGTTTTAACTTAGGTCGACACGCTTATAGATCGACACACCCCCCCAGTCTTGTCGGCAAAGACACAAGGCTGAAAATAGCGAATGACCTAATATTATAGATGTCGAAACAGATTATATCTTACTAGGCTGCTTTAGTCACGTTTACATCCACCAAATTCATTTGGGTAATAAATGATTGGTGTTTTTGGGGCGGGAGCGATTTGGTGAACCCATCGGCAATCATTTTATTGGATTCGATCCATTCAACCTTTATTTCACCTCTTTGTACTTCCTGTCGAAGCCAGCATTGGTGGATGTCGACATGCTTCAATTTTGTTGCCAGCTTTGGGGTCTCCTTTTGCAATAACCTTAATGTTTGTTGATTATCGCAAAGAATAACTGGTGATTCAATTTTAACATTGAGGTGTCTAAATAATCGTATCCACCAAATATATTCTTTGGCTGTTACGGTTAGAGCAAGTAATTCTGCTTCTGTGCTCGAGGTTGTCACTGTTTTTTGTTTGATTGCTTTCCAATGTATCATCCCATTAAATAATTGGAAACAGAATCCGCATGAACTATACCTAGTCTGTACGTCATCTGCAAATGCAGCGTCGCTGGATGCGATAAAAGTCCTACCGGCTGTATTGATTGACTGTCCATCATACTCGATGCCTTTGCATTTTGTTCCTATTAGATATCGCAACATGTCTTCGGCTGCTTTTATATGATCTTGCGAGGGATTTTGGAGAAATTCCGAAAGTTTTGATATACTTTGGGCGATATCTGGCCTAGTTATAACTGCGGCGTAGTTCAGTTTTCCCACCCTTTTCTGGTATTGATAGGCTTCTTTAGCTGTGGCTTGTCCAATGTTTTGCGTTAGAGGTGTTGTGGGAAGAGGTGTTAATGGTATTTTGGTATGTTCGACTTCAATGTTGAATTCTTTTGCCATGCTGTCAATATAAGAATTTTGCACGAGCCAAATTTTCATTTTTACTTCATCCCTGACAACTTGTATACCAAGAAAATGATCAATTTGTCCCAGAGGCTTTGTTTGGTACTTAGCCATGAGTTTTTCCTCAAATTTGTCAGCAGTAAAAGAGTCTCTCTCGTGGTAAATAACAATAATGTCATCAACGTAAAAAAGAACTATCAAACGATTGCTGTTGAATAAGCAGTTGACACCTGGCACGGGAAGAATTCCTATATCTACGAGAGTTGCCTGAAGATGGTGCTGCCATAACAATGCTGATTCCGGTAAACCATACAGAGCTTTACTTACCAGAAGGAGTTTGCCTTTTATTTGAAAGCCGTCAGGTAGGTAGGCGATTCTTGGCTGAGGAAGATCCGCATTTGTATAGGCAGCCACTATGTCATACTGACGTATTTTATATCCATATGCTGCTGAAATAGCCATAGCTGTCCTGAATACTTGACCAGCTAACGTTGCTGCATACGTTTCTTCGGCAGTGCTTTCCAAATCACCTCTTGCCACCAGCCTTGCTTTGAAGGATTTCAGATACCCATCTGCATCAAACTTGTAAGTATAAACCCACATTAGTGGCAAAGTCTTAATTGATGCGTCAATTTTCCCTTCGCTTTTCATAAACTCAATTTCTTGGATGCTGATTGTAGAAAATAGTTTCTTGTTAAGTAGAGTGTTAAATTCCTTTTGTTCAGCAGCCCTGAACCCTGCCGAAAATTCATGTAGAACTTCTCTGTGATTTTTGGGTGGCGCTGGGAGATTATTCCGATGAATTTTAGTCGGCGCAATTGTGGTCGCTGCAGCAGAAAAAGAATTGTGAAATACTGCGAAATTGACTGGCTTGCGCCGTCGTTTACCGTGAATTATATTGCCTATGTCTATCTTACTATTGATTTCTTTACTTAGATCGCGCACTTTTTCTTTTTCTATAGCCGCACAATTCTCTGAATTGTGTCCCTGGTAGTTGGCGATATCTTGTTTGGAGATCTTTGATGATGCTGGTTCTAGAGATGCTGGTTCCTTTTTTGTTTTATCGCAAGGAATGGATGGTATACTCATTATTGTTTCTATGTGGCTGTTTTCGACTTCTTGCTCTTTCCAATCATATAGTTCTAAGGTTTGAATAATATTTTCAGCTGATTCATGTAACATCATTCCTAGATCGAGATCTTTTGGGTCGTAAAATTTTTCATCATCAAACGTCACATCTCGGGATCTGATGACTTTATTCTTGCTCGGAATCCAAATCCTGAAAATGTTAGTGGAATCATATCCCACCAGATGCCCCAGGTGGGCCCTTGGGTTGAGCTTTTTTGACCTAGGTACATGTTTGTCGAGAACAAATGCCCGGCATCCAAAGACATGGAGGTGTGCATAGCTTGGTTTTACCCCATGCATAACTTCAAACGGTGTCTTCCAGTCTAGTTGACGGATTGGAGTACGATTTGCAATATACCCTGCGCAAACTACAATTTCCGGCCAAAGGTTTGTTGGCAAGGAAGCCTCAAGTCCCATTGCTCTGGCCTTAGTTATTATGACTCCTCCTGAGCGTTCTGCGGCCCCATTCTGTTCGGGTGTGTCTGCAGCTGAAATTTGGCAAATTATGCCTCTTTCGGTCACCAAGTCTTTGCACTCCTGAATCATTGAAGTTTCCCCATCTAGTCGAATAATACGAACTTCATATTTCCATTGTGTTTTAATTAGCTGGAGAACTGTCCTTACTGTAAGCTTAAAATCCGTTTTAGATTTGCAAGTAAACGTAAAGTTGAAATGGCTGTCGGGACAGTAGAAGTGGCTAATATATCTATCGCTATTGTATGCTTCTTCCATAATTATGGCATCCCAACTTATAGAGTGGAATGGACGCCCACTGCGAGAAATCTCGGAGCCAGTTTGTCTTGATACCAGCCTCTTTGATTTGGCTAACGAACATGGAATACACTTATTTGTTTTCGGTGATAAGTCAGATTTGTCTATGTTAATCTTCAAATCGGGCCCATTTATATGTGAGACAACTAGTGGGCTGGCGTGAGCAAGAATCTGGTGGAGCTTAGCTTCTGTGACAGTTCGAAGATTCGGGTCGTGCGTCACTCGAGCCATTAAAGCGGTGTTTCTAGGTAACTCTTCTTCTGGGTTATTAAACGAAATATGCCCTCCAACTTGGTATAATAAACATGCAAAGGAGTGGTCCTCAAATTCTAGTCGTTTCGGCGTTCTACTATTCCAATGAAGACCTGATTTGTTGAGTAGTTGCATTGAAACAATGTTTGTTAGAAAACCATGAGCTAGAATTACATTTTTTAATGTAATGTGTTTCTTACCATTTGGTGTGTCAATCTTGACTTTTACACTACCATACGCTTCAATCTGAATTGACGAGTTACCTGCTCTGACTGATGCTCCGTTTTCTGCCTTCTTTGAAATTTTGAAATCCCATTTTGACATATCGTTGCATATATGGACATCAGATCCACCATCAAGGATCCAGGAATTTTTTAAAATGCACTCCGAGTCTGCCGTGGCAAGTGCCGCAAAATTTGACGGGCTAGATTGGAATGGGTTGGATAGCTCTTCGGTTTCACCTATGTGAGTCCTAGTTATGGCTGCATTGGCGATTGACTCATTAGCAGTGATCATCCCGGTTCCTTTTGGCTCTCCATCGTAGTTACATGATTTTAAAATTAATGTTCTTATTTTGATTCTTCTTGGGTCTGTTAGCGCCTTGTTAATTTGATGATAAGTCGACTCTGTTCCAGTCCAGCCTGAAGGCCTCAGATTATAGTTCAAATAGAAACAATCCTTAAATAAATGGGCGCTTCCACAAAGACATATCTTATGACCGGGCTTCATATTATGTTGTGTTGCTGCAAATGATGCCGGAATTCCTCAATAACATCTTCAAGCTGAATAATTCTGGTTGAGCTATTCACAAGACGTTGTCGAACGTTTTCATCGATTCTGAGCTCGAGATTAGTTGCATATACTGGGTCAATTTTCTCCAATGCCAAAGCAAACTCGTATAGTGGACGATCCTTAAATACGTCAGGCAGCTTCAATAAAACCGCCAGACCATAGACTCTTTCCCATTCGTAGAGATACCGCTCGATTGATTGATTATTATCATAAGTTTTAATGGTGTTGTATGCTCGGATAACGTCGACTTTCCTTGCCTGATCCGTCGGTGACAATCTTTATTGTAACGATCTTAGAAGTTCCCAGGTGGAAGTTACGTCCCGGGTCCAGAGTTCGTTATCGAGCTGGATACTACCCATTATATAGCTATCTATTTCCTGGATAGAGTGCATAATCTGTCTATTTTGATCAATTTTCATTGCGTGACGCCTTTCCAAGTATTGAAATCTTGCAAATTGGTCTGAGTCAAGATCCAATATGGAAACTGCTTCGGGATTAACCTCTCCAGGATTAGGCTCATCAGGGATTTCTGGTAACTCAGGTTGAACAGATTTGCTTGGGTCAATAAACTGCCATATGTTTTCCTTGCATCCTCTTGTTGCTTTTGATTTGATAACATTGATCCATGGTAGCCAAGTTAATTGATCTACGAGGTAAATTTTTTTGGACCCAAATTCTTCGGTTTTCTGCATGGCGTGATGCATTTTAACGTGTGGCCAGTCGATGGTAGATTTAATCTTAGAATATAATAATGATATGGAGGTAGAGAAGGAGAAAGATGATGCAGATGATTTTTATAAGATAGATACAAAAGCCAGATATATCAAATATAAATACCAGAGATTGAGATTGAGTAAAGCAAATGGTGCTGATAACTGTTAGAAGAATTGAGCAGAGAGAAGAAGAATTGATTGGTTTTTTCCTGACGGATCTCCTCTGTTCTTAAGTACAAGTTGTCTGTCTCTTGTTGACGCCTCTCCCTTTGACCAAGTAATCTCCCCATGCTGTCTTACAAACTGAATATGTCATCTAATTTTACACAGAGAATAAAAAAAAATGATAAGCGCCAATGTTACAACCCATAACCCATAGCCCGCAGACACAAACAATACCAATACAGACTAACAACCCGTAGATGGTAACATGAACATGTGAATATTTACAGAAGATTGTAACGAGACAATAATAGAAAAATATTTCGTACGAACTAGCGTTGGTGTTCGTCTGTATTGGTATTGTTTGTGTCTGCGGGCTATGGGTTATGGGTTGTAAAATTGGCGCTTATCATTTTTTTTATTCTCTGTGTAAAATTAGATGACATATTCAGTTTGTAAGACAGCATGGGGAGATTACTTGGTCAAAGAGAGAGGCGTCAACAAGAGACAGACAACTTGTACTTAAGAACAGAGGAGATCCGTCAGGAAAAAACCAATCAATTCTTCTTCTCTCTGCTCAATTCATCAAAGTCTCAATTCTTCTAACAGATAGGCAGTCGTCAAACTGTAAAAGCCAAAAATTCTTATCGCCTCAAAGAATAAATGACAAAATTGTTTTTTCCAGCAGAACTCATCCGTTATGTCTTGATTCAACTCATAAAAATTTTTATAAACTAGATTATACCAAATGAAAAGTGGTTTTCAACAACACTGGTGCAAACACGACAAGTCGGGTAGAGGAGTACCTGTTACGTTTGTAATCGCACCTTAAAAAGCTCAAGGGTTTCTGCTAAGTTGGTTACTCTGGCTGAATCAAGGTGCGCTTCCAGGGTAATTTCCCAATTTCATGGTTGAATGTTTTAGGACAGAAATGCCTGCTATCGATACTGCTTTCGAGAACCCGGAGGTACGGCTTTGTAACTGTCACATGCTCCGATAAATTCATTTACAAGCCCCCTTGGAAATCCATGCTAGCAGAGAAGCCGACTTCGGTCGCAAAGAAATTCCCAAGGTGCCAGCAAACTAAGAAAGGCTGCCATGTCTGATTTGATTTCATTGTTCCGGAGACTGTTCAAGGATTCGGCGGCGGACAGTAGTAATACAAACTGAAATACAAACTGAACTACACCGCTCATCAGGACTGGATCAGCTATTAACAAAAACACTCGACAAGACCGAAACTTATGGAAAGAGAATAGGTAAGTAAATCGAAAATGGTTCAGCCAAGAACAGAAGCAATTATTAGATCCACAGGGCATTCTAGTAATTTAGACGAATAACCCAGTTGAAACCTGGCATTCATTACTGAAGATAATTTATTCTCAGGAACTCCGGAAATAACGTGCGGATATGCTAGTTTATCGATTGCTGCGAGAAATATTCCCAAATCTTCGATGAAAGGTCTCGCAATTAATCGAAGGTTTGACCTTAGAAATCTGAACTCCACTGAAAGGTATCAATTAGATCATTGCAACCAGATATCAAGAGATATTGACAGCAAACTAGCACATCAAAGTCAAGCTTTTCTTGGAAGTGATGATTGTTATAAAGACGTTGATAACATTTAATCTGGTTAGTATGAATACAAGCAGAGAATAACAGGGGTATTATTGGCTCAGTCTGAAACTGCCGATCAGCAGAATCATCGACGGATAGCTCTGGAATCGCTGAAAATTGTGTCATAAAATTTAGTACTGCTGTAATTATAATAATTTCGAACAATTTCGAGATAACTGTTTGCATCCCAATCCTCACATGCATCATCGCCCAATCAGCCAACTGTTCATTAAACCTCTCTCAACAGTCTACTCTGTCACACTGAAGCCCCAGAGTTTATGCCTCACGTTTACATTCACAAATCTTCAAACATTATGACTATGAAGATAAATCTATCAAGCCATTTTATAAAGATAACATTACCCTGATCACTTCGTTGAACGCTAGTGGTAGCACATCTAAGGGTTTCCGTCCGTATGTGTCAATCTACAGACAACCTGCGTGCAAGACTGACCGGGAATGGTGAAATGATCAATCAATACAGAGCTACTTCGAGGTCGGAATGGTGGTTCTCAAACTGCGCGTAAATTTTCATTTATAAGCTCTGTCGATCAGACATACTGATATCCGAATGTGAATAGCGATGATGGAATAGTTTTTTTTTTTTTTTTTTTTTTTTTTTTTTTTAAATCCTTGTGTATGCAGCCTTTAGGCTATGACACAAATGACACTGTTACGGTACATGGAGCGATGACTCAACGTGATATGAGGGGCACTCACGCCCGAATATCATTTGAAGACATAACTCGAAGTCAGGCGCCTTACAGCCCTTTGAACCCTCAACCGTTTATGTCTGCCGCAGGAACGCATTGCAACCACCCACGACTATCCAGTCGTGCCTTCGTCATCGTCACATAACTACGCGAGTAATGTGGATAGGGTCTTACCGGAATTGAACCAGCTTTCTCCTGTCTCAAGTGAGGCATGTGCCTTGGCTATCCAGACTCTACTTGGGAGAACGGCCCGGACAGTGTACCACACCACCATCCGACCCGGTATAGTGTTTTGTTGTAACGAATACACTCACACATTACTTTCTTGATTGAATAATCATTCTAACTACGTACCGCAGTACTCTCATCGCTATGAATGCACTTGTTGACTTCCAGCACATGAACTTTGTCAGGTTATTAAGGCAACTGCCTGACTTGTCACGTAGCTACTTTGGCCAATGCTTTATCTCCCGATCACCGGGGCATTCTCATCTCTTTACATCATAAGTCATTACACAGTTTCATTCCGCTGCAGTTTGGATCAACAATTTCCTCTTATCGCTGTATCAATTATTCCTCGTTACACATGCAGTTTTCCGGATTATTATCGTCCCGAGTGGTGTTT
Source organism: Podosphaera xanthii (assembly GCA_028751805.1). Taxonomy (NCBI): domain Eukaryota; kingdom Fungi; phylum Ascomycota; class Leotiomycetes; order Helotiales; family Erysiphaceae; genus Podosphaera; species Podosphaera xanthii. Next base: position 6,446,762 of record JAPWIX010000006.1, read on the forward strand.
GCATCTTGGCGTTTGCTAGTTAAAAAACCAACCTGACTGATTTCTAAACTATGTATCGGATGGAAACATGAGCAGCCTGTATGGATTATCTTCAAGAATGGGTTGATGTTAGGATGGGGACGCGATTCAGATAGTCTCTTAGTATGTCTTTAAAACTTCGATAGATCTTTCAGAGAAGGGCGATCAATGCTCACTCTCTCTCTCTCTCTCCACGATCCATCTGACACACAGTATGCAAGTATGTAGTTCTGATGAAACTCCTCGGATACCGTTGGAGCTATTCGAATGAGGAATAATGCTGGGATCGTCGTAAGGTGGCGGATTCGGCAGTGATTATTGAAGGTTCTCAAGGAAAATCACACTAAGATATAAAACATTTTACTTGGAACGAGCGCTCGAACCGAGTTCAAATAAAAAACATCACTGATACGGTAAATAGTGTTCTAAAGCTGTCTACCACAGAATCTCAGCTCATCAAAAGAACAAAGTTAGACTTGGAAGCTTTGGAAGCTTCAGTCTCATAGAGGGAGAGAACATCTTGGTCATATAGTCAAAATTTTGTGCTGACATGGTTATGACTCAAGGATATCTGGAGTCTGAAGCTTATGGATAATATGCCAAGTAACGGAGTTGCTAAAACTAATGAGTCATGTATAAAATCTTCTTTCTACGATACTAGAACTCGCATTGTAGTTTCATAGTTGGTATCGGGTATTGATATTGGAGGAAGGAAGTATGCCATAGTTAGAGCAGCAATAACAATAGTCTCCATTGTGACCGTCAAGGCGATATTCCATCTCTTAGACGCATGCAACATAACTATTTTATATCATACTTGCCATCCATTCACACCATTGGCTATTCCATCGAAGGACAGTACCATCGTGAGACAAGTCGCCAAATACTCTACGTCCGCGTCCGCGTCCACGTCCACCAACACCCACAACATGAAAGCGGTAGCAAGCGATAATTATAACTGCGAACTAAATCAAATAAGCGACTAGGCCTGCTGCTGAAGTATCAGTCACCTGGCCTTGGGAAAGAGTGACTAGCTTTGTTAGCAGGGTCAAACTGGTAGGTGAGTAGGAATATAATGAGATGCAGAGCGCATAGACATAATCTAGAAGTATACAGTGTCGCAGAGGAGGCTACCACTGTAGTATACACTACTCAAAATGGACAGATCTAAGAACTGCAATTATGACAGTCACAAACCTATATTTCGACAACTATTTCCGCACACGTCTACCCAAGACTGTATATATTTTGCGCGCTGGTCAGTGCTGAAGAGTAAACAAAATGAACCTCATTTGTACAGGGTATAAACCATCTCCCGATCAACCTAAACGCCTTGCTAAAAAGCCTAGTAAGATTGATTAATCTTATCGTTAATTTCAGTACATGAGCATCTTCATTGCTCTGGATTCGATATTTTCAATGTACAGGAATTTACGAGCAATATAGTTTCTAACCGGATCTTCCTTCAACATCTTTAAATGCCGTGCTTTTTCTATCAACAACATGTAAGAAAATTTCAGATTTACTCATCGTGAAAAAACATCATAGTTGTGGAAATGAAACATTCCTTTATTGGAAGGTTACAGAAGAAGTACAGTAGAACCCTTCTTAGCTAATAGTGGGTCCCGGTATAATTACTGAAGAGATTCATGATGATTATACCGTTTATATTTGCAATACTCACCCCTGCACGCAAAATGAACTGTAAGGGTAAGTGTTGCAAATATAAAAGTCCAAGTTACAATAAATCTTTTCAATATTTATACCGGGACCCACTATCAGCTAAGAGGGGTTGTACTGTAGATATTTATAGATGGTGATTTAGGATCTACAGTAAAACTTCTCTAACACGATAGTGGGTCCCGGCATAAGTGTTGAAAATATTCATTGTAACTTGGACTTTTATATTTGCAACACTTACCCTTACAGGTCATTTTGGGTGCAGGGGCAAGTATTGCAAATATAAATGGATAAGTTTCAATGAATATTTTCAACACTTATGCCGGGACCCACTATCGTGTTAGAGAAGTTTTACTGTATTTTCTTTTTTAAATCGTTTTAGCGTATGCAGCCTGAGGCTATGACGCGAATGATTATAGAAGACATGTATATTTCGCAGAACGACTCAGTTTGACGTTGGGAACACTCATCCTCAGATTTCATTTGCAGATATCCACTACGAGAATAACGCCTTACGGCATGTACCCTCTTCCGTGAATACCCACCACAGGGAAAAGCGAGAAAAACCTGTGGTTATCTGAGCATGCTTTCGTCATCCTACGAATACGATATCACCTCGAGAGATATGGTGTGAGGCTCTTGCTGGATTCGAACCAACTTTCTCCTGTCTCAAGTGGGGTATGTGTCTTGGCTACCCAGACTCTACTTGGGTGAACGGCCCGGACAATGTACTACTGCATCATCCGACCCAATCCTTAGGGTTGCAACACTATATGTGATTTTGACCGGTTCTTGATTGGTGATATACCCCCCCCCCCCCGTATTCCAGTCTCACTGTCTGCTGGAGCTGAATTAGTCATCTACCAGGAATCATCCTCTGACCTCGATGATCTGTCTAAATGAAATAAAGATATCGCTGGTATCGTAACGTCCAGATTTCATAAAATTGAACTTGAAACAGCGTTTTTTGACACCAGTGTGAGCACGTATTTTCTATCGCGCCAAGAAATTGCTTCCGATATCATTTCTACGCTCTTAGTGGCTGAGTATTGGCATACAGTATACCTGTACCTTCACTCTGGTATGTAGATATACATGAACTCAGTATAATGCGAACAAATTCATCCATCACGGTTGCCTTTGAACCGCAAAACTTCATGAACTGTTCACCATGCGGAATTTGAAGTCACATGTTAATATAGTGGGCAATTGAAGGTGGATCCCGTTCAGATTTGGACGTGATGAGGCTTGTGCCTGACTAAATCTAGCTAACAAGTTCAATAACCGTGGAATCACTCAAATTATGTTTTGGCAATAAGAAAACGAGAAAAATAGCCATGGGATCATCGGCAAGTTTTTCATTTAACTATTGATTTCTCATTTAGTCCAACATGTCTGTTGACTGTTCCAATCCCTTCCGTAAAGGCAGTCGTCCAGTGAGCCAGTCTTTAATTCTTGCTGATGACGTCTCTTGGAGTCACGTACGATGTCTCCTAGCAGATCGTCAAGTAGAGGTACCTCGTCCTAACCATGGCCCAAACAATCCTGAGAGCGCCGATTCTAAGTCATTTCAAATATCCCCTGAGCCTGCTTCATTTATAGACGAGTTGGAATATGCTCCGAAATTTATATCAAAGGTCGATCCATCCCCTAGTTTAAATAAAGAGACAAGTCCAAAAGAATCCAAAGTTAAAGAATTTGATGAACTCTCAGAAGCTCGTATGGACCCCTTTGATTCGACGTCTAACACAACCACGAAATATTCAAAGGAAGAAGAAACTACATACTTTATGCAAAATAGAATAAGCCCGGGAAAGCAAACCCTGGACATTAATGCATTTAAGCAACTCTTGATGGCCGGAAATTCAAACTCAGGTACCATCATAACAGAACATAGAAATCAAAATCTATCAAGTAGATCGGTAAATGGCGTTAGCTATAATACTAAGAGGATATCAGTATCCGAGAAATCAGTCAATGGATGGATGTTGGAGCCATATTGTAAATCATCTCAAACCTCAGATGATGAATCAGAAGCAGATAAATATCCAAATGATCCTAACATGACAGTATCACCGCAGCGGCAGAAGCCGCCTCCACCAAGTTCTCGGCACGGTAGGCAGATCTGGGTGCAACTCAAGGATGATCTCCCATCCGGTTTCACTCAACATCAGTGCGCAATAGACATTGACGATATCGTGCATTCTCCTAACCCTTACCGAAAGTCTACGTACTCCCAGTTAAAATATACACAGAATATATTGAACAAACCTTTACCTCCAGCCCCATCAGAAGATTCCAAAAATTTAGAACACCATCCTCCAGTTTTTCTAGAAGCTCCCAGAAAAATGCTTCCTAAATCTGATTCTGGTCATCGGAAGAGACCACCAACCCCACCTCTTACTGGGCAATATAGTCAATCCATGAATAACTTCGACATCGCTGTCGATAAATTCGCAGTGAATTCAGGATACCATGCTGTCTGCAACTCATCAAGTTCAATTGGTCAAATTTCTACATTGTCCAGGTCTAATAGTGGAAAAGCCCCTCAGCCTCCACCTAGACGTCGCCCAGGAACCTCTCAGAGCTTGGCAGAAAATAAGCCATTTCCAACATCCACCCTCCAAAATACTAGATCAAGGGGACGAAATAATACATCAAATGCATCTTTATCGACAATATCGGGCGTGAATATGTGTACTAACAAAAGGCCGCCACCTCCGCCGCCGCAAAGAGCTGCTGCACTGAATTCAGTACTTCACCGAGAGAGCGTTGAAAATGCTCCAAACCGTGCATCCGTGCATCCTCATGCCTTGATTTCCAAAGATGCTGGAGAAAAAAGAGACCTATACCAAAGAAAACCTAATATTTTAGCAGATCTTAATCAACTACAAAAAGAAATTGATGAACTAAGGGTAAAGTGGGAAGATAGTGCTACTATTTGATTTTATGATGATCTATCATCAAGCTTACTCTTGTATCAAACTTAACCTGATTGCTTGGAAATAATTATATTGAATTCCCAGCATCACGATCAGAAAGTTGAAGGCACTTTTTACTGTCTTGAACCAGATTGGAACTATCTCAAGAATCATATCTTCGATCTTTCGATATTTTATCGGAACTGACATCGCTAAATCCTAGCCAGGAGAACTCGATAGACTAACTAGAAGTCTAATTACCGGTATTTATCGGGTACGTGTTAGGTCTCCAGGTTTGAACCAGGCTAATATATTCTACGGTAATTCGTTCATCTCTCCATTTCTAGCCTCTAGAGATCCAAGTACTAATAACCAAAAGTATATTAAGGCCACAATTATATAGTGCAAGTTTACTCTTTTGGAGTAGCTTAAATGCACCATGAAGCTCAAATTAGTTAAAAGATCGTGTCAGAAACAAGAATGATTATTTTGACATGAAAATGACGGTATTGCTAATAGTATTTTTGAGAGCTGTATTTAACTACGCGTCACTCCCCACGGAAGAGCTGACTCTGAAAAATGTCCTACTACTGTATAACTAGACAGAGAGGTTGTCGGTATGACTTTCACGGGTTATCTGACTAGCTGAAATTAGATGCGTACCTAAACCATACCAAACATTGACGTCGATGTAATTAGGACGGCGCTATGATGCGCTTGTACATATGACGTCAGATACAACTTGTATACACCGCGTCATAATACTCTCTGACGCGCTGGCTTAAATGAGAGGATGTGATAAGTTTGGCAAGAGCGGTGATGGATAGAGGCACTTCGTCTAAGTTCTTGCAGTTAGGTAGATTTCTGGGGAACAAGAAGAAGAATAACCAATCGAATAACTTATACGACTTTCATTGCTTTACTACTCGAGTAGAGACGTGATATATCCTGTGAATCCAACAGAGGCAAAGTGTAAAGTGAGACTAGGCGTTGCAATATTAGAGTAAAGTTTTTGACACAGAAGTCATATGTAGGAAGAAGACAAGTACTTGGGTCTTTCGAGATCTGGAATAATACGCTTTGCTCGCTTACTGTTGTGCTGGCTCGGCTGAGATCATGAAGATCATCAGATGAGTTTAGGATATTGTCGTATTTGGCAATGGTGGATCGCTGAAGAACTCGGTAGAAGTTTTGATCCCAAGGATAGAAGACGATACTAGGAAATTTCATGACCTGGTAACGGAAACAAGGAACCAGTGTGCTAATACGCACCTCTTGTATGTAAGATATCTCTTCCTCTCACCACATCTCTAGATAGATTATCCACCATTACAAGACGCATTCAAGTAATCCTACAGGACTACATATCTATAGGCTGCCAGGATCATGATCTATGGGATAGATTTAAGAACCATTTTGAAAGCTGGACAAAGGAAATGTGGGATAAATTGGGGCAATCCAGTCTAAAAGTAGATGACAAACTACTTGATCATCAATGGAGTGTACCTACCCGTTCATTATGGAGGTCGTGCGAAGACATCGATAAGTGGGTGTCTAGTAGAGTTAGCCCCAGCAGAGAAATGGCCACCACTAACTTTGGAAATGATCGATTGGAGAACAAAACAGGGATTTGAAATGAATTCACCGTCTATCAGGCGGATTCAATTAGGAATGATTCCTGAATGGACATCTGAACAACTGCAGGAAATTAGAAACAGAAAAAGGAAATTAGGATTGGCTGAGAGAGAAATGAATGCAAGAAATAGGGATAATCTCAACGATTGTGACACGAAAGAGACAAAGCTGCCCAAGACAGCAATAGAAGAGGAGCACATAGACGACGCAAGTCTTCAAATACTCGAAAAGCAAAGGCGCCACCAGGAACAAATGGAATTTAAGATTACCGGCCAACAGTATAAAGAAGAGAACTACCAGGCCTACAGCAATACTGGTAGATACAAACAAGACTATACGGCTTCTTCTAGCAAGCCAAATCCACCATCTCAATTCCAAAGTGGTGATATTAGAAATCCTAGTAATAGAGATGCAAACTGGTACAACCGTACACAACCGAGGATAGGCCAATCATTACCGAAATCAAACGAATTTGAAATCAATGATAATGTGCAATTTTCATCGCATAGAGAATTCGCAAAAGCTGCAGCAAATGTAGAGCGTTCATATAAAACAGAAAATAGATATGAAGGTACCGGAGACAATTTTGCTTTTAAAATAAGAATTTTCAAGGATTTATGTAGAAGAATGGATCTTCCCGCTGATCAATATGTGAGAGCTCTTCCTGCAATGCTTTGTGGTATTGCGTTGTCTTACTATCACTCTTGCAACCTCGTAGACAAAAATTTTGAGGAAGCAGTCCATCAAAGAAGAACTCTTTGCGAGGGTGAAAACTACAGCGAACTGGTGCAAGCCAAATGGAATGAGATTTCATTAAGTTCAGTCATTCGCGAAAATCCCACAAAATCGATTTCTGAGTCCTTAAAAATAATGAACACGATGCTCGGACAACTACGAACCGAACTACCTCCCGAACTTCAAACAATTACATTCATGCGAAGCAAGATAATGCTAGCATGTACCGGAGTAGAACACTGTAGAGCTACATTTGCAAAACCTCCAAGAGAGTTAGGAAACTTAATTTCCAGCGTTGCAAGCTTAATAAGAGCAAAGGAGGCAGTTGAAAAAGACTCTTCAACTTTTTGGACTGATAGAAAGTTCTATCGCAATGAGAACAGCAGTCAGAGCTATAATTCAGGTAAGTCTTTTCACAAACCGAAATGCTATGTTTGTGGCAAAGAAAATTGCAGGTCGTGGAAACATCTGGACTGAGAGAAAGAAAATGCCAGGAAGCTTCACGTAGCCGACAAGCGATTCCAAAATTTTGACAAGTCAAGTCCAAGATTCAAACAAAGATTTAGTCAATGGCTATGTCAGTATGAAGGGGTTGCAGATGAAGTAGAATATGATAACGCTTTCGCATTACTTACGTATACCTCGTCAGAAGATGATAATACAGGTACATGTTTCGATGATCATGGCGAAAAAGATCCTCAGGGAAATTTTTTGACTCTCACTACATTACTTCATTTGGGGATATCACTAGAGCAGGGGCTAAAAGAACAGTAAACGCCTTAATCGAAAATGCTTTTCTTCATAGTATTTGTGCAAAGTGCCTGATTAGAAGACAAGAACAAAACAAGTAATTGTGACATCTGAACAAAATCCTGTAAGCGCAAACGAATCAGATATCCTATCGTCGACTTTCACGTCTATAATTGATCGGTATGGACGTGAAAAGTTTGCAGGATTTCTTATCGATACCGGTGCAGCCAAGTATTCTTTTATGGGAGCATCTCAAATGATAGCGTTGCAAAAGCTTAGCCCAGATATCTCCATTCAAGAATTAGATCGTAGCGAAGAATAGACAGTTCACTTCGGATCTGGGAAGAGCACATCTAACCGATGCGCCACAATTTATACGGCTACGGGACCAATTACATTTTACATTTTTGACACATTAACCCCATTTCTGATATGTTTGGCCGATCTCAAAAAGTGTGGATTCTATTTAAACAATTTTAACAACACACTTAGTAATGCAAGCGGATCAAAAATGGTTTCAATAGTTGTCCGATGGTGACATTGTTTCTTACCACACATACCCGCATTGGCTACATATGTTAAAGATGCAATAGAGAGTGAAGATGAGGTCTTCTTAACGCATCAGGAGCTATTGCAATTGCATAGACGCTTTGGGCACCCATCGGCGGACAGGCTACGCATAATTTTGGAACGGACGGGGCATGACTTTAATATGGATTTCATAATATGTTAATAACATATGTCATCATTGTCAGATATACGGAAATCCGCCTGGTCGATTTAAATTCCATTTGAAAGATGACATTGACTTTAATGCTGTTATTATTTGATCGAGATGTAATCCGTTTTGTCGATGTACCAAGCTCGTTGGTGGCGTTCCAGGTTTCTGTCATGATACAGTATCTATTGTTAAGATGTTTCGGATCTAACTTTAGACTGTTATATTGAGATATGGCAAGGAAATAATATAGCTACTAGCGGGTCTTACATGTAGATAAATAGCCTCTTGATCCATCTAGATGAGAGGCGTGCGGTTTAGGTTTATTCTTGAGAAATTTACTATCATCATCATCATCATCATCATAATTCATTCCTTTAGTGATTTATATTGTCTCGAGTACCACCGTCACCAAATTTATATCTTCGACTTTATATATCACGAATCGTTAGAAGATACATTGCGATAGTAAACTTTTAAAGTTGAATATTATTGTAGATATATTCTACATAACAGAGAATAGCAAAGCTCAACCAGTCCTCTATGTATTAGATGAGGCGACTCGTTTCCAGAATAGGGAATTTCTTGCCAGTGAAACAAGCAAGGAAGTGTGGGAAACGCTCAAGATGTGCTGGATCGACACTTACGTTGGGCCGCCAGATACAGTTGTGACTGACGCCGAAAAGAATTTCACTAGAAAAGAATTCAAGTACAGTGCAGGAACACTGTCGATAACAGTGAAAACTAGACCGGTCGAAGCCCATAATTCGATTGGAATGGTTGAAAGATACCATGAGCCAGTTCGGCGTGCCTAGTTTATTATGAGGGAAGAGTTGCCACATCTCTCTAAACGGGCATGTTTAAAAATGGCCTTTAAGGCTATCAATGACACTTCCGGACCAGGAGGATTAGTCCCAACATTACTAGTTTTTGGTGCCTATAGTAGGATAGGTAACGTCGATGCACCAGCCGTGTCAGTTGAAATGCGCGTGGCGGCGTATCGGAAAGCGATGGAGGAGGTAAGAAAACTACGCGCTAATAGACAAGTCCAGGATGCATTGAGAATGAGAAACGGACCAATAACATCAGCCATAAGAGACCTACCACTACAATCAAAGGCTTTAGTATGGAGAGAAGGAAACCAAGGCAAGAAAGGCTCTTGGGAAGGCCCGTATATTCTACTGGGCATTGACGGTAATACTTGTATAGTACAAATGCACAATACTATGGACAACCCGACGGCATTCCAAATAACTTCGGTTAAACCATATTTCGAGGAAATTCAACCTGAAGCTAGTGGCATGAGCGACATTTACAGCCAAGATAAACAGCCAATATCAGAAGTAAATCATGAAAAAGTAGCGCGTTCGCCAGTGAGAATCCAACCAAAACGTTCTGCAGGTCGACCAAATAAATATGGTATATGTTAGAAAGCTGACACCTAGAGGTTCTATGATCCTCCGGAATAACAATGTAAGTCAGGTGTGGAAGTATGTATGCAGGTAGATTCAATATAATATTAACGTCGACTATCTATCTTGTAAGATTCTACCTAAATACACGAAGCATAATCTACCTTCTCGCGTAGCTCCCGATACGCGTAAGGACGTGGGGATTGATTCGCTTGTGTTTGAACTTCCAACAGTATATAATTTCAAAATGAACCGGTCTTTGAGACCTTCCTCCAAGATAGTTTTCCAGGAGATGGCTTCAAAACCTCTCGAAAAATTGAGTGTCGAGGAATTGTCAACAGAAAAGTGATCTCTTTTGTTACTGAAAAGCAGATCCCACCTGAAACTCACATTTATAAGGCTAAATTTATTGATGACATTAAAAACAAAGAATCTGAAGAATGGTTTGAAAAGTCAAGACTTTGTATAGCTGCATGGGGAGACAAAGATAAATGGACAGTCTTAACTCAATCCCCAACAATCCAAAGGGCAAGTCAACGTGCTATTCTTGCAATTGCACCAATGATGAAGAAAGGGGTGTTAATTTACGACAGAGATGTTTAGCAGGCATTTACACAGTCAAAGACAACGATCAATCGGCCATTTTACTTCTGGGCACCGCCCGAGCTTTGTCAGGAAATGGGAATTTCTACGGGCTCTATCGTCAAGCTAAATCTGCCACTATATGGAGCACCTGAGTCTGCGAATCATTGGTTTAATACATATCTGAAACACCACACTAACAAACTCGGTTTAGCTAAATCGGCGCACGACCCATATCTATTAATCCATAATGAAGGTGAATTTTTCGGAGTCATAGGAATGCAAATTGACGATACTTTTGGGCTCGTAAATACAAATTTTGCGGAGCTGGGAGAGATGATGATCAAGGAAGCTCAAATAAAATGCAAAAAGCGAGGAATTTTAACGATGGTTCATCCGTTAAAATTTAATGGGGGACTTATAAGCCTTCAAGAAAAGGGAACTATTACACTGACTCAAGAATCACACTATAAAAACCTCAAAATTGTCAATATTAAAGAATCAATCACAAAAACAAGTTCCAGAGGTGTGGAAGGTCAAATCTTACACCATAAGACCAGTACGTGGCTCAACGAGCAAGTGGATCATACATCGGAACCATGTGCCAACCAGAAGTGTGTGCGGCACTTTCGTTCGCAGCTCAGGCTATTAATCCGAACGCCAAAGATGCCACAGCATTAAACAAAGCTCTCAAATGGCTAATAGACAATGCAAAAAGGGGACTCACTTTCGTGAAAGTTCAAGAAAACTTCGAAGTTTCTGTCTTCGTGGATAGTTCATATGCTAATAGGGATTATACATCTCAGCTCGGTACGATAATATCTATCCGAGACACATTAGGAAATATTAATATTGTTCACTGCAATTCTGTCAAAGCCAAAAGAGTGGTTATAAGCGTGCTAAATGCCGAGCTTCAAGGCCTACTCCTTGGTTTTGATATGGGAGCGTGCAAAAAGAAAACTTACGAGCAAATTTTCAACAAACATATTCCCCTGGTAATATATACAGATTCAAAATCTCTGTATGATTGTGTAATAAGACTGGGCACAACGTTGGAAAAACGCATGATGATTGATGTCATGGTGTCACAGGCTTTGCCTAGGATTGGATCGGGAGCATTCACCGATACCGATCGGATATGCGGCCACATATTTACGCGAGCGCGTACTATCATGTTTGTTTACATTCGCGATCATTCCTCACCTTAGTATACAGAATATAAACCGTATTTGGCCCTATTCCTGCTGTAAAAGCCTTAGTGAGCCGTTCACACATGGTAATCGGAGATGCATACGAAGAACGTGAAATCACGGAAATAAAGTGGATCACAGGCGATACTAACCCAGCTAATTCTATGACGAAGCTAAAGAATAATAATAATGCTCTAAAAACGATAATAGATACCACTTTATGGATATCAAGATTAAAGATTGGGTCATGAGGCCATTATTAAGCCATTAAAAAAAAAGCTGACGATGAGAAAATGGCCCGAGGTGATTTGCGTATTAAACTTTTCAAAATAAAAATATTTTAACTATCAACAGGCGTTAACATTTGATACCGGATACTGTGGCGAGATGGTACCCGGAGGAGTTGGAGTTACCTGTTAGGGTCGCGGTAAATTCGTTATGCACGAATGGACGGATACGTAATAAAAGTAATAAATTCTCTTAAGGACTAACTAACGGGACCTTTCTCATTAAATCCCAGGACCAACGCCTATTCCGATTATCCTTCTCCCAAGCAATCTTCCCAACGCCATGACCTGTATTTCCGAACCCCTGTTCCGGCCCTAGCCCTGTCTCTCAAAGCCCCCTGTCTCTGATGCCGATCCTGTCGCGCTTCCCCGGCCTCTCGAACTTGAAGACGATCTGAGTTCATCTCCCTCCGCCTAGACATGCCTTAGATAAATAATTGAGGGAATAAGATATAAAATTGACTAGGCACTCTAGGCCCTAAAGATAATGATATGCCCGTACTAAACTGACGGTAACTAAATAACAAAACTGGACCCTCAGGTCAATCCGCGATGATCCTCAACTCTGAGATACCAGATCTCAATATATATCTCCTCCATGAGCGTCTGTCAGGCTCCAGACTTCTGCCAACCCTTTGCCGTTTCATGGCCCGTCTCTGGTCAGTTCTATGCAACCTATTCTAAACCCCCCCTTTGTTTACCGGTACCTGACTGAGACTCATATCTACTTCTTGTTACGCTCTGTTTCATCCTACACTCTGCCCTCCGGTATCAGCTTCGGAATAACTCAAACGCGCTAGTCTCGTTTGGGCATTTAACTGCCTTCAGCCTCCCGTAGCGCGATTCCACCTCTTATTATTTTGAGGCTGGGATGGTCCTTGAGACCATCCCTTAGCTGGGCACAGCCCGTAACATTACCGGAGGCATTCATAGTCGTTTATTTTCTTTTTAAAGTAGTGTCAGTGTGGGAATATAGGTCACGTGTATAGACTGGTAAGCGAATTCATGTATTGTAGAAACGCACGCGTAGCCCACTGATGAATTTATTTATTTATACTTTTTAAGGTCCTAGGCTAAAGCCCTATTTCCATCTTGGTTCCGGACCGGTGGAGCCGGCTGAGATTACGTCTAGTGCGCAGAGCTCAGCTCGTTCACACCTATATAACTAGAAAATACAAATTGTAGAACATGAAGTGTAAAGCAAAATAGACAAATGAAAATACATAGAGAGTTGAGCCAGCATTTCTCACACAAACCTCAACCCTATCGTCCTCAATTTACGATGTTCTTTTAAATACTCTCCTCGCATTCAGCAGAGGATGTGTGCGCCAAAAAGCTACCGAAGCAGCCCGTTTTACTGGCAAATTCTTTAAAATTCTCAAAACAGCGTGGTCCGAGAAGTTGAGCGGTGAAGTCGCTCATTGTTGCACCCTTCCTAAGCTTGCGTACTTGGTTGGCGAAAATTCTGCAACGAATAAAATGAGTTGGCGAGGTCTCCTGCCCGCAAGCACAATTTAAATTCGCGTTTGTATGGTTAAACCTGCGGTGGTATGCCGCAAAGTCTCCATGTCCTGTCCTAGCAGCAATCAATTTGTGTAGTAGCCTCCGTGGCAAGTTGAGCTCTGGTGGTTTCCGACGTCGCATTTGTAAGTCTAGATCCCGATATCGAGCAGGGCAGACTGACGACCACCAATCATCTATCAAACTCTGCCGCCGTTGGTGCATGAGTCGACGCAAGTATGCTAGAGTAATGTGGCCTGGTTGAGTTTGACGCGGAGGAAGACCTTGTAAAGCAGCGCGTGCTTCTGCATCTGCTTCTTCGTTTCCACTGATTTTCGAGTGTCCCGGTACCCATATAATCTCCGCTTTTGCTTTCCGAGCGACATCTTGAAAAATTCGTACTAGGCGAAGGCATGAAGATGATCTTCCTGTCTGCAAGGCACTGACCGCTGCTTGGTTATCTAATAGAACATAAATCCTTTGCCCCTCTTGCCTCACTAATAGCGCAGCGCGAAGAGCCATTGTTGCTCCAACGATTTCCGCATCGTACACTTCGCCTCCGTGCAATATGCCGTGACTTTTTTCAAAAGTTTGACCCCCCCGTTTGAGAACGAAGCCCCATGATGAGCGGCCATGTCCCTCGGATGACCCATCCGAATAAGCACATATATCAGAAGAAGTGATGGTCTGAATCCACTTCAAATGCGCTTCTACTCCTTCTGATTTTGATCCAAGATTGCTCGAATACGCCGGGGCTAATAACGACTCCGCGGCCTCGGATGAGGGGAGCTGCCGGTAGGCTCTCTGGATGCGAGTCATTTTTATTTCCGGTCGTTTGGAGAGCTTTCTTGATGCTTTAAACCTAAGAGTGCCCACATTTGGGCATACACTGGCTCGACCGCGGAGAGGGTGCCGATCATCCAAGGCGTTGAGCCGGGCCGCGAGGCGAAGACGGTTTCCTTCCAATAGCATGCGAGCGGGAGGTATTCCCGATTCCCTGTGGAGGACTACGTTGGGTGTAGTCCTCCAGACTGGTAATGCAGCTCTCAGAGCTAGATGCACTGACTTGTCGATAAGGCTGCAGAGGTGCGTAGTTGGAGGAGTGACATTTCCACTTGCTGTCGGTCGAGTCAATCCAGGCCACCAAACATCGGCTCCAAAGGTCGCCACTGGTACAACACAAGAGCTTACTGCAGCAACTAGAGGCGACGGAGCGGCTCCTCGTAGAACAGGGTTTAGTCGTCTCATATGGTGCGCAACTTTCAATGCTTTCCCGCACCACGTTGCTACATGATGTTTAAACGATAGTCGAGAATCAAGGTACACTCCTAGCCACCGTATATGCTCAGCAGGTTCAATCCTGGTGTGCCCAATCTGGATTCCCACTGGCTCTTCACGACGACGCCCAGGAAATTGAACAACTTCGGATTTTTCAATGTCGAACGCGACTGCATTATCATTTGCCCATTTTAGTAAGCTATTCACCTCATCTTGTGCTGCTGCTGCTGATTCATTGATTGTCCGTCCAAATCCCAAGATACCGATATCATCAGCGTAACTGAAACGTGCCCTTGTGTTCCCGCTACGCATTGGCTCTGCTAAGTATAAGAGGAAAAGCAGTGGAGAGATCGGTGATCCTTGAGGTACACCACAAACCAAATTCTTTGGACTTGTTACACCCCCTGGAAAACGGACCTGTACTGACCGATCACTTAAGAATGAGGCTGTCCACCGAAGGATTTGCTCAGGCCATCCTTGCGTTTTCATTCGACTTAACAGTCGATTGTGTAGCACTGCCTCGAATGCACCCTGAACGTCAAGTGTCACAAACGTCGAAGCCCAGCCCTGAGAGCGTGCTTCTTCAATGTCGTGAACAACGCAGGAGACTAGATCATTTGCAGAGCGCTTTGGTAAGGCCCCGAATTGTTGGGAACCCACTATATCTGACGTCACGGCGAGGAAAGATATCCTTCTCGCAATTACTCTCTCAAGGCCTTTGCCTAGACACGAGAGTAAAGCAATAGGTCTCCAACCCTTCACAGATGTTAAATCCCGTCCCGGCTTCGGAAGAAGTACTATCTCTGCTAACTTAAAGCAGGAAGGATGATACCCAAGTCTGATACAGGCGTGAAAAAGCTGAGTAATATGAGTTCCAATGCTGTTCCAACAGGCTGAGAGTAACTCAACGGATATGCCATCGGCCCCAGGGCTAGTGTTGCCACTTCCTATGGTGAATTTGCGTACTTCAATTTCAGAAAGTTCTTCTGTCCATGGAATCTTAGTCTCACCAGTAAGTATAGCAGGAGGAAGATCATCTGAAGCCTGATATCGCGCTAGAAGATTGTCCCGCAAGATTGATGCTCGTTCCTCTTGGTCCGAAACAAGTCGCCCCTCGTGCAGTAGAGGTGGAGGTATCTTTTCGTGACATGGGGATGCCCAACGCATAACCTTGAACGTATCTGATAAGGATCTTATTGACTCAACCTGTCTCTTCCAATATTCCTTCTTTGCTGACGCTACTGTGGCTCTAAGGTATTTGGCACGTGAGATCCGTTCTGTTTCCGTGATTGCGGCTCGGTATTCTGATTTAGCATGCTTACATTCTGAGGTCCACCAGGGGGCAGACCTTCCCGCTGCCTTGTTAGGACGCCGGCCTACTGCCTTGAGAGCATCCGTTAATACTAAACAGATTCGTTGGGCGAATATCTCAACGTCCTCTTCAGTATCTAGAGCAGACAGTGGAGGAATCCATTGTGATACTAAATTTGCGTATTGAGGTAGTTTATCCTTTGGAACTTTAAGCGGGCCTCTAGAAATAGCCTCTGATTGTTTGAAGTTAGGAACGTAGCCACACACTGGAAAGTGGTCACTCGTCACGCATTCTTCTCTATCAACCCAAGCACAGGTTCCACTTATGTTTGTCCACGCCAAATCTAAGGTGTTTCCAGCCCGATGAGTTGGCTCTCCTACGATTAGACACGACAGATTGTGACGCTCTGCCCATCTCTCAATCTCTTCTCCCTGTCCATAACAATTTACTACGCCAGGTTGCCACGCCCAATAAACAGAATTGAAAACACCAGTAATCACAGACATAGGTGGCGGATTCCAATTCAAGAGTTTGCACCGCTGCAGGATCACGCGGCGCTTTGTAGACATTTAGGAAGGTTATGTTGTTAACCACAACCCAGCAATAGTCCCCAGTTGGAGAGGCTGTCGGAAATCTTTGAATCGCACTAATTTCAGTTGAATTTTTCCTAGTATATGTGACCGCCCTCGGTCGAACATTGGTACCACCGTATGGTACATGCCGGTCGAAGTAAGGATGTGATTTAGTTCTTTCTGACCACCAAGGCTCCTGTATAAGCAAGACATCGAGTTGTAGCTCACATCCTCGAGCGAGCGCAATGTCATGCGAAGTGCCTCCTCTTCCCACATTGATTGACATAAATTTTAGCGATTGTGAGAGAGGCTGACGACCCTGTAGGTCGCCCTTCATAATCTTTGGCAGTCATTGACCTCCAATGACTGTTGTATTTCTTCAGAAGTGCTAATAATCTCAGGGTTTGTAGAGGTAGGTTGGGGGTCAATGATCATTTCTTCTTCCTCTTCGACCACTTCAGGCATCACATTTACTTCTTCGGAGCCCTGTCGAGTGGCAGCACTTGACTCCGCTCTCGCTGCTCTATCTTCCGCCGCTTTAGCTCTAGCTGCTGCTTTATACTCTCGCTCACCTGCTCGGCGATACACCAGCAATTGTTCCTTGGTGGGAGCACCTAAGCGATTGGGACGGGCCAGACATTTTTTGCTGTCTGAGCGATGAGGTCCTCCACAATTCCTGCATTTAGTAAGGGCCTTACATACATCTTCTTCGTGCATTGTAGACCCACAGTTACCACAGACAGGTGCCCGAGAGCAAAATCTGGATGAATGATAGCCATTACAGCGTTTGCAGAAGTCTATTGGGCGTTCCTGCTTGAATTTTGAAATTAACCCTGACTGGTCGAAAACCCTAAAACCAGGGCGAGGGGCTTTCGAGAAGTAAGCCATCCAAGTTTTGTGAGGTGGGTGTGGATGATTGTGGCCAAACGGTTTGAGCGCGTCCGGACGAATTGAGGTAACACGCTCTATTTCGTCAGCAAGCATTGACTTTGTAATTTCTATTCGTCCCTTCAAAGTTACGATAAACTTGGGGACTGCGGGGACCAGGAGCGGAGTCCAATTAGCTGCAGGTTCAAGTTTAGCGCCAGAAAGAAACAGGCCATTTGCCGCTTTTAATAGACATTCTCGTGCATCAGAGTTACAGGGACTCAGAGCAAAGCCTGAACGTACTGGTTTGATCCTACCTATATAGGAAGGCGACACTGATAGTCGCTTGACGACCAGTTCCCGAATTGCTGCGGGAGATAGCTTCCGCCATTCGTGCTCAGGTGATATTCGGAGGAACAGTCGCTTGTCACTATCAGTTTGATTGCTCTTACTTCCGTGGCCGCTCTTGCTTGGTTGAGGACGAGCTGGGGGACAAGCTTCGGGTTTTGGACTCATATCTTTAGGTAGGGTTTGCTTCGGCACCGAAGTACGCATCTTTTTGTGGCCAATCCGGGCAACAGTTGCCCAACTACTTTCTGGCATATTTGAAGGCTTTGCTGGTAACTCAAGATTGACCTTGTGGTGTTGCGAGCCACCTGGAAGCATAGAGATCGATGGGGTAGCCACTAATATCTTCCTTTTGCTTTCTTTTGAGTTATACATGTCCTTGGATCTTGTAGGTTTTGTTTGCACCGGAACCTTAGGTGGCCCAGGAGCATTTTCCGAAGCGGCGAGACGAGCAATCGCTTGCTGTAAATATGTCCTTATGATTTCAGCTTCTTCTTTTTCGATTTCATCTTTGTACATTGTGAGTGTGCTTTCGATATTGCAGAGAACACTCGCGCAAATAGAGATGCGAACGTGCCAGGCTCTTTCACGGCGTTGTCGCAGCTTTATAATCTAACAAATATCCTGGGGAAGGTAGGCATTGATTTGTCGAGAATAATCTTCTGGTGTATGGGCGTAAGATTCAATAGCAATCTGAGCAGCTCATTTGGATGGAGGGACCGGATTGAGTATTGTTCGGCCAGCTCGTGCTGAGCTTTCAACTTCATCAACGGATGTAGGGGGCGTCGCGGAAAGGGGGCTTGGGGGAGATGCTGAAGGTGACGGAGGGGGCAGAGGTGTTGGGCGCGTATCCGTTTGTAGCGCAAGAAAACTAGGATCAGAGTCCATGAAGACACTCTATTCCTTGGTGTGAAGAGGCAGTATACGATGGTCACAGATTGGGTGAGGGAACGATTGTAGCCCACTGATGAAGATAGTAGTAGTTTTGTTTATTCGTGCTATGTAGAGTCCAAGACTATTATAACACTAGGGCTCCTCTCTGACCCAGGCCACACCTTTTACAGTGCTCCTATCCCCTTTTACCTCGAACCTAAGATCATTGATACATTGACCCATGACGGGTAGCCATTTAGCTCAGTAATTACCCGTAGAATTCAACCACCTTTTCTACGGAACCTTCTGCTCAAAAAAAATGAAAAAGAGCAGCCATGGAAACCGGTACGCGGGAAAAAGTCTCAAAAAACCTGCAACTCTAGCCAGGCGAGGCCTAGACACCAGAGCCACACAGGGTGCGTATCCCCATCTGTATCTCCCTAATATCCCATAGCCCAGATATCCTGCTTATACCGACACCACCAGCGCACAGGTAGCGGTGCTCTTTCCTCGGGAGACAGTATAATGCCAGAATATCTGTAAACAGTGAGAATTCATGGTAAAAAGGGCCAACTTAGTCTGAACCATCACCACCATAACGGGAGCTGGGTACGCCCCGGAAACTCGTTTGGATGACTTTTCCTCCGTGACCAAGTGATGCGTGTTCCTGTTGGCTCTGAAGATAAACTCCAGGTTCGTAGGGGACACCACGTACAGGTAGAAACGCCGTCTTCGTCCCCACTGATGAAGATAATTAACCACCAAAACCTTACGTGTTACGAATCTTGCCAAAGCGCGTGAGGTTCTGTGATCTTAGGTAGAGTGGCTATACCGACAGTATCCCCTACAATCTTCTAGACAAGTATCAGTCTACAAGTAAAGCATGCAGAGACCCAGTGGAAGGGTCCTCTCTATATACAGTCATCCCTCTCTAACTCGATAGCAGGTCCCGGTATAAGTGTTGAACATATTCACTGAAATTCAACCATTTACATTTGCAATACTTACCCCTGCACGCAAAATGACCTGTGAGGGTACGTGTTGCAAATATAAAAGTCCAAATTACAAAGAATATTTTCAACACTTATAACGGGACCCACTATCGAGTTAGAGAGGGACGACTGTGTGTATTTTAGGCAGAAAAGTCCTAGGCAGAAAGGTCTGAACCTATGAGTAGAGGCCAGGTCTTTTGGGGGCACTGGCGCGTCGCGTAGCTATTATAGGCTGAGCTAACCGGCACGTATCACTTCCAGACTCGTAGCCGTGCGCCTGCACGACGCCAAACAAGGAAAAAAAAATTCTTCTCCTGCTTGCTCATCACGATTGATCTTTCCATCACCATCCACATCCACGTTCTCCATCTCCATCTCCTAGCATCGATACTCGTCCATCCAAGTGAAGAGCTAGCCGACAGCTGGTGGAGAGCCAACCGACCAAAGCGCTACAAGGAACTTGACCTTCAAATGCCTCGAAAAAGACTTCCGAGACTAGCCCTCTCACGGTGGGCGTATCACGAATGGCGGCTCGGACTAGCCATGGAGACTTTGCAGACTCCCATCCACGGTTTAGACATGACCATGCCTGGAGTACGTGCGAATTCGGGCGGGAAAAGCGACCATAGCACGTCGCTGAATGCCGACGAGCGTCGCAGCGTTGAAGCACCACGCGAAAAAAATATTCCTCTGCCAAGGTGGTTGGACCAGATGGATAGTAGCTGTCTTTGCGTGACCTGATGCAGACAGTGCTGTAAAAGGCAACATCTTCAACAGCGAGAAGATCCTTTCTGTAGTAATAGAGCTCTGCTGTGCAAGGATTCGAGTCGAGCGGAAGGGAAGGTGTCGGACACCAGTCTTCCACAAATTTTTTCCTTTGGAAATTTTTGTTTCCTTAGAGATGGTCATGTAGGTAGCTATGAGTCTAGCTAGAACTCCATTGCCCGTGTTACGTCCCCTGGGTGGCGGTCAAGTCCGGCACGTAAAACATTATATTATCAATAAGATTCTCGTCTATCACCATTATTATCCTCTCTCGTTCCATCTCTCTCCTCTTGCATCGGGTTACTAGGTAACCTCGTGACTTTAAGTAACATATGTTTTGACATGAAGTAGTTTTTGTGAATCTAGTTGCGTCTGTCGTATACATTATCTAAGAGCCTGAAATTTTTCTACCGAGAAGTTTTGATACTCATTAAACGTGCAAATATCAGGCCAGGATGAGAAAATGTGGCGTTCAACAATCCACTTTAATTAATCTTACAGGGTATTACGTGACGTTTACAGTGAGAACTGTACCTAGAAAAGTCTGGAACCGAAGGAATATTCTACTCCTTTCGGTCAAACTTTCTTAACGCCAACGAGGTCTTATTATTGTACAGACTATATATTTTGCAGGCCAGGTTACGTCTTTCTACTGCGTCTAGAATCAAAGAATCAGCGATGTCTATAGCGACGGAGCGTCAGAAGTCACCTTGACTCATAGTTTAGACACTAGTGAGAAAGTAATGGCTACGCGCAAGAATGACTAGGGTAGGCGCTAAATGAAATAAGAATCAAAGAGGAGTTGTACTTCATATTTAAGAGAGAGAAAAAGCTGATTATAAGTTTGAAGTATTCACCATCTGATTTGAATTTCCGACCGCATAAGTGAATATATTCCAAAGATAAGCTATGTATACGTATTGCAGTGATCAGCAAAACATATGTTTGACGATCAGGATACAGAGACGCAATCGCTAAATTTACTCTAGATAGCTTCAAACACATAGTGTAGACTTAATATTAGAGATTCTTATAAGATATTTCTGTTATATCATCTTTACCATTTGCTACTGCTCCATACTCGGCAACATATTTTTTTGGAATTGTTTCACATAGCAGGGCAATAGTGGAGATAACTTCTACAGGTTCGGGCAAGTACCAACTTGCCAGTGTCAATCTGCTGCTCGCACCAATAGCAATGCTGTAACAATGACTTTTTGTCAATTTTGCAGCGTTTAGAGCGCGGAACATATCCTCATCAGTAGAATCATCTCCAAGACAGAGAACAAACTCGGGTTTAGGGTTTGATTCTGAAATGAGTCGCTTTGCAATCTCTCCTTTATTAATAAAGGTGGGCCGTACCTCGAGATTAGCTTTTCCAGTCATAACTTCGACTTCCCACTGACTACCGACGGTCCTTTCGAGCTCCTTTTGACACTCTCGGGCATTCCTAGCTCCAAGAATGGGATCAGAGGGCCTATAATGCCATGTTAATGCACAGCGTTTGCGTTCGATGAAAGAACCTGTCATAATTTTTGTCAGCATAGTTACCAGTAAAATTTCAGCATGATTAATGAGCAGCGGAGATGTAACGTCCATTGAATTTACACAACATACCTGGAGTCCTATCAGTATATTGTTGGAAAACTTGAATTACTTCTTTCTGCCACCCCAAGTCAAGTTTTGCTGCCATATTCTCCCACGTTTTCTGTCCTGGGAACCGAATGAAGCTACCATGTTCAGCACTAAAGCCGAGTCCTTCAATATCTCCCAAATGCAGCTGAAGAAATTCTTGATCGCGACCACTAATTATCCAGACCGAGTTATTCGGGTCAGCCGCTAAAGTCTTGAGTGTGTGGATCAATTTTTCAGAAGGTAAAGCGGCCGCTGGATGTGGAACTATTGGAGTAAGCGTGCCATCATAATCAAATAAAAATAAGCGTTTGGAGGTAGAATGGTAATGCTTAACTAGCAATCCTTTATCAAGGAGGGGAGTTGAAACAGCTGTAGTTCTTTCATTAAGAACAGAAAGAAGATGACTGATGAAGCTATCAGACCATGCTTGAACGTTGCGAGAAGTCACATGGTCATAAAGTGACTTGTGCATGGCCGCTTTTTTTTCCAAGCTCAAGGTAAGGGCCGAATTTATTTGCCTAGCCACATCTGTAAAATCCCAAGGATTGATATGAATTGCATCTTTCAAGCTGCTAGCAGTGCCGGAAAATTCAGACAGGATTAGCGGGCCATGATTATCACGCTGACAGATGACATACTCTAGACTTGTCGTGTTCATTCCGTCTCGTACACTAGTGATGAGTCCAATATCAGCAGTACGAAGAAGTGCCAAATATTCTTGCTGTGAGAGATATTGTGGGTAATGCTGGACAGGAGAGAAAGAGAGAGATCCATATATTCCGTTTATAGTAGCAACAAGTTCAGATACACAATTCTCTATCTTGTTATCGGTTGGTTCCTTTTCTTCTTCTATACTCGTTGGACTTGTAACTTGGATCAATACAACTTTTCCTTGCCATTCTGGATAGTCTTTGTAAAACCTTTCAAATGCCATTAATTTCTGGGCAACACCTCGGACAGTATCAAGGCGATCTCGACCCACAATAATTTTTTTCCCTTCATAGAGTCGACGAAGCGCTTTGACTTTTTCATCAATTAAGGGATCACTGAAGGCATTTTTCTCGACAGCTGCTGCGTCAATTCCAATTGGAAAGGATCCGATATTCGCCTTCGCACCATTGACATCGATACCTGTTGCATCCGATGAAAGGCCAAGAATCCTAGTACAACAAGATGCAAAATGTCTTGCGTAGCTAGGAGACTGGAACCCAATTAAGTTTGCCCCGAGTACCCCTTCGAGTATCTCCTTGCGACGGGGTAAACATCGCAAGAATTCACTGCTGGGAAATGGTATGTGAAGGAAAAAAGAGTTGTAAACGTGGGGTATCCGTCGACGGAGCATACTGGGTAGCAGTAGCAGATGGTAATCGTGAATCATGACGATATCACCTGGCTTGTAGAGTTCAAGAATACGGTCAGCAAACTTTTGATTCATCAGAACGTAATCAGCCCATGATTTTGTCTCCGCTCGTCCGTCTGTAGGCTCATTTTGCTTGTAGTGGAAGAGTGTGTGAAGATTGTGTTCGGCAAAGCGTCTCCATCTGGCTTGGTCCTTCAGGCAGACCTCATTCGCAAAATTTTCTGTTTCATCATGTAGCCAAACAGGCACCATTCGACACGTTTTGTTATGACTTAATTGCCTTTCCAGGGTTTTCTGGTCATTCTTACTAAGCCATAGTCCTTCAGCGTGTGTCGGGGTTGGCGGTATTGTTGATCCATCTACAGGTATAGGAGCAGATGACGTGTGGAGGTGGGAGTATCGGGGTCGGGCACTAGTCAAAGGAGATTGTGGTGGAGTGGAGACATTGAGCGCTTCTATTTCCCCAGTCCATCCGACCAAAGTATGATTCCATGGGTTCGTTGTGGTGGATAGATGGGCAAAGGAGTCAAACAGAGCTGAAGTCCCACGCCTAGGTTCAAGAACCTAATTTGATGTCAGATTGAAGTCAAAATAGAATAGAAAACATACCCAATCTGCTCTTTTTGTATACTTCGGAGAATATGGAATACAAAAGGTAGCAGATATTACACTACCACTGAGACCGAGCTTAGCATTATCAGCGCACGGATCTTGAGCGTCGAACGATTCGACATTCTTTGAGCCACCCAGGCTCGTCCCATTAGGAAGGTGATGAGCAGTCTTCAAATCTTCCGGCAGGTTTTCTGGGACTTTTGTGGCTGCGAGATCCGGTTGCCCGCCATTACTACCAAGGACTCTAGTATTGGAGGTTTGTGAAGACGGAGAAGCACTTGGTTCAGACTCGAGCATGCCAGGGACACCCATATAGGACAATCCACAGTCGTTATATGTGAACTAGATTCTTCGGTCTCTCACAGTACGGTAAGTTTCCTCAAGAGGCTTGATCGTTAAATTCTATAGTGTAAGATCAGTATATGAACAAGGACGACCTCAAATATCAAGAGTGTACATCTATTCACTGATTGAAGACAAGTAATTTGATATAGAGACCTCTCTTGGTGATGATCATGGCAGTATAAATAGTCTTAGCAGTATCTCAAAACACTACCTATAAAATCCGGCAAAAGAAAGGTTCCATTGAAGCTGATCTAAAGTGAAGATCACATACCAGCAAGTACACTCGATGAAGTTCTGGATAGGGTCTTATCAAAAATCTTCTTCTAGATCCTTAGGTCTTATTGTCAACTTACTGTAGTAGATGGTGTTTAATTGGTCATACTCTAGTGACTATCAGTGTGCCTCCAAATTTGATGGGGTCGAGTTGATTGTACACCTAATTATAGCACCCCCGAGTTGTCAAGAAAAGTGACACGGATCAGCTTGCAAACATGCTTTTCTCAACACTATTCTGGGGTTAGTTAATCTCACAACTCCTCTGCACATCTACAGTAAAACTTCTCTAACACGATAGTGGGTCCCGGCATAAGTGTTAAAACTATTCATTGTAACTTGCACTTTTATATTTGCAACACTTACCCTTGCAGGTCATTTTGCGTGCAGGGGCAAGTATTGCAAATATAAATAGATGAATCCAAATGAATATTTTCAACACTTATGCCGGGACCCACTATCGTGTTAGAGAAGTTTTACTGTATATCCCCACAATGGCGAACAAATTTATTTAATATGTAATGAGCAATTTTCAAACTCAATCATGAGCACTTCACTTCTTGATACAAGTGCTGTGGGAAAATAAAATTCCCAGCCCTGGCCTTGGATATCAGAATGTAGCAGTTCCCTGCTCCTCCTTCAATTTCGTCACTGGTATGTCTAAATCTTGTCCAGCTTCGTATAACACTACAGAACATAAAGATACAATATCTATATACGGAGGTACAGCCCATAAGTATTATTCCATGTCGACCAGGGGGGGCTTGGCCACCACAACGCTTTCCTTAATTAGGCAATATCGCGAGAATGCACCTCGCACCCATCCCTACTGTGTTTTGTATACATTCTGATGACAACAACATCAACGCAATGGATTGTTTACTAAGTATTAGTTATTATAAGAATAGGAGTTATTTTGCATTTTGTAATATGAGTTGGGAATCATTGAATCAATGCTTTGATCATTAGAACTCATACAAAACACAGTAGGAATGGGTGCGAGGTGCATTCTCGCGATGTTGCCTAATTAAGGAAAGCGTTGTGGTGGCCAAGCCCGCCCTAGTCGACATGGAATAATACTTATGGGCTGTACCTCCGTATAGCCTAAGATTCAGTAACAAACATTACGATAGGGTGTCGCTCTTACATGTTCAAGGTACAGAAGAACCCCTCTTAGCTAATAGTGGGTCCCGGTATAATTACTAAAGAGATTCATAGAAATTTTACCGTTTATATTTGCAACATCTACCCCTACACGCAAAATAACCTGTAAGGGTAAGTGTTGCAAATATAAAAGTCCAAGTTACAATGAATATTTTTAACACTTATACCGGGACCCACTATTAGCTAGGAGGGGTTCTACTGTATCCCGACAGAAAATCATCCAGTAGTTTGTGATCCAGAACTTCTTCACCCCCTCTGCCTGGAGAAAATCAACGCCCAGAAATCTAGATGCTACTTACTACAAGTAACATGCTGTCAAACCTCGGATAACTCTAGTTATCGATTAATTACAGGACATCAGGATCAATTAGTTTTACTTGAATGTAGTATTGCAGCCCTCAGTAATGTTACTAATTAATTTAAATTAGCGCTGTTTAGTAACAATACTTAGGTCTGCAATACTACATGCAACTAAAACTATTTGCCTCTAATGCCCTGTACACCCGAAAAGTCATAAATGTGTAAATGAGGAATAAACCTACCGGTATACGTACAGTGGCTCAAGACTAAGCGAACGCATGCTAGATGATAAGATACGTGCACTTTATTTATATTTTTGTACTACCGGAATAAACAGAACACACTTCCTAGCTTGCGTTCACTTAGCCTTGAGACCCTGTACATGTATGTGAGACTAATGTGGATGTGCTAGTATCGGTACTAAGTGTACTAGTATAGTAGAGCCCCTCTTAGCTAATAGTGGGTCCCGGTATAATTACTGAAGAGATTCATGATTATTATACCGTTTATATTTGCAATACTTACCCCTGCACGCAAAATGAACTGTAAGGGTAAGTGTTGCAAATATAAAAGTCCAAGTTACAATGAATCTTTTCAACACTCATACCAGGACCCACTATCAGCTAAGAGGGGTTCTACTGTAGTATGGTACGTCTCACTGTGATGTGGTCACCTGGCCATATGGGGATCCCTGGTAATGAATTAGCCGATAAGTTAGCTGGCGAGGCTGCCCGCCAACCGGCTCCTCCTGCTGCATCTCTCGCTGGAGCCCGGACAAAGATGAAACAGTATATATGGGACCTGACTTCCGCATGGTGGCAAAGACATGCTCCTTCCACCTACTGTGAATTAGGGATGCCATTTCCCAAGAAGCCCCCCGAGGAGCTACGACTCCCCCGCCGTAATCTTGGGTACCTTATTCAATGCCGAACCGGAGATGGAGACTTTCGCGCTTATCACGACCGATTCCGTCACAAAGATGCATACTTGACTTGTTCCTGCGGGGGTGATAAGTCAATTACCCACCTAGTTTTCTGCCCCCTAGTTCGAGAGAGACTAGCCTCAACTGGTCACCGAAGAAGCCTAGGGACACTAGATTTGCTTCTCGGCACCTCCCGTGGTGCCAAGCGTTTTTCCTCTGTTTTGGAGAAGACAAAATTCCTATCGGAAATTTGCCCGATCCGTCCCGTCTGACTTATGTCTATGTGAGAGTCCCGCTGTACAGCGCTCACTACACTTTCACGAATTCAGTTTCCAAGGCCTTTTGGCTCCCCATTTATTGTTAATTAGTTTAGTACATATTTGTCACCATATCCCCCCAGGGACGGGGCCCTAGGCGTAGCTGAAGCCCGGTAGACTTGTAAAAATAAATAAATAAATATGGTACGTCTCACTTAGTCGCGACACAAAATTTACCATACTTGCCAGGGACAAATGATCCACCTCAAGCCGATAAAATTAAATACCACGAGTAGAGAGAACTTGAGCAGAGCTGTTGGAAGACCTTCTGGCTCGTAAAATTTGAATACACTATGCAAAATGAAGTTCGCTTGTTCAGCCAACTTTTTACTCAAAAGCTCGTAGCTTCAGAACCACTCGATAGAATAAGTCAAAAACCTACGTAGATGTAATTAAGTGTCTAATGAAGCATATTCTAAATTTTTGAATCACGACTTAATCTATACAGAAAATGGTGGCTGGGAGAAACTGACTAAGCGAGGCGAACTTCATTTTGCAGGCTATTTTAGGCTCTAGTATTACCGCCCTTTGCACCCACGACGGTCTCAATACATCGAACTAAACTCAGATAATTATTCGTAAGTGCTCTACATGGTCAATCGCAACGTATTGGGCTAACTTTTGGTTGTAATTGAGTGTAAAACAAAGCGATATGCCTAGATTAAACATGACAACTCGAGACCAAATCATCCAGCGGCTCAAAGAGGGAAAGTCATTCAGTTCTATCACGAGTGAGCTTAAGTGCTCCAAATCTACGGTTTCTAAGCTTCTGAAAACCCTTCCTGAAGAAAGTAGTGCCAGAAAAAGGGGGGATGTAAGTAAGCCGACCCCTCGGGCCAAGCGAAGAATTGTCAACAATATAGCCAACGGGATTGTTAAGACACCAAAACAAGCGGCAGCAAGTCAACAGGCGTGTATGGGTATCAGTGTCAGCCCGCAAACCGTCAGAAATGTCCTTCGAGAGTCGGGCTTGAAGGCCAAAAAGAAGCCCAAAAAACCAGCTTTGGCGGCTCGGCACAGGAAAGCTCGTCTGGATTTCGGCCTAAGACAGAAGGAGTGGACGATAGAAGACTGGAAGAAAGTGGTTTGGTCTGACGAAACAAAGATCAACCGAATTTGCAGCGACGGAATCAATTATACCTGGCAGAAAGATAAACAACTGCCCAACGATAGTAATACTATTCAGACAGTCAAATTTGGAGGGGGGAACGTGATGATTTGGGCTTGTATGACCTGGTCAGGGTCAGGTGCCATGGTTCAGGTAATGGGAAGGATGGACACACAACAGTACATCAATGTTTTAGAGCAAAATTTGATCTGTAGTATGGAGGCAACGTGCCTCTTGGGAGATATGCGTCCTGTCGACCAACTAATCTTCCAACAAGATAAGGATCCCAAACACACTGCGCGAGCTTCAAAGGCCCTCTTAAGATCGAAGAAGATCACCTGCTTGGATTGGCCCGCCCAATCTCCGGATCTGAATCCAATAGAGCATCTCTGGGGTGAGTTGAAGAGAAGATTGGGTAGGTACGACGAATATCCCAAGGGAGTAGGGGAATTATGGGAGCGTATCAAAAATGAATAGTCAAAAATACCTTTAAGCAGCTGTCAGAATCTAATTGAATCTATGCCGAGACGAATTGAAGCCGTCGTGGATGCAAAGGGCGGTAATACTAGATACTAAAATAGCCTGCAAAATGAAGTTCGCCTCGCTTAGTCAGTTTCTCTCAGCCACCATTTTCTGTATAGATTAAGTCGTGATTCAAAAATTTAGAATATGCTTCATTAGACACTTAATTACATCTATGTAGGTTTTTGACTTATTCTATCGAGTGGTTCTGAAGCTACGAGCTTTTGAGTAAAAAGTTGGCTGAACAAGCGAACTTCATTTTGCATAGTGCATACGCTATCGTTGTTGAGTTGTAAACGATCAGTATAGTGCAACTAACGAGTTGTACGGTGTAGTGGTACACTTTTATTTTACTCTTTTTTTTTAAAATTCATTCTTGTGTGCAGCCTTTAGACTATGACACGAATGACGCTAGTACGGTACATGGAGCGATGACACAACTTGATATGAGGGGCATTCACACACAAATATCATTTGAAGACATAACTCGAAGTCAGGCGCCTTACAGCCCTTTGAACCCTCAACCGTTTATGTCTGCCGCAGGAACGCATTGCAACCACCCACGACTATCCAGCGTGCCTTCGTCATCGTCACATACATGACCACGCGAGAAATGTGGATAGGGTCTTGCCAGATTCGAACCAGCTTTCTGTTGTTTCAAGTGGGGCATGTGCCTTGGCTACCCAGTCTCTACTTGGGAGAACGGCCCGGACGGTGTACCACACTACTATCCGACCCTGTAGTGGTACACTGTCCAGGCCGATCTCTCAAGTAGAATCTGGTATGAGCCTTACTGGGTCAGTGGGCGAGGGCGGACACATGTCTAGCTTTCGCAGACTTCCCTCTTAATATTTATTTTTATTAGATATCCATCTCTCAGTTGCTATTGTCACGCCTACATGTCTCGCGTTTACACACCTTTTCAAATAATTCAATTATGGTAATTCGGCGCCTTGAGGCACATGTAGGTATTTTCGGAAACTACGTATCCTCTTTTTGTATCCTACTACTACGGTAGAATGTTAACTATGGAGACTCAAATGGAGTTTATGGTGGGTCGGTCAAGCCTAATTAGGCAAGATCTACCAGGAATTTGACTTTATGCCCTGTTTTTATGAAAAAGGTCCACATCAATTTGTATGGAATTTTCTTCAACTCAAGACTTTTGACTGTGGGTCTTTTGTTATAGCTAAACCAAATAAAGTCAAAGATCTACTGTATAAATTTTATGAAGGAACTAAACTAGCTTGAACACCTGTGTGAGAAAATGAGAGGAAAAAAAATCTAAGGGTGGCGTGTAATCAACTCGACTAAATACTTGTGGTCACCCAACCCTAAGAGTAAATAAATATTCAAACAGTGATGTTTTCTACGAATATTGATTACAACTTCCATTCATTTCCAATTTAATCAGATGTCCAGCCATTTTCAAAAGGTTATGTTGAAAATTTTGAGGTTCAAAGCAAATAAGTGGTCGATCAAAATGTGGCCAACAAGTATGTAGCCGAGCTTAGTGTAAGTCTGGTGAAGAGCCAAACGTTTTGTCTTCAAAAATTTGGTATTTAGTCGGGCTCCCGTTGGCTTCCACCACGGCTCTACAGCTAGCTGACATAAACAGTCGATGAGACCTGAGATGAATTCAATTGTCACCGAGCCCCAAGCCTCCATAACAAACGCACGAAGTAAATTATATGACCACTGCTTTTCACCACCAAAACTGGGATACTTAAGTTATTGTCATCCTTCATGTTATCCCAGGCTGCCTCCATAGGATTCAGATCTGGGGAGATCGCCGGCGAAGAGATTGGTTGAATATACCTTTCTCTAAACTCGTCCATGGTCCTGGCCGACGGTGGACCGGAGCATTGTCTTGTATCACTGAAATAAAAGGTCTCATCGAGACCATACCGTCTATGAGAGGTACTATCTTTTTACAATACCCCTTGGAGTCGATAGTTCCCCATTCATTTCCCCATAACAGACAAGGACCCTTCACCCGCCCTACAGAAGAGCCTCAGAACATCCATCCGATTTTTTTCTTGATTTTGACTTCAACGCAGTCACTATCGTACTCTTCGGCCGTCTGAAAAACATTGTTAGGCTGAAAAAGACTTCTCGCTTCGGAAAGAGTCCGCTGACTTCTCTTATTACCCATCTTCTGGCATGGTTACCATCCTGAACTCAGGTCTCGTCAGTCCAGAGAATTAATTCCTAATCATGGATGGTCCAGTGAAAGTGAGCTTCAGCTCATTCTTTCCGCTTCCTTGTTGTCTCAAGAAAAAATCGAGGCTTGCTGTGTGCAAGATGGGGTTTGAGACCTCGAATACGTAGTTCTTTTTGTGTGACCCGCTTGCTGAAATCCAAATACCTAATTGGGCTAGATTCAAGTTCCGGGAAGGTTAGTCTTCTATTGTCAGGAGATGACTTGACAAACTCCACAACTTTATCAACATCATCCAAAAAAAGAGTTGGTTCGCGACCTTCAGATTTCTTAGGGGTCACGGTTCCTCGGCATATTTCGTCACCTACTTGCCCACGAGAAATGTGCAGTTGGACGGCTATTTGATCGTAGGTTTTGCCCGCGTCGTGAAGTCCAAGGACCTGAGAAAATTTATTAAATCCCAATTTTTAATTACTTTTTTGTTCAACTAGCTAGAATGCACTGATCTCTTGATAATCTTTTATGACGAGTCATCGAACTGGCGTTGAAAGGGGCGTCTGTGGCGGGTTCATCTGCAATATAAGGATAGTGCTGAAGTTTCATCTTAGATCGATTAATCTTGAAAATTATACCGTGTTTATATGAGAATTGTATTTTTGAAATTCAACACTTTGATTAGCCCCACAAGAAATTACGATGACAATAATGGCGAGAACGGGAGTGCAGACGGTAAAAATCACTGTGGTGAGGAAGTATGTTGTGAAGGATACATTAGGCGAGTATGTAAATTGGTATGCTTTTGGCGAGAGGAAAGGAAAATTATGCAACATAATACAGTAGCGTCTAAAAGTGCGCAATGAAACCACCACATTGACTAAATTTTACTGTAACTCTGCAACAACTTCTTCAAATTTAAAAATTCTAGGTTCAAATAAAATCTAAGCCATTTCTTGGATAAGTCCAACTTTGTTTTGTAAAAATAATGATTAACTGTAAGGTTCACGCTGGTCTTGGCACTTAATGTCTATTGCGCACTTTTTGACGTATCATTTCACCACGTGGTAGAACCTGCGTTAAGAGACAACTATGCTGTAAACTTTAATTTTTTGATCTATATAAGTATTCGACATGCTTCTGTATCAGTCCTAAATTTTTTGATTTCAATATTCTCTGTTTTTTTTACAATGAGAAAACTTTCACAGCACCAGATATCATCCATCACTACATTACTCGATGAAGGTGAAAAAGAACTAGGAATAGCAAAAATTATGGGCTGTCATAGGTCTACGGTAGCCAGGTATCGGAAAAAGACATCTCATGATACATCAAAACCTATTTAGGGACGACCACGGAATTTAACGTGTCGAGACAAGCAAGCCCTGGCTCGTTTGGTGGCTAATGGCGGGACCAAAACTGCGGTTGAAGCGACGAAAATTATCAATCTTGAACGAGAAGACAAAGTTTCTCCTGGCGCCGTAAGGCTGGCTCTGAGGGAACAGGGTCTCCAGGCTATTAAGAGGGCGAAGAAGCCGATGCTGTCAAAGGCGCATAAGAGAGCTAGGTTGCATTGGGCTTTAGAACATGAAAGTTGGACTATTGAAGATTGGAAAAGAGTTATTTGGCCAGATGAGACGAAGATAAATAGACTCAATAGCGACGGAATCAAATATGCCTGGTCCAGGAATCCAAGTAGCTATTCGGCAGGAGTGGTCGAAGAGACACTGAAGTTCGTGGGCGGTTGCGTAATGATATGGGGTTGTATGTCTTGGTTGGGCGCCGGTGGAATGAGTCGTGTGGTAGGAAGGATTAACTCGGAACAGCTAATAGGCATTCTGAATCCTTGTTTGGTCCCAACAGTCGACGAAATAGCAAGCAAGCTCTTTTCCAATGCCAGAAACAACGTTATTTTTCAACAAGACAACGATCCTAAGCATACTTATAGGGCCACAAAGAATTGGCCAGCTACCACAGATATAAATACCATGAAATGGCCCTCTCAATCGCCCGACCTGAACCCAATTGAGCACCTATGGTGTCTGGTAAAACGCCGACTTGGAGAGTACCCGGGAACGCCGAAAAGTATGCACGAATTGATGAAAAGAGTAGATGAGGTCTGGCAAAGTATACCTGAAGATTCATGTCGTACATTAATTGAGAGTATGCCGTCAAGGGTTCTGACCGTAAAGAAGGCAAAGGGGGTTCATACCAAGAATTAGAATAACGCGTCTAAAAATGCGCATTAGACATTAAGTGCCAAGACCAGCGTGAACCTTACAGTTAATCATTATTTTTACAAAACAAAGTTGGACTTATCCAAGAAATGGCTTAGATTTTATTTGAACCTAGAATTTTTAAATTTAAAGAAGTTATTGCAGAGTTATAGTAAAATTTAGTCATCGTGATGGCTTCATCGCGCACTTTTAGACGCAATTGTAGCTGCCATCATAATCATGGCAATAGAATTAAACTTTGGCTAGTGTGACACTAGTAGGGATATAATTCCTGAAGCGAGATTCAGTTCCACACAGGCCCACATTCAACTTTCTAATGTGGTAGTAGGGCAGTATGACCCATTTTGACGTTTGGGACATTTATCTTCGGATTTCATTTGCAGATACCACGACGAGAATAACGCTATTCGGCATGTACCCTCTACAGTGCATACATACCATAGGGTGGAAACGAGAAAAACCCGTGGAAATCTGAGCATGCTTTTGTTGTCCCACGAATACTATACCACCGGGGGAGAAGCAATGTGGGGGTCTTGCTGGATTCGAGTCAGTTTTCTACTGTCTCAAGTGGAGCATTTGCCCAAGCTACTCAGTCTCTACTTGGGAGAAGGGCCTGAACAGCGTATAACTGCGCCATCTGATCCCACTTCTCTACTTACTAACGAAATTTCTTAACCATGAAGTTCGAACTTTCCTAATCATAAAATTTGACCTTTAAATTTAATTCCCTCATTTGAGTATGGATTAAATTGAATATTGTTCGAAGTGTGAATCTTTTCGCTCCTTACATGAATTTCTTGAGGACAAGGAAGGATGTCTATTGAAAACCTGTTAAAGGAATTAAAGAAGCGAAAGCAGCCATGTTTGGACTCGTGGAATGAGTTTCTGTTCGAGATTAGAGACTGGAATGGACATGTAAGAGCCCATATTTCGGCATTGAATTTGGAGGATAACCAATTTATCATTGGGTCAGTCTCAACTTATTCTTCGTCAAGAGTCCCAGCTTCTGCACGATTCCCAAACATCTTCAGAAGAGCTTGCTTCAAAGTCCTCATATTCTGAAAATGATAAAGAATCTGAACAGTACATGGATCAACTTATCCAAAAATATGACGAACTAACGGCAACATAAGGCCTTTACGTTTGCGTGCAAGATACATCGTCTAGCGGACTTGTTTGTTGAACAGCATTCTACTGGAAATACCAAATTTGCCGAAAGGCTGATGCAACAAAATATGAACAACATGACGTTGGATGAGATTGATGAGCGCAACAGAAGGTATACCCAAGAACTAACTTGGGCTCAATATAAAATTCCAATCACAACTTACTACCAACCGTTGTAATTTTATATGCCAATGCAACACAACTATCTGGGTCGGATGGTGAAGTGGTATACTGTCCAGGCCCTTCTCCCAAGTAGAGTCTGGGTAGCTTGGAGACATGTCTCACATGAGACAGGAGAAAGCTGGTTCGAATCCAGCAAGACCCTTACACTATACCTCTCGCGGTGATGTCGTATTCGTAGGATGACAAAAGCATACCCAGATAACCACAGGTTTTTCTCGCTTTTACCTGTGGTGGGTATTCACGGAAGAGGGTACATGTCGTAAGGCGTTATTCTCGTAGTGGTATCTGCGATTGAAATCTGAGTATGAGTGTTCCAAACGTCAAACTGAGTTATTCTGCGAAATGTACATATCTTCCGTAATCATTCACGTCATAGCATCAGGCTGCATACGCAGGAATGATTTAAAAAAAAGAAGAAATAAAGATCAAAAAGGTGTACTAAATTTGTCACACCAACACCAATTCCATTTTTAATCAAATCTAAATCCAACTTTGGAGTCACTTCTGACAAATCTTTTTGTTAAATGGCCGAATCGTCTGCATCATGACAAAGACTGTAATAAGTCATCTTGTGAAAGTGACCAAGGCGATAGTAATGAAGTGAATGTAGTTAGCTAAGTTAATGTGATTTTCTTCGAATTCAAATTTATCGATATACATTAAAAATCTGACGGTTATTATTGTACAAGCGAGCTTGTCACTGGTCACATTTTCATTATTTGCGGTCCATCAAGGGACGTTATGCGGTCAAAAGTGATCCATACATAGCAAAGATAATGGCCACTACGAATTGGATACAAATCATTTTTTTCACCAGAAAAAATAAACTTCTATCGGGAAATGACTGAGAATTCAATTGATTCTAGAATGATTCATTTTAAACTAATTTTTGTAGAGTAAATGTAAGATTGATCCAGCATGGCGGTGTTATTACGCATTTTTGATCGCTACTGTAAGCCTGTGATAGTTGTGTTAATATATCGGGCCAAAGCATCTGAGAATATCACTTACCATGTAAGTCCAAGCACCCCCCTTTTGGACACATGCTTAAGAAGACTAGAAATTATTATTTGGTAATTATTCTACAACCACAACTATCTACAACACTATATTTCAAAATTATTAATACAATCTTCACATGAATACACCCTGTTTTGGTTACGTCCTTCCTGAGCCTCCCTTATGGCCCTGTTCTGATTTTCCTTTTCTCTAGCTTCAGCTTCCCTTGCTTGATCCTGCGCCCTTTTGATTGCTTGAATATTCCCAAATTGAGTATTGGAATCGACTACTACCTTCTTCTTCTTCCTGGAAACTGATAAGCACTCAATTTCGAGGGCTTGGGCTTGATTTAAGAGCCTCTGTTCTGCGAGTTCTGCCTGAAGTCCCCCTATCGATTTTGCGGCTTTGTAAATAGCCGTAGTAGACCGTCTTGTAAGTTCAGATTGAGCCCGGAGATTCTGAATACAGTCGTAAACATCAGAGGGCTTTCGAGGAGTATCTCTCTCATTAAATGGACGCTTCTTGGTTTGGTTCTCGGGTGTCTTTGGACGTTTTTGAACGAGGGCAGAGCGAAGGGATTTCTGAGACCTTTGTGTCGATTGAAGGGAAACAAGCCTGCTGCTCGCCAGCCACCTTGTATCTGGACTTTCGTGAGAAGCTCCTGGCGTGCTTCGTGATAGCATTTGATGAATTTTCGCTTTTTGATAGGTGCTGAGTCATCTAATACGGAGAGCTCACCAAGAAGCTGGCGATATCGTGCCTTTAATGGCGAAAAACACGACAAATCAAGCGGCTGTAGTATATGAGAGGTATGAGGGGGCATATAGAGCAAGTGTATTTTATTCTGAAAATATTCCCATTGAAAATCAACATACGTGTGACTTCCATGGCCGTCAAGCAGTAGAATTCGCCACGATGATTCGTTTAGAGGATTTGTTTCCGGTATAAATATAGATTTAAGCCATCCAAGTGCAAGCCGATTGGAGGTCCATCCATTAATTGATTTTGTATATATCCAATCAGGTACGTTTTCCTCAAACCAGCTACTTTGTATAGAGGTACCTTTAAATATTACCAGAGGCCGGGTAACACGCGAGGTAGCGCTGATGGTCTCAATAATGGAGACCCACTGTCGATCCTGTGAGGACTTCTTATAAGTTGAATTTTTATTTGACTCCCCAAGAACTCGCTGATTAGCACAAACACCTTGTGCAAGCCCATGCTCATCCATATTCCACACATTTTCCTGGGTGACTTGAAATTCTTGTTGTATATTCTCAAAAAGCGTATAAAATTGACCAATCGCGTCTTGAGTCGAAGCTTCAACTCTTGAACGATCCAGAGGCTTACCAATCATACCCTTGAGTATGTCGCGTGAGAAACTTGTTGACCCATCGCTTAGCGAGCGGTTTTACATCGCCTCCAATCTCGAGTATCTTTGCAGCCATTTCTCGAACTCGAATATGTGAAGGAGCTTCTTTGGAACAGTCTAGCTGGATAATCCATCGGACCAAGTAGTCTTCCTGCTCCTTGGATAGGCGCTGTTGAGCTTCTGCAGTGGCGCGACGGGGGTATGATTTCTCAGTTACCCTATTGTTGAGGGTGGAGAGAGGAACATCAAATTCTGATGCTGCAGCTCTTTGAGAAGGTAATTTCCCATTTTTAAAAGCAGAAATAGCATTTTGGAGTTTTATTTCTGTAGTAGACATATTGTTTAATATGATGTCTCATGTTACAAGTGTCACGGAACGGCCTGCTGAAGCTAGTCGTTTCGGCTTGAATTCATTTAGTTCTTTTGCATAAATTTTATTCACATATTGTCTTTAATTAATTGGCGTGAGTTTTCATGCATTTTGTCGATCTTCATCAATGGCTTCAATGACGTTGATAAATTATTTTGCCGATCGTCACTAATTACTTATTATTGTTATTATTGTTGGATTTTTCCCGTTGATCGTTATTAACAACGATTGAATTCCAGGCATTGCATAGTTCTATGGAATTCTATTCCAATCGACGGTATTTTGGGTGTTCTACAATATTCGCTGGCGTTCGATGGGATGGGGTTCTAGTAACCAGTACTAGGGAATGTACTAGGTAGACTCATGTATAAATAGTGGTTAGGCCTTCTAATTGAAAGCTCTCCAGCATTCAGTCTTGTATTTATTCTACGCATCTAGTCTAGTCAGGATTCAAGAAGTCAGGTTATCCACATCTACACTTGTCATTTGTTACACAAGCTTACGTGACATTATCTGCTATCGTCAGTGTCCCAGAGTTCCAGATCCAAGTACAAGGAGTCACGACAACAAGAGAATATTAGAACATACTCTATTGCAGGGATAAATAGTGAAGGAAACCCCTGAATGACAAGATCTTACAGGGATTATACTATATGCCATTGGCTGCAATATTTTGACCATACCAAATCCGACAATAGCTGAACCTTATTTGTATGGGAAATTTTGCGTGATAAAAGAAGTGTAGGAGATCCCTGTAACTCGTTGAAATGATGATATTCTATTCAAAAGTGCTAGCTTTTATCAAGTATTAAATACATTTTTACCAATAATTAAGCATCATTAATAAGGAATCGAACCTCCTCTTGCTCTGATGACTGCCTGGCACCTTTCTGGCATGCTCTCTACAAGCGTAGCCAGTTGCTCCTGAGAAATTGACTCCCATGCCTCTAGGACTGCATTACGAAGCACTTCCTCAGATGGATTACCAGAATCAAATTCTGGGTGGTGCTCTTCAATATGGGATTTCATCATATCCCACACTGACTCAATTGGATTCAGGTCTGGGGAATATGACGGCCAGACTATGAAATCTACCCCCCTTGATGACAGCTCTCTTTTCGTACGTTGAGCAGAATGGGCAGGGGCACCATCCTGCATAAAGAGAAGAGGGCCGTGAGAGTCAATTGGTTGTGTTGCCGCGTGGATTAAAGGAACAATCCTCTGGCAGTAACTCTCCGCTTTTATAGTCCCCCAATCCCTACTCCAGAAGAGGGCAGGGCCCTTCTGGTTCCCATAAAAGGAGCCCCAGAACATCCAACCACACTTTCGAGGACCTTTTCGAACCAGGCAAGTGTGATAATATGTCTCCTCGGGCTAAAAAATTAGATTAATGCAGTTGATACATGGCTGAGATCTGGACTCACCTTCCTCGAAACCCATACTCTTGTGTGACGTTCACCAGTGACCCAAGTCTCATCAGACCAAAGAATTTGGGACCACTGTTCAGGTGTCCAAGAAGAGTGTTCTTCCGCCCACTCTAATCTTTTCCTCATATGTGCAGGCGTTAGAGTAGGCTTCGCTTGAGCAATGCAACGTTTGAACCCTCTTCTCTCAAGAGCACTTTTGATTGCGATTTGGCCACAATTCCAGTGGGAAAACTTAGCAGCAAGCTCCAGGTGG
This sequence comes from Podosphaera xanthii, assembly GCA_028751805.1. Taxonomy (NCBI): domain Eukaryota; kingdom Fungi; phylum Ascomycota; class Leotiomycetes; order Helotiales; family Erysiphaceae; genus Podosphaera; species Podosphaera xanthii. The sequence goes on from JAPWIX010000006.1 coordinate 6,485,918, forward strand.
CTCATCTGGCGGGCCTCACTTGAAGACGTGACAAACTCTTCAAGCTCAAGTTCCTGCTGAGCGTTGAAGGCGTGGGGTCGGCCATTTCGCTTTTTGGGCGTCAGACATTGCCTTGCAAGGGCATATTGTACCCTTCTTTTGGTGATACCGAGTTGATTACCGATGGCGAGATGAGTAAAACCAAGGCCACGTAACGTGTATATCTGGACTCGCTGATCCCTAGAAAGCTGGCTCCGTGATCTTGGAGTAGTGGGAGATGCTGAGGTGCTCATTTTTCTTCGCAGTTTATCGTGAGGATATAGGTTATTCGATATGTCGTGTCAACCGATTTAGTGTGGTACGAGGATGATGTGCAACTATCGAACATAAGAGAGAAGGTTCAAGGAAGAAGGAATGCCTCGGTTGCCTTATTGCCTTAGTCTAGCCATTTTTGTAGCGCTAAAGTCGGAATGTCAGGGATAGCCCATGTAAATTACACAGAATGTGGGGCTACACTTCTTACCCCTGTAATAGAGTACACAAGCTAGCAATGCACGGACAGTGGCATAATTTTACAAGGGCCAGGGCCCGATTTCCCACAAGGGTTCTAACCCTCACAACTACCTTAAGAGAATGTGATACTTGCAATTCTTGTAAGCAAGTGGAAAAGATCAACAGAAGACCAAGTCCAACATCACAGAAACTTCTTAAAATAGTACACTCAGATGTGTGGGTAAGAAGCCGCATTGCCGGACTCTCAGGAAGTCTTTATTTTGTGACTTTTACCGATGATTCCTCACGCGAAAGTGAGGTATACGTCTTGAAGAGTACTAAGGAAGTACCAGAAAAATTCTTGCTCTATAAAGAACGGAAGGAACTCAGCTCCGGACGAAAGATCAAAGAATTACGAAGCGACGGAGGAGCTGAGTACAAGACTATCCCATATCATGGGATTGCCCGACAAATTAGTGCTCCGTATTGCCAGCATCAGAATGGAGTTTCCGAAAGACTGAATCGTACACTTGTCACTATGGCTCGTTGTATGATCAAACACGGTGGCCTGCCGCTCCGTTTTTGGGACGCTGATATTATGACTGCTTGTTATATTAAAAACCGAATACCTCTGAAAGAGGATAACTTGACTACGTACGAAAAATTCTCCGTTATCGAACCAGTGCCATCGCACTATAAAGTGTGGGGTTGTATCTGTTACGCACTCATTGATCGAGAAGACCTGCACAGGTATAAACTCTCCCCCACGTCAATGAAGGGCATTTGTTGTAAAATAAACAGTCCAGCATCCCACGCGATGCGCGTCTCACACCGACCCGTACACTGTTACGTGATCGTCATCATCTCATATGTTATATTTAGATTTCCCACTTAATGTCTATTTACATCATCTATAACTATGGATGGTACGAGCTAACAGCTACACATATGAGCGTCTTACACCTAAGTATTCTGGGGGAAACATTCAGGTTTAGGACTTACTATTACCATGATAATATTGTTATATTGGGAAATCAATGTCTATCATGAATAATGCTAATTAAAGTCCCATAAGGGTTACACTCCTGTATATAACGAGCTCTCTTCTCCTTCAGAATTCTTCAGGCAATCACATTGCTGAATATCTCTGAAGGAATCTCTCTCTTTGTCATCTCACCTATTCTATAATAGCCTCACTTATCTCAAACACTTCGCTGCTTCTCTTACACAGATATCTTGACGTCTCGCCTCTCCGATCTGTCCCCATTACATTAGCATTTTCGTTGGTTATTATGAATCATCCACACAGTACCAAGTTTATGTACCGAGCAAGCCGGGTCGCAATAAAATCATTTTTTCAGCAAATGTGCGTTTCCTGGAAGACAAGTTCTGGGATTGGAGCAGGACTTCTGAACATTTCAGTGAGCCCGAAACAGAGGTTGATGAAAGCTTAGAGCAAAATCTCGAAGATAATTTACCGTCGGATTCTGATTTTGATCTCGGACTACAATCACCCACTAACCATCAACAAATTTCACCATCCTTGATACCACATACATCTAGTGAGCCTGTTACCACAGATGATGAGCATGTACACAATACCGAGATTTTGCAACCTGTATCTCCATCACAAGAGAGTAACAGTAGCGTGGAAAGCCGATATCTGATGCCTCCTAGGAGGAGTACACGTGTTTCAAAGCCCGCTCTACCGAGGTCTGCATGGCAACCAAGACCCGATGCATTATAAGTAGGAGAAGTCTCGATACCTCAAACATACAAGGAAGCCATACTGTTACGGCGAGGTAACGGAGGGTTCGATTCGCCGTCTTCGAGGGAGGCAGGAAGACTAAAGATGGAAAGAAGTATAGAATTTATGGGATAATGACCCTATTAACACGATTGCAGATACGTAAGAAGAAGTTAAAGTATGATACAAATTGCAAAGCTGAAGTTCTTCATCTTGCCCAAGGTAGCCCCCTAAGTACTCCAGCAATTCCCAACTAATCTCCTTTACTAGGTGTTACTCATCCGTCATAATCTCATTTGGCGACTATGTAGGAGTGCCAACAATCATCCAAACCCTTGCGCCTAATCACAGCGGGAGGTTAAAGGTATGAAAGGGTAATTGCAGTCATCTATGCATTGTGCCATCAATGCTTCATTTAATCCTGCATATCCCTGTTCATAATATTACCTAATGAGAAAATTACGTTTGTCATAATACATACATTGTACTGGCAGTGCGAAATGGAAATCAGCGATAGGTGAGGAACTCAGTTCGATAAACCAGAAAGGAGTTTTTTCACATGTCACCCATGTGCCCCATGGGAGGAGACCCATTGGTTCGCGATGGGTATTTGTAGTGAAATCCGATGGAAGATTCAAGGCTAAGTTAGTCGCTCAAGGTTTCTCCCAAGTGCATGGTATAGACTATTTTGATACTGCTTGCCGACGTTAAGAATGGACTCTCTCAGGATCTTATTAGCAGTTGCAGCATTTTTCGACTGGGGAATTCATCAGATCAACGTCAGAACCGCATACTTGGAAGGAGACCTTACAGATGAAATTTACATGCAAACACCTCAAGGAGTGGAAGGCACCAAGTATGTAAGGCTCAACAAAGCACTGTATGGTTTAAAGCAAGCCGGAAAAGCTTGGTATGTGTCAGAGTAGTGACCTGCACGTGACTCAATGGCGAAAGGCTGAAGACTGAAGGCTGAAGATCGCAAGGACGGAAGCGCAAGGACGGAAGCGCAAGGACGGAAGCGCAAGGCTGAGGTATGGAAACTTAAGGGCCGAAAAGGTAGCTCTAGACTAATCCTGAACGTCCAATAAAGGAGTAAGGGAGCGGAGGTAAAGACAAGAGATTAGGAACTGAAGAAGTCTGAGAGCTGAAAGACACTGAAGACTGAGAAATACTGTAGGCTAACAGACACCGAAGGCTGAAAGACACTGAAGACTGAAGGTGACTAACTTGAATTCTATAGTCTCGAGATGACGGAAAACTAAGCGTAAGGAGCTCATCTAGCAATCAGTGCCCTACTATATATCCAGAATAACATCTCAAAATACTAAAAACATCTTGTCACACTAAAGGAGAATATCGGGAGAACTCCTAAAACACCGGAGTTCCTCCGATACCAAATACAACACCGGAATACATGAAGCCAAACTATTAAAAACATCCGACGCTATTCCCCTGACCTAAAACACAACTTAAACAAAAGTCGAATCGGTGTAAGAACTCTAACAGTATGACAAACTCGACGGCAAGTTCATAGCTCTTAATTTTAATCGATCAATGAATGATCAATGTATTTATATCCATCCGGAAAAGCAGGTTGTGGTTGGAGTGTATGTTGATGATTTGGTTATTTGTGGGCAGTTACTGCGTGATGTGGAGGATTTGAAGGAAGAACTAACATCATATTTTCCGATAAAGGATCTTGGGGAAATAGACACGGTTATTGGATGGAAGGTTACTTGGGATAGATCGACGAGATCTTTAACCATCTCCCAAGCTCACTACATCAACGATAAGGTAAAATCTTTTGGATTAGGCGACGCTAAACCGTATTCGGCCCCTTTGGATGGGTATAGTGGAATATTACCGGCCCAACCAGACGAGCCATTAGCGGATGATACAGCGTATGCAAGCGCCATAGGGAGCTTAGGATATGCCTCCAACAGCACGAGACCTGATATATGTTTCGCTACTTCCCAGCTTGCCAAATTTAATTCGTCGCCAGCCAAACGCCACTGGGATAGCGCCTGTAGGGTCTTCAGATACCTAAAAGGTACTAACGATTATTGCCTCGAATCCAATTTTGGTCCTCCATTGGATGAATTATCACCAGAATTTATGACGAAGCCATTCTCTGACTCTGACTACCCATCCGACATCACCACTCGAAGGTCAGTCAGCGGGTATATCTTGATGTTTGGAGGAGGCCCCGTCTGTTGGCAATCGAAAAGGCAGAAATCAGTAGCAACTTCGACTACAGAGGCTGAATATGTTGCTTTATTTGAGGCTACAAAGCAAGCCATCTGGGTAACTCGGCTTCTCAAGGAGCTTCATGTCTCGACCCGAGTTATCAATAGCGACGGACTTCTAACTTTCACAGATAATCAGAGCGCGTTGGCTCTAACCAAGGGTACGAATTCCACGAAAACAAAACATATAGACGTCGCGTATCATTTTACGAGAGACTGTGTTTTAAACAAAGATATTAAAGTGGAATACATCCCAACAAATGAGATGTTGGCCAATGTACTTACGAAGCCGCTGCCACGGTCGAAGGCGGAGCCATTGTGTCGTAAAATTTTTGGACTTGTTTCTAAGCAATCTTGTCAGTCAGGAGGAGTGTTGGAAAACACAAGAGTTTGATGTTCAGGCTTCACCTGTATGACTCGGTTTTTCTTTTGTTCCCGACATAGATTGAAACAATGTTTCCCGAAACTCGCTGCTCAAAAGATGTTTTGGGTATGTTGTTGAGAACAAACCGAAACTTGGTGCTCGGAAGATGTTTTTGGGCATGTAGTTATGCATTAGTTATAAAACCTGTTCTACTATAAGTATTACGGTGTGTAATGGAAAATAGGGAATGAGGGTTTGTAATATAATATTACTGAACACATTTTTTCTGATTATTCTTTATATCTAACAGCTGCCTTTATAAAAATCGTCCCCGGCCTCAAGGACGGTATCGCTTCCGTTTCCCGCAACTCTAGCGGATTCAGCTTGATCTTTTCATCCAAAGAATCGCTGAAACTTGCGATGGAACATGCCGACTCCATCAAGGCCTCTCTTTCAGGATCTTTACATCAGGTAGAGGACAGTTATGGATATGTCGTCAAACACATTCCCCGCACCATCTGGAATCCCGTGTCCAATCTGGTTTCCTCAACGTTTGATGACGTCAAGAGCATTGCTCAGGCGCAGACGGGCGTCGCCCCATCTGGTGCTCACTGGTCGCAGCATGAAAATAGCCACGATCCTTTTCGTACGGTGGTCATCTTCTTCCCGAAAGAAGTTCCTACATTCCGAATAGTTGACAGCGCGCCATCCCGGCGATACGTCCCCAACCCCAAGGTAGTCCAGTGCGAAGCTTGTTTCGGGTTTCATCAATCCTCTCGCTGCCGGATTCAAGCTTTGTGTGCCTTCTGCGGCACTCTCCGCCACCAAGGAGAATGCTCTCACCATCGCCGATGTATTAACTGCTTAGGACCACACCCTGCAGATGATCATACCTGCCCCATCCACCCTCGTTCTTATAAGGGCAAACTCATTCAGCTTTCTGATAAAGAGGTTACTGAACTTCGCACAAGCAATCGCAACAAGCTCCGTAAGATACGTCGGGCTGAAGCTGCTGCTACTGCTGCTGCCACAGCTGCCACAGCTGCCTCAACTGCCTCTGGCCCTGGCAACACCACCGGTTCAACTCTTCCGACCGAGGCCTCTACTAACCTCTCACGACAAACCCCTTCTACTAGCCAGAATCGATTTACCTCTCTCGAAAATGCCTCCTTTCGATCTATGGAAGTAGATTCGGAAGAGCAAGCTCCTAATAATACTCTTAGTCTTACTCTCCATGACCAATAGAGCTTACTATAGGAGTACCCCCCCCGCCTTGTCTTCGCTTCCTCCAAGCAAACGTTGGACGTGGTGGTTCTGCGCACCTCATTCTTTTACAAGCCGTTTTTCAGGGTAATTACGACGTCATCTTTGTCCAGGATCCTCGGACAAAAGTTATAAATTTCAAAAATGTTACCAAGTCTCACCCGTCGTATGTCATTTTTACTCCCCCTGATCGGGACTGGAAGCCTGCACGCCCACGCATACTCACTTTCGTTCGGAAAAAATCTAACCTCCGTCCTATCCAGCTGGACAGCGGACCCTCACCAGACATTGTAGCCCTCCTTCTTCAATGTTCTCCTCCTTTGGAGGTTATCAATGTCTACCGGCAACCTCAAGCCCATATGCCTGAGAGTCTGGACCCACTCCTAAGTTGGCCGGTGAAGCCGAACTCCATAATCGTGGGAGATTTTAACCTTCATCATGAGTTATGGGAGCCAAATGTATCTCGCTCGTCCGGAGTCAGCAGCTTTGTCGACTGGATTGAAAATCATTCTTTAAGGTCGGCTTTACCATATGGGGCCCCCACCCATCGCGCTGGCCACGTCCCTGATCTAGTTTTAACGAACATGGACGGCCTCTTGGCCCATGTGGACCCCGTGTCTCATTCGACTTCCGATCACGAGACAATATCTGGCCTAGTCCATGTCTCTTCAGCTCAAAGGCGCTACCCGTCAACTAGGGTGCCTAAACTTACCTCCGAAAATACAGAAGTATTCCGACAAGCACTCTTAGCCACTACTTCTCCCACTCTTCCCTCCGAGGACCCTACCCCCCAGCTCTTAAATGCGGCAGCCTCCTCTGGCATCGCTGCCTTATCAGCTCTTCTACGTTCAGTTAACCCACCGGGGCCCGCATGTGCGCCATGTAAGGATTATTGGAACCAAGAATACGCTGACCAACGCCGTCGGTATGTTATTACTCGTAACAGTGGTGATCCAGACCTTATCAGTGAGGCACACCGTAACTTCCGCAAAACCGTTAAGCGAACCAAACGAGAGTACCAGCGCTCTGAGCTGGATAGTGTGTCTTCGATTTTGGAGGCCCATAAAGTGGTTGGATGGCGAAAGTTCTCCAGTCGCTTCGGCCCCCCTCCAATTCAATTTCAAGGAGTTACGTACAGTACCCCGATTGAGCGTGCTAACATCTTTTTCCGCACGAAGCTTGCCCGTTTAATCAGGGAGCCGGATGTCTCTTTGTACACCCCTTCTTGTGCATTGCGAGAGATTCCTGCGCCGCCTTCCTTGGACGAAGATGAAATACGACACTGTCTTCTTGATACATCGTCCACAACCCCAGGTCACGATCATCTCTCGGTTGTTGCTCTTCGCCACGTCTGGGAAGTCAATACATGGCACAGGTGGATTGTAAACTTGTACAGTCTCTGCTTGACATTCGGACATCATCCAAGCGTTTTTCGCCGCGCTGAGTTTGTGATTATACCGAAACCTTAGAAGGATGATCTGACCAACCCCGCCAATTGGCGACCAATCTCTCACCTCCCTATCCTTGAGAAAGGGCTGGAACGCCTCTTTGCGCGTCGTTTCGCATTCTGGGCGTTGTCGAGCTGCGTTATCTCTCCAACGCAACTTGGAGCTCTTCCTGGAAGATCGGCCATGGACCTCGTTGAGTGTCTTGTCCACGATGTCGAGAAGGCATGGAATATGAAGCAGGTGTGCACTTTAGCTACTCTTGACGTCGAAAGCGCTTTCGATAGTATTCAGCCTAGCCGCCTATCTGTACGGTTGCGCAAACAGGGATGGCCATTACCGTACGTTAATTGGGCTGCATCTTTTGCTTCAGACAGGAAAGCTCGCCTCCGAGTGGACGACTTTGTGGGCGAATTTTTGGTCATTCCGCACGGTTTGCCTCAGGGATCCCCTGCTTCACCCATACTTTTCCTCCTCCTCCTTGAGTCTTTATTCAAACTCGGCTTCCCCACTTATGGATACGTAGATGATGTGGCGATCTTGTTGGTCGCTAAGAATCTAGTCAAATCCTCGCGTCTCACTGTTGCTAGGGTTGAAGCAGTCACCCAGTGGTGTAACAGGAATGGACTCTCGTTGGCCGAAAATAAGATGGAGATTCTGCATCTTCATAGGACCCGTCAGCTCTCTCCTTCTATAGCCATCAACGGCATCGTAAGTGATGCAAACCCAACAGTTAAATGGCTAGGCGTTCTCCTCGACACCAAGCTTTCCTTCAAAGCGCGTGCACAAGTATGGAGTGCTAAGACGCAACGAATCAGCACGCACATACGTCAGCTTGGCAACACTAATCGTGGTATATCCACTGCCTTTCTTCGCACTGCAGCCCTGGCTGCGTCGCTACCTGTACTTTTGTACGGTGCGGAGGTCTGGTGGCGCGGTCACACTTATCTCCGCCGAGGACGTCCAACCTCTACCTGATCTCAACATCTAGTAGACATGATCTCTCGAGCTCTAGTTATCCTGGCTCGAGCAATTCTACCGGTATACTAGACCACCCCTGCTGCAGCTCTTCTGAGAAAAGTGTGGCTCAAGCCCGCTCCCATATTACTTGAGGAAATGCGCCTCCGCTCTGCTCTTAGACTAGCTACCACGGACATCTTTCACCCCACGGTTAAAAGAGCAATCGACTCCCGGGCACACACTCGCCTCACCGAAAAGCTAAAGCTCGTTCCGCACTTCCCTTGCTCCCAACTCTTAGTACCTTCCTACAAAGCCCCTTTTAACCGCTCTCGAGCAGACTTATCTGCCGAAGAATTCCTCGAGCGTATCAGAGCACTGCCACCATAGGACATTCTTGTCTTCTCAGACGGCTCAAAGCAAAAAGATGGGTCTGCGGGGGCAGGTGCCGTCGTTTTCCACAGGGACATCACCCTAGCTGAAGTGAGAGTGCCCCTCGGGCCCGATTTCGAGGTCTATGATTCCGAAATTATTGGCGCCCTAGCAGGGCTTAAGGCCGCTGTAGCGGCTCCTTCAATGCACCTTGCAACTAACATCCACGTAATCTTAGACAATCAAGAAGCAGCACAACGCCTTCTAGATGTCTCACCGTCGAAGTCCTCACAAAGGGAAATTTTGGAGTTTCGAGAACTCGCGTCTCGCTGGCCAACGAGGAGAATTCTCCCATTGGCGGCTCCAGGCAAAGTCAACGTAATGTGGTCTCCTGGTCATATGGGAATCTCAGGCAATGAGCTGGCTGATAAGCTGTCCAGTGAGGCTGTCACGGTTCGGGATATTGAGGCAGAAGCACTGTATATCGTAAAGTAGTTTATATTTATCGATGAAGAGAGGAATTACATCTGCCCAGGTAGCATCTACTTATAACACTTCCAATGAATCGCCACCAGGCTCTCAATGCTATAATAAGACCATGACATGTAATACCCCTTGCAACATGAAACATAGGCAAGTTCCGCCAAGCTGAGTCCAAGTGTCCTACCCTGCCGATTGCTTGACGGGAAGCTAGCATACCCGGATAGGGCTGCATTAGTCTGCGCGTATGATGACCATCATAGGCTACAGGAATATATCGGCTTATCAGCCGTTACATTGCCCTCTCTTCCTCCGGAAACTGTTAGGATGATTTTTTTCCTTTCCTCCTTTGTCTCCTCCTCTGGGCTGTTGTCGGCTCGGCCGGGCCCACAAATCGGCCAGCTTCTGTATCTGTTGGACCGTCGTTGGTACTAATTGGGCCAAAATTTGCCTCGAAATTTTCTAGAGCTGTTGTATCTTTGATGTAATCAATAGGTTCCCAAGTTGGATCTGCCCAACCAACCCACTTGACCAAGGCCTGCCTGTATGTTCCACGTCCCCTCTTTACTGTTCGTGCTCTTATAATTGATTCTACTTCATATTCTGGCTCCCCTAGCTCGTCAAGGACCGGCGGATTTTGTGCATCATCTCGATGCTGACTAGGGTATGGGTCATTCTCTGCTCTTTTAATCAGCTCGACGTGGAAGCGTTTGTGAATATTGCCTGACACATTAAGCTCTACGGTAAGCGCATCTGGCACATTTGTTACTTCGTATTTAGCGTGTTGCCATGCTAATCTTTTCGATAGCTGGGGCGTTTTAACGTGCCGTAAGTCCAACCATACTTTGTCCCCTACCTGAAACCGCTCTGGTTGTCGACGAAATTGATTAGCGTTACCTTCATTTCGTTGCTGGGCTGAGGCCATGGCTGCTTGTGCGTATTCTTGGGCATCTCGTAGCCGCTGTACATATTTCTCGCCCGCAATAGTCCCTGGATGCTGAGGTTTATGTTTATCGTCCTGAGTTGGTTCCATCAGCGGGTCTAAATTATAGCCATTTCGGAGGAAAAATGGGCTCAATCCACCAATAGCTGAGTTTGGCCTCGAGTTTAAGGCTAGCTGAGCCAGCGGGAGTAATTCCATCCAATTGTCCTGTGAATAGCAAACAAATGATCGCAGATACTTGTAAAGCTCTTGACTTGCCCGCTCACTTGCGTTAGACTGGGGGTGATAAGCTGTCGTCAATCGCTGACTGATACCTGTTAGCCGGCAGAAAGTTCTCCAAAAATGACTCAGCCAGTCGCTTCCCTATCGCTTGTGAGAAATCGCGGAAACCCAAAGTACCGATAATAACGATCCACAAATAGCTCTGCGCAATCCCGAGCCTTCATTGAACTTGTCCCAAACAAGAAAACGTCTTTAGACAATCGATCAGTGATGACCATCACATTGCTACAGCCGCTCGATTCGGGCAAATCAGTGATAAAATCTATCGTTAACTCACAACCAATTCGTTCCGGGATTGGAAGCGAGCGAAGAAATCCTGCTTTTGCCTCTCGCCAAATATTAGTTCTGCCGCAAACATCGCAATTTCGGACAAAACGTCGGACGGATTCTCTCATTTTTGGCCAAAACCATCGTCGTAATAGCATTCCTATCATCGTATCTCTTCCAGGATGGCCTGCTAAATTACTGTCGTGCGTTCTCTGCATAATGGCCGTTCTCAAAGGCTCAAAATCCGGAACCCAAATGCGGTTCTCTCTACCACGCAGAATACCATCTGCCGCTACTGTACACTCAGCAATATTAGCTTTTAGTTTTTGCGCAAGATCTGGTGGGAATCCCCTCTCTCCAGCCTGGACCGAGTCACGTGCTCTATTCCAATCCCTATCAGTTGCAACCCCTTGTATCCACAGAGCTTGCATCTCGTCTTGATTAAAAACTCGGGCTTTAGTAGCAGAGTCTGCCTCTGTATCTTCTATTTGTACATCCACTGGGTTCAAAATCACTTTAGGCAGTAACTGCATTACCCGGCCGGCCATTCGTTCATCGCTAAGCCCTTTCGGTTTATCTTGGTCGCGACGCGATAATGCATCTGGCCTATCACAAGCACTTCCTGCGCGCCACTTGAGTACGAAATTAAATTGCTGCAATATATCATTGTATCTTGCTTGGCGCTCGTTAAGCAGACGTTTGGATGCGAAATAGTTCAAATTTTTATGATCGCTAAAAATAACGAAGGGTTTGCTCACTGATCGTAATTCTGCCTGCCACTCTTGCAAGCATGCTACAATTGCTAACATTTCTTTATCGTGAATAGGATAGTTAGCCTCTGCACCATTAAGTCGTCTCGAGAAATAAGCGACGGGCCGGAGTCTATTCTGGTCATCCACCTGGGATAGACATCCGCCCAGTGCGTACCCTGAGCAGTCAGCCTCCATCACTGTCTCGCGCTCGGGATCCCACTGAGCTAACACCGGCTCTGATGCAAATATTTTCTTCAATCTTTCAAATGCTCCCTTTTCTGCTGTTCCCCATCGCCATAACGTCCGCTTTTTGGTTAGATCTATCAAGGGTGCCGCGATGTAAGAGAATCTATCAATGAAACAGCGGTAGAAGTTCGCAAATCCAAGAAATGAACGCACACCCTTAACCGATGACGGGTCTTTCCACTCTAAGATTGCTTTCACTTTAGCCGGATCTACAGTCACGGATTTCCCGGCCCTCACAATGAATCCAAGGTACTTCACTTCTTGACACAGGAATTCGGATTTATCAATATCCAAGTAGAGTCCAGCTTTATCCATCTTTTCAAGGATGCTCCGTACTGTTTTCCAATAATTTTCTACGCTACCATCCGTATACGCCAAAATATCATCCATATAAGCTGTAGCATCCAGGTCCAGATGTTCTCGTAGGTGCTCATTAATATATCTCTGAAATGTGGCTGATGCATTGACTAATCCAAAGGGGGTGACTAACCATTCGAACAGCCCAAGCCGACATCTGAACGCTGTGAGCCACTCATCTCCTTCTCGAATCCTTAGACGATGAAAAGCTGATTTCACATCTAGTTTCGTAAACCACTTTGCCTTGGATAACAGCCGCAAGGTCTCCCTGAATAATGGGATAGGGTACCTATCTGGCATCGTGATCGCGTTTAATCCTCGGTAATCAACACAAAAACGCAGGCCTCCGCTCGGCTTCTTTGCAAATAATACAGGGGCTGCTGCTGGCGAGGAGCTTGGTCTTATCCACCCCTTGTTAAGAAGATCGGTCAGAGTCTTGCGTAAAACTAGCAGTTCTTCGCGGGACATGTTGTACAGCGGTCCCCACGGTGGCGTCATTGATTTCTCGTTCTCTTGTTTAAGATTAATCGCATGGTCTAGGTTGCCCCTCAAGGGAGGTAACTTGTTGGCACCGCCATCATCTGCAAACAAATGCGCAAAGTCTTTTACTTGTTCTGGCAAACGTTCCCTAGCTTGATCTATAGTTAAGCTAGGCTTAGCTTGTAATGCCTTGCTAATGTCTTCGAGTGTCGCCTTATAGACTGGTACCGACTCAATCATTGAAACCATTGTCTTTACTGGGGTACATCGAGGACGAGCAATCTTGCCTAGATTCTGCCGCCACTTTCGAGCACTGTAAATAGAGCCACCACTTTTTCGCAACTCAAGTCTTTGCTCCACAGAATATATTATTGCGTCCTGATCCTCTAACCATTTCTTCCCAAGTATTAGATCATGTGCGCTATTTGGGACCACATATAGCCACAATTTTGGCGTAACGTATCCATCCAAATCCAGTGACAAGTATGTAATCGAATCAACTATCGGCTTATTTATCGACGAGTCTTCTGCGGTCTCCAAAACCCTGGGAGATATTGAGGAACGAGGAAGCTTTAGTTTTGCGGTTAGACCTTCATCGATTATGCCTGAACATAGGCACCCATTATCAACAAGTGCTTGCACCATTTTCTTATCGTTCAAAAGCGCATTAACCAGAAATGGGGTTGTATTCATATTTTCCTCTTCACGCGCACCTTTTTTGGGGACTTGAGAGTTACTGTAATTGGGGGTCCTTGAAATATTTTCTGATTCTAACTTATCTGGTTTGTCCCTGACGTCCTGTGTAACCAAATTCTGCGGTGCTTGTCTCCGTGCTGGTAACAGAGGACAAAAGCTTGTATGGCATCCCTTTCTCTCACAACGGAAGCAACGTTTTTCTTTCCTAAATCTAGCAAGTTAATCTCTTGTCTTCCATTTGGCAACAAAAACTACGCCATCAATTTTCGGCAGCCCGTCGGCGGTTTTACCTTGAGAAAATGGCATTCTTAATATACCTGATAGAATTCTGATTGATATTCGCCTATACCCAATCTCCTATGACTCCAAACACTAACTTGCGCTGCTACTGAATATTTTGAGGCCGCTGTGGCCCCGAAATCTGAACTGAACTGAAGCTGACTATTTCAGAGCCGCTGTTGCCCCGAAATCTGAATTGAACTGAGAATAAAGTTATGAGATAGATAAATATATGTCACAGTTCGGGATATTGAGGCAGAAGCACTGTATATCGTAAAGTAGTTTATATTTATCGATGAAGAGAGGAATTACATCTGCCCAGGTAACATCTACTTTTAACACTTCCAATGAATCGCCACCAGGCTCTCAATGCTATAATAAGACCATGACATGTAATACCCCTTGCAACATGAAACATAGGCAAGTTCCGCCAAGCTGAGTCCAAGCGTCCTACCCTGCCGATTGCTTGACGAGAAGCTAGCATACCCGGATAGGGCTGCATTAGTCGGCGCGTATGATGACCATCATAGGCTACAGGAATATATCAGCTTATCAGCCATTACAGAGGCTACCCGCCAATCGGCCCCCTCTGCTGCATCTCTTGCCGGAGTTCGCGCAGAGATACAAAAACACATATGGGATTTGACTGCTGAATGGTGGCAGACTCATGCACCCTCCACCTATTGCGAATTGGGAATGCCATTTCCCAAGAAGCCGCCCGAGGAGCTTCGACTATCTCGCCGTTATTTCGGGTATTTAATTCAATGTCGAACTGGACACGGTGACTTTCGCGCCTATCATGAAAGGTTCCATCATGAAAACGCCCTTACTACTTGTTCCTGCGTGGGTAACAAGTCAATCACTCACTTGGTTTTTTGTCCCCTCGTCCAAGTGAGATTGATCTCTACCGGCTTCCGACGAAGTCTTGGGTCTCTCGATTTCCTTCTCGGCACCTCACATGTGTAATGGGAACGAGAGATACGGACGCTGCACGTAAACTATGCCACAAAATAATCTATATTTATCTATGAAGGGTAATTAAAGAAGGGAGAATCGCGACTCTAAATAATCCTCGACGACCCGCCAAGCCCCTATTCTTTTAGATAAGCGCTCCCTAGCTTCTTAAGCGAAGCCCCTTCCTTGCCACTCGGGTAAATGACAAGGCTGGGCCCGTAGGACAGCCCAGACAACCAGCAACGGGTTTAGCCCGTAACATTACTCCCCTCTTTACAACTAAGTACGGGTTTCTCTTTTTTTTTTTTTGCACTTGCCCTTGACGAGCTCCTTGGTCTTCCCCCAATCCATCTCCTTTACCATACTTGGCCTCAAATCTATCCAAGTCTTCTACATTTTCGAACTCGTCTCGATCTTCCCAATTTGGTTCTCTAATATCTTTCCACTTAACCAGGACTCGCCTTACATATCCACCCCCCCGGCGAATTCGCTCAGCTCGCAGTATTCGCTCCACGAAATGCTCTGGTTCCGCTTTCGCATGGTCATTTCCGACCATTACGGGTTCAGGCAGTGAGTCATCTTGTGATTGTGACGGTAGTGGGTCCCCACTTGCCTTTCGCAACAGCTCCACATGAAAACGCGGGAAAATTTTGGACGGCACATCTAACTCTACTACATGAGGCGAAATAATTTTCGTTACTCTGTACTTGGCATTTACCCACGCAAGCTTTTTCTTTGGCTGTGGTGTTTGTACGTTCCTGAGATTGAGCCAAACTTTGTCGCCTACGCGAAAGACTGGCGCCGGATTGCGTTTTAGATTAGCACGCTCTTCCATTAGTTGCTGGGCCGAAGCCATAGCTGCCGCCGCGTATTCCTGAGCTTCATAGATTCGACCGATGAATTTTTCTGCCAGCTTGGTTGGCGCTGTCTTATTAAAATTATGTTTTGATGTTTTCAACGTGATTGGTTCTGCGTGATAACCGTGCTCCAGAAAAAATGGGCTTAATCCAGAACTAAAGTTATCTCGGTTATTCAATGCCAGCTGGGCTGTCGGCAACAATTTTGCCCATTCGAATTGGGAATATGAAATAAACGCCCGCGGATACGCTAGAACATCTTGGTTCATCCGCTCCGTTGAGCCATCTGTCTCCGGATGGAACGCAATTGATAGGCGTTGTTCAATATTCGTTTCCTTACATAGGTGTGTCCAGAAATCACCTACCCAATTAGATCTCCTGTCCGAAGTCAGGGCAGTTGGGAGACCATGGAATCGAACGTGACAATTCACAAATCGGTCAGCACAATCCTCCGCGTTCATCGAGTCCATAGCTTCTAATGTTACGCTTTTCAATAGTCTATCTGTGATTACCATCAGGTATCTTGGGTCCCCCCTGTTTTTGGCTGGAAGATCAGTCATAAAATCTATTGAAAGTTCTTTATGAAACCTATCAGGTATTGGTAACGGGAGCAGTAGCCCCTGTCTTCGTGTCCGCCACACATGGGAACGACCACAGACATCACAATTTCGACAAAATTGACGAACCATTGTACTCATTCGGGGCCTGTAAAAGGTACGAGAGAGAATAGCCAAGGTGTTATTACGACCTGGATGACATGTTACATGTGAGTCATGCGTTTTTTGAATTAACGCCGTTCGTAACGGCTCCCATTCCAGTACCCAGATCCGTTTCCGAAAACAAAGAGCACCTCGTACATCGATTTCACATTCTGACAGCGAAGTTTTCAAACCTTGATGCACTGGGAATCACCTTTCATCGTTCCATAATGACATGTAAAGTTCTAAAAATTTTAGGTTATCCTGATGGACACCTTTATTCCACAGGTCTTGCAGTTCTCTCTCTTCAAATAGCTGGTGACCTCGAGGAATCTTACGTTCGCCCACATATGAAAGATTAGCGACAGGCTCTTGTGGATCTGAACGTAGCCAACAATCTTTTATTAGCTGAAATTCTCGTTCTTTCAAACGAGGGTCGTTTGGGGAATTAGGAAAATCTTGGTCGCGACGAGAAAGAGCGTCCGGTCGCTGTGCTAATCTTCCTGGCCTGAAGATCATCTCAAAATTATACTGTGATAGGAGTTGGGACCATGTCACTTGGCGCTCTGTGAGTTTCTGCGTAGTCATGAAATACTTCAGGTTATTATGATCTGTCAGAATTTTAAATGGCCGTTGAAGACCAATTAGCTCTCCCCTCCGCTCTTTGAGACAATTAATGATACCTAGGAGTTCCTTGTCATGGATATCATAATTACACTCAACTGGGGTTAACTTTCTGGAGTAATACGCCACCGGCCGTAAACAACCATTTTTGTCGTATTGCGATAAACATCCCCCTTGTAGCCCATCCTGAGGAATCACATTCCACCAATGTTTCTAGGTTTTCGTCCCACATAGCCAATATGGGAGCTGTAATGAAACAATTCTTGAGTTTATTAAACGCTTCCTGATGCTGATTGGACCAACAAAATGGTGTACCTTTTTTTGTAAGGTTCAAAAGGGGATTTGAGATATCTGAAAATTGTTTGATGAAACCTCGATAGAAGTTTGCGAACCCCAGAAAACTTCTAACTCCTTTGATATTCTTCGGGGCCTCCTAAGTCGCTATTGCTTTAGTTTTCTCGGGATCCACCTTTAATCCTTCTTCAACGTTTACTGTAAAGCCTAGATATTTAATTTCCTTTTTCGCAAAATCGCACTTAAGAGGGTCGAGTTTGAGACCTGCGTCTCTGAATTTATCAAGTACCTGGCAAACTTTGATCCAATGATTCGATAAATCGCCCCTGGAGAAGATGATAACATCGTCCAGGTAAGCCGCACAAGTCAGTCCCAAAAGGTTTCCCAAAACTTGATTAATCCACCTTTGAAAAGCAGCTGGCGCCCCCGCTAGCCCAAATGGTGTGACTAGCCATTCATACGATCCGAACCTTGTGCGGAAAGCAGTTTTCCACTCATCTCCCTCGGCAATGCGAAGTCGATGAAAAGCTGCTCGCACGTCGATTTTAGAGACCCATGTTGCGTTGGCCACTAGCCTAAGTGTTTCTCGAATTAACGGTAAAGGGTATCGATCTCGCTCCGTAATGGCATTCAACGCCCGATAATCCACGCAAAATCTGAGGCCCCCTTGAGGCTTTTTTATAAAAAGAACTGGGGCCCCCCCTGGAGAACTACTAGATCGTATCCAATCTTTATCTAGTAGTTCCGTCAAAGTTTTCCGCAAGACCAGGAGTTCGTCCCGCGACATTCCATATAATGGCCCCCATGGTAAGTCGTTGTCTCGGCCGTTGTCATTCTGTTTCAATTTTATATTAGTATCAACCCCCGGTCGATTGGGAGGGAGTGCTGAGCCTTTGCTCAAGTCGTCATCTAGAAATAGCTCCATGTAGCTCTTAATTTCATCTGGAAGGCCTCTTCGCACCTCTTCCCGGGAAACTGCCTTCTTTGGCTCTAGGGCGCGCGTTATGTCATTCATTGATATCGCGCCCACAACACAATCCTTATTTCTTTGAGCGTACTTAATGAGTTCGCCAAATTCCATCTCGGTTTCCCAAGCTACCTGGTTGATGCTGACATACGACACCCGTTCCTGAACTTGGGCTGGTGATCCCTGCTCATACCATCCACTAGCACGCACTATCATTCCGTGCTTTCGAGACCCAATTCGTAGACACATACGTCTAGCTAAATACACCACATCATTGTGTTCCATCCAGGGCTTCCCCAAAATTATTTTATAAGCTAGGTTAGGTAACACATAGCCCCAGAGTTTCTCTTTACGCCCGTCGATATCCATGCTGACTGTGGCGACTTTATTAATCACTGCTGTCGCTTTCCCATCAGCTAATCGAAGCGTCCGGGGGGTTAAATCTTCAGTTTGTAATTTATAATTGCGCACAAGACTCTCGTCAAAAATTGAAAAACATAAGCAGCCCGTATCAATCATTGCCTTTGTGTAAAATGAATTATCAATTAAACAATCTATTAACAAAGGAGGGCTAATTATATCTTCCAAGTTTTTTCTAGCGCGGATCGAAACCAACGCAGTCTTGCTGAGCGCCCTGGGTACGACTTCACTCAGGGCTCCTCGTTTTCCGACTCTACAGAAACCGAAATTTCATCTGACACCCCTAACGCACTCACACTGTCACGGATCGCATATAAAAGCAAACAGCATTTGTATATAGAATGGTAAGTTTATATTTTTACTATGAAGAAAGAATCTCCTCTGGGAAACTATACAAGTATAAATAAACATATGTACATAGTCTACAGACATCCGATGTAATTTCCTAACTCATGGGTTCCTCCATCATTCGTTGATAGCATAATCCAATAACTTGTTTTTGTTAGAGGAAACAAGAAACAAGTCCTGTTTCATCAAGTCATCATGGGTAACTTCAACAATGCTTGTTGGTCGGTAAATTAGTGCATCCTTAACTTGTTATCGCGTTGGATAAGCAAGGTCGCCTATGTCTGTTTGCATAGGCTACAGGATCTTACGGCTTACCAGCCGTCACACACACTTCCCATCGGGCGATGCGCAGGCAGATGTGAGTGACAAAAACGACCGATGTGACCCTTTTTTGTGCAACGACTACACTTCCCCTCATCTACCAGTTTCTTAAACTCTTCCTTCGAGCGCCAGGGAGCTCGGGGCTTTTTCGTGGCTTTATGTGGAGCTATACCATTCTCTTTTAAGTCCCTGATAGCGGCAAGCAACGCATTTGTCCCCCCCATAACTATGTCCCCCTCCGAGTCCAGTTTAGGTTCTGATTCATTTGAAATTGCTGGTGCCCTCGAGTCTAGTTGTGCGCTACCACTTTTTGGGGGTCCCAATACCGTGTTCGTTTGCGAAGCACCCTTAGGACGGTAATCTGCAAGTCCTTCAAGTTCTGCTGCCACTTCTCGGACCTCCTCAACCCAAGCAGAATAATCCTCAGGAGGCAACTTAACACCAATTAGCGCCCGTCGTAATCGAGGGTTGAGGGAATCTTTAAGTCGGTGCGTTTTTCCAAGCGATGTATGAGCCTCACTACCCCCACTTAGGGCAACTCGATAGTCGAAATCTTTTAAAAAGTCATCGAAAAATTGGTGGTAACCCTGCTCCATTCGATTTAACAGAGCCACAGCCGCCTGACGAGCCTGTTTATCTTCAAACTGTTTCCGAAAAAATGACGCAAGTTTGCGCCAGTCGAACACTCCGATTCTCTCACTCTCTCGGAACCATTCCGCTGCACGAGCCTGCTTTGCTTCGGGTAGGGTCTCAATCATATCCAAGCAGATTACACAGGAATCTGCATAAGGCGCTAACTCTTTTTCAACTCGAAGTTCTAGCCTACTCATATAAAAGCTGAAATCTTCAACTTTCCCATTCCATTTAGGGAGGCTGGTTTCCCTTCTAGGCACTAGCGTATAAGTCGGGTTTGGTGGTGACAGATTAGGTTTTGGCGGCGCGGGTGGATCACTTTGAGTTAATGGTCTACCAGCAATTCTTTCTTCGCGAATTCTGAGTAATTCTTGCAACTAGTTCTGAGGCAGGCCTATCAAAAGGTCCCTGACTGACGTATCTATCATTTCTGAATCGCTGTTAACTTGCTCAGAATTTGCCATTGTCGGTGAGATGGTTGGGAGTTCGGGTAAATCGACCAGACTGTAAAACGAAAGCGCTGAGCTTGAGGATGAGGTGTCGGAATCCGGAACACAAATTCGCATCCACTGACTCCTGTAGAGGTTGAAAGACAAAAAGGAAGATTCTCCGGGCTAAACCTCACGGAGACAAAAATTCAGCATGGATAGATAAATATATGTAATGGGAACGAGAGATACGGACGCTGCACGTAAACTATGCCACAAAATAATCTATATTTATCTATGAAGGGTAATTAAAGAAGGGAGAATCGCGACTCTAAATAACCCTCGACGACCCGCCAAGCCCCTATTCTTTTAGATAAGCGCTCCCTAGCTTCTTAAGCGAAGCCCCTTCCTTACCACTCGGGTAAATGACAAGGCTGGGCCCGTAGGACAGCCCAGACAACCAGCAACGGGTTTAGCCCGTAACAACATGGTGCTAAACATTTCGCCTCTATTTTGGAGAAGACTAGATTTCTATCTGAAATCTGCCCTATCCGTGCCGCATGATCTACACAACTGCGGCATCCGCTGTATAGCGCTCACTACTTCTCATGGAAATTTCCAAGGCCCCTCGGCACCCAATTGTTAAGTAATGTAATTTTGTAGCAGTCGCCATGTCCCCCAAGGGATGGGGCTTTAGTTGTAACTAGCGCCCGGTAGACACTAAAAATAAATAAATAAAGATATACAGACTTCCTTCGCTTATAGAGAGAGTAATAAACTGAATATTGTCTGAAGTAAATTTGTATGTTGAAAGGCGAGGAATGACAATACCGAATTAACTTCATCCAATGAGTTCTGAGAGGATTGATAGATAGGCTAGAGTACGAACAACTGATGTTTGTGCTTGGTATGATTATGAGGAAAAGATGTATATTGGAGACTTAGACTTTTTGCATATATATTTAATGTACAGGAAAGTAGGGCCAATATATACCCGACTTTAATAACATACATAGAACCTGCTAGAATCTCAATACATGGCAAAGGACAGCATAAGAGTTTACTAGAAGCTTCTGGAATCTAGTAGATGTATAGAATCGACTAGATACTATCACTGCTTAGTCATGCTGATGAGTAATAAAGGCCCTCCATAAATTAAACTCATAGCGCACGTGCCAACTTTTACATGTGACTCGGTAATTAGTGGGAACTAAACTAGATGCAGTACTGAACTGCATTAATTTCTACTCTATTGCAGGGGTAAATAGTGAAGGAAACCCCTGAATGCCAAGATCTGACAGGGATTGTACAATATGCCATTGGCTGCAATATTTTGACCATACCAAATCCGACAATAGCTGAACCTTATTTGTATGGGAAATTTTGCGTGATAAAAGAAGTGTAGGAGATCCCTGTAACTCGTTGAAATGATGATATTTTATTCAAAAGTGCTAGCTTTTATCAAGTATTAAATACATTTTTACCAATAATTAAGCATCATTAATAAGGAATCGAACCTCCTCTTGCTCTGATGACTGCCTGGCACCTTTCTGGCATGCTCTCTACAAGCGTAGCCAGTTGCTCCTGAGAAATTGACTCCCATGCCTCTAGGACTGCATTACGAAGCACTTCCTCAGATGGATTACCAGAATCAAATTCTGGGTGGTGCTCTTCAATATGGGATTTCATCATATCCCACACTGACTCAATTGGATTCAGGTCTGGGGAATATGACGGCCAGACTATGAAATCTACCCCCCTTGATGACAGCTCTCTTTTCGTACATTGAGCAGAATGGGCAGGAGCACCATCCTGCATAAAGAGAAGAGGGCCGTAAGAGTCAATTGGTTGTGTTGCCGCGTGGATTAAAGGAACAATCCTCTGGCAGTGACTCTCCGCTTTTTTAGTCCCCCAGTCCCTACTCCAGAAGAGGGCAGGGCCCTTCTGGTTCCCATAAAAGGAGCCCCAGAACATCCAACCACGCTTTCGAGGACCTTTTCCAACCAGGCAAGTGTGATAATATGTCTCCTCGGGCTAAAAAATTAGATTAATGCAGTTGATACATGGCTGAGATCTGGACTCACCTTCCTTGAAACCCATACTCTTGTGTGACGTTCACCAGTGACCCAAGTCTCATCAGACCAAAGAATTTGGGACCACTGTTCAGGTGTCCAAGAAGAGTGTTCTTCCGCCCACTCTAATCTTTTCCTCATATGTGCAGGCGTTAGAGTAGGCTTGGCTTGAGCAATGCAACGTTTGAACCCTCTTCTCTCAAGAGCACTTTTGATTGCGATTTGGCCACAATTCCAGTGGGAAAACTTAGCAGCAAGCTCCAGGTGGCTCATCTGGCGGGCCTCACTTGAAGACGTGACAAACTCTTCAAGCTCAACTTCCTGCTGAGCGTTCAAGGCGTGGAGTCGACCATTTCGCTTTTTGGGCGTCAGACATTGCCTTGCAAGGGCATTTTGTACCCTTCTTTCGGTGATACCGAGTTGATTACCGATGGCGAGATGAGTAAAACCAAGGCCACGTAACGTGTATATCTGGACTCGCTGATCCCTAGAAAGCTGGCTCCGTGATCTTGGAGTAGTGGGAGATGCTGGGGTGCTCATTTTTCTTCGCAGTTTATCGTGAGGATATAGGTTATTCGATATGTCGTGTCAACCGATTTAGTGCGGTACGAGGATGCTGTGCAACTATCGAACATAAGAGAGAAGGTTCAAGGAAGAAGGAATGCCTCGGTTGCCTTATTGCCTTAGTCTAGCCATTTTTGTAGCGCTAAAGTCGGAATGTCAGGGATAGCCCATGTAAATTACACAGAATGTGGGGCTACAGTTCTTACCCCTGTAATAGAGTACATTATCGACTTGTACTTTCCATTGCAATTACATTACTCTTATAAACCAGCAGAAATAGAAAAAGCAGTGCGGATTCCGGACAGGGGAGACATAGTAAAGCCTGCCAAAAAGGTCGGATGATGGTGTAGTACTAGGTCCTGGCCCTGCGGCCCTGCGCTTCGCTCCGGGGCAGGGTTCCTCGCGTCGCTTCGGAAGTAGGACTTGGACTATGTCTGGATGTGCTGTGCTGTAGATGTATGATTTCCTGGTCATATGAAGCAAAAGGTGAATTAGTTTTATGAGATTACGGTAGGCTGATTTATACACTTGGATTGGAGCGGCAGATGCTAGGGATATTTAATGTGTGGTTGTTTGCGTGATTCATATAAGATGGAGGGAATAACGTTGGCCGTTTTAAATTTGGGCAGTTAGCGTGATTCACATGGAATGAAAGGAGATATTATGACCTTTTAAGAGTCAGGTGAGAAGCGTGGAGTAAGTAACTTCCACCTGGTACTTGGGAAAGGCGTGTAAATTTTTTGAGCCAAACTAAAGTAAAAGTTGGTTTATTCTCAAGATGAGGAATGGAACAGATGAATCTTTGGAATACGTCCGAAAACATGTAGATGGTGTTAGTTAATCTCGTCACCTAAAGATGTCAATTGAAGAGCATGGCTTAAATACATGTCTTACTGTCTTCATGAGAGCCGTTAGTTCTTCTCCATCAAAAGTTTGATACAATTCGTCAAGTTAGGGGTGAGTACTAATCAGTTTACGTGAAGCAAAAGGAATATGATGGTTGTTTCAGATTAAGGTTGTCATGATTCACATGAAATGGACATGATGTTGCCTATGTAAGAGTCAGGTGATAAGTGTGGAGTTTCTGGCTTCTATCTGTTACTTGGGAAGAGGGGTATATTTGCTTGGGCCAAACTTAAGTGGAAGTCGGAGTGTTTTTCAAAATGACGGCAGATAAGCATATTAGGCCTGAATCCAGGTGATTTAATCATCAGGGTAAGGTTAGTCTATTTCCTGAACTTGAGATATCAAGTGAAGGGCTTGACTACAGTTTATGTCGCATAATGTTGAGGGTCGTGTGTTCTTTTCCGTACAGGTATTATCAGCTGACGTTGTGAAAGCTATGTTCAGGTCTTATGAGTCGAATGCAGCCCTTCAGTGTCTGTCGAAGATGAAATCAAGCAATAACCTGTAGGCGTAATTGATGTAGGAGGGGTAAGATCCTTGAATTTGTAGGAGGGAGAGAACCGGTTGGGTTGGGTACTTCACATGCACCTGCAGTAGATGGATCTTGCACTAATGAATTGGAATTCCTGGGACATCTTCAGATCGGGAAAAGTCAATAAGGTTCACGTCAGTGAAGCAATAGTAGCTGAGCTTGTGCGTCATGTGCCTCCATTAGTAGTGTAGTGACATAGCCTTCCTTGCATTATTTGTGGTAGATGTTAGCTGAATTGTAGATGATCGTGGATGAAGAATGCTTCTTTTTGAAGACAACCCTGACGATACTGTTCTATTTTCATAGCACATTTTTCTTTCCCTGTATGAATTTATTTGCGTCCGATAATGTCTCTTATAGTGTACGTCTGAAGTGTTAATTCCAATTGCATGGAGCTACCGCATGTAGGATGAGGAAGTAATGGTTATGATTTGTAGTTTTTTGACAGAACGTGTTTTTTCTTTAGGAGCAAAGTTTCCTTGCAGCGTTAGTGGGCTGTCTGTGTAACTTGGAATTGCTTATCTCGACATGTCGTTGATGGGTCTCATCTTGTATCCAATACACGTAGCCAGCGAAGCATGTATGTTTTGCATAGACAGAAGACAGTCGAGTTGAGGTCGTTGATACAGGTTCGATGTAAATTGTGTGTTGTGTACTGTCAATAGACTTGTTAGTTAGGTATTCTACTCAAGTACAGACTTACCTGTTGATGGTTGAGAATTTGTGGTGACAACGATAGAAATGAGATGTGTTTGTAATAAGTGAGAGTTTGCGGTGTGGGGCGGTGGGGATGTTGAGAAATATTTGTAGTTCGTGCGGGTGCAGACTTGCTAGCGTCGAAAAATAAGCGATACGCTATCATTACATAAGAATTTTCAAATAATACAAATGAAAAAATGATATTAATAAAGTTTCATGATCATTTTGCTAACTAATATATGATTTGTAATAAAAAAAAAGATTAGGCACATTTTCAACAGTAACACATGTGGAGTATGCCTTGCCAAGTGGCATCTAATCAATTCATCGCCATCTTATAACCATGAATAACATACTGACCCGTATGATCGCGCCTGTAGAATAGGGCAACTGTGTACTATGACAAATTATCTCAGTGAAAAAAATTCGATTTTTATGTTGAAAGAATACGAATATTGGGTTCCTGACTCACGTAGTATGGAGCATTCAATGTGTGTCACCCGTAATTAATAAACCACAAACTACATGTTTAGAAAGGCAGGTGGAATGGAGCAACTTTGCAACATGACAACTATTTATCGAGCCTTAGCTCTTTACCCACATATGCTCATTTTTCCTAACTCATTCTCACGGCGTGCGATCATGCTACGTATCGGAGGTGAGAATTAATAAATCAATTTTAAAAGACTCGATCTACAAACTGCCATATTTAGTAGTTGTGGCGTAATGACGTCGTAATGGGTTTTCCAAATTCCAAAAGTGTGATTCTATAAGACGCGCAGACGGATCCAGAATAGTGAATCTCTGTAAGTCCATCTATTGCGATGACGGGTTCGCAAAAAAAAAGAAACCATTTTCATCTTCGACCTAATACCCCTCCAGATCAAATTAGCATGGAAATGGATTATCCTTGATCCCCAGTACCGCTTCAGCTGTAATACATAGACTATAAGAGGATCTGCTGAGTTAGGGCCCCACATCATAATATCCCTGTGATTTTATTGCGCTTATGCCAGCAATGCTTATTATTAGCATGGGGCGGAACTTAGCTTAAACATAATGCATCGCTCTTAATAATGCTGCGTCGTATGATATTGTGAGTGGAGATCTGCCGCGTTGTTGGATCCTTAATCATATATCCCTGTGAGTGTATTCCGCTGATAAAAGCCCTGCTTACTATTCGCAGGGGGCGGAACATCGCTCAAACTCCCTTGTTATGCATATTCATCCTCATAGCTTTTACTCTAATGGTCGAATTATCGCATTGACAATTTCGCAATAAATTACATCTATAGATGAATCCTACACTTGACACCCATGATAACGACAACACGTCGCGACAAAACGTTCCTCTAACCTTGTTATGAGCAACTGTGTATATCAAATGTTCGATTGGCGTTTGCATTCCAAGATGAAGCAGTAACGCGCATTAGATTTTCGGGTTTAACGGAGTATCAGTGTTCTGTCTCCGATTCGGAAAAGGATTAGGAAGAAGTAGATGAATTTTATACAATTATAAATTTCCTAGTGTCATACCCATGCTTGCGTCGATGCATAAGATATAATTCGCGTAAGGGACACATCTGTTTAAATTTCTGATTAGAAACCACAGCTTTTCTGGGATAGCCATGCTGGAATTTGAAAATGAAGATTTTACATGTCAGGGCTCCTCCAACTTACCTTGAAACATTCAACATGTTCTATCTGGGGTTATCCCTCAAGATTTAATACCTAGAAAAATATCTTACCATGGATGTGTATGCAACATTTATGATTGGAATTCGACTGTGTCAAGGATATCTATTTCAGCTTTTCTGCATATAAAGTAATGTTTTCAAGGATATCCCTGTCACTGTTTTGCATAAAACATTATTCACACAGGGATATCCCTCGGTGTATTAATTTTTGAAAAAAGCCATCGTCAGGGATATCCATGATGGATTCTTTGCATATAAATGTATCGAAATAGGGATACCCCTACATTGATTCGGAGTTCAAAAATGGCCATGCTAGGCGTATCCCTACACGTGTAGGGTCATAAATATTATTATTTGAGGGTAGCCCATGGTTAAATCTAGGCAAAAAGTCTGAACTTACTCTGATACTACGGTATTAATCGTGTATAGGCGCTAAAATTCGACTTTTACAGGGTATATAGGCTTTTACTAACTTGAATTAGCATGACGATAAGTAGATCTCCCCACCTAAACTTTAAATTTGTATGGCAAAAATTTCACAACGAAATATTCGTTGGTTTTGCTTTTTTGGTCCATTATAGCCCTCTATTCACTTTTTAATTCATTAATACATTTCATAAATAAATTATACTTCGATCTAGCTAATAATTTACATATCCGCCTTCAGCTTCGTAAACGGCTCTGATTCTTCGGGGCATCGAATCTATCAGTTTCTCCAAGTCATCCCCATTAAACCCCAGATCCCACGCCTCGTTCACTATTTGACGAAGATGCCCTTGACTCCGCTGCCCCCCTTGATCCAACGCTGGATAAAGACGCTCCATGTACGCTTTCATATAACTCCACAAAGTTTCTATCGGATTTAAATCAGGAGAATATGGCGGCCACTCCATTAGAGAAATATTCCTCCTTTCAAACTCACGCATAGTTTGCCTCGACTTGTGAGGAGGGGCGTTGTCCTGCATCACATCTAGTCCTGGTTCCCGAAAGACCGCACTCTCTATGAGAGGCACTATCCTCTCGCAGTAACTGGCCGCAGTGATATGGCCCCACTCCTTCTCCCAAATCAGGCAAGGCCCCTTCTGTCGTCCAAAGAAAGATCCCCAGAACATCCACCCAACTCTCCTCCGCGTCTTGGCTAGGACACAGGTATCTTCGTACTCTTCCCCAATCTTTGACTTAAACTTAGCTCAAGGGAACTCTAAATCTTAGGAGCCTTTAAGGGACTACTGACCTTTCTTGTGACCCAACGATCACTTTGCCGACCATTCATAGCCCAAGTCTCGTCGGACCAGAGGACTCTCATCCAATGTTCCTTCCGCCAGTGGAGATGTATTCTGGCAAACTCATATCTCTTCAGTTTGTTGACTGAAGAGATAGGAGGTTTTAATCGTGCAATCCTGCGTGCATATCCCCTCTTTGCCAGTTCACGTCGGATCACATTCTCGCTCACACCAAAGTGCCGAAATATAAAATGTGCAAGTTGGAAAAATGACATCCGACGATTTTCCGATGATAAACAGACGAAAAATTCTATTTCATCGACCTGGGAACTACTTAGAATAGGTGGCCTACCACTGGAGTACTGAGGCTCGGTATTTTCAACGCTCATGGTGTATTGTACCTGTCGCCATGTAATCCCAAGGCGTTGAGAGATTTTGACGTAACTGTGTCACTCACTGGCCAAGGTTCTAACCTGCACATGTTACTCTCTTAACCTTATCAATTTGTAGATTTCAGACTTACTTGAATACGTTGAGTTTGTGTTAGGCGTTTTGCATAAGTAGGAGATGCTGATGATGGAGAAGGTTGTTGAGGTGAATCCATCTTTGCGGCAATCTAGTACAGTAAATTAAAATCTTCTAAAGTAGTTGACTTAAGGTTCAGATGCACTCACATGAAGTAAAAATTAGATAGATGAATGAAATAAAAGTATGCCGTTGAGCAAAATAATAGTAAATAGCTGACAATGATTTAAACGAAACGACCTCAGGTGTGCGCGAGTGAAGAAAGGTGCAGGCATGAAGGTGGGCGTTGGACTTCATATACAGATGCATATCTCTTATGCCTTAGGCCATAAGATTTTAAAATTTGAAGCTAACAGGGATACTGTGGATCTATCGTGAGGTAACCTGGAATATCACCACTTTATCTCCACTTTATCCCCGCTTTAACCCCTGTACCCTATAAGAAGCGGATCAACGAACAATACCCTATCATGAGAGTATGAACGTTAACTCAACTTGTGAATTATTTGTATTCAACTTTCTGTCAGGGATACCCCTAGGACTCAATTGGCATAAAACATTCAATGATCAAGGGTATCCATGGTTATATTTATGCTTAGATTTAAATTATGTCAGCATAATTTGAAATTGAATTTGTATAATTTATCATATCTTATCTGGGATAACCATGTTAATATTTGAACCGAATAAAATATGTTTTCTAGGAGACCAATTCAACCGAAGACGAATGTTGCCATGGTTACAGTAGCATAAATTAGTGCATTTGACATAACTTTTGGCGTACTATTTTTTAGATAAGTGTTGTGTTTTCAGATTTATGCATTTTTGATATATTCAGATACAGTACTTTTGTGTATTTGCATGAAACAATTATTTTAATATTCATATTTAGCAGCATATGAAGATTAATTTATTTTTATTTTAAAAATCATATGTTAGATTACCACATTTTATACTCTACTCTCATGATAGGGTATTGTTCGTTGATCCGCTTCTTATAGGGTACAGGGGTTAAAGCGGGGATAAAGTGGAGATAAAGTGGTGATATTCCAGGTTACCTCACGATAGATCCACAGTATCCCTGTTAGCTTCAAATTTTAAAATCTTATGGCCTAAGGCATAAGAGATATGCATCTGTATATGAAGTCCAACGCCCACCTTCATGCCTGCACCTTTCTTCACTCGCGCACACCTGAGGTCGTTTCGTTTAAATCATTGTCAGCTATTTACTATTATTTTGCTCAACGGCATACTTTTATTTCATTCATCTATCTAATTTTTACTTCATGTGAGTGCATCTGAACCTTAAGTCAACTACTTTAGAAGATTTTAATTTACTGTACTAGATTGCCGCAAAGATGGATTCACCTCAACAACCTTCTCCATCATCAGCATCTCCTACTTATGCAAAACGCCTAACACAAACTCAACGTATTCAAGTAAGTCTGAAATCTACAAATTGATAAGGTTAAGAGAGTAACATGTGCAGGTTAGAACCTTGGCCAGTGAGGGACACAGTTACGTCAAAATCTCTCAACGCCTTGGGATTACATGGCGACAGGTACAATACACCATGAGCGTTGAAAATACCGAGCCTCAGTACTCCAGTGGTAGGCCACCTATTCTAAGTAGTTCCCAGGTCGATGAAATAGAATTTTTCGTCTGTTTATCATCGGAAAATCGTCGGATGTCATTTTTCCAACTTGCACATTTTATATTTCGGCACTTTGGTGTGAGCGAGAATGTGATCCGACGTGAACTGACAAAGAGGGGATATGCACGCAGGATTGCACGATTAAAACCTCCTATCTCTTCAGTCATCAAACTGAAGAGATATGAGTTTGCCAGAATACATCTCCACTGGCGGAAGGAACATTGGATGAGAGTCCTCTGGTCCGACGAGACTTGGGCTATGAATGGTCGGCAAAGTGATCGTTGGGTCACAAGAAAGGTCAGTAGTCCCTTAAAGGCTCCTAAGATTTAGAGTTCCTTTGAGCTAAGTTTAAGTCAAAGATTGGGGAAGAGTACGAAGATACCTGTGTCCTAGCCAAGACGCGGAGGAGAGTTGGGTGGATGTTCTGGGGATCTTTCTTTGACGACAGAAGGGGCCTTGCCTGATTTGGGAGAAGGAGTGGGGCCATATCACTGCGGCCAGTTACTGCGAGAGGATAGTGCCTCTCATAGAGAGTGCGGTCTTTCGGGAACCAGGACTAGATGTGATGCAGGACAACGCCCCTCCTCACAAGTCGAGGCAAACTATGCGTGAGTTTGAAAGGAGGAATATTTCTCTAATGGAGTGGCCGCCATATTCTCCTGATTTAAATCCGATAGAAACTTTGTGGAGTTATATGAAAGCGTACATGGAGCGTCTTTATCCAGCGTTGGATCAAGGGGGGCAGCGGAGTCAAGGGCATCTTCGTCAAATAGTGAACGAGGCGTGGGATCTGGGGTTTAATGGGGATGACTTGGAGAAACTGATAGATTCGATGCCCCGAAGAATCAGAGCCGTTTACGAAGCTGAAGGCGGATATGTAAATTATTAGCTAGATCGAAGTATAATTTATTTATGAAATGTATTAATGAATTAAAAAGTGAATAGAGGGCTATAATGGACCAAAAAAGCAAAACCAACGAATATTTCGTTGTGAAATTTTTGCCATACAAATTTAAAGTTTAGGTGGGGAGATCTACTTATCGTCATGCTAATTCAAGTTAGTAAAAGCCTATATACCCTGTAAAAGTCGAATTTTAGCGCCTATACACGATTAATACCGTAGTATCAGAGTAGTCCTTAATATTATTGCTAATTAGCCCTAATTTTGTACTTCATTGCCCTTCTAACCACTGGCTCAATCTACATAATTAACTCTAACTAGTAGCAATATTTAGGTCTGCAATACTACATGCAAGAAAAACTAATTGCCCCTGATATTCTGTACAGTCGAACATGTCAAAACCCATAGTGGGTCCCTATATAATTATTGAAAAGATTCACGCTAATTTTACTGTTCATATTTGCAACACTTACCTCTACAATTCCTTGTGCGTGCATGGATAAGTATTGCAAATATAAACAGTAAAATTAGAATGAATCTTTTCAATAATTATACCGAGACCCATGATGAGTCTTGACAGGTTCGACTGTATGCCAGCTACCAGATTACAGCTTGACGAATAATGATCAGAGATACAGTAGAACCTCTCATAGCTAATAGTGGGTCCCGGTATAATTACTGAAGAGATTCATATAAATTTTACCGTTTATATTTGCAATACTTACCCCTGCACGCAAAATGACCTGTAAGGGTAAGTGTTGCATTTATAAAAGTCCAAGTTACATTGAATCTTTTCAACATTTATACCAGGACCCACTATTAGCTATGAGAGGTTCTACTGTACTGTTATCCACAGACTCCACTCAGCCCTCCGATGACCTATCTCTTCATCATTCTGAACTCTTACTTTACCTGGAGATAAGGTTGAGTCTATTGGAAATGATACTCTCGACGGCGACCTTGATATCAAAACATAGCCTGATCGAAATGTGGACAGTCCATCCGTCGTTCGCGTGCTTTGGATGTGTTCTCCAAAATCACCGACTCAGACTGGCGATATTACATACTTAACACTCCCACAGCTGAAATTTACCAATTTCTACCCGAGCGATCATTATTATTGATTATATTTTTGATGTTTGAGGTATATAAATAATGCTCTCTCTTTCACCGGCATCTATCGGTAATCTGTTTGATGGCCAAATCTTAGATTTCTCCAGTTTAGCCGAAGGTAGCGCTTCCTCCCTCCTACAACTCTTCATGAATAAGCTGTTTTACAGATTAGTCTATACAATCCTTCTGTATAATCTCAAGAAATCACTTCTAGAACTCGCCCAAAGTTTCTATTGCGCTCGCTTTTAATCTCTAAACTTGTTTTTCAAATGGTTAAGCATGAGCTGAAGGACTATACAGTACAATCTCGCTATAACAATGTGGGGCAAAACTTAACCAAAGCTCCCGATTGGATAATTCAATTGAATTGGCCAATAAGAACCCTTGGTTAAGTTTTGCCCCACATTGTTATAGCGAGATTGTACTGTATATTGAATAGCTATTTTATCCAATCAAATGATCTAATCTCAAAAAATAAGTAGTGTAATTATAATGAGAGTGGCTCTTTTCACTGGATTTTTAAAAATTTAAGAATAAATATGGTAACATGACAATCTAAAAGAGGATAGCTCAAATAGCTCTTGATAGGATCTGAGGTGCTAACATACTCAAGTTAAAGCTAATTTTCCTTACTCCCCATCCCACAAGAATGTCATATCAGTAAATTGGACCCGATAAGCCTATCAAAGAGCTATATCCAATAGCTTAGGGCTCACTTTAACTCCTTCGCTTGATAGCCTAAATAGAGCTCCATTATTGGCCAAGATCCCCTGTAAATTATATGGGTCCAAAAGCTTGGCTATACACCTTTTTAGAGCAAGAGTAGCGTCTGATGGAGCTTTTTAGATAAAGGTCCGGTAGTCTTCTAGTATCCAATCCCTTATGTGTATGTGATTGCCACCAAAATTTCGACAGGTTCTCAGCATGATCAATCAGAGCAAAGAGCTGGATATGCTTCAGGACGAGAAAGAAAAACGTCCAACTGTTGACGTTGAAAGCGAGAGATCTCAAGATGCTGAGAAATTGGGCGCGCAAAATGGAGAATTAAAGCGTGAGCTGAAGGCCAGACATATCGAGATGCTTGCAATTGGTCAGCTACCTTGATTGAGCAATTTTACTTCAGGCTTAACAATTACTAGGTGGAACTATAGGCACTGGACTCTTTATTGGTTCTGGATCTGCTCTCGCCATGGCTGGGCCAGCAGGATCTTTAATTGCCTACGCTTTTATTGGCACCGTTGTATTTTCTGTCATGAATTCTTTGGGAGAGATGGCCACCTACATTCCTATCAGTGGTGCTTTTACCAAATATGCGACACGCTTCATCAGCCCTTCACTCGGATTTGCAACGGGATGGATCTATTGGTTCTCTTGGGCAATAACATATGCCCTCGAACTTACAGCTAGCGGGCTCATAATCCAATATTGGTCGCCACATCTCAACATCGGGATTTCAATTGGAGCTTTTTTTATCATCCTAATGGCAGTTAACCTCCTTCCAGTTTCATACGTTGGAGAGTTTGAATTCTGGCTCTCTTTGATAAAAGTTATCACCGTAATAGGATTTATGATTTTCGCTATCTGCATTGACGCAGGAGCGGGTAAAAATGGCTACTTAGGCTTCAGCACCTGGCGAAGTCCGGGCGCTTTTGCGCCTTACCTTATTACCTCTTCTCCAGCCGTCGGAAAGTTTGTTGGATTTTGGGCCGTCTTGATCCAGGCTGGTTTTTCTTTCGAAGGCACAGAACTTGTCGGTATTGCAGCTGGTGAATGTGAAAACCCGAGAAAGAACATGCCAAGGGCGATCAAAAAGACATTCCTCCGAATTTTGGTTCTGTTTGTCTTAACAATCTTTTTTGTGGGCCTTCTGATACCTTATGATAATGAAAACCTACTTTCTGGCTCATCTGACGCCAGTGCATCTCCTTTTGTGATTGCTGCAAAGCTCGCCGGTGTAAAGGTCCTGCCAGGAATTATCAATGCCGTAATGCTCATTGTTGTCCTCACCGCCGCCAATAGTAACGTCTATTCTGGCTCTCGTATTCTGGTTGGTCTTGCTGATGAAGGCTCTGCACCCGCACTTTTTCGACGAACAACTCAGAGCGGCGTACCGTATGTCGCAGTAGTAGCTACATCTTTAATCGGTCTCTTAGCATTTCTCAACATGAGCGCCAAGGGTGGTAATGTATTTAATTGGCTCATGAACATGAGCGCCGTTGCAGGTTTTATTAATTGGGGCTGCATCAGCAGCTGTCATATCAAATTTATGAGAGCTCTAGAAGCTCAAGGTATATCCCGTGAGGGATTGCCGTTTCGTGCGATAGGTGGCAAGTGGTTCGCATGCTATGGACTTTTCTTTAGTGTCTTGATATCTCTCACCCAAGGTTTTACAGCGTTCATGCCATGGGACACGACCAAGTTTTTCACATCTTATATTTCGTTATTAATATTTATCATTTTGCTACTAGGTCATTACTTGGTGATGAAGACCGAAATCGTTAGAGCAGTAGATGCAGATGTTACCACCGGTCGCCTAGCGGATGAGAATTTAGGATGTAACCCGGTGGAACCCGAGACATTGTTGAAGAGGATCAGGGCCTGGTTATGAAGATCAGACTTAGATCTGCTCTCGCTGGAAGTTTCAATCATGGCGATCCTGAATTGGACAATACGAGGGGGAGAACACGAACAAGAAGAATGCGGGGCCGTGTAAGCAAGCAGGCTTGACTGCCAGACGGTCGATTCAGCGTGACGGATCAATTCCATCAAGGATTACCGCAGCCAAGGCGAGAATCGAAGAAAGCCACATGAAATGAGGTTAAATCAGGGCTTTCCGAAATGGTGAGCATCTTTCAGGAAGAAATCGATTTAGAGGCATGTCTCATGACTATGCTTACAAGGGATCCTTGAATGACACGGTCGGGAAAAAACCGTAGAATCCCGAGGAGAGAGTCAAGTGTTCAGCTGTCTTGCATAAATAGCCATGGGTTTCTGGAGAAGTTTTGGCTAAGCCTATTAATAATAAGATCAGCGCCTAAAATCGGGAATATTCGTTGGCGGTTTTATCCGATCTGCTGGACAATACCGGTTTACTATTTTATACAGGGCTTTATCCTTCGGGTATATTAATATCTGGGCCTTAATATCTAATGTCTATTCATCGGTAATGAGGAAACGACTTTTTTTTCTAAATCATATTGTATTCAGCCTCATAGCTATGACAAGAGATTTACATACATTTTGTATTATTAATCATTTTCCTCGTATCCCTAACTCCGTACTCCTTTGGCACTAGTCTTAGCTCACAACTTAATGAAGACTATCCAACATCAGTTTCAGCCGATGGTTCCTCACCCAAGGAAACATTTCGCCACAGAATACAGTTTTTTTTTAATATTTCTTCGTGGGATGGGTGGGGTGTTTTTTGTCAAGTAGAAAAACAAATTGTGATACAAACCAACTTTAAATAAATGGAGAAATGATGTAGATAAAAATTTAAAAGAAAGCATTGTAATTTTGTAAAGTGAAGTGACTCATCGAATGTAATTGTGCTAGGTATAACTTTCAATTTGTGGGGATTTATGTCTTAATGCATTGACTAGATTTTAAGAATTTCAAAAGTCAGAGTCTTCTAACTTTGGTGTTGAAGAGTAAGTATGGCCAGCTTAAGTGGTTCTAGTCCTTCAAATTCCTTTTTTCTCCCTCCATTAATATAGGCGCAATCAAGTTTCAGATGTGGCATAGTTTGTTTGAGGAAACGACTCTACATAGAATAATTGTATAATGAATCGCGTACCGATCATACGAGTTATTCGTCCTGGAATTGCAAAATTATCATCGATCAATTCTGAATAAATGTTGCATGTAGTATCGTAGGGCAGGAGCTATCAACGTTCGCAATTGATATTAATTGTGTACGTCGTTAATAGGGGACGAAGATGGCGTTTCTACCTGTTCGTGGTGTCCCTTACGAGCCTGGAGATGATCTTCAGAGCCAACAGAAACACGCAATACTTAGTCACGGAGGAAATGTCACCCAGATGAGTTTCCGGGGCGTACCCAGCTCCCGTTATGGTGGTGATGAATCAGACTAAGTTGGCCCTTTTTACCAAGATGAATTCTCATTGTTTACAGATATTCTGGCATTATACTGTCTCCCGAGGATTTTTTTTTTTTTTTTTTTTTTTCCTATTTAAGTCTCGGGCCGAGCCCTACGTATCCGAAGATCTGAGACCGGTGGAGCCGGCTAGGTTCAAGTCTAGGACCTGCCCAACTCGTTCGCACCGCGTGAACCGCTACACAAGTAGTAGCTAGTTAAAGTACATTTATTAAACTCCTTTAAGTAAATTCCCAACACCCAAGCCGAAAACTCCAAGTTCCAGAAAAGTTAAAGAAACAAAGGAAAATATATGGTCTAGTCCCTGCACTCCTCGCACTGGTTCCTTTCCTATCATGATCTATGTCATGTTCAAATTTCTTCTTGGTCCACGCTGAGGGCTGTAGACAGAGTCACAGGTTGACTTTCAAAGCAGCCAGTTTTTTGCGCAAATAATTTAAAACTTTCAAGACAATTATGCCCGAGGATATTTTTGATAAATTTGTGGTAGGGCATAGCCCCCCGCAGACGACGAACGTAGTGAGCGTGTCGTCGACAGTGTATGAAGTGGTTAGGAGTAGTCTCCTCCTCGCAAGAACATTCCATTGTCGCACCAAGGTTGTTAAAGCGACGGTGGTGTGCTGCAAAGTTTCCGTGTCCCGTGCGAGCCGCAATAAGTTCAAGCAACAACCGTCGAGGAAGGGCCAGTTCTGGTGGTTTGCGTCTTCGCATCTGGAGATCCAGTTCGCGATACCGCGGTGGACAGGATTCGTCCCAGAAAATATCGAGTAGCGCCTGTCGTTTCTGGTTCATCAAGTGATGAAGGTAAGCTAAGGTGATCGTTTCTGGCTTTACGGCCCGATTAGGTAGCCCACGTAGGGCGGCTCGCGCTGCTGCGTCAGCCTCTTCGTTTCCCTGGATCCCTGAATGTCCCGGCACCCATTTCACCTCCACTACTAAATGTGCCTCTTGTATAAGTGACCGGAATGCGCGGACATCTTTAATGCTTGAGGATGTGTTTCCTGTCAAGACTGCATTTCTGGCTTGTTGGCTATCCATCATCACATTTACTTGTTGTGGCCTTCCCCCTGACCTCCAACGTTCGGCTTCCAAGATCCTCAGCGTCGCCTCTAGAGCCTTCCTCGCCCCAACTATCTCCGCGTCCAGGACCTCTCCCC
Organism: Podosphaera xanthii; assembly: GCA_028751805.1. Classification (NCBI taxonomy): domain Eukaryota; kingdom Fungi; phylum Ascomycota; class Leotiomycetes; order Helotiales; family Erysiphaceae; genus Podosphaera; species Podosphaera xanthii. The sequence goes on from JAPWIX010000006.1 coordinate 6,523,269, forward strand.
CGTGGATGATGCCACTTTCCCTTGAGAGAGTCATTCCTCCTCTTTTTAGGACAAACGCCCATGCGGAGCGCCCGTGTCTATCCGAAGATCCATCCGTGTAGGCGCAGATTTCGGAGCTGGGCAGTTTTTCGATCCAACGTTTGCTAGCTTCGAGGTCTGTGTCTTTTGTGCCAAGCTTCGCAAGGTTTATCGGCCCGGGCAAGGGTTCGGCTGGCTCGGCCTCGGGAAGTTCTCGGTAAGCCCGCTGGAGACGAGACATCTGGAGCTCGGGCCGTGCGGATTTCTTGTTCCTTTTCTTGAACTTTTTGTTCCGTCGTTAGGACAGATCGCAGCGCGGCTTCTCAGCGGATGTCGGTCGTCAAGTGTGTTAAGTCTGGCGGCAAGTCGAAGTCGGTTACCCTCAAGGATGTACTTTGATGGTGGAATTCCTCCTTCTCGATGTATCACTACATTCGGTGTTGTCCGTACTACCGGGAGAGCGGCTCTTAGCCCCATTAAGATGGCCTTATCTATCATCTCGCAGGTGCCGGCGATTTGAGGCGTGACTGTTCTTCTTATGGTCGGACGACTCAGTCCAGGCCACCATACTTCTGATCCGAAGGTGGCGACAGGAACGATGCATGTGTCCACTGCTCTCACCAACGCTTTGGGTGCAGCTCCACGATATGTCGAGTTCAAGCGGCGCATGTGCTGGGCTGCTCTGAGCGCTTTTTCGCACCACGTTGTGACGTGGTGTTTGAAGTTGAGACGGGGGTCTAAATGTACTCCCAGCCAGCGAATGTGCTCAGCTGGCTCAATTAGCGTGCCGTTAACCCGGACGCCCACTGCTGTCTCACGACGTCTGCCAGGGAATTGGATGACCTCCGACTTCGCGGTATCAAAGGCGACCGCGTTGTTTTGCGCCCAGTTGAGGAGATGGTCTACCTCGCGCTGCGCTGCGGCGGCGGACTCGGCGGCGGTGGGGCCATACCCAAGGATTCCAACGTCATCAGCGTAGCTAAACCTCAGATTAGCGTTTCCACTGCGCATTGGCTCTGCCATGTATAAAAGGAAGAGGAGAGGTGATATTGGCGATCCCTGAGGAACCCCGCATGTCAACTCCCTCTCGGTGGTGACTCCCCCGTTGTATCGGACTTGTACCCTTCGGTTAGCCAGAAAAGAGCACGTCCACCGCAGAATCGAATCTGGCCACCCTTGTGATTGCATTCTCTTCACCAGGCGGTTGTGGAGTACTGCATCAAATGCACCTTGAACGTCTAGGGTCACAAATGTCGCAGCCAACCCTTGGGAGCTAGCCTCTTCAACATCGTGGACTACGCAGGAGACGAGGTCTGTAGCGGATCGTTTGGGAAGTGCGCCGAATTGTTGGTGGCCGACAACGTCACAGGTAACTGCCAGATGCGCCATACGTTTGGCTAGAAGCCTTTCCAGCCCTTTGCCTAAGCATGATAGTAAAGCGATGGGCCTCCAGCCTTTCACTGTCGTCGGGTCCCGATTTGGTTTCGGGAGCAGTACTACTTCCGCCAGCTTGAAACAGGTTGGGTGTGTACCTAGCTGCATGCATGCCCTAAAGAGTTGTGTCACATGTGGGCCGATCGTCTTCCAACATGCTTCGAGTAACTCGACTGAGACTCCATCTGCTCCAGGTGCTGTGTTTCCGCAGCCAATAGTGTATTTGCGGACATCCTCCTCTGAAATATCGTTGTCCCATGGAATCCGATTGTCGCTGGCCGTAGTACATGGCGGGAGATCGTCTGTTGCCTGGTGTCGTGCGAGAAGAGCATCGCGGAGAATTGTTGCTCGCTCAGCCGGATTCGTAATAAGGGATCCTTCGTGATTGAGTGGTGGGGGAATTTTGGCCTGCCGGGGGCTAGCTGAACGCATGAGCTTAAAGATATCTGCCGCTGTATTCATTGCCTCGATTCGTTGTGTGCAATGCTCTTTCTTGGCTGCTGAGATCGTCTCTCGTAGTTTCTGTGCGGAGGCGGCGCGTAGGCTGGGTGATGTCGCTTCTCGGTACTCAACGCGTGCTGTTTTGCACTTGGAAGTCCACCAAGGGGCAGATTTTCCACGGCCTTTTCCGACTTTGACTCCTGTTGCCTGAATACCGTTTGAAAGTTGCATGCAGAGCTCCTGGGCGTACACTTCCACTTTCTCTATAGTGTCCAGTGTTTGAGGCGGATGGACCCATCTTGCAATAGCTCGAGCAAAATTTGGCAGATTTCCTCGTGGAACTCTAACCTTCAGCGGTTCGGTATCCATGGTAGCTGCTGTTATTGGGACTTGACCTCGGATCGATAGGTGGTCACTGGTTACGCACTCGCTTCGGTCCACCCATGCCATAGTGTCGCTGATGTTAGTCCACACGAGATCCAGTGTATTCCCTCGTCGCTGTGTCGGTTCGCCGATAATGAGACAAGACAGGTTGTGTCTTTCAGCCCACTTCTCGATTTCTTCGCCCTCTCCATGCCTGTTAGAAGCCCCTGGCTGCCAGGCCTCATGAACGGCGTTAAAATCTCCTGCGGCAACCGATTTTGGGGGTGGGTTCCAGTATACAATCGGTAAGTATGCCGTAGAGTCCTTGGGTGCCTTGTATACGTTGAAGAAGGTGATTCCGTTGACCACTACCCAGCAGTAGTCTCCCGTTGGCGTAGTGCACGGAAATATCTGAGTCGCTGTTATTACCCTATCACTTTTCCTTGTATAGGTCACGGCTCTTGGTCTTACATCCACGCCACCGTATGGTGTGTGGCACGTGTACCCTGGGTGTGACCTAGTTGACTTTTTTCTTTTGTTCCAGCATGGTTCCTGGATGAGAATGACATCGACGCCTAGCTCGTAAGCTCGAGAAAGTGCAATGTCGTGTGTTGATCCTCCTCTGCCTACATTAATTGACATAAAACTGAGAGTAGGAGGGAGACGTGAAAGGGCCCGTGGGGTGCCCTTCACAAGTTGTGCTTGGGGTTAGTGTCTATGACCATAGCTTCGGATGAAGTAGCTTCGGTCGAGAGAACCTCAAATCTGTTATGGGACTTGGCAGCGGACTGGGAAGATTGACTTTGTCCTGCAGAAGCTAATGAGATAGCATCTGCGTGCCTTACGGCTGCTTTAGCTCGAGCTACCGCTGCAAATTCGCGTTGGCTTTGTTTTCTGATGGTCAGAAGCTGCTCTTTAGTGGGTGGGCCGATCCTGGTCGGGCGTGCCAGACAGTCTCGGCTGTCAGATCGGTGTGGGCCTCCGCAGTTACGGCATTTAGTGTGCGCTTTACACTCGGCAGAAGAGTGCATGGTGGAGGAGCAATTCCAACAGGCAGGAGCACGAGAGCATCCACGGGTGCCATGAAATTGTAGGCAACGTTTGCACTGTTGCACGGTTTGACGAGGTTGATGTCGCACTGCGATGCCAGACTCGTCGAATAATCGGAATCCTGGTCGTGGAGCGGACGTTCTATCGAATTGGGCCAGCCATGACTGGTAGGGTGCTCCATCTTTACTTTTTCCGTGTGGACGAACCTTGACCGGAACTGTATTGGTTACTCTTGTGATTTCATTTTTAACCATCTCTTCCGTGATATGAACCCTGCCAAGAATGGATATTATGGCCACTGGAACTGTGGAAATTCGGAATACGACCAGGTCGGATGCCTTTTCCAGCTTGGCTCCAATGGGGGCAAAAGATTCAGCCAAATCTATCAAGATTTGACGAGTTTCTTCATCTTTTGCTCTGAGTGCAAAGCCAGTTGGGACACGATAGACGTGGTCGATTGTGGTTGGCGGGAGGCTAAGGAGTTGCCCTACAGCTTCTCGAACGCCAGTCGGAGAGAGTTTGCGCCAGTCATGGTCTTTCCCGAGTCGGAGGAAGAGCCTTTCGTCTTGCGTGGAGGGAGCTACTAGTTTTGCCGGTATTTGGGGTGCATTTATCTGCTTGAGTGGCGTGCGTCCAACGTTTACCGGTGTGGAGGATTGTTTTTGACCCCTGCCGGTGACTGTGGCCCATGTCGCTTTGGGAGCAGGCTTTGGAACCACTGGGTTGACTACTTGCGTGGGGAGTCTGCTTCTTGGACCAACTGAGGGGCTTTCTCGGGAGATGGCATCCGCTGGGCGAGGGGGTAGGATTGGTGGGGATGATCCTGGTCCCGTTGTCAAAAATTGAGCTATTGCTGCTCGGATATAGGATACCATAGAGTTTATGTATTGTTCATTCTGATCAGTGGTCAAAGGCGAGAGGGCAGTTTCAGCACCGGTGGTAGCCATAGAGCACAAGAAGAAGTTCGCAGCATATTGCGCCTGTCGACGCTCTTCTGCTTCCATTGCTCTTCTTAGTTCTAAGGAGAGTTGGGTGCCACTAGTCACATGGCGGGACTCTGGGGCCACCCTCTTGCCGTCCGATGTGGGTTTTCGGGGCATTTTTGTACTTGAGGAGGAGTTTGACGCTCCTGTCGCGTTTTTATTGGTATTTCCAGGCTCTTGTAAGGACCCGTTTATGACTGGCCGCCTTGGTGCAGGCACAGCAATTCTTCTTTCCGAGGTTCCAGCAACTTTGGCAGTCCTCTCGCCTGCTAAAGTCTTTTCTTTCTCCAGACTTTTATCTGCTGGGACTTTTTCTTCATCTCCTTTGGTGGAGGCAGCCCATTTTGAGTCGGATAGACCCTTTTGTATAAAGGCGTCAATGACACAATCTTGCATTTCTGTGTCCTGAGATCCTTTCTCGAATTCTTCGATCTTTTTACGGATGTCGATTTCCATCTTATTCTGGTCGATCATGTTTTCTGTCATCCCCCTAGTCTTCAGGCGGTTTCTCATAACCCTGTGGGCTCTGTCAATTGTTGCTTTGTGACGCGCTACACGCGACACCTTTGTCGGCCCCGACGCCATTTTTAATAACGGGGAGTACCGCACGATATCAAGTGAGTGTTAGATGAAGTGTGAATCAAGGGATTGGAAGGGCTTGGGGTAAGTTCTCATCGATACGGAATTGTTTGTTTTTTTTTTTTTTTTTGTTTTATTTTACGTCTAACTAACACAGACCGCAGCCCTTAACGCGCTATATACACCTGAAGGTAAAGGACGCTAGGGCTTACTGCCCTAGTGGCTAAGGCACTCCGCTTCCCAAACAATAGAAGTGGGTCCTAGTGATCTGGCAAGATTTGCCCTGTGTTTAAACAAGAAGGCAAAAGATGTCCGCTGACAGGTAACATGATTTGATAAAAGTATTGATGGTTATCTGCTACACAGTAACCTAAGATCTGAATAATTAATTCCCTAACGCCCCGTGTCTCCCGAGGAAAGAGCACCGCTACCTGAGCGCTGGTGGTGTCGGTTTAAGGAGGATCTCTGGACTGTGGGATATTAGGGAGATACAGATGGGGATACGCACCTCGTGTGGCTCTGGTGTCTAGGCCTCGCCTGGCTGGGGTTGCAGGTTTTTTGAGACTTTTCCCGCGTACCGGTTTCCTTGGCTGCTCTTTTTCATTTTTTTTGAGCAGGAGGTTCTGTAGAAAAGTTGGTTGAATTCTGCGGGTAATTAATGAGCTAAATGGCTACTCGTCATGGATCAATGTATCAATGATCTTAGGTTCGAGGGAAAAGGGGATAGGAGCACTGTAAAAGGTGTGGCCTGGGTCAGAGAGGAGCCCTAGTGTTGTAATAGTGTTGGACTCTACATAGCACGAATAAAAACTACTACAAACAAACAAAATCAAAATGGAATTGTTCAAGCTAATAGCACTATCTTTACTGCGAAAGATATCGCGTCTAAATACCAAGTAAGAATTTGCCTTCATGCTAAAAATCTTGACCACTGCTAGATTAAGGTGCCACAAATTAATTTTACAGTCCCGAGTATCAATTGAGGTATCAATGTTGGTTGATATGGTGGATGTTTGAAATTTTTTTTTCATGTAGTTAGATTGAAACTCTTGTTTTTTTGTATAAAAATACTGAATTGATGTTCAGTCGCTTGCCAACCCGAGTTGAGAGTTGTAAGCGTCGCTGTGTTTTGATTAGTCATCTAGAGATACCTTTCATCTAGCGTTCTGCTAGCTTTCATTTAGAATTTCTGGAATTAGACTAGCTCGATTAACTAATTTAATTACATTATGCACAAACAATCTCCATCAACTGCGTGTCATCTCACGTAACATGCCATAACGAACGAGCGCAAGGAAAAAATGCCTCAGATTGTTGTAATTGAATATTTAAGTATCTTGTGAATAAATATTCTTTTCTCTTGACAGAAAAATGATGACTGTACAAGATGGCTGATCGCCCGGCCAGTTTTTTTGCGAGGTTTTTAGTACCTAGTATAACCACATGATCAGTCGACTTGTTATGGCCACCATTTTTCTGTCGGAGGAATGGAAACTACAAAATTATGTCTGTGTTTTATCAAGATACTAGGCAACTCTACTGTAAAAGATTGAAGCATTTTTCCATTGTACTCATTCGTTGTGACATGTTTTGTAAAAATCTGCGATAACTGTGGCCATATTTTTTGATTGGTGTATGTCAAAGGCATGCCTTGGCAGAGGGACATAAATTTTTCTGAGACAATCTGGCGAGAGAGATGGCCTTTGCATCAAAATCTTTCAATGCAAAAACACTCCGGCATCGCGTATTCAAGAAACTTTGCAGATGGAAAGTCACGAAAACGTCTTCGAGATTCCTTCTAAAGATGTGAAGTTCAACCTCAAATTTAGAAGCATGGTACTAATCAGATACATTGCAAGATGTCACCCAAAGCCCGAAAGCGACCCAACGGCAGCTGGAATCTCTCTTACAGAATTATAAACACTGGAACCATAACTATCCGGTGAGATAATGCTCAGAATATCAACAATAACGGAAGTTGGACCGAGGAACTTCACGGAAAACTCAAGATAAGATTGGGGTGCGTGCGAAAGAGATAGCTGTGACTCTTCAGCAAGAAGATTTCTTAATTTCTGTATCTCACCATGATTTATATCATGTTAGAGTAGGAGTTAAAAGAGCTTATGACTTGCTCTTTCATCATCCGAGACATTGGGCAACAAAAATTAATTGACTCAGCTAATAGCCACTTATCTTTTCGCACCCACTAGACAAAATGCGACGGATATAATAGTTGTGGTCGTGTTTTCAGAACTAGCTCAGCACGCTCGGCGTCATTATGTCATCTGGTCACTGGACTTTACATATTAAACTATCAAATGTAACATGCCGCTGTTACATTATATTTTTACAGATTGCGATGGAAACTCCTTCATGATTGCCTTGCGGTCCATGGATAATAAAACGACCAGCAGTAACGACCAGGCTATCGAATTGTTGATACAAATGGGATACACACCCGGTGTATTCCTATAGTCACCAGTGAAATAACGGACTGCGAAACTTTACTATGGCGACGGAAATTGAAGGTTACCGTAGTCCTCTTCTGTTATTAATCTTGTCCCAAGTATCATGCAAATTTTCATGGAATTGAGAACAAAAATAATCACCGAGGTGGACTACAAGGACCTTCGATTTCCCAGACCATTGTGTAGTTTGACGAACATCATTGATCGTCAGTTTCCCCCACAGACGAAGCGAGTTCTCTATCGATGGCATACAATGAAAAATTCACACGCACATTCCAAGGCGGGCTTCGAAACTAATGAACATCAAGTGGAGTTTTTATTTATCGAAACATGACGTCATCATCGTCGATACGATTCGTGTTGAACTAATCTCAATCTAGCGTTAAGAGTTTGCTAGTAGTAGATAAATCATGTGACAGACTAACTTTGGATAAGAGTTCAAGCTAAACTAAGTATTTCTCACGATGTCCTCCCTCCAGGACCAGACGAGTTACCAGGACCTCACGTCGCCTTCCTGAAGGCATTCCCTCACAAGATATTGTAATTTACTCAGACGGGAGTCGTCTAGATTCTGTTTCCGGCCCTCGCGTTGGGGGCGGAGTTGCCATCCTCCAAGCAGGTCGCTTGATCTGCCAGAAAGGTATACCGCTTAGCCCTTCACTCGAGATCTTTGATGCGGAAGCTGCTGCTGCCTTAACTGCCTTAGAGATAGCGGTAGACCTTCCCTCGGCACGATTCGCAAGTAACCTCTGGGTACTTCTAGACAATTTGGATGTTGCCCGACAGCTCCTTTCGACCCCCACCTGTTCTTCTCAAGAAATCTTCTCCAGGTTCGCATCTAAAGCGCGAGAGTGGCCTCATCGCTCGCGTCTTCCTCATGTCCTACCAGGTGGAGTCAAGGTTCATTGGATTCCAGGTCACTCTGGAATCCCTGGTAACACTCTAGCTGATGCAGCCACGAAAGAAGCTATGAATATGCCACCGCCCCCACCTTCCCCGCTCACATTTGCCTCTGCCAAAACCTGGGTCAGTAATTCGAAATCAGGAGCCTATAAAGATTATTGGTTACAAAACGCCCCTAAATCGTACCAGGACCTGGAAATTGACTTCCTCGCGGGCTGCCCCGCGGAGCTGTCACTACCGCGACAACATGTCGCTCACATATATGCTGCACACTCCGGACATGGAGATTTCGCATCATATCATGCCCGCTTTGACCACGATTCCGCGCACAACACATACAGCTGCAACGAATCCAAATCGCCTTTACACTTCATAAACTGCAGGCTGAATACAGTTCGGCTTCCAAAGCCACCCAGAGGCTGCCCAAGCAAAGCCATCTTCCTTCTCGGGACTCCCACTGGAGCTTCAAACCTTACTAAATGGCTGGAAGAGTCGAAATTCTTCACCGAAATCTGTCCTAGAATCCCTCCAGACTCGACAATCATGGACAGCTAGCAGTAGCCAAACCATAAAATTGAACATACGACTGTGGACTAGTTTCATAACTTCTTATACCGATGGCGCAAAATGGAGTCTTGGGGGCTATTTCATTTTTTTCATTTCTTTCCTTTCCTCTCTCTTTCTATCGTATTACGGGAGTATCATCTCTCCATGGAATTATTCCCTCTAATGTGGACTAACAACGTTGTCGGAAAGGTGATAGTTCAAGTCACTTGTCACCACAAATCATCTCAGGTCTCCTTCTCTCTGGCTTGGGGGAGTCGGGGGCCACAGGCATTCGGAGCAGTAAGCTCTGGCGTGCTATCCAATTTGGGACTAGTGTATTTTACCATTAGTTAGACGTTAAATAACAAACAAACAAACAATAAACAAACACGATGTCCTCCCAGGGATGGGGCTTTAGTTGTATAGGGGGTCAAGGTTAAATGAAGTCGCCTGTTATTAACAGGGGTTTTTTTGCCAATATTTACCCAAACACAGTAATTTACCGTGATGATTACGATTAAGCGAGACCGAATGTGGTAAAGCTTAAAACTCTGTTCAAAAATTAGGTGAGAGAAATTGAGGTCGACAAAAGTGAAGTCGCCTGTCTCTCCCCACTTTGTTTCGCACTAAGCCTAAAAAATCGAGTTCATACGTCATATTAAAACTTGCAATTCAGATTAGCTGTTGATACACATTTTTGAGCCTAATTTGAAATAGGACCCTCGTTTGCATTCAATACTTCCTCACATCTTCTAGCCATACTCCAAATCATTTGTGTGAGCTTTTCCCATATTGTACTATGGTACCATGCCTCTAGCACAATGGGTCGAATCTCCGCCCTGTTCCGCTGTCTCGTCCTCTCAAACTACGGGTATCGTTCTTGTGTGTAGTATTTCATCATACTCCATACATACTTGATCGGATATAAGTCAGGAGAGTTCGCAGGCCAAGGCATAGATTCAACTCCATTGGCATCGAGAAAATCCCTAGCAGGACATTCTTTATGAACAAAGGCGTTGTCGTGCATAAAGATGTAATCATGGCCCGTTTCTTCTCTCTTTTCTCTCGTCCAATTACCTATCCTTGGGAGGATATGTTCACTATATCCTTCAGAGGTCATACTTCCCCACTCCCGCTCCCAAAAGACACAAGGACCTCGTTCGATTCCCGCGAAGCTTCCCTAGAACATCCAAGAGTTTTTCTTGTAACGATCGATAACACATGTGTCATCAAAGTCTTGGCCCCTCTTTTGACAATTTTAGAGTCCGAGATATTTTTGAAAATGAATAACATTAGGCTAAACTTTCTGGTAACGTATCCAGACATTATTCGGCTATTGTTTATCTATGTCTCGTCACTTCAAAGAACTCGTGACCACTCTTGACGCCAATTCAGATGCTGTTCACTCCACCATGTTCGGACCGCACGATGATTTTCAGAAAGCGGGGGAGAGCTACGTGGAATTCGCCGCTCGTAACCTCGTTTTTTGAGCGCATTCCGAATAGCGTATTCTCCGGCACTCCAACGACGAAGGTGGAGAGCCAGTTCAAGAAAAGACATTTTCCTAGTTTCCCGCGAAGAACAAACAAATGCTTCCAGCTCATCATCTTGGGCTGAGCCTGAGAGCTGTGGACGTCCTGTCCGAGGTTGGGGAGAGGCACGACCAGATCTGACCGTATTCCGAACTTGAAGGATGGTGACTTCAAGTTGATCTGCTATTTCTCTATTAGAGAGTCCGGCTCTGTGGAGTGTGAGTATCTAAATGTAGTTAATTTATGGGGAAAGTTTTCTTGTAGCTGAATTTCTGTAATCATCTGCAATCTTTGATCTCGAGTAAGATGGGTCGCGCGTCTGCTGACAGGTGGAGTAATTTGAGTGTTCATTCTGCTAAGGTTTTTGTTAGCAATGAGGTACATTTGTCTGTTTCATTGGAAATTAAAAATTTGTATTGAACGAATGAAGCTTACAGTCGTCCCTCTCTAACTCGATAGTGGGTCCCGATATAAGTGTTGAATATATTCATTGAAATTCAACCATTTACATTTGCAATACTTATCCCTGCACGCAAAATGACCTGTAAGGATAAGTGTTGCAAATATAAAAGTCCAAGTTACAATAAATATTTTCAACACTTATACCGGGACCCACTATTGAGTTAGAGAGAGACGACTGTATTGTATTTTCTATATCGCGCTAAAGATTTGGTAGTGTTTGTGTAATGAAGGAAAAATATTGATCCAGATGTCTAGTGAAAATTGAGGTCAGCGAATATGAACAGATCCGGATTTGTTAGACACGAGTCAAAAAGATAATTTGGAGGTATAAGCGCAAACTGCGCAAACCGTTAGGTGTCACGTGATAGAAAAAAGGTAAATGGAGAGAACAAGTCAATCGTAAAGATTATTCTAAGCTACTCTCATGATAGGGTATTGTTCGTTGATCCGCTTCTTATAGGGTACAGGGGTTAAAGCGGGGATAAAGTGGAGATAAAGTGGTGATATTCCAGGTTACCTCACGATAGATCCACAGTATCCCTGTTAGCTTCAAATTTTAAAATCTTATGGCCTAAGGCGTAAGAGATATGCATCTGTATATGAAGTCCAACGCCCACCTTCATGCCTGCACCTTTCTTCACTCGCGCACACCTGAGGTCGTTTCGTTTAAATCATTGTCAGCTATTTACTATTATTTTGCTCAACGGCATACTTTTATTTCATTCATCTATCTAATTTTTACTTCATGTGAGTGCATCTGAACCTTAAGTCAACTACTTTAGAAGATTTTAATTTACTGTACTAGATTGCCGCAAAGATGGATTCACCTCAACAACCTTCTCCATCATCAGCATCTCCTACTTATGCAAAACGCCTAACACAAACTCAACGTATTCAAGTAAGTCTGAAATCTACAAATTGATAAGGTTAAGAGAGTAACATGTGCAGGTTAGAACCTTGGCCAGTGAGGGACACAGTTACGTCAAAATCTCTCAACGCCTTGGGATTACATGGCGACAGGTACAATACACCATGAGCGTTGAAAATACCGAGCCTCAGTACTCCAGTGGTAGGCCACCTCTTCTAAGTAGTTCCCAGGTCGATGAAATAGAATTTTTCGTCTGTTTATCATCGGAAAATCGTCGGATGTCATTTTTCCAACTTGCACATTTTATATTTCGGCACTTTGGTGTGAGCGAGAATGTGATCCGACGTGAACTGGCAAAGAGGGGATATGCACGCAGGATTGCACGATTAAAACCTCCTATCTCTTCAGTCAACAAACTGAAGAGATATGAGTTTGCCAGAATACATCTCCACTGGCGGAAGGAACATTGGATGAGAGTCCTCTGGTCCGACGAGACTTGGGCTATGAATGGTCGGCAAAGTGATCGTTGGGTCACAAGAAAGGTCAGTAGTCCCTTAAAGGCTCCTAAGATTTAGAGTTCCCTTGAGCTAAGTTTAAGTCAAAGATTGGGGAAGAGTACGAAGATACCTGTGTCCTAGCCAAGACGCGGAGGAGAGTTGGGTGGATGTTCTGGGGATCTTTCTTTGGACGACAGAAGGGGCCTTGCCTGATTTGGGAGAAGGAGTGGGGCCATATCACTGCGGCCAGTTACTGCGAGAGGATAGTGCCTCTCATAGAGAGTGCGGTCTTTCGGGAACCAGGACTAGATGTGATGCAGGACAACGCCCCTCCTCACAAGTCGAGGCAAACTATGCGTGAGTTTGAAAGGAGGAATATTTTTCTAATGGAGTGGCCGCCATATTCTCCTGATTTAAATCCGATAGAAACTTTGTGGAGTTATATGAAAGCGTACATGGAGCGTCTTTATCCAGCGTTGGATCAAGGGGGGCAGCGGAGTCAAGGGCATCTTCGTCAAATAGTGAACGAGGCGTGGGATCTGGGGTTTAATGGGGATGACTTGGAGAAACTGATAGATTCGATGCCCCGAAGAATCAGAGCCGTTTACGAAGCTGAAGGCGGATATGTAAATTATTAGCTAGATAGAAGTATAATTTATTTATGAAATGTATTAATGAATTAAAAAGTGAATAGAGGGCTATTATGGACCAAAAAAGCAAAACCAACGAATATTTCGTTGTGAAATTTTTGCCATACAAATTTAAAGTTTAGGTGGGGAGATCTACTTATCGTCATGCTAATTCAAGTTAGTAAAAGCCTATATACCCTGTAAAAGTCGAATTTTAGCGCCTATACACGATTAATACCGTAGTATCAGAGTAAATGCCAGTATTCTACAACAGCCACCTAGGCTGGCCCTAAATATCCTTCTGTGATCCCTTGCCATACATGAGCTATTCAACATCAGTCTGCATAGCCTCGGCTCTAGCATCTTCTACACTACTCCAGAACATTTCCTCATAGTTCTGGAGCCTTCTATGCTACCCGAGTCATGATGTAATAGCCCCCGTACCCCTGTTGCCGATCATCATCTCGCCTACGGACTGTATCCACTTATGCAGACATAATTCTGCTTACAGGAGGAAATAAAACTTAGAACAGAAAATTATGTAATAGTACCGGGATGCCCCGTTTTAGGGACTTCACCGCCTGCTATTTAAGGCTGACATTACCCCTCCACCCAAACCCATGTCGATTAAGCGAAGACTTCACTTACCCTTGGCTCTCTGTAGCTTGAGCTCGGTAAACCGTAATAAATAAATAAATAAATAAATAAATAAAAACAAACATCAACAAACTGGAGGAACGACAACTTCGAAATGAGTGATTCCAACGCGTCCATTACAGTGGCAATAGATCCATTTAAGGATCCCAGTAGCAAGTACACCGGAAACGCGTCTGGAAAGGGTGGTGGTGCTGGAACAGCACAGCCCGAAGTAGAATCTAACTTAAAGAGGTTCAAACTTGCAATAAAGGAGAACAACGCTTCTGCTAGATCAGCTATGAGAATGTTAGAGGAGGCTGTAATTGATATTGAAAGCCTCCTTCGATGGAATGTTGTCAGAAAGTAGCTTAGGTAATCGGTGGCTAAATGAGGATTAGCGGCCTTATAATAGTATTTCTTAAGGTTCAACGTGAAGTGGACTTAGTGAGAAGAAGAAAAAAGACACTAAAATCAAACAGTTATAAGCCCGGTTTGCATCTCAGTCAAAGAATTTTATTCAAGCATTATCAAATTCCACTGCATCAACTGTCTAATTCTGGCTTTCTCAGTCCTCGTGAATCACTCCAGATTACCAGCACGAAGGAAAGGCCATAACATCGAATCATGTCGTCAACTTCAAGAGTATCAGTGATTTTGCATCATAATGATGATTGGGAACCTTGGATTGAGCTTATTAAGACATCTGCTTTAAAGTATGATATCTGGAAATATGTGGATCCTAACTCCAAGGATGAAGACATTCCAAGTATAACAGAACCTGAAAGGCCAACTCCCAGTAGTATCAGGGCTCCGAAACCTGGATCACAAATTACACTCTTTGCAGAGTTAGACGCGGAGCAGAAAGAAGAGTATAGCTACCTCAAGGATATATACAATTGAGAGGTTCGAAGATATGAAAGACAGTGTGAAGCACTCGGTGATCTTCGAATCAAAGTACAAGAGTCGATTCATGTAAGTATAATGATTTACACCCACGGCTGTGATTCAGTACGACAGATGCTCGTCAATCTCGCAAATACTTTCGCTCCAAATGATGAGAACTATAAGCAAGAGCTAGAAGAAAAATGGGCAAGTTTACAAAAAAGATGGACTAAAGGCAGAAACGTCGAAGAATGGGTTCATGAATGGGAAGTAGTATACAACAAGATGGAAAAACTGAAGCTACCAGAGGTCCAAGGCATGAAGCCCGTACGCAATTTCTTGAGCGTCGTCAGCTCTTTGGATCAAAGCTTTGCAGACATGTACAACATGGACATCTCCAAGGGCAAAATAATCGACTTTCCGACAATTATCAAAGTTTTCAAAAGCTACAGAAGGACATCGGCAAACATGTTGAAAGCTCAACCGCAGCATGGTGCCTTCCCAACGTTATCAGGTTTCAACGAAAGAGGAGAACAGTCTGCTAATCATGAGTTACTTCCATCAAATCCAAACAAGACAAAGGCAGACAAGTGTCCATGTGGTAATCATCATTTCCGCCATCGACCAAACACTTGTTGGTATCTAATCCCATCATCTCGTCCAAAAGACTGGAAACCGGATCCAGAAAAGGCTAAAAAAGTTGCCCACAGAATTGATACCGATCCAGTGCTCAGAACCAAGGTTGAAGAGTGGAGGAAGAATTGGAAACCCAAGAAAGACTATCAGTCATCAAACTCCTCTCATGAATCCTCTAGTACTAGGCCAGATTCTCCACCAGTTGTTGCCATGGCCACGTCAAGTAGAATGAGTGCGTTTACCATCTCCTCTCAAGTAAAATCATTGTCAGAATCTTAATTTCAAGTCTCGCAATCAGTAGTAAAACCAATTTACGATCTTCAAAAAAGTTGGATTCTAGATTCAGGTGCGACGCTCCACGTATGCAACAATAAAGCCAAACTTGAAGATTTTGTACCGAGCTCTTCAGATGTTTTATGGGCCGGAGATACGGTAATACCAATAATTGGATATGGTTCAGCCACGGTCAAAGTAAAGATTCCTAAATATACAGATGGACGTCCTCTAAAATTGGTAAATGTGGCATGTGTTCCAAATCTCCACACAAGTGTTGTTAGCCTTCGTCTTTTGATTGCCGCCGGTGTTCACTGGGACACACGGAAATCTATACTCACAGATGATGGCAAACATTACGCAGATACGCCAATGTTGTATAACCAATGGGTCTTACAGTTCGAGCCAATCGGACATCTTGAAACAAAGGTCTTTGTCGCAGATACCTTCAACACTAAGATATCAGAAGAAGGTGAGAAAAATATTGTTCATGGAAATTCATCCAAAGCACCAAGAATTCAGCGCGGCACCTACGATGATTGGCATGTTCGTATGGGGCATTTGAACGATGCAGCAATGAAAAAGCTTCAGATAGTTACCAAGGGATGTGAGATGACGACAAACAAGCCTGAGCGTTCAGTATGCGAAGGATGTCGAATGATCAATTTAAAGAGGATAATTTCTCGAAATCCTAGAACTAGAGCAACCCGTCCATTTTGGAGGGTAAGTTGGGACTTGATTCAGACGAATCAAGATAGTGAGGGGGAAGTTTACGTTATGCATTTCCTCTGTGATTTTACACGTATGCATTTCGTATACATCCTTCCGAACAAATTGCAGGACACACTTCTGAATACCTTCATTACATTCTCTCAGTACGTAAAACGGCGGTGGGGGTCTATGATTGTCGTTTGGAAAGGTGACGGTGAGAAATCTCTGGGCGCAAAATGGCTGGTATGGGTTAATGGGCATGGCTATGAGGTGGAAACATCTAGTCCTCATACACAGGATCAGAATGGTGATGCGGAACGATCTGGGGGGGTACTGCAGATAAGAGGAGCTGAACTTCTAAACATCTTAGGTCTTCCAGATTCTCTTTGGAAAGAGGTCTTCCCCACAGCAGGTTATTTGTTGAACAGATCACCCCTCAGGAGCCTAGGCTTCAAAACTCCATTGGGTTTTCTGAAAGAATACATCGGTGAACCAAGTCCTGAGCCATCGATTGCCCATCTTCAACCCTATGGCTGCAAGGCTTTTGCACATATCAAAAACAGACCAAAACTCAGCAAGTTAACTCCAAGGGCAGAGATTGGATATCTGGTTGGATATGACTCTACCAATATATACAGGATCTGGATTCCATCTAGAAATGTCGTGATTTCGACTCGGGATGTTACTTTTGACCCTTTTCAAGGCTACAGCCCCAATCAGAGGAGTCAGGTATCAAATGAAATTATCGAAACAATTAAAGTTCCGGATTTGGAAATTGAAAGTCTACAAGAAAGGATGGAGATAGAGCAAGAGTGGGAATCTAGACAGGTAATTGAAGTTACTCAAGACAAACAGCCAGAAATCCGACCTCGTGAGACATCCGTAAAAGAGGAAGAAAGAGATGATGCGGGAAAAAGTGAGCTCCCAGATAACCAATCGAAACAATCAAGCCCAAGCTTATCCAACGAAAGAAAGCTTGTTAGATGGAAAGGATACGTTGAAAAAGGCTCTGCAGACGATGGATAGCCAACGCAGGAGATTCGTGGGGATCCAGATGATCCTAGAAATATAATCCAGCGCAAAAGGAAGAGAATTTCGAAGGTTCAATTCCACATGGAAGTGCACAAGAATTTAAACATACAGGCAGCCTTCCATGCAGCATTCTTTCAAGGAACAAGACACATGAAGAGTAGGATTCATGAAAAAGATCTTCCACCACCGCCTGAAAACTGGTACCAAGTATTGAAGCACCCTCATCGGGAAGGTTTTGCAGCAGCTGTACGTCTGGAATTCAACACATTAAAAAGACAGGAGACCTTCAAGGAAATTCCGGAAAAAGAAGCAAATACTAAGCCTATTCCCGTTAAGTGGGTCTTCACATATAAGACTGACGATAACGGTTTTCTCTTAAAATATAAGGCAAGAATGGTAATTCGTGGAGATTTGCAAATTCCCTCAGAAAAAGATACCTATGCTGCAACCCTGGCAATTCGAATGTGCAGAGCTGTTCTCTCTATCGTTGCATACTTTGACCTCGAGGCGAATCAATTTGATGTAACAAACGCCTTCCCTCACGCCGACCTCGATGAGGATGATGAAATAAAAATCCAATATCCAGACGGATTCAAGGTACCAGGCTCGATGCTAAGAGTCATGAAAGCACTTTATGGTCTATCAGTATCCCCCAGACTTTGGTACAACCACTTGGTCAAAACACTCTCATACCTCGGCTTAAAGCAAGTACCAGAATCAGGCTGTGTATTTTGTAGTAGCAAGATAATTGTTTGCTTTTATGTGGATGATATCGCAGCATTTTATCACATGAGGAACAAAGATGCATTCGATGATTTCAAAAGGTCGCTATTTGAGACATATACCGTCAAGGATATTGGAGAGCTCAAATGGTTCCTAGGACTGAGAATTGTCCGAGATCGTGCTCAGAGGAAACTCTGGCTGCTCCAGGACTCGTATATCGAAAAGGTGACAAGAAAGTTTGATAGAATTGATAACCAAGGATACTTGAGGAAAGCAGCGTGTTCGACACCGATGAGTATGGAAGAAATAAAGCCTTGGGATGGCAACGCTACAGACTATCAAATTCACGAATATCAGCGAAGAGTTGGAAGTTTGACTTATGCATTAGTAGTCTCAAGGCCAGACATTGCAAAGTCAACTCATAAGTTAGCAGAGGTCCAAATGAATCCTAGTCCAGCTCATTTCGAGTCTGCCAATCGTGTTATAGATTATCTATATAACACTAGATATCTGGCACTGGAATATGGAATGAGTATCGAAGAGGGACCTGTGTTCATTGCGGCAAGCGACGCATTCTTTGGCGACAACTTACCGGGTCGGACTAGTTCTGAAGCAGGCTTATTTAAACTTTTCGGAGGAGTCATCGACTACCACGCAAAGAAACAGCAGACGGTTACTACGTCAAGCACCGAGTCGGAACTCTTGGCGCTCTCTTATTTGTGTGCATGGTTGAAGTTTTGGGATCGATTTTTCAGAAACCTAACTCTAGATATTGAACAAGATCTCACTGCATGGTGTGACAACTTACAGACCGTTCGATTAATGCTTAAAGACTCTCCAAAACTGGTAACAAAATTAAGACATGTTGACATTCATCAGCATTGGCTGCGTCAAGAATGCCAGAATGGAACGATCAAACTAGAGTGGATTGAAACATCTGAAATTCCTGCTGCTGGCCTCACGAAATGCTTGTCATTGCAAAGACATCAAATCTTCCTTAAACAACTAAATATGGTTGATATAAAGTCCAGGACTATGTAATAAATACATTGAATCTTGTGATATCAGGTTCTACTACGTTGAACCTGGGGGGGCATGTCAGAAAGTAGCTTAGGTAATCGGTGGCTAAATGAGGATTAGCGGCCTTACAATAGTATTTCTTAAGGTTCAACGTGAAGTGGACTTAGATAGATAGTGAGAAGAAGAAAAAAGACACTAAAATCAAACAAATGTCTACCCCTCCTAGAATCCAAGAATTAGACATGTTGATCATAATCCAACAATGACTAAGATACTAAAGGAGATTCAGCTCATTAAAGCCAGCATTACGTAGACACAAAGCCTTGCCCGTCAACAGGGGCAATCACTGGCAAAGGTGGTAAAAAACCCAGAAGTAACTGGAACCACCCTCCGGATTCAAGATGAATCAGAAAAGCGAGAGATAGCCAATCTCTCAAGCGAAGAGCTAGTTAAGAAGATTGGCATAAATGAAGTGGTTGGAGCCAAACAATTGTCCAATGGCCAGGTTAAGGTCTACTTTGCAGGCCCAAAAACGAAGGAAATCATGGAAAAATAGCGAGAGTGGACGTTGAAACTGGTAGCCACTGCACAGATTGCCAGTCCGCTATACCAAGTTCTGGTACACGATATGCCCTTGTCTTTCAATCTAGAGAATCCCGAGCAGATCAAGGAGTTGGAGAGAACAAACAGAATTTACATCCAAGGCATTGGAATCCAAAAAGCTGCTTGGCTAAAAAAGCACAACCGACAAGGCAAATCCGCTGGGTCACTGATTGTCTGGTTCAACGGTGCAGAATATGCATATAAGGTGATTGAAAAGGGTCTGATGTGGGGATACGAGGTAAAAGCCTCAGAGATATTCAGGTCAGGCTTCCGGATGATGCAGTGCTTCAACTGCCAGAAGTACGGTCATATCGCGAAGAATTGTACTGCAGACCCAAAGTGTGGTCAGTGTGCGGGAGGACACAACACCAAGACATGTCTAGGCAAACAAGAAGCTAGATGTACCAATTGCAGCAAAAAACACCCGGCGTAGGACCAGAGTTGTCCAGTTAGACTGGCCACGAAGGCCCGAGCAGTCAACAATAGGACTCAGGATCCAGGAAGATTTGTAGTCCAAGGGCCCCAAGCAGGAAATCAGAGTACGGACTGACAGATTGTAGGATCAAGGAAAAGAAGAGCTGGTATATCAATAATGGAAATTGCCAATCCAGTAGGCGAATTTATCGTCCGGCGAGGTCCCGGAAGACCTAAAGGGTCTACAAAAATAACAAACATGACCAGAGAGGCGGATAAGATGACTTATAATATCAATATGCCGTCACCACCAACCTCGGAAATGTTCTGGCCCGTGACACGGGACAACCATGCAGAAGCAAGCAATGCACCGCTGTGCACCATGTCGCAATGAAGGGCATAACCACATTAAACATCATACAGTACAATGTGAACAGAAGAAAAAACATATCAATTCCTTCAAGCGCTCATTCCCTCCAAACATCTTGTCGTGGCCATGCAAGAATCATGGCAAAATCTAATAGAGAATACTTCAGTTAAGCACCCAGCGTACCATTTAGTTTTCCCGAATTACAAAAATAGCCGAACCTGTATATATGTCAGTAAGGCACTCGCAGTCGACAAATGGATAAAGGAGAAAGTCCCAGAGGGTGCCAAAGGAGATGTCACTTCAATTAGCCTGCAGACAACCCACGGGAAAGTGTGGGTCCACAGCATATACAATCCCCCTCCCCCGTCGCACAGCAGCCAAGAACTGGGAACGATCCAGTGGATTCCCCAGATCCTAAATCAAGGAGGTAATCACATTCTGGTAGGAGATTTCAACCTCAATCATCCTAGATGGGGAGGGCAATCAATCTTAAACCATCATAAATTAGCTGAGGACCTAATTGTTATGTTCTGCGAAGCAAAAATGGAGCTCATCCTACCAGAGGGTCTGATAACATGGAAGAGCAGAGGTATCAAAAACATTCTTGACCTAGCCTTCATTTCCAAAGAGCTAGAGGATTGTGTGATGAAATGTCATTGTCAGAGTAGTGACCAGCACGTGACTCGACGGCGAAAGGCTGAAGACTGAAGGCTGAAGATCGGAAGCGCGGAAGCGCAAGGCTGAGGTATGGAGACTTAAAGGGCCGAGAGGGTAACTATAAGCTAACTGAAGACTAATGCTGAATATCGAATAAAGGAGTAAGGGAGCGGAGATAAAGACAAGAGATTAGAAACTGGAGAAGTCCGAGAGCTGAAAGTTACTGAAGACTGAGAAATACTGTAGGCTAAGAGACACCAAAGGCTGAAAAACACTGAAGACTGAAGGTGACTAACTTGAATTCTGTAGTCTCGAGATGACGGAAAACTAAGCGTAAAGAGTTCACCGAATAACGAGTGCCCTAATATATACATCCAAAATAACATCCCAAAACAATCCAAGGTAGTTTGTTACAATTCATAAGATTAACCAGAGAACTTCCAAAACGTCAGTTTCGTCCAATACATGATACAATGCCGGAATAAAAGGAATAAAATAACAGAGACAACTCCAAACCAAAAAGCCGACCTAAAACACAACTAAACCTGGGCTAAACAAAATGTGTACTCTAACAGTCATGAATCTGAAGAGCTCGAATCGTCGTCCGATCACATCCCCATAAGGACAGAACTACGGATTGAACCACCCGAAGAAATCGAAGCCCCCCCCCCGTCCGCAGTGGAAGAAAGCAAACTGGGAAGAAGTCAACAGGGAATTAGATATAAGACTTAGAAATCCTCACTTCGAAAATCTACAGCTAAACACGCCGAAAGACATAGACATAAAAATTTTTGCCATTACTAAAGCCATCCAAGGGACAATAGAAGAGACGATACCCAAAGCCAGGCCATCAAAGTTTGCAAAACCATACTGGACAAACGAATGTAGTCGGACGGTCAAGGAGGCCAGAAAAGCCCGAAGGAAATGGACGCAGCAGTGCTCCCAAGAAAGTTGGATTGTATACTGCAAAGCTGTCAATAAGAAGAAAAGTCAGATAAAGAAAGACAAACGGACAGGATGGAGAAGGGCTGTAACGGAGGCCACCCAGGACCTGGCTAAAATCTGAAAGCTTGCAAAATGGGCAAGAAAAGAACCAACAGAAAACGCCCGGCTCCCCAAAATAACAGAAATAAAAGATTCAGAAGGTAGGATACATACTGAGGACAGAGAAAAGTGTAAAGTGATGGCAAGACACTTTTTTTCCTGCACTAGTTGAGGCAGATACCGCCGACATCACCGGAACAAGGTACATGGCAGAGCTTGACAATATTTCTAGAAGTACTCTCGACTCTGAAGTAGAAGAAACTTTGTCAAAGCTACCGAACAATAAAGCGCCTGCCCCAGACGAAATTCCCAACAGACTTCTAAAGTACTGTAGAAAAACGTTAAGTAAAGCACTCACGGCGATATTTAATGCATGTCTTTTCCACGGCTATCACCCAATAAGATTCAAAGAATCAATTACAGTAGTACTAAAGAAGCCACAAAAACCAAGATACGACACCCCTAAAGCATATAGACCTATTGTCTTACTCAATACCATGGGCAAAATTCTTGAAAAGCTCGTGGCGAGACGTATCTCCAGAGCTACTGAAGATCACGGACTTTTCCCCGAGGAACAGATGGGAGCAAGGCCCAAAAAATCAACTATCTCCGCAGTGGAGCTACTGACATAGCAGGCTTACGCCATTTGGGGCCAGGATAAGAATAAAGTGGCGTCTCTCCTGAGTTTGGATATTTCAGGTGCCTTTGATAATGTGTCTCACCAACAGCTAATCCATAATATGAGGGAGAAGGGAATACCAAAATGGATCACCAACTTTGTAGAATCTTTCCTGGAAGATAGAACAACTTCGATTAACCTAGGCAGATACAAGGGTGAAAAGATACCAACTAATACTGGCATACCGCAAGGCTCCTCGCTATCCCCGATCATGTTTCTATTTTTTTGTCAGCACACTCCTCCCCCTTTTACAGACTAGAAACTCCACAGCCGTGGGCTTTGTGGACGATACTAACATACTAACATGGTCAAACTCAATAGAAGAGAACTGTCGAACATTGGAGGTACAACATACCGAATGCGAAAAGTGGGCCAAGAGATGTGGAGTAAGATTCGTACCTGAGAAATACCAGACAATGCACTTCACAAGACGTAGAAAAGCCCATAACCTCAAGGCAGCAATCCGAATCCAAGGTCACGAAACCCATCCCCGACCATCCCTTCGGATCCTCGGCATACACCTGGACCCCAAACTAAACTGGGGAGTACACATAAAGAAGGTCGTACAAAAAGCCGAGACCCAAGTACAGGCAGTTAGCAGGCTCTCGCATTCCACATGGGGGGCGACTTTCATCAAAGCTCGAACGTTATATACAGCTATTGTAAGATCAAACCTATCTTATCGCTACCAAATCTGGGGATAATCGGACAACAAGCAAAAGATACCCGAAAGAATAATTAAACCCCTCAGGAGCATATAATACAAATGCCTTAAATCAATAACAGGGGCCTACAAATCTACAAGTGCCAGAGTCCTCGAACACGAAGCGGCGATCCAACCCATAGAAAACTTTATAAAACAGGTAAGGATCCAACATGTCGGACTCTCCCAGGGGACGCCTGTACGACAGCACATCGAATCTACACTTCGCCGGGTTAGAAAAGGTAGGTTGAGGAAGGTAGAGGATGGACAGGAACGAAGGACTAGAGACCTTGGAGAATGGGAACTGGCATGCCGTGGGAATGATAGTCAAAGGGAGCAAAAAAATGCAGGTAAGATCGCATCGTTTAAGAGGTGGCGGGAAGCTTGGACGAAACAATCTAGATGTAGCACACGCGGAAACA
Source organism: Podosphaera xanthii (assembly GCA_028751805.1). NCBI lineage: Eukaryota > Fungi > Ascomycota > Leotiomycetes > Helotiales > Erysiphaceae > Podosphaera > Podosphaera xanthii. Next base: position 6,546,847 of record JAPWIX010000006.1, read on the forward strand.
GAGTAGTGGCAGACCCCAAACAATGGAATGCAGCGAAATTTACCATCAATACCAAAACAGGAAAGGAAAGAATGACCCACTCTGGAACTCCAATATCAATCCATAAACACTTGACGAGGGCCCAGAGCAGCATAACCACACAGATAAGAAGCGAGCACATTGGGCTCAAATCCTATCTGTATCGAAGAAAAGTTCCTGGAGTTGACAATCCAAGGTGCCCGTGTGGATATCTTTCGGAAAACGTCAAACATGCGGTAATGGCCTGCCCTTTAATAGTCAAGGGTAGGGCTGAGGTGTGGAGGAAAGCCAAAATTCGATCATTTGAAGCCATGATGATCGACCCAAAATATTTGGCAAGAATCACGCAGTGGATCCTAGACCAAGGATGGTTTGAACAATTTCGACTTGTCGGGGAAGTGGAGAGGCTGATATTGGAGGGGGAAGAGAAAAGGAAGCGAAAGCTTTCTGACGAGAAGATATCTACACTGGACATAACAGTGTGATCGCACTTCTTAAAGGTAAACTTTTCATATAACAGAACTTTATCAGGCAGGTTAGGGGGTTTTCACCGAAAGGTTTCCTCCTATGTATATATGAAAGATGGTAGTCACCTGCATGGACCCTATGGGTGCCTAATCAGGTTAAATGAATTCAAATCAAATCAATGGTTATTTTCTCTTTTTATACAGTTTAATAAATCGACGCTTATAACCAACTTGGTCTTTGTCATATGGGTATATCTCACAGATACGTGTGTACAGGCTTTGGGAGTAGTCCGACAATATCAGGAATGAGGCTGGGAATTTACAGTCGGACTATTCCTACGTACTGTAGAGGCCTGAATACGGCATTCTTTGGCATACCGGCTTAGCATAATCTAAAGACGCATTCAAAAGACGAAGGTAATATCGCTGCTAAAAAATCCAACTCAAAATTCAATGTTAACTTGCTCAGGTTGTTATACCCCAAGACTTCCATTCGATCTAGTGCGCTAATCGACCTTACTCTGGCCATGATTGACAGGTATCTCTATGGATTTTTTAATTCTATCTCTTTGTCACCTAGGCGAACTGAAGAACTCGATTGCCGTCACAAACTCAAGCTCAAACACGGCTCCGGGTTGAATCCTGAGTCAGTTTGAACAGGGTAAAGCAAGACTCCGACATCGCACAGAACAGGGTCACTATAGGTAGAGGAGCTGAGCGCGCCGTTCTGTAGGGCACAAGGGCGAGAGTTACCCACGAAGAGCGGGATGATTGATTGATTGGATTGTTAGCGTATCGTGCACTAGCCCTGCACCCAAAAGGCGTGATAGAGATAGCCGACCTCTAGAGACTCTAACAACCTAATTCCCTGACTATTGCTAGACAGTCGTTACTTGAAAAACAGACACACTGTTGAAGTTTGGGGATGTAAACAATGTTACACTTGAGGGCTTTAATATACTCGATTTGAATGATCAAGGATAATTCAGGAAAGTAAAGTTGGCATGGCCAACTGTTCCATGGATACAGACTTACTTATGAACACGATTTCTAGTTACTAGATAATTCTAGACAACTTAATAGCGATGGCAATCTAGTAACGTGTACACGATTCCAGAATATACTATCCCTAAACATGATCATCGGCGGTCTAATTTCCCTTGCGCTAGCTGGATGTGATTAGCGCTTACTTCAACACACACAAGTGCCAAAGGTTTGACGCCCTGCATCTCCCCCTTCCTCCCTACCGCGAACGTCTATGCACCAAAGAGATTTCCCAACAATATATCGACTCGCGCCGAGTACCATCACACGACTAAAGCCGCACGTCTTGCCTCCAAGAAGGAAGCGCAGTCAGGTTACAAAGTGTTGGAAGCACTTAACAAAACCGAAAAACCTTGTCGCCGACAATACTCCTAAAGTTAAAGATTCCGACACAAAATCAGACATCCTCCCTCCAAACCCATCTTGTTCCTTTCCCTTGCTAAACTCCCTTTCCCTCTGTTTCTCGTCAATTCCCCCCGTAACTTGGCTGTCAGGATCAGCGGCTAACCCATCTACTTACTGCTGTCACTAGAGTAATAATCGATTCACGTGTTGTCACTTGGAGAGTTCCGCTCTTCTGGAAGCCTATACTTCTGTCTATATACCAGGGATTTTGGGCTAAGCTTCTACAGGTTTCTATATTATTGTCTCTCTTGTAATTGTCTATGAACTTCCACAGCATTCTCTAGTATTCTATGTATTTCTAAGATGGGCTGGGCGTTGGCCAGATGGCCCTTGTAGAGATGGAGTTAGACTTGTATAAATAGTGGCTGTGAGGGTTAGAAGCCCTGGTACTAGCTCGGGCTGAGAGCCCTTGTTTTCAATAAATTATTAACAATATTATTCAGGGAATGATCATCACAGTTATAATTGAGCATTTGTTTGCTGTATTAGGCCGTGCACTTTCGCTTAAGTTAATAAATTAAGCTAGTGGATTCTGGCGATCGCAATTAAGTTACAGCGCAACTTCATTGACGACTTCGGCCAATGTCGATTATCATTAAACAAATTAATAGATTGACTATGGGTGTTGGGGATTATTCCAGCATCTTCTGAGTGCTCCTAAAGTTTGGTGTTTATGAATTTCGGTTAGTTTCTAGAACAACTCTGATGAGTATATAGTTCTTTCTTTTATCATGTAGATAATCTCATGTACCTCTTAGCTATTCTAATTCAACCTTCTTCTTTGAGTTATTCAAGATAGGCCTCTCACAGTGGCCTTGCGATGGGACGAGAGAATGATGTATTGAAGTAAATATGTAAATTGACTACAAGGAGTTAAGAGAGAGTGAGCTATCGGGCTTTATCTACAGATTTATTCCCGACAAAGGTCTATTCTTAAACCTTGGAAATCACTAGTGCGCTCCTACCTGCACTCATCAGAGTAATACCTTTACAGGCCTTTCCTTTGTACCTAGAGGCTCTTCAAACCTGAGTCTTGTTAGCTAATCATTGTTCAAATATAATGTTGTCTTGATTCATAGTCATTGTTATTGTGTTGTCCATCGAGTTCATAGTCTACGCCCATAGCCCACACGCATAGTCAACAGACGTAGTCCACGTTCTAGGGTTCAGTTATCGTCAATAAGTCACGACCTTTTCACTGGTCTTTAAAAGCCATTACTACCTCTCCATCTATGTGGCCTCAGACATTCTTCCTGTCGGATTAATGGCGTGTAATAGGTTAATGCACAACATCATAGACGGGAGATCGGCGTTGGGGCTACGTTTTTGGATGATGTAATGTTGACATGAGACACCGTGTATATATTTCCTTCCGCATTAAATACTTGGAGGGAGATAGTTTCTATCACAAACAATTCGACGTTTACATACCACTGCTGATATGGCGTGTTCGTGTACTTAACTTGCTTGATAACTCACCGCTAAGCCGAAGTCATCAAAACTTCTCCCGCAAAGACTCGGTGATCATGCTTGGCAGCATTTGGCCTTGTACTCGCTCAATCGTCCCTATACAAAGTTCGGGCTACCTACCTTTTGCACCGATACAAATTACGGCAACTGTAGACGGTGGTTTTCCCTTCTATGACCAATAACTCATCGGTTACTACAATAAACGCGTAGTCAACTGACACTCCCTCCGTCGGGTATCCGTAGCATTGTGGGTCTATAGATGGAGGCGCCCCAAAGCAATGCGGAAGATCGTGATAGTCCGGCCGACGAAGTTATTGGTGAGGTTTTTATTTTGATACTTCGGGAAGTGGAAGGCGGCGGATTGGCAAAAACGGTCTCTTTGGATTGGATTAACTGACGCTCCGGTGAAGATTGACGGAGAAAGATGAAGCGTATGCGTTGATTACGATCCGATTGTGACTCTTCTTGGCGATCCCAGATGTGCGAATACAGGACGTTTACAGCCGGCATCGCGTGAAGGTGACAATTTCGACTTTGCCAGCCCAAGAGCGGGATGAATTGTATACTATCAAAGCCTATCAGCTTATTTTTTAAGTGAGCATTTGAAATTTACCCCGTAAACAATAATTTTGATATAATTCTGAAGATCTTCAGATGTTCTCAACAAATATTTTTGGATGCCCGGCTCCATTTTTTAAAATTACTTTACGTCGTGCCAACGCGTAATACTGGACAACGAGGGCCATCTGTCAGTTAGCTTAATATATGTAGACTACTAGAAGTGCCAACGCCCCCAAAAGAGCTCAGCTAATTAAAAGAGTGGCTCGGCCGCTACCCAGAGCCTCAGAAATTTAGAGGAATTGAGAAGGAATGCCTGCCTCTGCCAATCTTCTAGGTGAAACTCTCCCAATCTTCAATCTTCAATTCTCTATTCAAACCCCTTCCAGGGCTTCCATAACCCAGTATCTCTACCATCTTTCGACGAAGACTATGAGTTCTTCACCTGGCATCCATTCCCAGTAACCCAGATAGATATCCTCCGATAATTCCTCATAAATAGAGTTGAAAGAGAGGGTTACCAGTCGTATTGTTGCTTTTTCGACATAGAATAGTGAGGGATCGAAGGATTGTTTGGTGTACTGAAGGAGAGTCCGATATCCAACAAAACCTAATTTCGTTTTGAATGGTCTTGATTCTTTTCTTCGTGATAGTCGTAGTTGTTAAATCTCTGCAATGCGGGAGTTCCGACAAAACACAACCGAGAAGTACTCCTTTTGAAAAGCATCTCCGTCAGAAAAATCGATTCGACCGTTTGAGGAATGACTGAATCTTAGCTCTGAGAGAAATTTGCACTCTCAGGTTCACAAGGGACATCATGGACAGGTGTTCAGTCTCGTCGCCCCGATACTCGGCTCAGTTTTATTTTATTTTTAGATATCTACCAGGCCACAATCGTGGCTGTGGCCCCATCTCTAGGGGGACACAGTGACGTGTATAAATTAGAAAACAAACAGACTGTGGGGAGCCCGTAGGCTTTGGACTAAAATTGATAAGGTATTGTGAGCACTGTACAGCGTGACCCTCATATGGAAACTATTGTGCAGCGCGGATCGGGCAAATTTCCGATAGAGGCTTTGTCCTCTTCAGTTTAAAGGGAAAACGCCTAACACTACGAGTGGAGCTGAGCAGAAAAACGAGTGTCCCCAAGCTTCTATGGTGACCAGTGGAGCCTAGTATCTCTCGAACGAGGGAGCATCAGACTAGATGAGTGATATACTTGTAGCCCCCGCAGCAGCAAACCAAAAGATAATCTTCATGACGGAATCTGTCAAGGTAGTCATGAAATTATCTATGTCCGGTCCGGCATTGAATGAGATACCCAAGATTACGGCGAAGGAGTTAAAGCTTATCGGGGAGCTTTTTGGGAAAGAGCATCCCTAATTCACAATAAGTGGACGGCGCCTAGCTTTACCACCATGCGGAAGTCAGGCCCCATATGTGTTTTTTGGTCTTTGCGCGAGCTCCAGCGAGAGATGCAGCGGGAGGGGCCGGTTGGCGGGCAGCCTCGCTAGCCAGCTTGTCGGCTAGCTCATTCCCAGAGATGCCCACACGACTAGGCGACCACGTCATGCGAACCTTGCCAGGAGCTGCTTCTAGCAATGTTCTCCTCACGGGCCATTTAGAGGCGAGATGTCGGAATTGGGGAATTTCTTATTGCGAGGTTTTAAAGGGTGATACATGAAGAAGGCGTCATACGGCCCCTTAATTGTCTAACATAACGAGGATTTTGGTAGCCTAGTGGATAGAGGGAACTGTTACAGCAGCCTTGAGCCCTGCGAGGGGACCGATAACTTCGGAGTCATAGACCTCAAAGCCGGGGGCAAGCGGAATTTTTACCTCTAGTAGAATGATTCTCTTGTGGAGAACGACTGCATCTGGCCCAGCAGAGCCATCTTCTTGTCAGAAGTCGTCCGATAATGAGAGGATGTCCCAAGATTATAACTCTCTAATACACCGGAAAAAAGCTTCGAAGGAAAGGTCAGTTCAGGTAAGGATTGTAGGAGCTCTTTATGAGAACAATATGAGCCGAGGGTAGAGGGAGAGGAAAATGAGCGGTGACGTTCCAGTTAGACGAGTATGCGCGTGGGGGTGATTGGATCTTATGACAAGAGGGTGAAAGTCTTCGGCGGTGTTACAGGACCAACCCATGGTGGAATACTGGCTGCGCCAGTACAGTAACTCGAGGAATCTCGCCTACGATGATGAAAGTTAGGAATTTATCTGGAAGCACGTAGCAACCCTGTGGAGAGTAACCGCTGATCGTAATCATCTAAAACTGTATCTAACGCATATGTAGATGTACCTAAAGCACAGTCAATTCTCTCCTTAGATTTAGATCATTCCCTAATTTTATTTGTGACTCGATCTGTTGTTTACCGAAACCAATTGTTCCCGCGACAGGCGGCGGCTAATCTAACGGCAGAGTTGAGGCGAGTCTCTTGAAGAAGACTATGTGCCAGTTTGAACCAAACCTCTCTTAACATAGCTGCGGTCGGGGTGGTTTTGTATGCCGGAAGTATTGCTCTGGCCAAGTTGACCAGAGCTCGAGAGATTATGGCTAGTATGTGTTGAGACCGAGTAAAGGTGAGGCGGCCGCAATGGCTGTAGGCATGTCCACATCACTATACTTCAGCGACGCACAGAAGTACATGGAGCACCACAGCCATAGCTGCAGTGCGCAGAAAAGATTCAGGTACACTACGGTTAGTATTTCCAAGCTGCCATGTGTAGGCGCTGACCCTTTGCTTCTTGGCGCTCCATTCTTGCACATTTCCGTCAAAAGAGAGCTTTATGTCAAGGAAAACACCTAGCCACATCAAATTTAGATTTGCAATTCATGAGACACCACACATAGCAACTAGAGGAAGAGGCTGACGGGATCTATGAAGATTTAGTAGCTCTGTCTTACTTTCCGCTAGACAGAGTCCACTCTGATTGCATCAGCAGTTGATGCTCTCATCTCTGTTGGCAGTCAGACGAGAAGTATAGACTAGGAATTCTGCGACCGAAAAGATCGCCACGTCGTCAATGTAACTAAATTTAGGAGCCCCCGTCTTTAAATAAAGACTTGAAGAAAAGAAGAAAAAGTATAGGGGAAGCGGGAGATTCCTATAGCAATTTGTGCGGAATATCCAAGAAGTCGCCAACGTATTCATCCACTCTGAGGAGATCTTTTCTGTGAGAGACGAAGGAAGCAGCCCAATTAGCATATATTGAAGGCCACCCCTATCCCCGAAGACGGATGAAGAGGCGGCCAGGCTGAATACCATCGGAAGCACTTTGAATATCGAGGGTGGTGTTACGCATGAGATAAAAGGCTGACGTGTAAACGGAGCTCACAGAGGAGAAGCGCGAGGCTGAAGTAAAGGTTAGCTGTTGTACTAACCTTCGCAATGAGTAACTATACCTTCGCGTTCCTGTAATGGTATATTCTTTCTTCGGCTTTTTGTTACTTATCTAACGCATTGTTTTTAGCTTAAATCTGAGCTTGTTGATCAGCTACGCAAAGCCATGTCAGATGACGAGAATATAAACCTGCTTTATCTCCCATGCTTTTCCGACAACGTGAACCAGACATATTACAAGGACCATGGCGAACCTTCCAGGAAGCGCTCCGAACTGCGTCGGAGAGACAACGCTATTTTACAAGGCCCAGAAATCAAAGCGTCTTGCGAGGAAGTGTTCCAGACTTTTTCCGAGAGCTAGGAGAAGTGAGATCGGTCGCCAATTGGCGGGGTTAGTGAGTTCGTCTTTGTATGGCTTGGGAATTATCACCACTTTGGCCCAGCGGAAGATGTTGGGATGGTGACCATGAGCCTAGCAGAGACTGCAGAGGTAAGCAATCCACAAGAGCCATGAATCCACTCCCCATATAATGCGGAGAGCTGAGACAGATAAATGGCCATAACTCGGGGTTGTTGATAAAACTTCCATAAGACAGTAGAGCACCTCATCTTTATGACACCGAGGAGGTCACGTCGGAAAAAAGCTCAATATCTGATCCTGAAAGCATAATGTCACGATGACTATGGGCTTCGTAGTAGTAATTACGGTAAGTTCGGATTCGACGGTGATTATGATGTTGGTGGTAGCGATAGTTAAGGTAAAGATTATGATGATGTTTACGGTATGGGATAATGGTGAGGGTTACGGTAAGGGTGGTGGTTACGGTAATAATGACGATTACGGTATATGGTAGCAGTAATGGTAATAGTGATGGTGATGGTGGCGGTGGGAGGTGAGAGTTATCGAAGAAGAAAAAATGTAAGTTTGAATTACGACAAAAGACTTGACGTGGTGAGCCTCGTACGGAGGCTTGTCGTGTTATATATACAATGAAAAACTTTAAAACTCCCAAAATAGACTTCCAACCGGGATTACTATTTTCCAACAAACAAACAACTCCCAGCGCCGATCCAAAATATCCCCAGGAACCTAACAGTACCCCCCAGTTTCTATGGCGCGAGGTCCCGCGAGCGAGGGGCTCCAGGGTAAGCTTCGTGGAATTCAGTAACCAGCTGTTGACAGCCTGTCAGGTGCTCCCATGGCTCCCATGTTGTGTCCTCACATCCTGTCCAGCGAATAAGGTACTGTACCTTTTTTCGGCGTATTCGAGAATCCAATATAGCCTCAACTTCCTTTTCATCAGGGTCATAAACTTCGGGGTCTAATGGCGGAGGTGAGGATTGTTGCTGAGACGGGAATCCGACGTATGCGGGACGAAGAAGGGATACATGAAAATTGTTGTCAATTCTAAGTTGAAACGGGAGGTCCAGCTTTGCAACCAGGGGGGTTTTCATTGCTGTGATTCGCCACGGTCCAGCTCGAATGTGATCCAATTTCTTTGTGGGTCTAGATAGGGCAACATTTTTTAAAGATAAATAGACGCGATCTCCTACCTGATATCTGGGTGCTGGAAGTCGTTTTTCATTTGCGTAGCTACACTGGAAAGCCTGTGCCAGGTGGATTTGCTCCGAACAAAGCTTGTGAATGTTCTCCATCTGGGATACAAAAGATTTGTTGTCCCGATTTTCTGTTGATTCGGATTCGGGTCTAAAATCAAGTCTTGGATGATGTCCGAAAGAGGCGAAGAATGGTGTGATTCCTGTAGACGCGTTAACGTGGTTATTAGCGCAAAACTCGGCCAGTGCTAAATGCTTAGCCCAATCGTCTTGGTGGTAATTGACATAATGTCGCAGGTAAACCTCGAGAGTCCTATTTGCACGCTCTGTTTGTCCATCTGTTTGTGGATGATAGGATGATGAGAGCTTGTGAGTAATTTGCAGACGTGCACAGATATCCTTCCAGGTTCGGTCTATAAACGCACGTCCCTGGTCGGAGACCAAAGAATCGGGTAGGCCCGCAAAACGTATCACGTGGTCCACGAAGGCTTCCGCAGTTTCTCGCGCCGTTGGGCCCTCCATTGGTATGATCCACACTCTCTTGGTTAAGCGATCTACAATTTGAAGGATGAACCGATATGTGGTGTTTTTAATGGTACATCTTGGTAGGGGTCCGATGAAGTCGAGTGTCAAATGTCTAAAGGCTGCGCTCGGGGCGGGTAGTGGATGAAGGAAACCATGAGGCTTTTGAACTGATGGATTGTTTCTTTGGCAGGCCTCACATCCACGCGCGTATTTCGATGCGTCTTTATGGCAGCCTGGCCACCAATATTTTCTCGTCACTAGGCTGTAAAGGGCAGCAGATCCACGATGGCCGTAAAGGGGAGAGTTATGCAACTCCTGAAGAACTTTCTCTCGGAGAGCAGCTGGGACATATTCCATATCATTAAAGGCAAAAGAGTGCGAAGTCAGTTTACAGTCAGCTAGTTGGATATCGGTGCGACTAATCATACGATCCTCGAGGGCTGTTCGGATTTCCTGGCAGAATGGGTCGTTATCGCACGCGACGCCCCAATCTTCCATGGATGGCTTTTTGAGGGGGCTATGAGGATGGTCTTGATTCTCAGGAGGGACGATAGTGCTAGCACTTCGAAGAATTTGATAGGGCTTGAGAAGCGTCTGGTGTTGTTGTTGGTTTCTTTCGTCAGTATCGTCTTTAGGTCTGTCAACGCTTATCCGAGTCAGGGCATCTGGCTTTGCGCCTTGTTTTCCAGGTCTGAACACAATCTTGAAGTCATAATCGGCAAGCAATTCGCTCCAACGAGCTTGTCTCCGATTTAATTTTTTCGTGGTAGTGAAATGTTCAAGGTTTTTGTGGTCGGTTAAGATGAGAGTGGATGCTTCAACTGAACCGAGTTCCGCTGTCCAGGTTTCGAAAGCATTGACGATTGCAAGCAGCTCCTTGTCGAAGATCTCGTAGTTGCATTCGGCTGGGAGCATCTTTTTTGACATGAAAGCTACCGGCCGCAGCACTCCTGATTGATCATACTGGGATAGAACAGCAGCCGTTACGAAATCAGAGGCGTCTGTTTCCAAAACGGTTTGAAGTCTGGGATCGAAGTGGGCCAACATCGTGCCATCTTTAAAAGCTTGAATGATCCGTCGGAAAGAGGCTTCGCAGTCGTCATCCCAGGAGAAGGGTATATCTTTCTTCGTTAAATTTACCATGGGAGTGGCCAGCCGGGAGAACTCGGGAATGAAGCGGCGGTAGAAATTTGCGAAGCCAAGGAATCTTTGGATGTCGCGAACTGAACGTGGTCTGGGCCAATCCTGGACACAGGCTACTTTTTTAGGGTCCATGTTAATTCCTTCAGTCGATATGATTAACCCCAGATAGGTCACCTTGCTAGTCTCAAAATTACACTTGGAAATATCGACCTGCAAGCCGTGCTCTCGGAGTCGCTGGAGAACAGTTCGAGCGTGGCTACGATGCTCGGAGAGTGTTTCGGAGTAGATCAATATGTCGTCCATGTATGCGGTGCAAAATTGATCCAGGAGCCCTCGCAGTGCGTGGTTGATGTAAGCCTGAAAAGACGCGGGACCATTGCAGAGTCCAAACGGAAGGACCAAGGGCTCAAATAAACCATAGCGACACGTAAAGGCTGCTTTCCATTCATCGCCGGATTTGATGCGGAGTTTGTTGAATGCTGAAATCACGTTGAGCTTCGTGTAGTACCTTGCATGGACGAGCTGTGATAGGGTTTCCGATATGAGGGGGAGAGAGTGTCGATTTTTGATGGTAATCGCATTAAATTCACGATAGTCTATACAAAAACGGAGGTCTCCATTTGACTTTTTAACGAATAGAACCGGAGCTGCTGCTGGCGAGCGAGATACACGAATAAACCCTTTGTCTAATTCTTTGTCCAGATAATCGCGGAGGGCCTTTAACTCGTGCTGGTTCATAGAGTAGGGCCGTGAGGCTGGGGGCTGTTTGCCTGGCTGGAGATCGATAGCGTGGTCCCAGGCTCGATGTGGTGGGATGGTGTTGGCTTGGCTTCGATTGAAGACATCGAGGAAATCGTGGTACTGGGTCGGCAGAAAATCATGGGGATCCGCGTCTTTTGGAATAACCATAGCGGCATTACCGATCTGGATTATCGGCGACCGCTCCATTGAGCCTTCAATTAGGAGATCCAGATCATGAAGACTGAGGGCAAAATTGCGATTTTCCGGCTGCTGAGCTATCATGGCGAATACTGGCGCTGGAACTTGAGTGGGAGGAGAGAATGTAGGGAATTGAATCTCCGGGTTTTCTCCTGGATCGTGATTCGAGCTGTCGGGTGATTGGAAGTTTAAGGTTTTGGAATTGAAGTATGGGATTGTGGTCTCGAATTGACAACATTTTCTCTCTAGACAATGCTCGCCAAAGGTGAGCGTATGACTTTTCCAGTCAACATAAGGAGCGTGTTTTTCTAACCAGGGGAGGCCCAGAACAAGATCATGCTTACAGGGATCGATTACGTAGGCGGTGAGTCTTTCACGATGTCTACCCAAGGTAATAGAAAATGATACCTGTTTTGAAGCTTGAGCTCCCTGTTTCCCCTCAAATCCTACTATGTTTATTGGGCGTTGAAGGGGGCGAGTTGAGAGAGAAAGACGGTCACACATGGATTTAGAGAGAAAGGCAAGGCCAGAAGCGCCGGTGTCTACGAGGGCAACTAAAAATTTATTCTCTATCTTAGCATTTATGTACATATGCCGTGAAGAAGATAATTCTTCGAAACCCGCGAGGCCCACCGAAAGAGACTCCAACAAGCGACTTATTGCTGGAGTGGCCCTTTTAAATTCTCTTGGGCGTTGGGTGGATTCTCAATAAAAGCAGAAGCTATCGAGGCTGAGCCAAGAGGGCAATTTGAAACGTCGTGTCCCGATCGGTTACACCAAACACAGCGTCCTAAGGCACGCCGAGCATTCTTCGCTTGAGGCGTTAGGCGACCATCCGGTCCCTTTTGCCGAGAAACAGAGTCCAGGTCCATTGCGGATCCACCTTGAGATACCGTCAACTCCCGAGCACCGGGGAAAGGCGTAGAATTAGGCGCTGGGAAGTTGTGAGAAGAGTTAGGGGGAGGCACAGGGCGAGGAGGGACGGCTGTTCCAGGAGTCCTTAAGGAATTGTTCACACGAATCTGGTGGAACGCGGAATCTTTTTTCCTAATGTACGCGACGAAGGCGTGATATTCGGTCGGGATATCGCTAGGCATTACTAACGCGCCTTGAAGTTTGGGCGAAAGCTTTCGGCGGAGCATCTGCAGCCATTCGGATTTGTTGTAATGGGCGTACATGGAGTCGGCCATGTAGTCCTCAAAAGTCGAAATGAAATCGTGGAAGGGAGTATTGAGTTGATAGAGTCCCTCCAGGGCCCGGTTTGCCTTTTCCTCTTGTGCAGGATCTTGGCAGCGCTGCTTTAGTGCTTCGATGAATTCTCCTAAGGTAGTAATTTCCGGAGGCACTGAAGCATCTTCAAGACATCGAAACGACGAACGCATTTTAACAAGCGCCGCAGGTCCCAAGCATTGGTAAGCATACCGCACTTTGGCCATCTCGTCGGGAAATTGATCTTCGAAACCCTGTATTTGGTTCACGAGTAGCGAGCAGAAAGAGCGAAGATTTGCTTTCGAGCCGTCATATTCAGCTATGCGAGGGGCAGGTATACGAACAGCTGGCTGAGTCGTGACTGGAGTGGGCGTAGATTGCGAGGTTGGTAAAGGGGTAGGACGAGTAGAAGCGGAGGAGGCAAAGAGTTCACCAACTCGGACAGCATTTGCTTGAACTGCGGCGTTTAGAATTTCATTAGAGTGTGTAAGATATGGTAGACTCCAGAGCGAAGAGGGAAGCAGTATTACAGGTATGTGCTGTGCCTGTGGTGGGGGCGGTGGTAGTAGAGTTGTGGGACCAGCTTGGCCAGTTTGGGTCGGTATAGCGTTATCATATGTAGGAGGTGGCATATTTTCACGGGATGGAGAGGTAGTTGGTGTTGAAAAGGCAATCTCCATAGAGTCCACTGGGACACTGTATGTGTTGCTCATCTGGGACGTCAAGTAATGTCACGATGACTATGGGCTTCGTAGTAGTAATTACGGTAAGTACGGATTCGACGGTGATTATGATGTTGGTGGTAGCGATAGTTAAGGTAAAGATTATGATGATGTTTACGGTATGGGATAATGGTGAGGGTTACGGTAAGGGTGGTGGTTACGGTAATAATGACGATTACGGTATATGGTAGTAGTAATGGTAATAGTGATGGTGATGGTGGCGGTGGGAGGTGAGAGTTATCGAAGAAGAAAAAATGTAAGTTTGAATTACGACAAAAGACTTGACGTGGTGAGCCTCGTACGGAGGCTTGTCGTGTTATATATACAATGAAAAACTTTAAAACTCCCAAAATAGACTTCCAACCGGGATTACTATTTTCCAACAAACAAACAACTCCCAGCGCCGATCCAAAATATCCCCAGGAACCTAACACATAAGATTTAAAGGTACAGAGGGAATTCTGGATTTGGTGCCCTCTACTATACAGCTGTTCTTGGTTCCTCAGGCCAACAAACATTAATCTAAAAACACAACCCTGGCAAACGACAAAGGCTTAACAACAATAACCTTCCCTTGATGCTATATAAGATGCTTGAGAGATCTACCTATCCTCGTAGCTTCCTTTGACGTGGCGTCATAATCTTCATCTATGGAGAGAGGAGCGGGCTTAACACTCATTGGGCTTGTAGGGGTGTTTATGGGGACATCCAGTTGGCCACTTGCGCGGACAAGCTTAGTGCGAAGGAATACGTCTGTACGCTCAGTCGGTGTGCTGTATGTGACGCCCTGAAATAGAATTGAAGGGGCGCCAAAACGATTTTAGGGGCCTCCAGGATCGGACACACGTGATCTAAACTAGAGCACTCTTGTTTTCGTTTGGCTTGTCTAATAGTTTTTCGGAAGTTTCTGTGAGCCTTGTTAATGAGGTCTTGATCCCCGCTGTGGCACAATTCGAGGTATTGACGGCGGTAGTCCGAGCAATCGTGGTTCCAATAATTTTTGCATGCGATACGTGCGGGCCTTGGCGGGTTAGCTGAAAGCCAGATTTCCTAGAGGGTGGCAATGGCTGATATAGTCACTGCATCTAAAAGCTGAGATCAAAGGTCCTCAAGTGGAAAGCTGGGAGGTGCGGTAGTGGAGAGGACCTGGCGAAATACTTCAACATCCTCGCTGTTGAATTTGGGCAGCTTTAGCGTTGGATGACACCTTTGAGATCGTGGGAGTTGGGCGAAGCTGGAGATCCTCTCGCAATCAGAAGTTAAATATGTCTCTAGAGCTATACGGGCTAATAGGCCTTCCATGTTCGTAACTACTAGGCTAAGGACATGGCCGGCGCGATGGGTGGGAACTCCGCAAGGCATTACCAGCCTTGGAGAATGATCTTGAATCTATTCGATGAATCTGCTGACACCTGACGAGCGAGACACGTTGGGCTCTCGCAGTTCGTGGTGAAGATTAAAATCTCCTACAATTATAGTGTTCGGTTAAACCGGCCAGTTTAGGAACGAGCTGAGGCTCCTGGTTATGGGTGCTTGAGGTTGTCGGTACATATTCATGATCTCTAGAAGGGTGTTGACGGATCAGTTGATGTTGATTACAACAGAGCAAGTCCAAACGAATACAGTTAATTATCTAAATTTAGGGAAAGAAGGCGGAGAGCACTTCTACTTAATAAATACATCGTTTGGATCATCGTTTATCCGTACTCAGAGCTCTGTCCTTTCTCGTGACGAGTTCTCTGTGCCTTCCGTCAACTAAACCTCCCGAGTCCTCATCCGAGGTTTTATCTCGCTTAACTGTCGTATTCTGAAGTCATCTCGCTTATCGTATTACACAATACGGACTCGTATAGGATATCCATGCAGTACTGGCGCAGCCAGTATCCCTCAAGGGTTGAACCCGTAACATCACTCCCCCTCTTAGTGAGTTCATCTTTAATTTTACTCGTCTTCTCCGACATTGTCAGACTTGCCGTATTTTTGTTCAAAAATATCCAATGCAATGGTATCTTCAAACTCGGCTCGGGGTTCCCATGTGCGCTCTGCTTGGCCTTTCCACTTCACCCGCACCACTCGTTGATACCCTCTACCACGGCGACGTTTTTCAGCTCTAACGATTTTCTCAACCACAAATTCTTGTTCCTGGCGAGGCACCGTACCATCTATAGGTGGAGGTAAATAATCATCTTGAATTTGTGATGGGAGAGGATCCTCGGCGGCTCTCTTCAACAGATCGACATGAAATCGTGGATGAATGCCTGAAGGTATATCCAGCTCTACTACGTGGGGAGAGATTACTTTAGAGACTTTGTACTTTGAATGAAGCCAGGCAAATTTCTTTGAGGGCCGTGGTGTCGTTATATTCTTAAGATTTAACCATACGCTGTCCCCTTCTTTAAATGTGTCTGATTGTTGTCGACCCCGGTTTGCAGTTTCTTCCATAATTTGCTGTCTCCATACCATTGCTGCCTGCGCAAGTGCTTGTCCTTCTTCTAACTTTTGAATAAGTAGGTCTGCTTGTCGAGCTTTTGGAGATGATGCAATTGCAATAGAACTATTGTCAGCAACCATATTTAATGGCGAAATATGGTAGCCATGGTTGAGATAAAAAGGACTGTAGCCGAGTGATGTATCCCTATTATTGAGCGCCAATTGAGCAGCTGGTAACAACTCTGACCAGTCGGTCTGGGCGTAAGTGACGAATGCTCTCAGATATGCTTGGATCTCTTGGTTAGCTCGCTCAGTGGCACCATCAGTTTGGGGATGGAAAGCTGTGGAGAGTCTTTGCTGAATTCCCGCTCGCTCACAAAGCCTCCTCCAGAAATCTCCAACCCAGTTACTTCCTCGGTCAGAAGTGATGGCACGAGGGAAACCGTGAAATCTATAAAAGCACTGTAGGAATCTTCTGGCGCAAGCCTCGGCTGACATGGAAGTCATTGCTTCAAGAGTAATTTCTTTACTGAGGCGATCGGTGATAACCATCAAGTAACGAGGTTGACTATTGTTACTGGTGGGTAGGTCTGTCATAAAGTCAATTGACAACTCTTGATGAAAGCGTTCCGGAACTGGTAAAGGTTTTAAGAAACCACGTTTTTTATCTCGCCATACGTGTGTCCGTCCACAAACATCACAGTTACGCACAAATCTTCGTACCATGTTGCTCATACGTGGCCAATAAAAATCTCGTGTCAGAATGCTCAGTGTTACTTCACGGCCGGGGTGTCCTGTTACTGGGGAGTCATGCGCTTTGTGAATCAGGGCCGTTTGCAGAGGCTCGTAAGAAGGTATCAACAACCGATCTCTCCATCGAACATGATTATTTCTATCAAGGGAGCATTCACTAATTGATATTTTTGATGTTACGGACGGGGGGAAGCATCGTTGGTTTTCTTTCAATGCGCTTTTAATATCACGATACTCTCCATCAACTTGTTTTCCTGCATGCCAAAGTTGACTGAGGTCCTTGTCATCAAATGGAGTATTAACATCCTCTAAAAAATCTTGGGTTTTAGTAGTTAACTCTGCGGCCGCGATCCAATCGTTTTCTATGAGTTGAGCTTCTCTATGTTGCAGCCTGGGGTCGTAAGGGTTAAATGGTTTGTCTTGCTCTAGTCGTGACAAAGCATCGGGCCGAGTGGCGTCCTTTCCTGGTCTATAATGCAGTTTTATTCCTGGTAGTTCGTCGAGAAGAATTTTCCAACGGATTTGACGTTCTGACAACGTTCTTTTTGACATGAAGTACTGCAAGTTCTTGTGATCAGTCAGGATATCTACAGGCTGTCGTAGACACAAAAGTTCGGGACGCCAGAATTCCACTGCTCGGATAATAGCCAGCAATTCTTTATCATGGATATTGTAATTGCACTCAGCAGGTGAAAGTTTTTTGGAGAAGTATCCGACTGGTCGAAGTTGACCCGTCGAATCGTACTGGGAAAGACAGGCTCCCATTGCCCATCCTGAACAGTCAGTCTCTAGGACGGTTTTATGTTCCGGGTCGAACAGTGCAAGGATTGGTGCAGTGAGGAAATGGTTTTTCAGTTTTTGAAATGAATTTTGAGCCTCGAGGTCGATTTGGATTTTAACTTTACCAGAAAAGTTCTTTTTTGTATATCTTTGAAGTGGAGCACTAAGCTCAGCAAAGTTGTCGATGAAGTCTCGATAAAAATTGGCGAAGCCTAAGAAGCTGCGCACTCCGGTTTGTGTACTGGGGATCTCCCAATTTTCAATGGCTTTCTTTTTGTCCGGGTCAACAGAAATTCCCTTTCCAGCTGTCACAATGAACCCCAAGTACTTTACTTCATCTACCGCAAAGCTACACTTCTTAAGATCCAGTTTCAGTCCGGCAGTTCTGAATTTTTCCAGCACCTTTTCTACTTTCTGAAGGTGATCCTCTCGATTTCCATCACTCCATATAAGAACGTCATCTAAATACGCTGTACAAAAATCATCCAAGTAATCGCGAAGGAGATCATTAACCCATCGTTGCCAAGCTGCGGGGGCACCTGATAGTCCAAATGGCATTACCATCCATTCAAAGAGACCGAGTCTTGTTTGAAATGCAGTTTTCCATTCATCGCCCTTCTTAACCCGAATTCGATGAAAAGCGGCACTCACATCAAGTTTCGTGAACCAACGAGCTTGAGATAGGGCTCGAAATGTCTCCTTGATTAGAGGTAAAGGATATCGATCTTTTTTGGTAATGGTATTCAATGACCGATAATCGACGCAAAATCGAAGACCCCCCCCTGGTTTTTTGACAAATAGTACTGGGGCGCCCCCAGGGGAACTACTGGCCCGGATCCAGTTTCGATCAAGAAGTTCTGTCAATTCTTTTCGGAGGCACAAGAGCTCATCTCTTGACATTCCATAAAGAGGGCCCTTGGGGAGATCTTTCTGGCGGCCTTGTTCATCTCTTTCGATTTCAATGGCAAGATCAACACCTGGTCGATGCGGAGGTAAATCCGTATAGTCATTTTTGTCGGATTCGAAGGTTTCGGAATGATGCTGTAGCTGCGCTGGGAGTTTTGATATGATTTGCTCCTTCGTGAGATTTATTTTTGGCGATAACATTTTGTTAATATCGTGAATTGAAGCGGCGCCTATGATGATGCTGTTATCAGTATGTTTCTCGCTGGACTGTCGATACGCATTCTTCACGAGAGCCGTGTATGCCGTATGTTGGATCATTGTAGCGCCTGATTTTACATTTATTGAACCGTGTGTTTGAATAAAATGGTTCTCTTTTTCCATCAAAAGTACCCGATCTCGAGCTTGGTAGACTATATCATTAAGTCTCATCCATGGCTCTCCAAGAATGAGATCGTGCGTCAGCCCGTCAATAACATAACCACATATGTTACATTATTTTCCACCAAAATCTATCTCTGCCCAACAAATTTCGTCGACTATAATTTTGGATTTATCCCTACTTTTTTGGGCTAACTTCAGTATCTTTGGGGAAACTTTGGTGCGCGGGAGATCGAGACGTTCAGCAAGACTTCTACTAAACACGGAATAAATAGTACATCCAAGGTCAACTAGTGCAGGAATAGAACTAAAATTGATTATTGTGTCTATAAAAACTGGTTCTCCGTGGAGGTTTTTAGCTAATTTAAACAATTCCGTCTCAGTAGCCTTAGCTTTCGGACTCAAATTCCTCTTCCTCCAGAAGCGACTCTCTCTGGAGGTTAATCTTTTCCCGAAATGAGATCGACTTTATCATCTAAGTTGTTGATTTGCGTGGGTCTTTTAGCGGGACCGAATAGCTTGCAATAACGATAGATATGGCCAGTGCGCTCACATCGAGTACAAAGTTTCTGTGCGCGTAAATCAGCTAATTCCTTTTCCGAACGCCACGGAGCTGATGGCTTAGGGCCAGGTGCTCTCTCGGGTTCCTTTTTATTGACTTGATCGTTAACATTCATCGTCGATATCAAGTTCAAGAGTGTCTGGAGATCAAGTTTCATGCCGCTCATAGGAATATCGCCGTCGTGGTCTAAAGGTGCCGATGATAGCCCTGAATCACTTGACATTGCTGTTCTGGGTTGTAAATCATTTCTATGAATCCCGCTTCGTTCTGTAAACTGAGTGGTCTGCGCTTCACCTTTCCGAATGAAATTGTTCCGACTCTCCATATTGGCGGCAACGCGAGCAATTTCATCAACGCATCCTTGGTAGTCGTTTTTTGGAAGGTCTACGACATCCAGCTTGTCTAGCATCTTCTCGCTTAGAGATTGTCGAAGTTGACTTATCTTGAAGGAATCAGGCCAATCACAACCTCCAGCAAACTCCAACTGCAATTCCCAATCCTGCAAAAAAATCCTAAAAACTGTGATTACCCTTGCTTCATGGAATGTAGCTTTTTCTCGGCTTTTTCTGCACCTATCTTGTCGTAAAATCTCTTGTTACATTCGTCAAGTAACTTCTCGTGGTCGTATACGTTTTCTCGGCCGCACTGAATCCAGTATCCTCGGATCCTTTGTCGCTGGGGCTCTGGTATACTTTCATAAATTTTCATGCATACAGCCTCTTCAGTAACTAGCAAAGGCATGTATACTCTGCATTGAACTTTTAAAAAGTGGTAGTGCGGAGTCCAAGAGTGCGGTTCGCCATCCCATTTGTCAAACTTTGCGTCTTTCTTCATCATTGGTAGTGCAGTTTCTCGGACCAGATCGTTTTCCCCGGGTTTATTTGTCGAATTAGGTCTCAAGACTTTTTTTCCTTTTAATAATTCGCTTATAATAGCTTGTGTTTCTGGGGGAGCATTCTCTATAGCTGCGGCAAGGCGAGAAATCCTTCCTGCGTCTGAAGATGAAGATTCTCCCTCTCCTGGATTCATTTCCGAATTTGCTGGAGTAACTGAGGAATGCTCAAATTCGTACTGCTCTCTATACCCAGGTAAAGAATCGATGTCTGGTGACTCAAGAGTATTGAAAAACTCGGTATCAGACGATGAGGTAGGATTAGACAAAGAAGATGAATCTGAATAAAAAGGTACTTTGATTCTCATGCAAAATGTGAAATAATAATAAAAATTGGGTGGAATAAGAGAGATTTAGATAATTTGTTGACGGATCAGTTGATGTTGATTACAACAGAGCAAGTCCAAACGAATACAGTTAATTATCTAAATCTAGGGAAAGAAGGCGGAGAGCACTTCTACTTAATAAATACATCGTTTGGATCTGCGTTTATCCGTACTCAGAGCTCTGTCCTTTCTCGTGACGAGTTCTCTGTGCCTTCCGTCAACTAAACCTCCCGAGTCCTCATCCGAGGTTTTATCTCGCTTAACTGTCGTATTCTGAAGTCATCTCGCTTATCGTATTACACAATACGGACTCGTATAGGATATCCATGCAGTACTGGCGCAGCCAGTATCCCTCAAGGGTTGAACCCGTAACATCTCGCTTATCGTATTACACAATACGGACTCGTATAGGATATCCATGCAGTACTGGCGCAGCCAGTATCCCTCAAGGGTTGAACCCGTAACAAAGGGTACAGCTTTGGAGACGAAGGACCATGATATCAGGTGAGACCAGAATTTAACTTGACAGATCGGCGGTTGAACTTTTTCCGGATGTAGGCCAGGGCGCGCGGGAGCGCATTTTTTCAGTCCCGATTAGGAGGAGTGAAGGTGACTCAGGCAAGATGAGACTTGGTCAAATTCTTGAGGTTGATTGATCTTGTCAAAGGCTCTTAGATAACGATCACATAATACTTGCCCTAAAATGCAGCTTGTAGAAGAATGAAGTGGGAAGTTCCACCACGCCCAACGTCACTTAAAAGAAACGGAGAAGAGGCGGGGGGTGCTCCTAAGATAAGCTCTGCTGCTCATGGAAAGCACTGTTGGACGCGTGATTGGTGACAAGCTTATCTAGAACTATTTCCATAGATCCAACTGAAACAGATGTTAATGATCTGAGCCGGTTTTGGCTGGCTGCAGGTGCACGTTGGGAAGAGGGGTGGAACTTCAGTGGAGAGATTCGGCGCGCTGGAGCTGCCGGAAGAGGTTGAAGTTGAAATTGCAGCGTTCCTTCCGGAGTTTGATACGGTGACGAGTTCTGAGTTTCTCAATCATTTTTTGTGAAGGATAGATAAGTTTGCTCTTGAAAGGGTGGAGGCGGCGAGGGCACTTAAGGTCGTCCACGGAATATGGCCCCAAGAAGTTGATGCAGCGGCGTCGATGGCAGCATTCATAACGGTGGCAAAGGACGCCGCAAAGGGCGCAAAATCTTAAGTACAGTAGCGATATAATTGATGGAGACCAGAGCAAGCATCGGACTGAACTACCTTCGGATAAGGAATGTAGCGTCGAGAAGGGGCGCTGTCAATGATTCGAAAAGTCGGCACCCCTTTTGGGAAGAAGATGACCGCCGCATGCAGAGAATCATGGCAATCTTCGTGCAACGACCAGTGAGCACCAGATGGAGTCATGCCTGTCTGAGCTTGGGCAATACTTCTGACAACATCAAGCGTAGTGGGGACTATGTTAGAAGCCGGATTCCAGATGGTGCGTTAGATACGCTTGATAGCATACCCGATGCATTCCTCAAGTTGTATTAGGGATCAAGAGAGAAACGCATTTATAGAGTCAGCGTTGTGCAACGCCAGTTTCCGCGATGTGTCAGACGTGAACGCGATGTTGAGCCCATTTGTGCTGTGAGAAACGGAGGCAAGGCCCTCCCTGAGCCCAAGAACAAGGTGAATGAAAGCAGCCTAGACTGAAGTTTATTCTACTCTGAGGAGTGGAGCTCTCTCAGGAGGGCGGAAGATGGATTTTTAGTCTTTTGTGGTTGCAGTTTGATCAGGAAACGGCGTGTAAGGACGGTGCTTCGCCTTCGGCAAGGCCAAGAACAGCGCCAAAGCAGGGAGACTTGTGACAGGAAGGGCTGTGGCGATCGCTGCCCAATTTTTAGGTTGCTTTGATATGGGAGCAGGAGGTCTTTTTTTAAAAAAAATCATTCCTGCGTATGCAGCCTGCGCACATAACTACGGAAGACATGTATATTTCACAGAATAGCTCATTTTGACGTCTGGAACACTCATTCTTAGATTTTATTTGCAGATACCACTACGAGAACAACGCCTTGCGACATGTACCCTCTTCCGTGAATACCCAACGCAGGGAAAAGTGAGAAAAACCCGTGGTTATCTGAGCATGCTTTCGTCATCCCACGAATACATTGTCACCGCGAGAGAAGTGGTGTGAGGGTCTTGACGGATTCGAACCAGCTTTCTCCCGTCTCAAGTGGGGCATGTGTCCAAGCTGTATGACTCAGTAATTCCTATTTCTAAAAGTATACTATTTTTGATAAACCTTTCCATTCAATGATGGTTAGTTGGTCACAGGTTAGGGTAAATCAACATCAGGCATAAATCAGGTCAATTCCTCAGGCACGACTAATGTCAAATCCTCAGGCATGAATCAGGTAGATATGTTCGGGATGAGTACGCGATCAACTTCACACTCCCGAGCAGTTGGGTTTTACATCAAAGGGCTAGTTCTCACTGGAATGATGCGTCAACTTTCCACGAATCATTCAATCTTTCGCAAGAGCTATTACTATAATTATTAGTTTACTTTCTGTTATTTTTATCCGTCTTAGATCGATATGCTTAGACACTCTCTTACGAAGTTTTTTCTGGGAACTAAGGGAATGGGTATATAGAGGTAGATAGGACGAAGTTAGGGAAAAGGAAAAAACGGAAATTGATGTTCATTTACAGAGCGACTTTATTTTTACGTCTTGAGTTTCCTCAAGCTCATCTTCCAGATTCTTCTTTACAGAATCACCATATATTTCAGACTCTTCGTTGCAGAGTCATATTCATTTATCTTATTGAGTTGACCGAAACTCATATACAAGCTACCCAAACTGTACTCTGGAGAGCGGGCTGGACGGTGTACCACTACACCATCCAACCTGGGACAACATTCAAGTACTAGGGTTTTCCTCACTGGACACATTCTCTGTTGCAATACTTTAGATGGTGGGGTCAGTCAAAATGGAAAGTTTTTAGCTCGAGATGATAATGTGAAACATTGAGACAATTATCAAATGTGTATATTTAGCGTAGTACATACATGTGCATTTATATACATCGGTAATTGGTCTGTTGAGAGCTTATCTATCAGTGTGACACCTGCTTCACGAAGCTTCAAACTGTACATATACCGTTATGTGTTCGTCATTAAATAAATTTATACCATGTCATTATTACTAAAACTTTTGAATTCCTCAACCATTTGTTCATTAATTTCGATCTTTAACTGTCTATCCACATAAAAATATTGGTTCTCTGCGTCAGGCCTGACACCCATAGGCTGAGTGACTACCGACAAAACGCAAGAGTAAGAAAGGTTAATACTACAATGTCGATCCAAAAGGATCTTCGCACAAGTACTTGATGTGTTCTAAAAGTTCTCTTTACCCCAATTGAATGCGAATCCTAAAATAAGAGTTAGTAAGACGATGCACAAAGATGGTAGACAGGGATTAGCTACCTGGCTCGGTATACATATTACATTTAATATGCAAAACACTACCAAGAACTTTAGGGCCACAGAAAAAGACACCAGCATCTGAAGGGCTGTGAATTTTACGGATACTCTTAAAGACCATGTCCCAATTAGGCCGGCCAAAATTGGTTGGAGAACGAAGACCCGTAATGGCATCTCGGTCAGCATTGGCATCGTTAATCATAATATTTGTTGCATCATCATTCTTGATCCTAGCGGTGAGGTAAGTATGGATTTCAATATGATTTTCTAAATCTTGTGCCTCAATAGCCAATAGCAGAGACCGGAACCATTCAAACGAACCGAAATCACGGCAGACCCAGAAGAAGTAAACCTTGCGAAGACGTGTTTTCTTTTGAGGATAGTTCATACGGTACCAAACCGATTTCAGGATTGAGGCGAAAGGTGTAACCCCAATACCGGCTCCGACAAGTAGTGCAACCTCGTATTTAAAAACATCCTCAGATGCAGATCCAAATGGACCATCGATGTAGACCCGTGGAAGGATCCTACGTAGTGCCGGATCAATGCCGTTAGCAACAACTTGAGAAGAATCACCGCCTTTGGAATCTCCTTTTGGTTTGTCGAGTTCACAGCCGAGAGCTTTACCGACAGCCCTCGTGAAATCACCAACCATTCTGATATGAATTGATATATAGTCTTCTTCGGGAGCCGATGTCAGCGTGAAGGGGTGATACTGCCAGACAGAAATTTCAGGACAACAGAAAAAAATGTATTGCCCGGCTCGAGTTTTCGTATTTTCCTTTTTAATTTGGATTTCACAGACATTACTGGGGTGGTGAACAACCTTTGAAATGTAAGTCTTATCTTTGCCTCGTAGCTCCCTTGCGATTCTTTCCATCAGATATATGTATCCCCCATAGGTCCAGTATTGCCAAAAAACTCCGATGGCTGACACACCGACAAAAGTACAGTACGGGGCGAAGTCGGGTTGAATCATACAGAAGGCTCCATGAATAGACCAGAAAAAGAAGAACACAACAAACATGTGATGTGTGTACCAGAAACGCTCAAAGTTAGCACGACGCATCTTTTCAACAGATGTTACGACCATCATCATTAAAGCCATCAACATGATATACCCCGTCCATCCAGGTCCGGTAACAAAGTTAGCTAAAAGCCATCCAGCGAATCCCAAGTTGTTCTTGGCAGAGATCTGGGCGAAATTGTTCCAATGTGCAATTGTGTGGAGCCAGGAGAAAAATACTATAGACCATGCTACAGTTATATGAAATGTAATATTTTTATCAAACTGTATGACACCATTGAGGGGTGTCTGGCGAGCAAGAGATATTAACGTTCTGCAGACAGGAAACAGAATCATCGCAACATCAAAATGTAATGTCAGTGCAGCCGCTCTTGCCGTGGGGTAAGTGAGGCCAAAAGTTGATCGTGCCAAGGTTAAATTGTCTTTTATTTGATAATTCATAAATCCAAATGTAAAAACCATTGCGTGGAGGAGGGCGAAGACGAAGACAAAACTGGTCATATTAGTCAAAACAATCTGCGGAGTTTTTCATAGACATACAATCTTCGGTAACCTTCATTCACCATCCATCGATCGAATCTTTCTCGTTTTCCGAGTTCTCTGGGTCTCTCATTGCTCATCTCGCCAGACATCAGCATCCGCGTAAGTGCTGGCCATCTTGCTCGTTCGGAGACTCTGACTGAGCCCGTGCTGCTCCGTATAGATTTTGACGACATTGTACTATGTTTTATCACTGGGACTCAACTGCGCACAGCACTACTAGTTTCTAACAAGTAGAGCCAGATCTGATAGATCTGAAGATCAGAGCCAGCTGATGGGGAAATTTTTGAGATGAGACCCTGCTCGGATAGAAAAAGTCTTCTGTATTGTGAATTTAATAAGGCGTATTTTTGAAATCAAGAGAAACTGCTACAAGATTAGAATGACATATCCAATAGTTATTTGAGTAATTAATCATGAAGGAGAGATGAATGTAAAATGATACTTACATGTACTGCTGCCAGCAACAGTAAATTATAAAAAATTAAATATTAATATTGTATTTATTGATAAAGTGTAGAGGAACAAGTCGAAACTTGTACACAGATTGGGATATGCAGAGGAAAAGGACAGGAATATAGGAAACGAATGGGAAGCAATTCATTTTCGCAGTTAGACTTGGCTTGTTACGAGGATGAGCCCCTGGTCTGATACTCAATAGGAGCAGCATGTATCAGTCAATGTTAATCGTAAAACAACATTCGTACGTAGTAGCGTTTCATGATTCCACGCCAGGGGAACACCTAGCTACATTTGGACGTGATTAATTTTTGCTTATCTTGCATTGGGAGAGTTAAATGACTTGATACTCACAAATTAAGAAGCTACAAGCGGCCCTCCTACAATCAGGTATACATCTCAATGCTTTCCTGAACATCAACGTGATTAATGTATCTGCACAGCGGATAATTGTAGCCTCGTTTGAATTTATCTAAGGTCAACAGGGTCCTGTGTCAAGTTTTTGCCAGGGTTATTTCTGACTGTAAACTCAGGGCTGAATACGATGAGCCATGAAACGCAATAACGTTAGAGACAAACACATGCCGATATGTCTACAACAATACCTAAATTTTTTCAGCTTCAAATCTGGAAATAATTCATTGCGTCAAATTGTGATCATCCAGGGGTCAAGAGGCTCTGAGCCATGAATATACTTCAAATTTAGCTTAAATCATGAAGTGTTTCCTAAGCCAAATTCATAGTAACGAAAACATTAGTTTAGTGAAGAAATTGGTGCGGTAACACGTCAAAACAAAAACTCGTAAGAGATACTCCGACATTCACGTGCGCATCGGTGTAAATCTGATGTTTCATTCGTAAGGATTTACCTTTTTATAAGAGTCATGATTAATCCTATTGTTGATAATGGTACAAGTACCAGTAATGTCATATCAAATTCATGTATGCGAGGGATACCCCTTCTTTTTCAATCAATATAGACGCGCGGAAGTACGTATTACTCTTGAATCAAGTGTGTCTATACTCCTGCACCTGTATGACTAGCCGGAACAGATTATCAGTAGACTGAGTTATAGCTGCATCTTTGTACGGAGGTACAGCCCATAAGTATTATTCCATGTCGACCAGGAGGGGCTTGGCCACCACAACGCTTTCCTTAATTAGGCAACATCGCGAGAATGCACCTCGCACCCATTTTTACTGTGTTTTGTATGAGTTCTAATGATCAAAGCATTGATTCAATGATTCCCAACTCATAGTACAAAATGCAAAATAATTCCTATTCTTATAATAACTAATACTTAGTAAACAATCCATTGCGTTGATGTTGTTGTCATCGGAATACATACAAAACACAGTAGGGATGGGTGCGAGGTGCATTCTCGCGATGTTGCCTAATTAAGGAAAGCGTTGTGGTGGCCAAGCCCCCCCTGGTCGACATGGAATAATACTTATGGGCTGTACCTCCGTACTGTGTTGTTGATCTGGCACATTTAGACGAGATACTGAAACTGAACCTCTTTTGAGCAATTTAATTATCCAACTACTTATGAAGAGAAACGACTTCAAAGATTTTAAAGACTGATACTTGGTAGGACCATCAACAGTATCTGTTGGAAATTGGGGAGAGCTTTGTCTGAAGTGTGAGTATGACAAATAAGGTTGCTAAGAAGAGAGCATGGATGAGCACTGGGAGTTTGATGTGGATCTGAAGATAGATGGGTGATTAATTGATCTGATAAGACAGAATAGTAAGATATGGTAATTTGTAGTAATGATCTACAATATGCAGCAGAAAACCATCCATTTACACCCTTATTCGCTCGCTTAAAACTAGGGCCGATTATATCAAACCTATCAACCACAGCCCATGGCATAACCTTCCTCAATAGCTAGTGACATCATAAAATTGTAGTTATTGATTTAGCCGAAGAAATATCTTTCGCTCAGTTTTCCCTCACATTTGATGGCAAATCAGGGAATGCGCGAGTCGGACTTGTAATTTTCACAGCATCTAACACAGCCTGACATCTATCATGCATACTGCCAACAAGTACTCTGAGTATTGTAACAAGATAGGACGTAGGAACGAGGCGTTGACAGACCTTGAGAGGGATGAGGAAAATGTATTGAAGATAACGAGTCAGAAGAGTAAATGGAGAAGGTTAATTGAATATGGTCCCAAGATACTCGGTGAGATGTAGAAAGGTGAAGACATATAAGTGTTGTCTAGTATACACACCTATATATGAGGAATTAAAGACGGCGTTTCTACCTGTACGTGGTGTCCCCTACAAACTTGGAGTTTATCTTCAGAGCCAACAGAAACACGCAATAGTTGGTCACAGAGGAAAATTCACCCAGATGAGTATCCGGAGGGTCGGATGGTGCAGTGGTACTCTGTCCGGGCCGTTCACCCAAGTTGATTCTGGGTAGCTTGGACACATGCCCCACTTGAGACAGGGGAAAGCTGGTTCGAATCCAGCAAGACCCTCACACCACATCTCTCGCGGTGAAATTAAATTCGTTGATTGACCAAAGTACACTTAGATTACTATGGGGTTTTCTCACTTTTCTCTGTGGTGGGTATTCACGGAAGAAGTTACGTGTCGTGAAAGTTAACTTCGTAGTAGTATCTACAAATGAAATCTGAGTATGAGTTCTGCAAGCGCCAGAACTGAGTCCCTCAAGAAAATTCGTGTCTTCCGAATACGCTTGCTTGGGCACCCAGGACGCGAAATCAGGGTAACGAAATTAATAAATAAAGATTAAAATTAACCTGGGATAGTCAAATATAGTCGTACTTCTACCCTTCAGGATCCCTATTCATTCACGCGGATCTTGGACGGCTTCGCATTACCATCACCAACCCCAGCACCCTTTCTACAAACAACTCCTACGACTATCACAGAGAGGTAGAGCGAAGAGCTCTACTAATCACAACAATCCAACAGGTGCGAACTTCACTTATAACAGGCTGTTGGCAAAAGTGGTTCGGTGCTGGTTAGGCCGTCTAGAGGCGGTAAGTTCGACCCCGGAATGACTTTTGGGGTATCACTGTGACTGCTCATAGAAAATGAGTATGGGAAGAATGGTAGAGAATTTCGTATCGAGGTTTTCCTCACGGTGTTTCTCATTAAGTTTTCCTTCGACTAGTGGCCTTCAAGTCATGATAAATAAGTTCCTATCTATTGGAGCCGAAGTAGAAGTTTGCTCAAACATTGGTCTTAGACATTGGTGTAAGCAAAATTCTGTCACCAGATGGACATTGATATGGATTGAAGGATCATATATTCTAGATATCATTCACGCGTATTTCCCTTCGGTACGTTAGCCTGGCCCACATCCAACGATAAAAAGTTCGTACATACACACATCTAGTTCTATTGTATCGAAGGTAACAGTTGTGTAATACAATTGTCTAAAGTTATTGTTTATTGCGCTAAATGTGAAATACCAATCGGCAATTAACCATTCACTAAATCTACATATCTCACCACCCCAAACAACTTTAGAGAGTCAATAATCACACGAGGATGCTGAAATAACAAAAACGGGAACCTGTCTCGAATATTCCATACAGTAAATCACGGTCCTTGTTTACTAAACGTATATGCTATCAGGGGCAATTAGTTTTACTTGCATGTAATATCGCAGGCCTAGATATTGTTACTAAACAGCGCTAGTTTCGTCTAGTTAGTAATAATTTAAAGGGCTGCAATCCTACATGCAAGTAAAACTAATTGCCCCTGATACCCTGTATAAAACGTGTTCCACAAGTGAATTGATCACACAAGTAAACGAGTCATAGGATGAAATAGGAAACCGGCTAGCTGTTTTTGGGAAAATATTCGGTGCGGGCAATAAAAAGTAGATTGCCCACATCAAATATTTTCCCAAAAAAAGCTAGCCGATTTCCTATTTCATCCTGTGACTCGTTTACTTGTGTGACCAGTTCACTTGTGAAACACGTTATACCGATTATTTGCTATTGTGGCTTAGTCTTAGTTTTTGACCAGACAACGCATGTGTTCTAATTATGTTAACTGAAAAAGTTTGAGGTGGTGAATGGCGTACGTTTAACAAAGATTAGGTGTGAATAAAAGCATAAAATTTTACTACATCAAAAATTTATCACTGAATTGAACGCTGACCATAAAGTCTTAGCCATTAAGATTGTTAGTGGTTGATGTTAATTTTACGCATCTTTGTAAATAATTATAAGCCTACGACATAAAAAATTAAAATCAACGACTAAAAATCTTTAGGGCTAAGATACTGTACGTGTAGTTTACACATTAAGGCCTTCCCAATTCGCATGTCAAAGATTCAATGTTAAACAATTTTGTATCACTTATTGTCTGAGACCTAAAATACAGTACACTGTCGTTATTAGAATATGGGGTAAGACTTTAACAAGGCTCCTCATTGGAGAATTCAAATGGATTGGCCAATGAGAGCCCTTGTTTAAGTCTTGCTCTACACTCTTATAACGAGAATATAACGAGAATGTACGGTATCTCAGCCCTAAAGATTGTTACTTACTGACATTAATCTTGTACGCCATCAACATCAACAATCGAATTGCGACGTACAAAGTTAGCGTCGGCTACAAACAATCTGAAGGGCTGAGACACTGTACCGTAACCAACATTTTACGTAAACTTCACGTAAAAAGTGTTTAAAGTGGGTAAATGGAACTTGGACAAGGGAAGATATGACATCCTATTCCATAGTTCCTTTTCTGAACGGATTCTAAACGTGCTAATAAATGTACCGGAGTAGAACCTGGATAAGCCGATAGTGGGTCAATGTTCAGTTATTGAAAATATTCATTATAATTTGACAGTTTATATTTCCAATACTTATCCATGCCCATAGAATGACATGTAGGGGTAAGTGTTGCAAAATCAAGTGAGAATAAATCGATAAATCTTAACAATAGTTAAATCGGGACTCACTATCGGCTCATCAACTTTCGACCGTAGTTCATGTAAAACTCCATGGCAGCCTTGATATAGCTGTAACAGTAATACAGTAAAACTTCTCTAACACGATAGTGGGTCCCGGCATAAGTGTTGGAAATATTCATTGGAATTCATCCATTTATATTTGCAATACTTGCCCCTGCACCCAAAATGACCTGTAAGTGTAAGTGTTGCAAATATAAAAGTGCAAGTTACAATGAATATTTTCAACACTTATGCCGGGACCCGCTATCGTGTTAGAGAAGTTTTACTGTAGTGCCTTAAGCCGCAGGGCATCTTGTTTTACACATAGTGGTACGGGGTAGCAGTAGTAGAGTTCATTAAAGCCTAAAATTAATTTTGTCTGTCAACGCCCTGCATTTTGTTTTCCCGACGCACAAAATTAATTTTGACCGTTGACAAGTTCTATCCCTGCTACACAGTATCCAATTATTTGGCTTACTGAGTGGTTAGCTCAATTCCTTGGCATAACTAGTGGCTTGGCAACCATAGTTGGCGACACCTTTTGACGAACCTCGTATCTTCTCCATCACATCAGAAAGGATTACACAGCAATCTATCCTCATGGCATTAAAGAGAATAAACAAGGAACTTAACGATATGGGCCGGTACGTTGAATCATTTCCGCACAATCTTCGTGGAGTAGAAATATGGATAAGAACAAGATTCAGGCGGGGTTGCATCAAAGACAAGAATAGCCTCACACAAAGAGCGACGACAGGATTTGGCTAACTAGTTGAATCTACAGTGACCCTCCTTCGTCATGCTCCGCTGGCCCTTCTGGAGACGGAGAAGATATGGTACGTTTTGTGTGAAATCAGAGACCAGACAGTGGTTATTCTTTTACACTGTGAAGAAATTCGAATGATAGAAGCTAACTAGAATCTCTATTTCTAGTTTCACTGGACCGCGACAATAATGGGTCCTGTGAGTACAAATCAATTCCTTCAAACATGAGATTTCCGAGGTGATAGACCAAAAAACTGACATCACTATTCAGCCAGACTCTCCATATTCAGGTGGCATATTCTTTCTCGCAATCCATTTCCCAACCGATTACCCATTCAAGCCTCCAAAGGTGAACTTCAATACTCGCATCTATCATCCGAACATCAACTCGAATGGCTCTATATGCCTAGATATCTTACGTGATCAGTGGTCTCCGGCCCTGACGATATCGAAAGGTAACAAACTCAGAAGTTCAAAAAATTGAGCATGGCTAATGAGTGGTTGTTAATCAGTTCTCCTATCCATTTGTTCAATGTTGACCGATCCAAATCCCGATGACCCGCTTGTACCCGAAATCGCTCATGTGTATAAGACAGATAGATGCCGATACGAAGCTACTGCTAGAGAATGGACGAATAAGTATACTCGTTAGAAGTAAATACCACAAACGCAGTCTGTTTCATCGGGTCATTTTTTCTGGTTCTATCTGAATATTGGCTAGCAATTGGCGATAATTTTTAACCTTTGTTCACACGAGTCTATTTCACACTGGTTGCTGGGATAGAGAGACTGTGATAAGATTAGAACCTGCTAGCGTTATAAATTATTTATCTGTGTGAAATAGTTCCAAGAAAAAATAAGCATTTCGCGTGGAGGTATCATCTGTTGTTTGTGCCTTTGAATAACTCAACCTCTTTAGTCTTGTCTAGTGCTGATCTTTGACTGCTCTTCGTGATCTAGCAACAGTAACGTTGTGATGAGCTATACCTTATTTTACTTTGTGGATGAAGTACTAAAAATTTTCAATTTGCGTACACTGAATTAAAAAAACCAGAGGACAAATCAATGAAGTACCAATTCGAACCAGGTTGGGAACAAATACATTATGTTTTAGCACGTAGCAGTAATTCACAAGAGTTGCCCTGATTCGATGCAACGAGTTAACTTACCCGTAACATTGTATGTGTAAGAACACTCACCAATATAATTGTTTTACGAAATTCGTCCGCTGACAATACTCACTAAAAAGAACTGTCCTTGAATTGTTGGTCTCAGTATCTAAAAGGAGAACTTGGAGTTTAGAAGCGAAATCAATGGCAATTTATCCTCACTGACAAGGAAAGTAAAATCTCGTCCTTGTCCATCGATTCAATTAGGAAACTTATTCTACTGGATAAATTGACCAAGGACAATTACATGATTGACATGCACAGCTAAATGGAGAAAACTAGATATAATGTATCTGCCGATACCCTACTACATTAGCAGCCTGTACCGACACGGAGGAATACATTGCATTTCGAAGTTGCACGTCCGTCAAAGTGTGATGGCGCACGGATAAAAAAATTAGCACAGGGGTGAGAGCCTGCGTTAACATTAAGTTATATTTTACATATCAATCAAGTAGCGAACTTGCGTTGGAGAAAGTATGGCATACGAGATTTCATTGTGTCGTCAAAGAATGTGTCAGGGTTAATCCTGAATGCTACAGCAGGTTGTACTGTGCAAAAAAAAGCTGATTCTCTCACCTAAAGCCATTCAAAAAATCAATCCCGAGCTCATGAAACGTCACCGACGAGTTTGCCTTGTGCGAATATAACAACAGCATAACTTTTCAATCTTCTCGAATGCAAAACTGAATTCACAGATACGTGACATGGCTTCACTCGGGATAGCGAGGTGTGGTATACACTTGGATATCGAATACGAATATACATGTGTGTCATTGACCACAAATCTCAGTTGAGAAATTTTGTCGAATTAAGTTGTTGAGCAACCATCACTTCCAAGAGCGATTTGTGCCCGCTCTATAACACCTCGAAATTACCAGGGTGGTTATGATTGATATCTCCGAGGTCGAAAACTTGAGACTGCTAAGACATCTAGTGGCTTGAGTTGACAAATATCAGAGAGCAGTATGGCCAAATATATCCTAGTGCTAGCCAAATACCCTTTTAGGATACTCACTGGCCACTGATGAGGTTGTCCCTCTGGAGTTGACCCTCTCCCACGCCCAACCTGGATTCACTTGATCCTTGCTCAGTCAAGTGAATGATTAGTAATCCTCCGCAGTCAGTTACTTAATGCGCTTTAGAAACAGCAATTCTTATTTTCCAGGAATCATCATTACTAACTTGACGAGGGTCCAGAATAGTATACAACATAGATAAGAAGCGAATATATCGGATTCAATTCTTATCTTGGCCGAAGAAAAATCTCTGAAGTAGACGCCCCAAGTTCCTCATGTGGATACCCCTCCCAAATTGTGAAGCATAAGATCATGGCTTGCCCGCGATATTCAAAAGGAGGTATTGAAGTGTGGAGGAAAGCAAAACAAAGATCCTTCAAGGCGATGATGAATAACCGGGAATATTTTGCCAGAATAATTCAATGGATTCTCACAGAAATATAGCATTAAAAGTTGCGCATCATAGGAGTTGTTGAAGCCACCATAGAAGCAAGGAAAAGGAGACCAGAAAGGTGAGAAGTAAGATCAAAAGAGTAGGAAAGGGGTTCATAAGCGACTATACAGCATTTACCGCGCTTTCTGAAGATAAGTCTTCCACTAATTTAAAAACAAAGGAACAAGACAGGAAGAAATAGTGGACTTTCAATGAAAGGTTTCCTTCTTTCACGCACAATAGGTATAGATGCTTGCGTGGGCCATGAAAGGCATTACATCAGAAAAATGAGATTAAATTCAAAAACATCATTGCTATTAAAAGCATCGACCTTAAAGCAACACTTTCTCAACCATCTAAAGCTCAGCTTCAAATCTCAATGTCGTAGATAGTGCAGGTCTTGACAATCTCAAAATAATTTTTATATGAAGCCAATCATGAGTACGCACCCTGAAATTATGATATGAATGATTCCGGGCATGCTCGGACACCTAGATAGCGGTCGCTTTCATGCATTAACCACACTAAAATGTTTGAAGATTCAACCACAAGACCTCCACGATTAAAGTTTAACTGTTCGGGGCTCTACAAGGAAAGAAATCTCGATAATTTTCAATGGTTTTTATTTCTTATTTTCCGATCTACAGCTGCGCTGGCACGATGCGCATAATTTTTTTCACGGAAGACTGAACTATTTCCACGTGAATAAATTTTCGATTTTCATCTAGGTGCAGAATGTTCTGGCCAGACCCATTACGGTCGTTTTCTAATTAAGCCTCAAACAAACTTTTCTCCACGTTAGTAACTGCTAGTTAAGCACGAGTTACTCAAAATGCTGTGACTGATTTTTTGATGGAGTCTCCCGCTATGGGAAACCTTTGCGTGTGTTTAAGATAAAGATGGTCCCTCAACTTGACATTAATCTTGCAGGCGAGTTGAAATTGGATACCGACAGAGTTGGGTATTATTTCAAGGAATCTAGATCTGAGTAAATCTTTTTCTGAGATCCGCTTCTGTGGGGATTATACTTCACCTTCTAGATCGTACGCCATAAATTAGATACCTTACAACTTGCCTGAAGTATTCTCTCACCGAAGCTATCCCGCGTAGCACAGTTATAAGCTCTAGAAATGGCCATTTCATCAGTAGTTTCTCGACATTGAGAGCAGAGAGTATCGGGGACGGCGAACTTTCTGGCTCAGATCAAAGATTCCTTCGCATCGCAACCTGCTTCTTGAATTTCGCAATTTCACGGGTTCTATGGGTTTCCAGAGTGATCTTTGATCAGCCCTTTTCGTCTTCTCCTCTTTTCAAGTTCTACTCAAGTTGGTACTAGTTGGCCCGGGCGGTATAGAGTACTTGGTTTCTATTTGATCCCATATTTCGAAGGGAAGTGAAGGTGATTGAGGCATGGAAGTTGAATGCATCAAGTTGCGTTGTATCAAGTGATGCTATGGTTTGACTTTTGTATGAGGAGATCTCATCATTGATTGATTAACTAATGATTTTCTTCTCATATCCATCTATTCATGCTCACGTCACGATCATGTCGCTGGACATAAGCTGAGGTTCAATTAGAATGCGAATGATTCTTTACGTCATGAGATTATCCATTCATCAAATATTATAGTGGGAAGAGAAAATAGAGCGAAAATGCCCGAAGGAAGCTAAAATTGATTAGAATCCCTATAATAGTCAATCCCCTCTACAACCCTGGGATGTGCTCTATAAATTATTCATAAAGGTTTGATCCGCCTCTACACTGGTTCAAAATAAATGTCCTAACAAAACACTTGCCTCTTACAATTTCGACAGATGACTCACTCGCCGTGATGACTGACACATAGTTACAGCCGAAACTTGCTGTAACAGAAGTGCGCCTGGTCAAATTATTGAAAAGATTAATTGAAAATTTACCTTTTATATTTGCAGTACTTGCCAATGCACGCAAAATGGCTTGTAGGGGTGAGTGTTGCTAAACAAGTACTAGCAATTCAATACATTTTAACAGTAACCAAACCAACGACCCACTGTGAGTTTTAACAGGCTCTACACTACGGTATGGGAAATCGAAGGTCCCTGTAGTCCCCTTCGATTGTAATTTTTGTCCCTAATTCCATGAAACTTTGTATAATATTAGGGACAAAAATAATAACCGTATGTGACTACAGGAACCTCCGATTTCCCATACTATAGTGTACTGTGGAAATTGCGCAGGGTCTATTAGTCCCAGCCATATCCACCCAAAATCATTGTCAATGGTATGTGATAACTGAAACTTCAGTCAAGAAAGAATGTGAAATGATGACTGAAATGAAGAATCGCACTTCTAAGGATTTAGAAACTTTTATGTGAAAGAGTTCATTGACCTTTTTTCTGGTTTTTTTATCTGAATACATGAATTGACATTAATATGTCTAAAAATCGCCCGCTCTTGCCAAACACATTCAATCTTCTTGTTAGAAACAACGCGTTACAGAGCATCGTGACGTTGTGTATACAATTCGCCTCTGACGTCATACACGACCACGACTAAACTCGGTTTAATCAGGAAACACGTGACCCTTTTCATGAAACAATTGATGGAATCCTCACATATCTTTTACACTTACTCGTAAGTCATACTGATCATGTACTTGAATGCAGTCACAAAAATGGTCCATATAGCGGCTCTTCATTGCAATATCTGCTTAACGGATTCAAAAACGACACACATTAGTCGCAGCAGCGAGGGCTTTATGTTGTGGTTAGTGATATAGTCGTCCCTCTCTAACTCGATAGTGGGTCCCGGTATAAGTGTTGAAAATATTGATTAGAATTCAACCATTTACATTTGCAATACTTACCCCTGCACACAAAATGATCTGTAAGGGTAAGTGTTGCAAATGTAGATGTCCAAGTTACAATGAATATTTTCAACACTTATACCGGGACCCACTATCGAGTTAGAGAGGGACGACTGTATTAGTGTTTGATTAGTGCAGACACAAGGTAACAAGGGCATGACCTCATACACACCTTGTACCCTGTATGCATTGACGAGCAGGCTGAACAGTCGGGGATGTCAAGTCATGTACTCTATTGCAGGGGTAAATAGTGAAGGAAACCCCTGAATGCCAAGATCTGACAGGGATTATACAATATGCCATTGGCTGCAATATTTTGACCATACCAAATCCGACAATAGCTGAACCTTATTTGTATGGGAAATTTTGCGTGATAAAAGAAGTGTAGGAGATCCCTGTAACTCGTTGAAATGATGATATTTTATTCAAAAGTGCTAGCTTTTATCAAGTATTAAATACATTTTTACCAATAATTAAGCATCATTAATAAGGAATCGAACCTCCTCTTGCTCTGATGACTGCCTGGCACCTTTCTGGCATGCTCTCTACAAGCGTAGCCAGTTGCTCCTGAGAAATTGACTCCCATGCCTCTAGGACTGCATTACGAAGCACTTCCTCAGATGGATTACCAGAATCAAATTCTGGGTGGTGCTCTTCAATATGGGATTTCATCATATCCCACACTGACTCAATTGGATTCAGGTCTGGGGAATATGACGGCCAGACTATGAAATCTACCCCCCTTGATGACAGCTCTCTTTTCGTACGTTGAGCAGAATGGGCAGGAGCACCATCCTGCATAAAGAGAAGAGGGCCGTGAGAGTCAATTGGTTGTGTTGCCGCGTGGATTAAAGGAACAATCCTCAGGCAGTAACTCTCCGCTTTTATAGTCCCCCAATCCCTACTCCAGAAGAGGGCAAGGCCCTTCTGGTTCCCATAAAAGGAGCCCCAGAACATCCAACCACGCTTTCGAGGACCTTTTCGAACCAGGCAAGTGTGATAATATGTCTCCTCGGGCTAAAAAATTAGATTAATGCAGTTGATACATGGCTGAGATCTGGACTCACCTTCCTCGAAACCCATACTCTTGTGTGACGTTCACCAGTGACCCAAGTCTCATCAGACCAAAGAATTTGGGACCACTGTTCAGGTGTCCAAGAAGAGTGTTCTTCCGCCCACTCTAATCTTTTCCTCATATGTGCAGGCGTTAGAGTAGGCTTCGCTTGAGCAATGCAACGCTTGAACCCTCTTCTCTCAAGAGCACTTTTGATTGCGATTTGGCCACAATTCCAGTGGGAAAACTTAGCAGCAAGCTCCAGGTGGCTCATCTGGCGGGCCTCACTTGAAGACGTGACAAACTCTTCAAGCTCAACTTCCTGCTGAGCGTTCAAGGCGTGGGGTCGGCCATTTCGCTTTTTGGGCGTCAGACATTGCCTTGCAAGGGCATATTGTACCCTTCTTTCGGTGATACCGAGTTGATTACCGATGGCGAGATGAGTAAAACCAAGGCCACGTAACGTGTATATCTGGACTCGCTGATCCCTAGAAAGCTGGCTCCGTGATCTTGGAGTAGTGGGAGATGCTGGGGTGCTCATTTTTCTTCGCAGTTTATCGTGAGGATATAGGTTATTCGATATGTCGTGTCAACCGATTTAGTGTGGTACGAGGATGCTGTGCAACTATCGAACATACTCTGATACTACGGTATTAATCGTGTATAGGCGCTAAAATTCGACTTTTACAGGGTATATAGGCTTTTACTAACTTGAATTAGCATGACGATAAGTAGATCTCCCCACCTAAACTTTAAATTTGTATGGCAAAAATTTCACAACGAAATATTCGTTGGTTTTGCTTTTTTGGTCCATTATAGCCCTCTATTCACTTTTTAATTCATTAATACATTTCATAAATAAATTATACTTCTATCTAGCTAATAATTTACATATCCGCCTTCAGCTTCGTAAACGGCTCTGATTCTTCGGGGCATCGAATCTATCAGTTTCTCCAAGTCATCCCCATTAAACCCCAGATCCCACGCCTCGTTCACTATTTGACGAAGATGCCCTTGACTCCGCTGCCCCCTTGATCCAACGCTGGATAAAGACGCTCCATGTACGCTTTCATATAACTCCACAAAGTTTCTATCGGATTTAAATCAGGAGAATATGGCGGCCACTCCATTAGAGAAATATTCCTCCTTTCAAACTCACGCATAGTTTGCCTCGACTTGTGAGGAAGGGCGTTGTCCTGCATCACATCTAGTCCTGGTTCCCGAAAGACCGCACTCTCTATGAGAGGCACTATCCTCTCGCAGTAACTGGCCGCAGTGATATGGCCCCACTCCTTCTCCCAAATCAGGCAAGGCCCCTTCTGTCGTCCAAAGAAAGATCCCCAGAACATCCACCCAACTCTCCTCCGCGTCTTGGCTAGGACACAGGTATCTTCGTACTCTTCCCCAATCTTTGACTTAAACTTAGCTCAAGGGAACTCTAAATCTTAGGAGCCTTTAAGGGACTACTGACCTTTCTTGTGACCCAACGATCACTTTGCCGACCATTCATAGCCCAAGTCTCGTCGGACCAGAGGACTCTCATCCAATGTTCCTTCCGCCAGTGGAGATGTATTCTGGCAAACTCATATCTCTTCAGTTTGTTGACTGAAGAGATAGGAGGTTTTAATCGTGCAATCCTGCGTGCATATCCCCTCTTTGCCAGTTCACGTCGGATCACATTCTCGCTCACACCAAAGTGCCGACATATAAAATGTGCAAGTTGGAAAAATGACATCCGACGATTTTCCGATGATAAACAGACGAAAAATTCTATTTCATCGACCTGGGAACTACTTAGAATAGGTGGCCTACCACTGGAGTACTGAGGCTCGGTATTTTCAACGCTCATGGTGTATTGTACCTGTCGCCATGTAATCCCAAGGCGTTGAGAGATTTTGACGTAACTGTGTCCCTCACTGGCCAAGGTTCTAACCTGCACATGTTACTCTCTTAACCTTATCAATTTGTAGATTTCAGACTTACTTGAATACGTTGAGTTTGTGTTAGGCGTTTTGCATAAGTAGGAGATGCTGATGATGGAGAAGGTTGTTGAGGTGAATCCATCTTTGCGGCAATCTAGTACAGTAAATTAAAATCTTCTAAAGTAGTTGACTTAAGGTTCAGATGCACTCACATGAAGTAAAAATTAGATAGATGAATGAAATAAAAGTATGCCGTTGAGCAAAATAATAGTAAATAGCTGACAATGATTTAAACGAAACGACCTCAGGTGTGCGCGAGTGAAGAAAGGTGCAGGCATGAAGGTGGGCGTTGGACTTCATATACAGATGCATATCTCTTATGCCTTAGGCCATAAGATTTTAAAATTTGAAGCTAACAGGGATACTGTGGATCTATCGTGAGGTAACCTGGAATATCACCACTTTATCTCCACTTTATCCCCGCTTTAACCCCTGTACCCTATAAGAAGCGGATCAACGAACAATACCCTATCATGAGAGTAAGAGAGAAGGTTCAAGGAAGAAGGAATGCCTCGGTTGCCTTATTGCCTTAGTCTAGCCATTTTTGTAGCGCTAAAGTCGGAATGTCAGGGATAGCCCATGTAAATTACACAGAATGTGGGGCTACACTTCTTACCCCTGTAATAGAGTATACCGAGACACACAGACCGAGTCGTATATGCCGAGAACGACGAGTCATGTGGTATGCAAGAAGCGTAACCTGTGCGTAAAGGACTCGAGATAGAGTCTCCAACTCTATGAATAGAATCTGAAATCTGGGGTGCTAACTATTACTAGTGTATATAAAGAAAGTGCACCATCAAGATAGAAGTGATAAGTGAAAGTAATATATCATGCCTTATACATTCTTCTCCATCCATTATTGTTCTATCCTTACCTTCAAGGATCATTATTCAAACTCGCAAGTTAACACATCGCACTGCTCCCTCATAACTGTAACACTTTAGGACAATGTTAGCCAGTAACATCTACATACCGAGACCTAATATAGGGTTTGACAGGCTCTATTGTATGGACTTTTATTCCGTTCCTTACACACTGGGGTCTTCTAGCACAGCTTGAGTGGCGGTATAGGTTGCCGGAGGTCTAGGAGGCCTATTATATGACATTGAAAGCGCTTTCATGCCATAGTATTCGTTTCCACGACGACTTTATGAAAGGTTCCTGGATGTTTTGTGGAAGACTAAGCCTATTCATGGCATTGAGGACGCACGTTATATTCTGGAACAATACGAAGGCTTCCTTACTCAAAGTGGCAACTACAGAAGTAATTAACAGGAGAATTTTCGCCAGCGAAACCTCAGCACTTGTCGGACAAGTACCAGTAGCTGATGTGAAGGGTAACTGGCATCGGTCACTGCACGACAAGCGAGTGCCACAAACTGTATATGTTCTATGTAGTTACAAATGTACGAGGGAATGGGCTATTTTATCCCTCCTCTATCACTAACTCCTTGATATGCCAAACTCGTATACATGAAGTCATACCCATGAACTCGTACTCATAACCCGTACAAACCAACTCGTATACATGCTCTTATTCCTGCGCTCGTACACTCCTCACTTAGTCCCTCTGGCTATTTCTAACTCGCAACCGAAGGACTAAGTGCAACCCCTTTCCTTAGCGTGGACTATCTGCATAAACCTGCAACCTTGTGCATAAAGCATAACCAAGACCAGCACTGTATAACTATACATATTTAACGGCGTATAGTTATTCCTTGATTAGGGCAGACTGGGCTTAGTCACCAGACCAGTCATACATCCAAGGCGCAGCCCATAACAGCTAAGAATACGATATTGGAGGGAGAGGAGGCGCCTGTAATAGTGTAGAGAGTAGAGCCTGGGGATTTATCGTCAACGACAATCAGAGTAGATCTCGTTCATCTCTGTGATCTGGAAAATTAGATAATTCTAGGTTTCCCATCACAAGTAGATTATTGTTCGTGGTTGCGAGAAGCAGGTGTCACAGAAATTCTAATGTCACCTCACATGACAACCAGACGACCAGAAATTTGTGCCAACTATGTAGGAAAGATGATAGGTCCAGGAGGGTTAACCACAACTGGCCATCGGAGATTTATGTAAACTCGATCTTTGAAAGTACAATGATAATTCCTCTTGCTCTTCTGCGATTCATGACATAAAGGACCATCGTCGTCTAACGTGATCATAAACAGATTGTTGTTCGCTGAAAACCAGGGTCAGGCTGCGTACCAGCACCTAGCGCTATTTGGAATAGATGACTCAGTTACCAATAATGCGGTAGCAACCTACTTGGATTTAAAAATTTGGTATATGTTATCCTAAGTCTACATCATTAAAAACAACACTGAATGAGGGGCTGGTTACGGAATGATAAATTCAGGGACTTGTGATTGATTTGCCCTACATACCTTTAGCCCAGGCTTTGATATTGAGCGCGATTGCGAGTCATGTCTCACATATGGTGCCCTTTCCTCTCTTTCCCCGGAATTCGTGCTGTCCGAGGATTCAGCAACTATTTTGTTCGACCGTCGATGTCGAGGAAAGGTATCAAGGAATGCGCCCTTCAATATATTTTTCTCAAAGAGCTCAGCGATTCTCTCTAGAGGTATGTTAGTGGTCTCTGGAACGCATACCAATACATAAAAAAATCCCAAGACGCTACACATGCCAAAAAAAATGAAAGTACCAGGGGTACTACGGATCAACATGGTCGGGACAGCGCGAGCAATAACGAAATTAACCAACCACTCTACCATCAGCCCAAGCGCTAGTGTGAGTGAGCGGAGGTGGTTGGGCGAGCATTCAGAAGCCAGGACATATGGGATAATACCCCATCCAAGAGAAAAAAATACAACAAAGGTGTAAATACAAACAATAGCAAATTTATCCGAACCACTGATACCATCAGTAGCAGGTAAGGCAGCGTGTATCCCAATATAGAACATCGAAAAAGCCTGTCCAGCTGATCCAATCATAAGACTATATTTGCGACCTATCTGCTCAGTAGCCAGCATCAAAGTAAGCATGGTCATTACTACTTTTAATACACCATATATACCAGTCGCAAAGAGTTGGGATGAATTTCCTGTGAGCCCAATTGAAGAAAATATCTGAGGCGCGTAATAATTCAGAGAATTTGTGCCACTCCACTGCTGCAAAAAGAAGAGAATGGGCCCAAGGCTAACTCGATAAAAGTTACTGCGGGTTGCACATGTCACCTTCAACTGCTGCAAGAAGGAAAGTTTTTCCCGGCCGTGAAAATCAGCAATAATTTCTTGCATCTCCATCTTGACTTCATCTTCTGTGACAAGATTCCCACGCACATGCCGTAAGGTTTCCTGGGCTTCGGTTTCCCTACCTTTCTCA
The DNA here is from genome assembly GCA_028751805.1 of Podosphaera xanthii. Lineage (NCBI taxonomy): Eukaryota > Fungi > Ascomycota > Leotiomycetes > Helotiales > Erysiphaceae > Podosphaera > Podosphaera xanthii. Next base: position 6,590,355 of record JAPWIX010000006.1, read on the forward strand.
ACTTGCCATCTAGGTGACTCACTTTGGGTCGATAGACTAATAAGGAGAAGAAAGCCCGGAATTAATTGTAATGCGAATGGAATTCGCCATTCATAGTCAGTTCCAGCAACCGAAGATGATACCATGCCGTAGTTCACAAAAAAAGATATCATGATACCAGTGCTAGAAATATCAGGAGATCATTTTATCTTTAAACTCAGGATAAAAAGAAACTCACACATTAAAAAGTTGCATGGTCCCGATGCAGCGCCCCCGTATCTCCTTATTGGCGTTTTCTCCGATATAAATGGGCACAACAGCACTCAAAATCCCAACGCCGAACCCTCCAACTGCTCTTCCCAAGTAGAGCAGAGATAAACTTGTAGTGTGGATCCCAGAACATGTTTGAATTATTGAGCCCATCAGAAAAAAAATTCCACCATAGATTAGTGCTTTTTTTCGGCCGAAGTGATCGGAGAGATAGAATGAAATCATAGCACCAAAGAAACATCCGGCTTGGAGGACCGAAACGATATTTCCTGATACATTGCTGAAGTTTCGTTTCTCTTCTGGCGTTGTATTCGCTAAGCCAAATGACTTTTGGAATGACTTCATGGTCAGGACGCCGCCAATCAAGCCAGTATCCCATCCAAATACCATGCCACCAAAAGAGGCAATAATAGTGAGAAGATACGTATTTTGATATTTTTTAAGGTTATTCCACGCATCGTTGAGCCATGAATGAATTTCAGCCATACTTCATCAGTGAGTAAGGATGGATATCGAGATAAAGCAGAAAACTGAAAATATTGGTGTTGGAATCATGGATAGGGATACACATCAGTTATAACCAAGATGCGGTAACAGTCGTCGACTCGAACATTATAGATCTCTCCCACTCGGGCGGGTGGCTCGTTTCACTTCATTTGCAAAATTTGTTGAGTGGGCTGAGAAGCTTACCATGGTATGCTCGAACAAGTAAGGAATAGCACGGGGCTCCCCGGGTAACATCTCAGCCACATGACTTACCAAAACAAGTACCACTCCGTGTACACTATATGAACTACCATAGCATCTAGCTTGAATACCAAGAGCGATTGAATATTACCAACCAGTACCCTTGCCCTTGTCCATGTAAATACTGTAAGCCTTCATTGAACATGCGCCCAGTTTCTCGGTGCAATCTGCCATTGCTTTAGGATCCAACGAGGCGGTGGTAAAAATGATTGAGAGTTCAAAATGTTTGGTAGCCCGATACATGGATGTATAGGGCTGCAGGGGTGCCTTTTTCTCGGTGATCGACATGAAATAGTGGGGATGCAGTACAATCTCGCTATAACAATGTGGGGCAAAACTTAACCAAAGCTCCCGATTGGAGGATTCAATTGAATGGGCCAATAAGAACCCTTGGTTAAGTTTTGCCCCACATTGTTATAGCGAGATTGTACTGTATATACCAACTTTATTCAGAGATTTTACAGTGTTACCACCTTCAAGTTTGTTAATTCGCATAAATGACAGGCAGTAGAGTGGGTTTTCTTGAAAATCATTTGCTCATTAGGAAACGATCATACCTCTTCACCGAGATAGCCTGGAAACACTTTACCGCATTCGGTATAATAAACCTTGCAATAGCTCCGTTGAAAGGAGATTTTTCTTGGCGCCCAAATTTTGTTAAACCCTATACAAGTCCGAATCTTTCTCATCAAAACTCTTCTAAACTGATCTGAGATACCGTACATTTAGAAGTAGGACAAAGTTTAACGTAAAAAATACACCGATACGAAGTAGAACTTCTTTTCGTTTCTCTAACAGCCTGATATCTTGCAGGCATGCCGGCAACAAGTCGACCGAGTTCGTCACATGAGATTGCTGTTATGCAGAAGAAGCATGAAGTTTATTCTGTTTACAACGAAGCTATAATTACGAAGTATCATGTGACTGTATGTCACGTGTACAATGAGGCCATCCATTACACCCCCCCTGAAACTCAATGCTTTAAATCAATATTGATTTGACTACAGAATGTTGTGTGTCTCATACGTTGCAGCACTTTTGTTAAGCCATCAGCTTTGCACAGATCAGTCGGCGTGTATTTCAATTTGATAATGCCGTTGATTATCGATTCTCGAACGGGGGATTGCCGCATGAGAAAGTGTCGATTTCTGGCAGAAATTTCATCAGAGTTAGCCGTAATCATAGCAGCAGTATTATCGATTTTAGTAATAATAGGTTGATGCGTTAGTTGGAATAATTCTTCGTAGAGCGGTTGAAGCTATTGTGCTGCAATGGCTAACTTAGTCAGAGCATCATACTCTGCTTCATAAGTACTTTGAGCAGTGATTGTCTGTTTCTTTGACCACCATGCATTTGGGGTTCCACTGACGGAAAAGATAATACCTGAAGTCCCTTTAGGGGATGATATATTTCCCCAGCTAATGTCTGAAGAGGCGGTGAGTACTGGCTTGACGCGTTTAGGGAACAAGAGAGCTGCTGATTTTGTTCGGGACATGCAACGTATTAAGTGTTTTAGCGATAGTAACGCGTTTTGGGAAGGATTACGAACGTAACGGCAAAGACGATTAACAGCATACTGAATATCAGGCCGTGTGATGTTAGCTATGTGTAAAAGTATGCCGACAGCAGAACGATATTTGGCTGTGTCAGATGTGGAACCCAGATTTTCGATGTCGCGATCAATTAGGTTGTCGTCAGATATGGGCGTTGCTGCACCTCTACATTGATTCATGTCCATTTCTTCACAGAGCACTTCAATTTTATCTTGTTGATGTATGCGTATACCGTCATTATTTCTTTCGATATTGATGCCAAGAAATCTTGTCATATTACCTAGGTCTTAATTTGAAAGCTTTGGCTAGTTCCATGATTGACTTCTCAATTTGATGATTGGACGCGGATACAATTATGAAATCATCAACGTATGTAGAGATGAGGGCATTTTCTTGGCGAAATACGTTCGTGTCAGCTATAAGTGGTTTAAACCCCATTTGGTCGAGGGTTCGTCAAAGTTTGAGCTGCCAACGTTTTGGTGCTGTTTTCAATCCATAGATTGCTTTGTGCAGTTTGCAAACTAGATTTCCTGGAATTTCACGACCGTGAGGCTGCTCAATATATAACGGACGATCAATTTCTGCGTGAAGAAATGCAGTCGTAATATCTACATGACGAATATAGAGGTTATTGATGGTTGCGAGGGCTAGCAGCATGCGCATGGTTGTTGGAGGTAGTACGTCAGTATACGAGTCGTCCGCAAATGGTTCTGAAAATCCGCGAGCACACCATCTTGCCTTAAGTTGTCCATCGGGTTTTTCCTTCAGAGTCCATTTGCCGGTCATTACTTATCCATTTGCTTCTGAGCGTAGTACAAGTGTCCAAACATTATTGCGATTCATATTATCGATTCTTTATCGATAGTCTCATTCCAGTCAGACCCTCTAGGTCCAGATAGTGCAGTTTCGATTATACGTCGTCTACTAGCGTTAACGGCCAGAATTTGTTTTCTGAGTGGAAACGAATTTCGTGAACACGGACATCACGTCGAACGATAGTTCGGTTAGTGGATGGATTTAGAATTATATGACCTCCAGTAAACTCCGTACCGACATAGACACCTTTAATTTTTGAGTTGATCTTATGAGGATCAGGCTCAAGCCAGAAAGCACGACAGCCAAAGGGATGGAGAATATCAATACTAGGCATCTTTTGGAAGACGGCATAGTATGGGGAGCGTTGAGCTACACTATTAGGGGTGATATTTAGTAGATTGATGGCGGCAGTCAGAATTATCGGCCAAAGACTCAATTGAATACCTGATTATAGGTGAAGCGCACGCATCATATCAATGACAGTACGCACATTCCTTTCCACAATTCCGTTTTGTTCTGGCGCATGCGAAGACGACTTATGCCAATCGATCCCACGCGAAAGTAAGGTTTCTTGAAGTTCAGAGTTGGAGAATTCGGTCCCCATGTCAGTATGTATACGTTATGGGACTTTGTTAAATTTTGTTGTTAGATGTTCAAGAAGATATCGAATTTGAGTGGGCACTGTTTTCTTTGAATATACTGGCCATGCCCATGTATATGATGTGAACTCATCGACTACGAGAAGAAACCATGTTGCACTGGGCACAGATTTATCTGTAGTTGTGGGAGATAGAGATTTTTGGCCCCCAACTAAGTCCATGTGAAGGGCTTCAGCAAATGAGGAAGCACTACGTGAGGTTCCATGTCCTTTGCATTTCGTGGTTTTGGATTTTGCGCAGATTTCACATTCCATGGGAAACTTACGTTCTTTGATACCAGCAAACATTAATGCATCACTTTGGGCCTTTTTACCAGGATGCCCGAGTATGCTGTGCCAGTCTCGATTTACGGAATATGCGCTAGGCAATTCTAAACTCGGAGAACACGGTTTATAGATGAGACTTCCGGATACACATCGAAATACGGAGCAGATTGTACCATCCGGACGGATAAGCTCGACATCACGTTAGTTTGACGGCCATCTTATTGAGAATCCTTGTTTCTCAAGCTGTAAAGTTGAACGAATGCGGTGTGTTTGACCTGGCATGTGTATAGCACCTTTCAACAGCTCTGTTTTATTGTCAATTATCGAAAAGATAAGATCAACACATCCAGGAGTAGCTACTTGACTACCCCCAGCTACGCGAACAGTTTTGGAATAGTTGAGATAGGGATAAAAGTCCATTTTATTACCGGAAACATAAAAATCTGCAGCTATATCTAATTGAAATGAAGTGTCCTCTACACTGTTGCATAGGGACATGACATTTTTCTTCCTGCTATTATCGTTATCGTGACAAGAGATATCTTTTCCTTCCCTTTTCTTCTTTCTACACTCATTTTCATTGTGTCCTTTAATACCACAAAAGTTACATCTGATCGTATTAGTTCCGGATGATAACCGTTTAGACGAGGCCATGGATGTCCATTTAAGACACTCCGTGATCATGTCAGCAAAGGGAAGATCTCGACATCGTCTGGCAAGATCTGGCTGTAAACGACTAATGTGAAATAGAAAGAGGTATTTCATATGATGCTCAACATCAGTTGTGATTGTCATGTGTTCCCTAAGATCCTGAAAGCGTTTCTGCTACTCTTTCATAAATGCTTGAACAGATATGTTGTTCTGGGGTTGGAAATTCCTGAAGCGATTAGCGACGTTCATCAGATTAGTTTACCTGTGTGCGAGAGATAAGCCTGATATTGTCGTGAGTATAGTAAGGGGAGAGTCACGCGGGGCTGTTTTTATGTTGGGGGCAGCTTCTTTGAGCTTAAGCGACCACCGAGATGTCCACAGTATTGTAGCCCTATTCGTTGGTGGGTCATTGAGGAAAACAGCCGATGTCTCAGTAAGCAGTAGAATTCGTTGTAAAGACTCGCACCAATGGGACCAGTTTGAAGATTTGAGGACTGGAAGGGGCACAATATTTTCAATACTGTGTAAGCGATCTGATAGAACGTGTATTTCAGTATTTTTGAATGACTGGTTCACGGAGGTTTTAACGTCCTCGGCCGTCGCGAAGATAATTCCGTTGACACAGATAGTTTTGACGTGAGTTTCTTTTGACCCGAGATCAGATTGTGTAGAAATTGCCTCCGGCGAGGGCTTCAATTCAGGGGGTGACATCATGTAGGTGTGCGCGAGTTGCTACGTGTCGCTGCTAAACGCGAAGACGGAAGCACGACATTTGATGTCATTCGATTAATGTAAGATGAAGACGGACGCTGTAGACTGCAGTGGAAGTCACAAAGGGCCATAACCTGTTATGCAGAAGGAGCATGAAGTTGATTATGTTTACAACGAAGCTATAAATACAAAGTATCATGTGACTTTGTGTCACGTGTATATTGAGGCCATTCATTACAATTGCCTATCTTATGGCTCTTCATCACCTTCCATTACACATCCCCAACACTACATATCTTTCATCTACCCAATTTTCACTTTCTCATTATATCTACGCTCCAATCCGCTCTCTTTGAGCTATGGCGGGTGCCGACAGGGATGTCGACATGTCGCCACCGACGACGCCAATGCGTATATCGTCTGCCTTATCCTCTCTAACATCCACTCCTACTCAGAAATCGAGAACGCTTCGTTTTGCAGATATAGCTCCTGCTCCGCATGCAAGGTCCCGCTCAGAGACTCCGTATAGCCCAGGGGATCCTTTCATAGCTTCTGACAAAATTAGCTCTAAAAAGATTAGTGGAAATATTACTAAGGCCACGGAAATAGCTTTTGACAAAGAGCGTTTAGCTATAGCAGAAAGAGAACAAATCGCCGAGGAATATGCCAGAGCACTGGATGAAGCGACTAGCTGTATACAACAGCTTGGACTTGGCAAAGCCATAGGTCAACTTGAGGAAGCATTATCTCAAGTAATTAAACGCTTTGCTCATGGAGAAAATCTTCTTAACAATGATGCTGGTCGAGCTGGACTAGCGAACTCAATTTACGGTAGATCACAGGGTAATGCTAAAACAACAAAGCTCTCCTATGCAGATGCAACAAAGACCCAATTGCCTTACAAATTTGGAGCAAATCTTCCACCAAAGCCAAGCACTCCAGCACTCGGAAACTCAACAAATGCTCGTAAACCAGACAACAGGATATTTGTCCGCCTTCCTGAAGATCACCCCACTCGCGACCACCACGTTCACGCTATCAAAACGGCTCTTGTCAACAAACTAGGCCTTGAAGGTCCTACAGTGAAAACTATTCAGAAAGTGAAATCTGGACTGGCTATAGTCCTGACTGATGGAAAACACGCAGATCAACTTCTGGAAAAAGCACAAACAATAACCGCAATTATAGGTGGAAAAGTTGAAAAGGCAGAAGAATGGTTTACATATGTGGTGGACCACGTTCCCCGTACATTGACATCTTTGGATGGCAAATCTTGGGATGTCACAGAAGAGATGGCGCGAGAAGAAGTACAATTGATAACTGGCTTAGTACCCACGAAGCTCACATGGTCGAAGAAAACTCTAACAAACCCATTGCCATCAGGAACAATTGTTGCCCATTTTAAACAATCGACCAACCCCTTTAGAATGTTTGGCACAAGCTCTCTGGCTCGATTGGTCACCAAGCCCCCTAAACCAACCCAGTGCCCTAAGTGCTGGGCATTTCACGATACTAGACTTTGCAATTCAGAACAGCGATGTAATCAGTGCAGCGCTTTTGGGCACTCTAGTTGCGAAAAACCCTATAGATGTATCAACTGCAAAGGACCACATGCTGCGAATGAACCACGATGCCCGGCACGCCCGATTGTAAAATTTGGCAACCTAATTCATCCCACACAAGCACATCTCAAGAGAATTCGCCAAGCCGGACATAAGGCATGGCTCTTGGCCAATCCATCACCTAAAATCACTGAACATACTACTTCACTAACCCAATGAGACGCACAAAATACAAAGTTAAACATGGAATCCTGAGCATTTTCCAGGCTAATACAGCCAGAGGACAAGCCAATCACGACTTGGCCCTGGCACTGGCAAATTCTGAAGCAGCAGATGTTATCCTCATCCAAGAACCCTGGATCTTTTCCCAGCTAGAAAAGAGAATCACTAAGCAACATGCTAACTAAATGGCCTTCTGCCCCGTAGAAACATGGGAAACCCGCCCACGAGTGATGACGTATGTAAGGAAAGGCACAAATCTCCAACCCATACAATTAAGGCCAAACAATACAGCGGACATCTGCTGGATTAAAATTGCCGGGGCTACTCCAAAAATCACAATTGTTAATGTATACAGACCCCCTCAAGAACCGGAAAAAGGCCCTGTAATTACAACACTTAAACAATGGAAGGTACCCTCAAACTCGGTAATTGCCGGAGACTTCAATACTAGGCATCCATCATGGGACTCGCACGCTAGGAACTCGAGTCGAGCAGATGAACTGGTTGAATGGTCCAAAGAGAATTCTCTGATCCTTGCTTCCCCCGTTGACGAAAGCACACATAACAAAGGTAGTGTTCTAGATCTTGTACTCACGAACATAATAGGGACCCATTGTAACATTGAGGAACACCTGCATACTACTTCAGACCATGAGACTTTGCTCACTACTCTCCCCATCAGAGGTTATTTTGAGAAGGCTACTGAAGATAGGTTCAAGTTAACACCAGAAGATACCCCGAGATTTTGCTCTGGAATCAAGGAAACCCTCAAAATGGAAAAGATTTTAACACAAGATTTGGATAGTCTTGCTCTGATGATCACCGAGTGCATCAGGATCAATATGGAACGTTTTCTACCGCGAAAGAGTCAAAAAACTCAAGGAACAAAATGGTGGAACACAGATTGTAGAGAAAAGGCATGTGCTTATCGCCGAGCCCGGAAATTTGGGGATGCCACAATGGAGAAACATGATCTCAGGAAAGCGACAAGATCAGCTAAAAAGGCATACTGGCAGAGTCTGATCCAAAATGCGAATTGCCCTTCAGATATTTTCAAGATTACACGTTGGCATAAAAATAATGCTACTTTCTCTAGCCCACCAATAAACTATGAAGGACAAATATACGATGTTCCGATCGAGAAAGCCTTGATTCTCACAAAAGCCCTACTACAAAGAAGATCCTCAACTGATGACATCGCAGAAGACCACATGCCGATGGAATATCAAGCCCGAATCCAGGTTCAAGACAAAGCAGATGAACTGGAAGTGGAGCGTTGCCTTCTTCACGTGACAAGCTCGGCCCCAGGGTCCGATGGATTATCAGTCAGAGTATTGCGGGCATGCTGGAATGAAATTAAGTACGCAGTTGTCACCCTCTATCAGCGATGTCTTACAGAAGGTTATCATCCAAAGATTTTCAGGAAGGCAGACTTAGTTTTGCTACCTAAACCAAACAAAAGGGACCTCAGTTCTGTCACATCTTGGCGTCCTATAGCACTCCTATCATGCTTGGGAAAAGGTCTTGAGAGACTTATCGCCCGACGTCTAAGCCGTGCCGCAATACAACAAAAGGTACTGAACCCACAACAATTTGGCGCTCTTCCCAAAAGATCTGCACTTGACCTTGTCAGCTGTGTCATTCATGAAGTTGAAAAAGCACGCTCAAAAAGCTTAGTGGCATCCTTGCTCACACTTGATATAAAAGGGGCGTTTGATACTGTACTTCCGGGCCGTATGCAACGCAGATTAATTGATCAGGGCTGGCCCCTCTGGGTTATTACATGGATAAGATCTTTCATGACAAATAGAACTGCACGATCACGTCTAGGGGATGTAAGAACTGATGAAATACATCTAAACTGTGGCCTTCCTCAAGGCTCCCCAATATCTCCGATCCTCTTCATGTTATACACGGAGCCTATCCTCCACATAGGTGATCAAAGAATGAAATTTAGCTACGCAGATGATGTGGCAATTCTACAATCAGGACAAACTCTCACGGAGTGCACCGAAAAGCTGGACAGAGAAGCAAAAATCTTAATGGAATGGGGAGTACAAAATGCTATATCTTTTGATCATCAGAAGAGTGAACTACAACATTTCACGTTAGCTCCCAAGCCGAAAGAATACCCTGGTCTTCTAATTGATGACACATTTATTCAGCCAAACCAAGTGACACGATGGCTAGGAGTATGGCTAGATAGAAAATTATCTTTTCTTACACACACGAGACATTGGGCAGCAAAAGGTATGGTAGTAGCAGCGCACCTAAGACGTCTCAATAATACAATGAAGGGTTCTCCACCGTACCTTCTACGGCAAGCAGTAAAATTATGCGTTTTTCCGGTAGTTCTCTACGGGATCGAAGCCTGGTGGCCAGGGGATCACACACTAGCCTGGAGAAAGAAAAAGCTTCACGAACTCAAGCACCGATGTGGCAATCAAATTCAACTTCTTTCAAAGGCTATTCATATGAGTCTTAGGACAATTCTTCCAATCTATCGGACCACTCCGTTACCTATAATATATCGCGAGGCAGGAGTACCCCCAATTAAAAACATGCTAGAAGAAATTAGGTTACGCAAAGCCCTTCGCATTCAAAGTTTAGATACTAGTCATCCCATGAGGAAACGAGCGTATGGCAATAGGATTACCAGACTTACCAAAACGGCTCAGCTACTCCCAATTTCAGCAGATGCAGAGCTTGCTAATTTAGACAAGGAATCCCCCAATCCTCCAAACACCCACAACTCAACGAACCACGATGTCCACGTCTACTCAGATGGGGCAATTCTACCCGATGGTAGGGCAGGGGGAGCGTTTGTACTATTTCAGGCAGAAAGGAAAATTCTGACTTCAAGTTTCAGCATTGGGTATAAAGTAGAGCCCATCGACACGGAAATAATTGCAATTAACAACGGAATTCAAAAAGCGCTTCAAAAAGCTTCTACTCAATTTGCCACAAATATTATTGTATTCACAGACAATCAGACTGCAGCAAATATTGTGAACGGGAAAACTAGCCTAACAAGTCGGAAAGAGATAGTTGAAATTCGGAAAAGTCAGCAAGATTGGAAAAGTAGAAGCAGACTACCACATACACAAAGCGGTGATATATTTGCTTGTTGGATCCCAGGACATGCAAATATAAGAGGCAATGAAGAAGCAGACCGTCTGGCAAAACAAGGTGCTCAAAGTGCGACGGTAGAGTGCTTAATCAATAAGATGAGCTACGCTGTGGTTAGAAAGATCATGCTTTCATACCGGTCTAAAATGATTACAGATTGGTGGAATACACACTCTCCGTCCAGATATAAATCCCTTGAAATCGGTATCGACCCTATGGGAAAACCGCCTAAGGAACTCCAAATTGAAAGGAAAACTTTGGGCCTACTAATTGCAGCCCGGTCAGGACACGGCGACATCAAGTCATACCATGACAGGTTCAACCATGAAAATTACAAGAGCTGCACTTGCGGGGCAGACAAAACACCAGTACACTTCTTTTTTTGCAGACTAACAAAAAATAAGGCCAAGCGTGAGATAGGTAAGCGTAGACCACGAGAGGCAATAAACTGGCTGCTAGGAACGACTCCAGGCGCGGCGGCTTTCAGCCGCATTATGAAGGATATGTAAATAGGTCTCCTCAAGGAGATATATATGTTTTTGAAGTGATTAAAAATGTGGGAATTTTCATTGCCTTTAGATAGAAATGGGCTAGTCATGAGATGACGATGCTCCTATGTAATTTGTAGTCATTAGCCACTTGCCATCGCTGTAGTAAACAGCGCGTCATACGCCCCTCGGGAGGCTTTCTGGCTACTACCGGAAGGTAGTTCAGCCGCAGACGTTAAATGTATTCAAAATCAAATCTTATGGCTCTTCTGCGGGTCTAGCAGTATTTGCCTTCCATTCTCAAAATCTGGAGATTCAGCTTGAATGTAATCCTTCAACAATTTCCATACAGACTCAATTAGGTTCCGGTCGGGAGAGAAGAGAAGCCACACGGTAGGTTCTACCCCAGCTTAGAGTAAAGATAGCATGGTTTTCCGTGCAGAATGATAGGCAACGCCATCTTAGATCAGTAGAAGGCAAAAAGCGGTCTCTCGTGCCGATATCATTTTAGGTATAATCCATTTGTAGTAGATCTCCGAGTTCAATTTCCCCAACCTTTTTTTCTAAACTAGAAAACTACTTTTTTGATTCCCATGCAAAGATCTCCAAAATATCCAGCTATTTCTTCGACCAAACTAAGAAAGTAAGCACATCTGGTCAAACTCCTCACCAGTATAGACTTAGTGGAAAACCAAAATTATCAATAGGCGAACTGACCTTCCTGACAACCCAAAAATGTGTGTACTGATCGCCAGTAATCCAGGATTCATCAGTCCGTAAGACTTGATTCTACTGCTTGATGGTCCAATTTAAATGAGACCGAGCAAAAAGTAACAGTCGCTTTTTATTTTTTTCTACTAAGCGGAGGCTTACTCGGGGAGGTATAACACTTATACCTGTTACGGACGAGAGGAGTGGATTTGACTGAGTGCGATTATAAGGAACGAGAAATGATAGCTGATATAATTGATATTTGTCAATCAAGATAAGTAACTAAGACGTAGTACGAAAGCTTAATTTTGCGCAATACAACTTATTTATACATAGATCTGGGGACTCGTATCATTGATAGCTCGAATTCCCGGCTTCCTTCCCCGGAGAATACCGTAATCCAAAAGCAAACACAAAAGAACTCCGAAAACCCCAACAACGCTCAGACAATCTTAAGAGGTCGAATAATATAATATAATAGCCCAAAGTAGTATCGCCATACAGATAAGAAGCGAGCATATCGGGCTCAATTCTTATCTGTACAGAAGAAAAGTACCTGGAGTCGATAGCCCAAAGTGCCAGTGTGGGTATCCGTCACAGAACGTCAGGCATATGGTCATGACGTGTCCGCAGTGGGCGAGGGGACAAGGGGATTTTCAGCAAAAAGCGAAAGACAAGTCCTATCAGGCCATGATTCAAAGCCCGGAAGATGTGGCAAGAATCACGAAGTGGATATTAGACGAAGGATACCTAGAACAGTTTCGACTTTTCAGTCAAGTTGAGGCGACGATGCGGGAAATGATGCACAGAGCAGGGAAGGGGTGAGACGGATTACACACTAATTGTACAGTGTAAGGCACTTCTTGAAGGCAAACTGAATACACGATAGACATAAGACTGCAAATTGAGGGTTTTTATCGCGAGGTTTCCTCCTGTATATATATACAGTTATAGTTACCTGCATGGGCCCATTGGGTACCCGAACGGGTTAATTGAAATCAAATCCAAAAAATATAATATAATGATTTAACAAAACAAAACATAGCATATGAACAACCCGATAATGCTTGTCCGAAGATCTTTTATGAACAAAAGGAAATTACACGGTGCTGATAGGGACCGTGACAATATCCTTTTTTTTCTAGAGTATTCCAAGTAGGTCATAAAACGACCGACTCGTGAACTGCAAACAAACTTTTCAAGCTCATCAGCTTGGACCTCGCTCATGACTGGAGGTCAACCGGGACTCCTGGCCTCTGAAAGGTCACCACGTTCGCATGCGTACTAAGCTTGTCTCAGACTTAGCCCCAATTCATAAGCGATATCACGATATGAATACCCATTCCTTCAAAGTGTCTTGATTGCGACCCGTTTATCCCGGTTATCATTTTAGCGACGAAGTCTCTTCGAAGACTAAAGATTGCGAGGTTTGAATTTGACTATTCCATGATAGGCTCTGATCCGGAGTAAGATGAAGGAAATACAGCGGTAGGGAGTTCGTTGCTGCAAAATTTGGAAGATGAAGTCTTAACACGATTTCAGATATCTAGTAAGCCTAACCTCCCCCTGTCCGCCCCCCCAAATTTGGAAAATCGCATCAACATCAAGCCGACAAATCCTTATTATAAAGTCTACAAATCAACTACAATTGCCATTCAAATTGACAGGCCTCCAGAGATGCATTTAAAATTGCCGCTGCTGCTTTTTTAGCCTCCAATTCGGGTTTTCTGGATGCTAGTAGTTCTTCGTGTGTCTTCTGTTCAGATTGTGCCTGCTTGATCTGTTCGATTGAAGAAAAGCGAGTATTTGGGTCAACTGTTACTCTTTTACGTGAAGATTTAGAGGATAGCTGTCTGATCTGAGATTCCTGCGTGTAGATTGTCTCTTGATCGCGAGCTCGTTGAGTATTACCTAATGAAATGGCCTTGCCTGCTTTACTAATTAATCTCATCCATTCGCCGTCCTCCCTCTTCCTTTTTTTAGACTTTGTGCTGTCTTAAGTAGCTCCCTCGAATTGCTAGGTGTTCTCACATCTATTCGAGTGGTTCCAGACCTTAGAGCAGATGGAGGTGGTGTGGATAGTCTCTTTGGAGATGTTTCCGGGGGTTGAGCTACCTGCGATGAATTAAGACCCTTGTCAGGATTCCAAGGGACAAGACCAGATGCTTTCCAGCCACTACGTAATACTCTATCAGTAAGGGCTTCAATCCTGGACTGATGGTAGGCGCTGAGGAAGTGTTGCTTCTTGACAGGCGCGGCGTCATCAAGATGAGCGAGATCTGTGATAACTTTTCGGTAACAAGACTTCAAGGGGGAGAAAACACCAAGATCTAGTGGCTAAAGCACATGTGAAGAGTGAGGTGGAAGAAACACAAGCTCAACATTATTCCTTTTACACTCCCACATGAAATCTACATCCACATGGCTTCCATGACCGTCCATGGCGAGCATCCGAGGGCGGCCTCCATCAGGCTTTGTTTAAGGCAAAAACACATCAGTTAACCATTCCAAAGCGATCAATTTACTTGTCCATCCGTTTTCTGATGTTGTAAAAGTCCAATCTGGGGTATTTTCTTCAAACCATGACGTTTGAAGACTATTCCCTTTGAAAATGATCAGTGGCTTAATAATTCTGCCTGTCGCACTGATACACTCAAGAACAGAAACCCACTCGCGATTCTGAGGTGATTTAACAAACGTACGAGTCTTCTTCGAAGAAGACAGTACCTTAGTGTTTGAACAAACACCAAGTCCAAGTCCCTGCTCGTTCATATTCCAGATATCACCAGTCTGGATATTAAACCGATCTCGAACCTCTTTGAATAGTTTGTAAAAAATTTCTAAGACTGTATGATTGGTGCCAGCAACTCGTAAACTCTCAATCCGTCGGCCGACAATAGATGCAACTCTAGGATTCCGTTTTATAAACTTTGGTATCCAATCATTCCCGAGTGGATCAGTGTCTTTATTCATACTGAGAATTCGAGAAGCCATTTCTCGTGTTCTCGCGTGTGAAAGGGGAAACCTTCGAGCATCCATATCAAGGATCCACTCAGCAAGAAATTCCTCTTGATTAGGAGTCAACCGCTGCACTCCTTGTTGACTTATTTGCTGCGGGACACTACCTGTGAGTCTATCACGAAGTGTGCTTCTTGGTACAGAATACGCGATAGCCACGGCCTTTACAGTTAAATTTGGATTACTTTCTGTTATAAGGTGAAATGGGGATATGGAGTGGTTGGCGACTTGTCTAGTGATGGAGCTGTCTTTCGATGGAATAGTCAATGGTGTGAATGAATGGTAAGTACGATATAAATGATTATACTGAATGCATATAGTGGATGGAATATCGCCTTGATGGTCACGATGGAGACTATTATTCTTGCTGCTCTGACGACTTTTTTTTTTTTTAAATCATTTTTGCGTATGCAGCCTGAGGCTATGACGCGAATGATTACGGAAGATATGTATGTGACGCAGAATAACTCTGTTTGACGTTTGGAACACTCATTCTCAGATTTCATTTGCAGATACCGCTACGAGAATAACGCCTTACGACATGTACCTACTTCCGTGAATACCCACCACAGGGAAAAGCGAGAAAAACCTATTGCTATCTGAGCATGCTTTCGTCATTCTACGAATACAGTATCACCGCGAGAGAAGTGGTATGAGGGTCTTGCTGGATTCGAACCAGCTTTCTCCTGTCTCAAGTGGGGCATGTGTCCAAGCTACCCAGACTCTACTTGGAAGAACGGCCCGGATAGTGTACCACTGCACCATCCGACCCTTGCTGCTCTGACTATGGCAGTATCTATATACATCTTTCCTCCAATATCAAATATCCGATGCCTACTATGAAACTACAATGCGAATGCGAGTTCTATTATTGTATAAAAGAAGATGTTATACATGACTCATTAGTTTCAGCAACTCTGTCACTTGGCACGTTATCCATAAGCTTCAAACTCCAGATATCCTTGAGTCATAACCGAGTCAGCACAACACTTTCTAAAGCTTCCATAGCTTCACGAATGGAATTCTCACGTTGAATCATTTAAATAGAATTTGGGGTGGAAACAAGGCAATTTATTTGTGGGATAGCAATATTTGGAGACTAATTTGGGGTGGCGGACAGGGGGAGGTTAGGCTTAGTAAGCGTGGCACGGCATCCAGGTGCATCGGTTCGGATGGTGCAGTGGTACACTGTCTAGGCCGTTCTCCCAAGTAGAGTCCGGGTAGCTTGGACACATGCCACAATTGCGACAAGAGAAAGCTCGTTCGAAACCAGCATGACCTTCACACCGCTTCTTTCGCGGTGATACTGTACCCGTAGAATGATGAAAGTGAACTCTGTTAACCACAGATTTTTCTCGCTTTTCCCTGTGGTGCGTATTCACGGAAGAGGGTACATGTCGTAAGGCGTTATTCTCGTAGTGGTATCTGCAAATGAAATTTGAGAATGAGTGTTCCAAACATCAAATGGGGTCATAATGCGTCTTATTTTTATTTTTTTAAATCATTTCTGCGTATGCAGCCTGAGGTTATAACGCGCATGATTACGGAAGACATGTATATTTCGCAGAATGACCCAGTTTGACGTATGAAACACTCAGTCTCAGATTTCATTTGTAGATACCACTACGAGAATAACGCCTTGCGGCATGTACCCTCTTCCGTGAATATCCATCATGGGGAAAAGAGAGAAAAACCTGTGGTTATCTGAGCATGCTTTCGTCATCCTAAGAATACAATATCTCCGCGAGAGAAGTGGTGTGCGGCTTTCTCCTGTCTCAAGTGAGGCATATGTCCAAGCCACCCAGACTCTACTTGGGAGAACGGCCCGGACTGTGTACCACTGCACCAACCGACCCGAGAGTTCGACTTTGCCAGCCTTTCGTTGCTGTATCTGCATATTTGTAACCTTTTGGTACGTGGACCTACAGTCGTCCCTCTCTAACTCGATAGTGGGTCCCGGTATAAGTGTTGAAAATATTCATTGAAATTCAACCATTTACATTTGCAATACTTATCCCTGCGCGCAAGATGACCTGTAAGGGTAAGTGTCGCAAATATAAAAGTCCAAGTTACAATGAATATTTTCAACACTTATACCGGGACCCACTATCGAGTTAGAGAGGGACGACTGTAACTCTCTAGTCTAGAATGCCATGTAACACGGGGCTCCGCGCTCTGGGAAGTGCTATTAATATCAGGCAACAAATTGATCGTCCATCAATCAGTCTGTAAATAGTAGGGCTGCGGATGGCCCCCCCAACTCTCTTCTTCTTACCTTTGATCATTTCACATCAACTTTCTATCTTTGCTCTTAGTAATACCAAAGATTTATCTATTCGACTGTCACAAAAATACAAACTAATCTATCAGCCTTATCGGAGGCTTAGCTATTTTGAATCGAATTGAAACCCCACGAATAAAGACAATCCACGTGTACTCTAGTTATTATCTGCTGTTCGAACAGACACAGGGCTATTAAGTGACCTGGGCCATCTGAGTCATACCATAAGCATATTCGTTTCGTTTTAATTATATCTTCTTAATGCCAAAAGTACCTGTACTAAAATTCAATAACGATGATAGTAACAGGGTGGCTTAAAGATTTTTCATGTATGAAAATACATGCCAATCTTCCTTACGCGGTTTGAGTCTTCACCTTGTCCTATTTTAGATGAACACCGTGCGACTTGCTAACTTGGTCACAGTGGCCACATACATTTTATTATGAGTTAGGCCTCGTAGAAGATATCAATATTCTAATGTCATCCAGCGGGAAAGACTTAAAAGTCCTTGAGACTAAAGCAAGACAGGCAATCCAGTAGGAATCAGTTTAAATTCTATTCTCATTAATTGTGAGATAATATAGAAGCAAAGTCGATGAGATGGAACTCTTGACTCGAGCAGACACATCAACTGAGGCAGTCGCTGGTTTCAAAACTAAAAACAATTATGGGTAAGAAATTAAGTGATTATCATACTTTAACAAGTACCCCAAAGTACTTCAATCATTCATCATCAATCTCAATCGCTCAGGCAGTCATTCTTTGTATTTTTCGTTTATCCACGTCACGTTCTTTGTTCATTTACTCAATACTTTTACGAATACGTTGATCGTCATTCTTTTAAACGCCGTGTTTTCTTCCTGGCCCTTTGCGCCATGCAATATTCATTCGTTGTTCTGGCGACCTTCGTTGCTACAACATGGGCTCAGGCGAATGATAACGTTTTGAAAGAAAATGTCATTCAGACGGCCTCAGCTAAATCTGGACTAGATGGCCAGCAGGAGCAAGGTCAAGCAGCATCACTAACGTCAAATAATAATTTCATCGATTTCTGTTCCGGTAAAACTTTAACCAATGGACAGCAGATCGAGGGAGGTTCTTGTAACAGTATCCGTAAGTTTTATGATTTCCATTACATCACTGATCTAGGTTGCAATGCACTTTTACTCACATGACACAGCCATGGGAGATATTCCAGCTAAGAACGCAATGGTTTCCGCAATTATCCAATTTCCAGAATCTGGTGGTGAACCAATTACTGCTGGCGAGACTTTCGATGTCAAACTTAAAGTGGCTAACTTGCAACTTGGAGAATTTACGAACCCGAAGGAGACGTATTACTCCGCCCCTCAACAAGTAAAATCTGGTAAAATTTCTGGTCACATTCACGTTACCGTACAGACTCTGGGACAAAGTCTGAATCCGACTGAACCACCTGATGCCTCACAATTCGTATTTTTCAAGGGAATAAATGTTGCCGGCGAAAGAGGTGTGGTATCAGCCACCGTTACTGGTGGTCTTCCTGCTGGGTTCTACCGCGTTTGTACCTTGGCATCCGCCGCCAATCATCAGCCAGTTATTATGCCTCTCGCGCAACGTGGTGCCCAAGATGACTGCACCAAGTTTCAAGTTGGTGGTCAGAATGGCGCCAAGGATCAAAATGATGCCAAAGACGAGCAAAATCAGGTTGGGGCTAAAGCTCAAAATGATGCCAAAGACGAGCAAAATCAGGTTGGGGCTAAAGCTCAAAATGATGCCAAAGACGAGCAAAATCAGGTTGGGGCTAAAGCTCAGAATGGTGGTGAAGACGAGAAAAATCAGGCTGGAGCTAAAGCTCAGAGTAGCGCCAAAGGTCAAAATGACGGCAAAGGTGACGAAGATGAGCAAAAGCAAGCAGGGGCTAAAGGCAATCAAGCTTCGAATAAGAATCAGAAAAATGATGACGATGACGATGATAACAAAAATTCCAATAAGGACAATGGAAAGAATAAAGCAGCCGGGAAAGAGAATGATAAGAGACGAAGGAGAGCTGTTCCTCGGATATACGTCTCTTGAGTATATGGTGATTTGGAGATCTAGGGATATAAATTTCTTCCAAAACATTAAGGATGACCCTGGCTGATCCACCTATCTGTTTAGACGTGATCTCAAATTCTAACTCTAGTTAATTTGTTTATTATTTTGTTCATTTCTTGATCTAGCTCGCGCGTTCCAGTGGTGGAACAAGATTAATTAGCCGCCGTACCTTTGAATGCTGCTAGATGTCTGTTTCGCTATTCATGTAAATTGAGAGAAAGACTCACGGTTAGAAGTACCAGTACACAAAGAGATAATCCTAGCATTCAGTTTTTCATATTCACTCTAACAATGGAATAACTTGTTTGGATGTAATTGCTTTGATCGGAAATATTATTGCGGAACAGAAATGGGGGTTACAAACCTAACCAAAACTCCCTTTACATGTAGACAAGATCAAGATAGGTGATGAGATTATCTGTATTGAAATTTGAGTCATAGATGTATCGAAGTGTGCCATTATTCGTTCTTGAAGATATACCAAATTGTGGAGGTATTGTGCAAATTCATGTTTCCTGTTTCACCTTTAAAGTACTCATTCAAAATATAATCTATCGGTGTACCTATTAAAACGGAATACAGTTTTATGTATGAGTAATGAGCTAGCCACAGAAGCTAATTATGGCCACAAATCCCAGGCCATAGGAAGTAGACATAAATCACGGTGTCGAGACGCAGACACCCACGTGAAAATACGAACAGAACGCCGCGTGGCAAAGTAAGTAGTCTCTCTGAAATATAGTCTATTATTTTAATTCGAAGTAACGTGATTTCTCTGTACGCCCTTCGTGCTTTTAACGCGGGTGATACAAGTATTTTTGAAGTAGATCTCTAACTATGACGGTGCATTAGATGAATGTACTGGACGGCAGACACACCCTAAATCTCAGTAGAAAATCTACCTAATATTCAAGCAATGTATCTGATCTACCGCTTAGCCGAATGGACGAAGTCGACGATGAAAAGTTACGGTATCCATCTCATGCAATCTAATTTCGACGCTTACTTGTTCACGACTCGTGAGGCGCCATCTCTTTCGTAGGTGCATCTACCCGTTCCTGTAGGTCAGAACTGCCAGCATAAATACGAGTGACTTGCCAACGTTTCTCATTCAGGGACAGAATTACTATGTACGAACAGCTTCAATATTGATGGAATGACTGGCTAGTTTTAATTGGATAAATGGTTTCCCAAAAAGTTTGGTTGAAGCATAGACAGCGGCTTCAAAATTGTTATCGGGTTGATGAATTTGGCACACCTTTTAATGCTACAATCTCGTACCTTTTACCGTCAATGGGACTGTGTCAAATTGGCATTACCAGTTTGTTGGTGTTTCATCTGATCAGTCAACCTAAATCATGTACGCGCCCGGTTGGGTCAAGCGAGTGATGTCAACGTTGGTTGTTGAAACACATTATGGAACAATAACTGATACTATGAACTGAAACTTACCAAAGAGATACGACAAGAGATGGAAGAGTCGTGAGGTAAATATATGCATCTGAGACCATACTAGTTGATGGGGAAGAAGACTGAATTTACTAAAGTCATTACGGATTTCGTGTGGGAGACGAAGACGGCGTTTCTACCTGTACGTGGTGTCCCCTACGAACCTGGAGTTTATCTCCAGAGCCAACAGAAACACGCATTACTTGGTCACGGAGGAAAAGTCATCCACACGAGTTTCCGGGGCGTACCCAGCTCCCGTTATGGTGGTGATGGATCAGACTAAGTTGGCCCTTTTTACCAAGATGAATTCTCACTGTTTACAGATATTCTGGCATTATACTGTCTCCCAAGGAAAGAGTACCGCTACCTGAGCGCTGGTGGTGTCGGTATAAGAAGGATATCTGGACGATGAGATATTAGGGAGATACAGATGGGGATACGTGCCTCGTGTGGCTCTGGTGTCTAGGCCTCGCCTGGCTGGAGTTGCAGGTTTCTTGAGACTATTTCCCGCGTACCGGTTTCCACGGCTGCTCTTTTTCAATTTTTTTTGAGCAGAAGGTTCCGTAGAAATGGTGGTTGAATTCTACGGGTAATTACTGAGCTAAATGGCTACTCGTCATGGGTAAATGTATCAATGATCATAGGTTCGAGGTAAAAGGGGATAGGAGCACTGTAGAAGGTGTGGCCTGGGTCAGAGAGGAGCCCTAGTGTTATAATAGTCTCTGACTCTACATAGCACGAACAAACACCACTACAAACAAACAAAACAAAGCCTCAAATCTATTATTCCCAACTTCGACTTACTGTGCTGCTACGGTAAGTTATTAGAGGTGGGTCTGTGCAGGGTGCATCTCGCTTCAGGGGTTAAAAGTGGGAGTCTATGGGGCCAGATAAAATGTATAAAGATAAAATGATAATAATAATAACTGGCTCTACTGGCCTAAAAGTAATAACTGTTGACCACCAAGATCAACGACGATAAAATTAAAAATATACTGATCCGAAGAACCTCACCTTCTCCCTCCCTTTCCCAAAGATAACGCCTTCCTAATATACATCATCATGAGAGCCTTAACCGGTCCCCTTCTCATGACTTCTATCAGAGGTTACAGCCAACTGCTCCTAGTTGCCGTTATGCTACTGTTCCAAAACGCCTCTGCTCGTTATGAAACCTACTCAGTCACGGAATACCCCTTCGTCCAAACATGATGCCTTCTGATAATATGCCCCAATTGGCAACATCTCGTGCCTCAGAACATCTCATCTTACCCGGTCGTTTAACTGGGCCTATGACATCTAACTCGAAGTCTAAAATATGTAAGCCTTGTCTGTCGGGATTGTGATTTTTATGCTGATTACAGTACAATCTCGCTATAACAATGTGGGGCAAAACTTAAACAAGGCTCCCGATTGGAGGATTCAATTGAATCGGCCAATCGGGAGCCTTGTTTAAGTTTTGCCCCACATTGTTATAGCGAGAGTGTACTGTACAGTCATCCCTCTCTAACTCGATAGTGGGTCCCAGTATAAGTGTTGAAAATATTCATCGTAACTTGGACTTTTATATTTGTAACACATACCCTTGCAGGTCATTTTGCGTGCAGGGGGGTAAGTATTGCAAATGTAAATGGTTGAATTTCAATGAATATTTTCAACACTTATCCCGGGACCCACTATCGAGTTAGAGGGGGACGACTGTACTACTCTCATGATAGGGTATTGTTCGTTGATCCGCTTCTTATAGGGTACAGGGGTTAAAGCGGGGATAAAGTGGAGATAAAGTGGTGATATTCCAGGTTACCTCACGATAGATCCACAGTATCCCTGTTAGCTTCAAATTTTAAAATCTTATGGCTTAAGGCATAAGAGATATGCATCTGTATATGAAGTCCAACGCCCACCTTCATGCCTGCACCTTTCTTCACTCGCGCACACCTGAGGTCGTTTCGTTTAAATCATTGTCAGCTATTTACTATTATTTTGCTCAACGGCATACTTTTATTTCATTCATCTATCTAATTTTTACTTCATGTGAGTGCATCTGAACCTTAAGTCAACTACTTTAGAAGATTTTAATTTACTGTACTAGATTGCCGCAAAGATGGATTCACCTCAACAACCTTCTCCATCATCAGCATCTCCTACTTATGCAAAACGCCTAACACAAACTCAACGTATTCAAGTAAGTCTGAAATCTACAAATTGATAAGGTTAAGAGAGTAACATGTGCAGGTTAGAACCTTGGCCAGTGAGGGACACAGTTACGTCAAAATCTCTCAACGCCTTGGGATTACATGGCGACAGGTACAATACACCATGAGCGTTGAAAATACCGAGCCTCAGTACTCCAGTGGTAGGCCACCTATTCTAAGTAGTTCCCAGGTCGATGAAATAGAATTTTTCGTCTGTTTATCATCGGAAAATCGTCGGATGTCATTTTTCCAACTTGCACATTTTATATTTCGGCACTTTGGTGTGAGCGAGAATGTGATCCGACGTGAACTGGCAAAGAGGGGATATGCACGCAGGATTGCACGATTAAAACCTCCTATCTCTTCAGTCAACAAACTGAAGAGATATGAGTTTGCCAGAATACATCTCCACTGGCGGAAGGAACATTGGATGAGAGTCCTCTG
Source organism: Podosphaera xanthii (assembly GCA_028751805.1). Taxonomy (NCBI): domain Eukaryota; kingdom Fungi; phylum Ascomycota; class Leotiomycetes; order Helotiales; family Erysiphaceae; genus Podosphaera; species Podosphaera xanthii. Next base: position 6,613,580 of record JAPWIX010000006.1, read on the forward strand.
GTCCGACGAGACTTGGGCTATGAATGGTCGGCAAAGTGATCGTTGGGTCACAAGAAAGGTCAGTAGTCCCTTAAAGGCTCCTAAGATTTAGAGTTCCCTTGAGCTAAGTTTAAGTCAAAGATTGGGGAAGAGTACGAAGATACCTGTGTCCTAGCCAAGACGCGGAGGAGAGTTGGGTGGATGTTCTGGGGATCTTTCTTTGGACGACAGAAGGGGCCTTGCCTGATTTGGGAGAAGGAGTGGGGCCATATCACTGCGGCCAGTTACTGCGAGAGGATAGTGCCTCTCATAGAGAGTGCGGTCTTTCGGGAACCAGGACTAGATGTGATGCAGGACAACGCCCCTCCTCACAAGTCGAGGCAAACTATGAGTGAGTTTGAAAGGAGGAATATTTCTTTAATGGAGTGGCCGCCATATTCTCCTGATTTAAATCCGATAGAAACTTTGTGGAGTTATATGAAAGCGTACATGGAGCGTCTTTATCCAGCGTTGGATCAAGGGGGGCAGCGGAGTCAAGGGCATCTTCGTCAAATAGTGAACGAGGCGTGGGATCTGGGGTTTAATGGGGATGACTTGGAGAAACTGATAGATTCGATGCCCCGAAGAATCAGAGCCGTTTACGAAGCTGAAGGCGGATATGTAAATTATTAGCTAGATAGAAGTATAATTTATTTATGAAATGTATTAATGAATTAAAAAGTGAATAGAGGGCTATAATGGACCAAAAAAGCAAAACCAACGAATATTTCGTTGTGAAATTTTTGCCATACAAATTTAAAGTTTAGGTGGGGAGATCTACTTATCGTCATGCTAATTCAAGTTAGTAAAAGCCTATATACCCTGTAAAAGTCGAATTTTAGCGCCGATACACGATTAATACCGTAGTATCAGAGTATGCTTCATGGGTAGATTTGTCATAGTGGGCCCATAACAGGGGTGTTTAGTGGGTCTCTTAGTCCTAGTTAAAAAAGGCGTGCCCCGCTTTGATGAAATGGCAAGGATAATTTGTATGGTGATTTTACCATACGGTTGATTTTGCACATTTAAGCGAGCTCCTTGAACTAAGCCTCTTCTGAACATTTTGATTATATAACTACAAAATCTACAAATATGGCGGAAAGATTCTAGAGACTAATACTTAGTTGAGCCTCCGTCGGCATCGATTACGGCCTGACATCTGTCATGCATGCTTTCGATGAGATCTGTGAGTTCTTGTGTACACATAGAATCCCACGCCTCCTTCACGATCGCACGAATTTGATCTGACGACCGCCGCTTGCCCCCATTCAAATCCGGATACTTGTATTCGATCTCATCTTTCATGATTTTCCAGACGTGTTCTATGGGGTTGAGGTCGGGCGAATAACGGGGCCAATCAATAGGAGTGATTGACCTCTCCTCGAACTCTTCCATCGTCCTCGCGGCAACGTGGGGAGGAGCGTTGTCCTGCATGACAGAAAGCCCGGGTCTAAATCTAGTCATACCGTCTAAAAGAGGTACTATCCTCTCAGAATAGCTTGAGGAAGTGATATTCCCCCAATCCTTCTCCCAAAACTGAGAGGAACCTTTTTCAGACCACGCAAAGGACGCCCAAAACATCCAACCAATCTTCTTCTTGATTGTCTCAACAATGCAATTAATGTCATGTTCCTCCCCTGGCTTGATAAAGTTTTTAGTTTTGGTGAGTTATCCAAGCTGGACAGTAAGATACTAACCTTCCTGGTAACCCAGCGTTTCGAGTGATGGCCATCTGTTGCCCAAATTTCATCTGACCAAAAGATGAACATCCACTGCTCAAGGGTCCAATCGATGCGGGCTTCTGCCCATTCTCTTCGCTTCTTTCTCATCTCAGGAGATGTAGTAGGCTTATTCAACGCTGTGTAGCGCTTAAAACCCCTTTTCTCAAGTTCACTCTTTATCACTCTCTCACTTACGCCCAAGTGCTTGAACGGTCCATTTGCAAGTTCAAAGTAGGTCATTTGTCGGTTTTCAGGAGACTCTTTGATAAATTCCTCAATCTTATCGACATCTTCGGATGAAAGCGATGGACTTCGAACACGAGCTTTCTTGGGCGTCACTGATCCGCGGCGAAGAGAGTAACCAACTTGCGTTCGCGAAATGTTGAGTTAGGCTGCAATTTTTGATTGATTTATGCCAGTGTCGTGAAGCGCTTTAATCTATGCTATTTAATATTTCTGTATCATTCTTTTGCCTAAATATTCACCTTTGTGCACTGATCTCTGCTTAAACGTTTTGATGAGGGCGTGGAAGGGGGTATTTGAGGTTGATCCATCTATTTTAAAGACAACTCATCCAACTGAATCGTCAGCCTGCATGTTAACTTACCTCTAACTTTACTGACAAAAAATCTATCTATGATAGGCTAAATAAGTATGGAGCTTTCAAAATCAAAATTAATAAAAATGTGATAATGATGGTTGTCGCAAAGTCGCTATTGAGTTGAGCTCTATGGAGGTTGTCGTTGGGAAATCATAGACATTCTGAATTATCGGGCAGCAGTATCAGCCCCCTGTCTAGTACAACCACTAGTAGGATCTAACCCCTGAAGCGAGGTCTGACCGCACTGTGCCCTTCTCACCCTAGCAGCATAGTAGCCTCGCTTTGACTAACTCTTCTCCTGAATGTCTGCCCCTCCACTATTGTTCAGCAATATTACCACAGACCTCAATAGCACGCCATCACTTTAGTAAATTGTCTTAAATATACCGAATGTAAGTCATAAAAATTATGAAGCGAAGTAATTCATTCAGGATGCTAACGAATGGATCAGTTAAATCATTGCAACGACGAATCGTCCTCAGATGCCTCCACCATCATCAACCTCACCTCAATCTCATGCTCGTTCTAGAGCAAAAAAATTTACAAAAGAACAACGTATTGAAGTAAGTATCATGTCAAAAGAGAGCTAAATCATACGTCGTCTCTAAAAATTGGCAGGTAAGAACTCTGGCCCGAGAGGGTTACAGCTACCAAAAGATCCCGCAACCATTCCAAGTGACCTATCACCAGGCTTGCTATGCAGCAAAAGCTGTCCAGCTCTCTCCTCAAAAGAATAGCGGTCGCCCCCCTGTCTTGAGCAGTGAACAGGTCGACGAGACCGAAGCCTTTGTTGTAACATCTCCAGAACACCGTCAATTGACCTTTTTCGAGCTCGCCTACGCACATTTAATCTTTTTGGAGTGAGTGAGAAGGTAATCCAACGGGCAACGTCTAGAAGGGGATACGTCTGTCGTATTGCCGCCTTAAAACTAACTCTTTCTGCATAAAACAAGAAAAAGAGACTTGAGCTCGCTACAGAATATCTTCACTGGAATAAATGAGATTGGGTGAGAGTTCTCTGGATAGATGAGACCTGGGTGACTGATGGGCGACATAGTAGTATTTGGATCGCGAGGAAACTGAGTACCGTCTACTTTGTCTGAAGTTGAGATTCCTAACCTTAATTTGTCATCTAGATAGATGAAAATTTTGACGCTACATGTGTCATAAGTAACATTCGGAAGAAAATTGGATGGATATTTTGGGGCTCTTTTTTGGGAGCGAAAAAGGCCCTTCCTTGATTTGGGAGAAGGAGTGGGGTAGTATAACTGCCGATAGATATTGTCAGAGGATAGTACCTCTTATCCATGGCATGATTTCGAGTCATCCACATATACAACTAATGCAGGACAACGCCCCACCTCATAAGGCAAGGCAAAATATGGGTGAGCTTAAGGACAGAAACATCTCTCCGATTACATGGCAACCATATTCCCCTGACTTGAACCCCATAGAGGATGTCTGGAAGTTGATGAAGGACTACGTCGCATATCACTATCCTGACTTAGCTCCGGAAAATAATAGGTCGCAGGATAAGCTTCGAAGGATTGTGGCAGAAGCTTGAGGCAGGGCCGTGGATGATACTGAGTTGCAAGAGCTAGTTGATTCAATGCCACACAGGATCAGGGCCCTTTATAAAGCTCAAGGTGGCCCGACAAAGTACTAGCCTCTATAACTTATTCTGAACTAGGTAATTAGAATAATGAATTCATAACTTTATTTGAACCAAAATTAGAAGCTGCGATACATTTTGCGTGAGGAATTTCACATACAGTGTCTCAGCCCTACAGATTGTTAGTGGCTGATGTTGGTTTTGTGTATCTATACCTTGCAGTTACTTATCTTAACATACAAAACTAACATCAGCCACTAACAATATTTAGGGCTGAGACACTGTACAAATTTTTAATGTATTTTCATAAATTTTCATAGATCAACTGCCAAGCTTCCCAGGTCAGGCTAGCGAAAGCATTTATACCCTGTCTAGACCCACATTTGAGTGGAGCTAGGAAAACTCACCTTAGTGGCACAGTAACTTACTCTAGTAGAAGCATCTTCTAGAAACTCTTATTGACAAGGCTTCTCAATATATCTCGAGAGACTAAAAATAGAGAGACGTAGAAATGCGATCGTCAGACTCGTGCACCTCAGGGAAACTTCTAGAAATGTATGCCCTCTATCACGCTAGACTCGCGCCGAGTTCCTTGGCATAAAAGAATCTTCCAGAACTGTCTACATACATGATGTGTCCAGTGTTTCTAGTAGGTGCTGGAAGCATGGGAGATAGTTTAAATTCAGGCTTGGGATCTCTCAGGAGCTAAACCGTTCAAGATCAAAACGAAGAAAAATAAATCACGAATTTAGATTATTCTCATACGAACTTCTAGGTAGCCTCACACTACGATCAGATTCAAAATGTCTTTCTCACTTTTCCCGCGATCATTCATCACCAACGATCAAACCGCCTTCTCACCTGTCATCAGACTCCTCGACGAGATCGACCAACACTCGCGCGGCTCGGAACACTCACTGCGCTCGAGTCACAAATCCTTCACGCCCAAGTTTGACGTCAAAGAGCTGAAAGACTCGTATGAGCTCCACGGGGAGTTGCCCGGTATTGAACAAAAAGATATCGATATCGAGTTCAGCGATGCATCTACAATCACCATTAAAGGTCACGTCGAGCGCACCTACACACAAGGCACACCTCCAGCCGGGTTAGTCGAAGGACAAAATAAGGGAGATGACAATAGTCAATCGAAGGCAGAAAAGGTAAAGATAGATATTAACAACACCGAAGAAAAGATCTGGGTCAGCGAACGCAGTGTAGGAGAATTCTCGAGATCATTTAGCTTTCCTGCACCAGTGGATCAAGACAACGTCAAAGCATCACTGAAGGATGGAATTCTAAGCGTGCTGGTTCCCAAGCAGAAGAAGCACGAGGCTCGCAAGATAACTATCCAGTAGCGGACGGGCTTGTTTAATGAATTATCGCTTTAATATCGAGTCCGAAAAATGTAAGGCACGAGACGGAAGCCTCTATGACTAGGAACCTGATGAATATTTTGCATGTCAATCGAACAGTAAGACGAATCTGTCAACGGATAATGAAGAGAAATCTATTCAGAACTATTATTTTTGGCCAAAATTTACTCGGGGGAACAGGGAATTCAAAAATGGGCGTCTAGCTTGATTGGGAATTATCAGTTACGTGTAATTAGTGGGAAAAGTTTTCAAATTCCATTAAAATATCTACTTCTCTCACAGAATCATACATTTCCATGATTGAATAATTGGCGTTCCACAGTGACACAATGAAAATAAATACTATGGTATGAGAAATCGAAGGTTCCTGTTATCCCCTCATGCGATTATCTTTGTGCCTAGTATCATACAAATTTCTATGAAATCAGGGACAAAGATAACTACCGAAGGATACTACAGGGGCTTTCGATTTCCCACAACATAATGTAGTGATGTGTAGCTTGCGATCAATTTTGTAGAATGCATCACAAAACACATCAATTTGTAGTGCCTGAGATGAACTTGAAAGAAGAGGGTTCCTAGATAACAGTTTGACATCGGCAGATATTCCATACTGAATGAATTAAGGATGATGGAGCAGGGTATAAGATGTCATATTTTAGTGTCACTGGCTGTGCCTATTTAGGCTTGAGCCGGAGTTTATCCGGTTGCCTTGGAAATGCCATTTCTGGTTTGGCTGAGCTCGGAAAACAAACTCGCACTAGAAAACTGCCAAGGTAAACATCAATCGCGTCGCAGATTTTTTCACAAGTAGACCCCTCAACTTTGTATACCTCTCCCGAGATAGGATTGAGACATATTTTAGACGTACAAAAGCGAGTTGCTACCGTACCAGTCCTGCCACATTAAGTTAGAGATACTTCAGGTGTAGACAGTACTTATAGTGTACGGTCATGATGCACACTCATGGAACAGCTCATCACCATCTACAGAGAGATGGAATTTCCCATATCCATAATTCACTCCATTCTACTCTATAGTACTCCAATTTATTCTTTGTCGAATTGTGGTACGGCTTGAGATAATTGCCATGTGGCACATGTTGGAGAATAATGCTTAGGATTGCTGGAGGCTCAGCGCCCCCATACCTGCTAAACTGAGCAAAAAGCTCCTCTTCAAGTAATCAGCGAATGAATTAAAATTCTGCATTGGAAGCGCACAAGCTATTATCATTCTATTATTGTCAGACTAAAATTAAAGAGTAAAAATTGGGAACGGTTAAATAGCCATAAAAATCCACGTGGTCAAAAAATACCACAGAGCTAGGAATAAAGTAGCGTCCATCATCGTGCCCCAAAACCACGATGATTTAGTTGATCATATCACATCCACAACACCATCAGAATCAAACTCCCATGCGAGAGGCCCATTCCTCTTGAGCCCCATACCGTCAAAGGAAAGGGACATCTGAAGGAAGCAAAGAAAGTGTTGCCGGCTGCGCCTCGCATATGAATCTGCGTATAAATCGCCAATGCACATTTTCGGTAATACGGATGTACGCTAGTCCGAAGATGAAAAATCGCCGATCCGATGGAAACGAATCGCCGATGAGAACACGTAGATTTAGAAGTGTTAATGATCTTCTATCCGACGGACAAGAGTCACCCCGAGGCTAGAGTTGCATATATATTTACTCTTCAGCCTAATTAGAACCTGTTTCCTAGATAGTTAGAAAATAGACTGTATTACGGCCAGCTTACTTTGTTTCTATTGTTTTGGTGATAGCCCATCACAGAAAGTTGGTCAAACGCTCTACCGTAGAGGTGAGGGTAACTCCAGTACCAGCACAAAGCTCTCTCTTTCGAACACCAAGCCATTGAGTTTCCTTCTAGTACTATAGCTTCATCTTTCGGGACTAGGTATCCGCCTTCTAGACGTCCACGTCTCGTTACGCGCGCAGAAGTTACAGCAATAGCAATATCTATACGCCTCCACCTCTGATCCTGATGTTATAACTGCTTGCATAGAGAGGCATCAGTAGGACTCAATAAGGTTGGACACGAAGAGGAGGTGTGGATAAGGATCTATACAATCACGGTACTGAGCGGCAGCGGGTGTATATGCGAAGAATGCAAGTCAAAAAATTGGTCGACGCAGAATTCTTGAGGGCGAAGATGGTGATTATAGTTTATCAGACAGTAAAGAAGCTAATACAGAGTTACTAGAGTAGAAATACGAGTGGCAACTGTAATGTAACGATATGTCACGGGCTGCGCCTTTGTCTTTATAACAGGGGTGTTAAAGACGATTGTGTTAGTGCCCACAAGTACTAGTGCTTCCAAAATTAAACAAGCCTACTCAAGTAAATTACGCGAAATTAGGGGATTATCAAAAACTCTAATCTGAGGTAGGCGAACAGGAATAACTAATACTTAAAGGCCTGCTTGTACGTTAGTTAGCTCTCATGTAGAAAATAGACAGTATTTCGGCCACTATCCTTTGTTCTACTGTGTTTTAGTGTTTGCCTTTCACATTTTTTCTACATCTTTTAAGTTTGTTTCGAATATACTTATTACATCGAATCCGGTCTCCAAAGAGATTAGAAGAGAAGATCGAATCTTCTATATATATGAGCTATACAGTTCCCGGAAATTTGGATACCGACGACGAAGGTTTGCTTTACTCTACTGAAAGCATGGCCACGTCACGCGATCAGGACCAGATGGATCTAGGTAGCAACGATCAACGAGCGCCTCTAGAGCAACAGAGCGGGTCATCAAATCCCCAGGAGCAACTAGGCCATACTCAGCAACAGTCTGAGTTTAATACATTAGCGAATCTTCCACCCGAGTTATTTAAAGCTATCAGTGAAAAAGTAGCCCAAGAAATCCTCAGCCAATTCCGAAACCCCTCACATCCACCTCCTCCTGTACAGCCGATTCCTCCTTCAGTAAATCTTCAACAAGCCAGTAAATGGCCTACGTGGGATGGAAATTATTCCTCTTTTAGCGCCCACATGTTTAGCTTGCGAGTAAAAATTGAGGAAGATAGACTGCTTTTGGGTTCAAATAGATCGATGTTAGGTTCCTGGGGATATTTTGGATCGGCGCTGGGAGTTGTTTGTTTTTTGGAAAATAGTAATCCCGGTTGGAAGTCTATTTTGGGAGTTTTGAAGTTTTTCATTGTATATATAACACGACAAGCCTCCGTACGAGGCTCACCACGTCAAGTCTTTTGTCGTAATTCAAACTTTCATTTTTTCTCCTTCGATAACTCTCACCTCCCACCGCCACCATCACCATCACCATTACTACCACCATATACCGTAATCGTCATTATTACCGTAACCACCACCCTCACCGTAACCCTCACCATTATCCCATACCGTAAACATTATCATAATCTTTACCTTAATTATCGCTGCCACCAACATCAAAATCACCGTCGAATCCGTACTTACCGTAATTACTACTACGAAGCCCATAGTCATCCTGACATTACTTGACGTCCCAGATGAGCAACACATACAGTGTCCCAGTGGACTCTATGGAGGCTGCCTTTTCAACGCCAACTACCTCTCCATCCCGTGAAAATATGCCACCTCCTACATATGATAACGCTATACCAACCCAAACTGGCCAAGCTGGTCCCACAACTCTACTACCACCGCCCCCACCACAGGCACAGCACATACCTGTAATACTGCTTCCCTCTTCGCTCTGGAGTCTACCATATCTTACACACTCTAATGAAATTCTAAACGCCGCAGTTCAAGCAAATGCTGTCCGAGTTGGTGAACTCTTTGCCTCCTCCGCTTCTACTCGTCCTACCCCTTTACCAACCTCGCAATCTACGCCCACTCCAGTCACGACTCAGCCAGCTGTTCGTATACCTGCCCCTCGCATAGCTGAATATGACGGCTCGAAAGCAAATCTTCGCTCTTTCTGCTCGCTACTCGTGAACCAAATACAGGGTTTCGAAGATCAATTTCCCGACGAGATGGCCAAAGTGCGGTATGCTTACCAATGCTTGGGACCTGCGGCGCTTGTTAAAATGCGTTCGTCGTTTCGATGTCTTGAAAATGCTTCAGTGCCTCCGGAAATTACTACCTTAGGAGAATTCATCGAAGCACTAAAGCAGCGCTGCCAAGATCCTGCACAAGAGGAAAAGGCAAACCGGGCCATGGAGGGACTCTATCAACTCAATACTCCCTTCCACGACTTCATTTCGACTTTTGAGGACTACATGGCCGACTCCATGTACGCCCATTACAACAAATCCGAATGGCTGCAGATGCTCCGCCGGAAGCTTTCGCCCAAACTTCAAGACGCGTTGGTAATTGTCAGAGGTTGTAAGCTACTTAGTCATGTGACAGGGGTTGGAGCCACATTGTGGCGTTAGATATTCTGGCTGTTTCTCTGTAGCTCTACAAACTTCTTTATTATCCCATTCCGGAAATATGTTTATGGGCCACAATGACCTGGGGAGTTCTGGTGGATTCTATGGTGTTCTATGGTATTCTATGATGCCCCTTGTTGTTCTATTTACCTGTGCAGGAGTTCTAGATGGTTCTTTCAGTGGCTTGTTGGACCATGTCCTAAAATGTATATATAGCTGTCCTTACTGTACCTCTGAAGTCTCTAGATCAGAGTCTTATATTTATCTTTACTTATTGAAGAATCTGTTTGAAATCTGAATCCTATCGATTACACTACCATTGTGGTTACTGTTCTTCTGGACCATTGTTATAGCTATTGTTGTCGCTATTGTCCTTGTTATTGTTATCGTGTTTACTGCTGTTGTTAGTGTTATTGCCATCTCCCTGTTATTGTTATTGCTATTGTTGCTGTTACTATTATTGTTGTTGCTTATCTATCATTGCCCCAGTTACTGATATTGATACTTATTTTCTATTGTCAGCGTCGTCTTTGGTATTAATCCTGCACCGTTCTGACAGTAATGCCTAGCGATATCCCGACCGAATATCACGCCTTCGTCGCGTACATTAGGAAAAAAGATTCCGCGTTCCACCAGATTCGTGTGAACAATTCCTTAAGGACTCCTGGAACAGCTGTCCCTCCTCGCCCTGTGCCTCCCCCTAACTCTTCTCACAACTTCCCAGCGCCTAATTCTACGCCTTTCCCCGGTGCTCGGGAGTTGACGGTATCTCAAGGTGGATCCGCAATGGACCTGGACTCTGTTTCTCGGCGAAAGGGACCGGATGGTCGCCTAACGCCTCAAGCGAAGAATGCTCGGCGTGCCTTAGGACGCTGTGTTTGGTGTAACCGATTGGGACACGACGTTTCAAATTGCCCTCTTGGCTCAGCCTCGATAGCTTCCGCTTATGTTGAGAATCCACCCAACACCCAAGAGAATTTAAAAGGGCCACTCCAGCAATAAGTCGCTTGTTGGAGTCTCTTTCGGTGGGCCTCGCGGGTTTCGAAGAATTATCTTCTTCACGGCATATGTACATAAATGCTAAGATAGAGAATAAATTTTTAGTTGCCCTCGTAGACACCGGCGCTTCTGGCCTTGCCTTTCTCTCTAAATCCATGTGTGACCGTCTTTCTCTCTCAACTCGCCTCCTTCAACGCCCAATAAACATAGTAGGATTTGAGGGGAAACAGGGAGCTCAAGCTTCAAAGCAGGTATCATTTTCTATTACCTTGGGTAGACATCGTGAAAGACTCACCGCCTACGTAATCGATCCCTGTAAGCATGATCTTGTTCTGGGCCTCCCCTGGTTAGAAAAACACGCTCCTTATGTTGACTGGAAAAGTCATACGCTCACCTTTGGCGAGCATTGTCTAGAGAGAAAATGTTGTCAATTCGAGACCACAATCCCATACTTCAATTCCAAAACCTTAAACTTCCAATCACCCGACAGCTCGAATCACGATCCAGGCGAAAACCCGGAGATTCAATTCCCTAAATTCTCTCCTCCCACTCAAGTTCCAGCGCCAGTATTCGCCATGATAGCTCAGCAGCCGGAAAATCGCAATTTTGCCCTCAGTCTTCAAGATCTGGATCTCCTAATTAAAGGCTCAATGGAGCGGTCGCCGATAATGCAGATCGGTAATGCCGCTATGGTTATTCCAAAAGACGCGGATCCCCATGATTTTCTGCCGACCCAGTACCACGATTTCCTTGATGTCTTCAATCGAAGCCAAGCCAACACCATCCCACCACATCGAGCCTGGGATCACGCTATCAATCTCCAGCCAGGCAAACAGCCCCCAGCCTCACGGCCCTACTCTATGAACCAGCACGAGTTAAAGGCCCTCCGCGATTATCTGGACAAAGAATTAGACAAAGGGTTTATTCGTGTATCTCGCTCGCCAGCAGCAGCTCCGGTTCTATTCGTTAAAAAGTCAAATGGAGACCTCCGTTTTTGTATAGACTATCGTGGACTTAATGCGATTACCATCAAAAATCGACACTCTCTCCCCCTCATATCGGAAACCCTATCACAGCTCGCCCATGCAAGGTACTACACGAAGCTCGACGTGATTTCAGCGTTCAACAAACTCCGCATCAAATCCGGCGATGAATGGAAAGCAGCCTTTACGTGTCGCTATGGTTTATTTGAGCCCTTGGTCCTCCCGTTTGGACTCTGCAATGGCCCCGCGTCTTTTCAGGCTTACATCAACCACGCACTGCGAGGGCTCCTGGATCAATTTTGCACCGCATACATGGACAACATATTGATCTACTCCAAAACACTCTCCGAGCATCGTAGCCACGTTCGAACTGTTCTCCAGCGACTCCGAGAGCACGGATTGCAGGTCGATATTTCCAAGTGTAATTTTGAGACTAGCAAGGTGACCTATCTGGGGTTAATCATATCGACTGAAGGAATTAACATGGACCCTAAAAAAGTAGCCTGTGTCCAGGATTGGCCCAGACCACGTTCAGTTCGCGACATCCAAAGATTCCTTGGCTTCGCAAATTTCTACCGCCGCTTCATTCCCGAGTTCTCCCGGCTGGCCACTCCCATGGTAAATTTAACGAAGAAAGATATACCCTTCTCCTGGGATGACGACTGCGAAGCCTCTTTCCGACGGATCATTCAAGCTTTTAAAGATGGCACGATGTTGGCCCACTTCGATCCCAGACTTCAAACCGTTTTGGAAACAGACGCCTCTGATTTCGTAACGGCTGCTGTTCTATCCCAGTATGATCAATCAGGAGTGCTGCGGCCGGTAGCTTTCATGTCAAAAAAGATGCTCCCAGCCGAATGCAACTACGAGATCTTCGACAAGGAGCTGCTTGCAATCGTCAATGCTTTCGAAACCTGGACAGCGGAACTCGGTTCAGTTGAAGCATCCACTCTCATCTTAACCGACCACAAAAACCTTGAACATTTCACTACCACGAAAAAATTAAATCGGAGACAAGCTCGTTGGAGCGAATTGCTTACCGATTATGACTTCAAGATTGTGTTCAGACCTGGAAAACAAGGCGCAAAGCCAGATGCCCTGACTCGGATAAGCGTTGACAGACCTAAAGACGATACTGACGAAAGAAACCAACAACAACACCAGACGCTTCTCAAGCCCTATCAAATTCTTCGAAGTGCTAGCACTATCGTCCCTCCTGAGAATCAAGACCATCCTCATAGCCCCCTCAAAAAGCCATCCATGGAAGATTGAGGCGTCGCGTGTGATAACGACCCATTCTGCCAGGAAATCCGAACAGCCCTCGAGAATTGTATGATTAGTCGCACCGATATCCAACTAGCTGACTGTAAACTGACTTCGCACTCTTTTGCCTTTAATGATATGGAGTATGTCCCAGCTGCTCTCCGAGAGAAAGTTCTTCAGGAGTTGCATAACTCTCCCCTTTACGGCCATCGTGGATCTGCTGCTCTTTACAGCCTAGTGACGAGAAAATATTGGTGGCCAGGCTGCCATAAAGACGCATCGAAATACGCGCGTGGATGTGAGGCCTGCCAAAGAAACAACCCATCAGTTCAAAAGCCTCATGGTTTCCTTCATCCACTACCCGCCCCGAGCGCAGCCTTTAGACATTTGACACTCGACTTCATCGGACCCCTCCCAAGATGTACCATTAAAAACACCACATATCGGTTCATCCTTCAAATTGTAGATTGTTTAACCAAGAGAGTGTGGATCATACCAATGGAGGGCCCAACGGCGCGAGAAACTGCGGAAGCCTTCGTGGACCACGTGATACGTTTTGCGGGCCTACCTGATTCTTTGGTCTCCGACCAGGGACGTGCGTTTATAGACCGAACCTGGAAGGATATCTGTGCACGTCTGCAAATTACTCACAAGCTCTCATCATCCTATCATCCACAAACAGATGGACAAACAGAGCGTGCAAATAGGACTCTCGAGGTTTACCTGCGACATTATGTCAATTACTAACAAGACGATTGGGCTAAGCATTTAGCACTGGCCGAGTTTTGCGCTAATAACCACGTTAACGCGTCTACAGGAATCACACCATTCTTCGCCTCTTTCGGACATCACCCAAGACTTGATTTTAGACCCGAATCCGAATCAACAGAAAATCGGGACAACAAATCTTTTGTATCCCAGATGGAGAACATTCACAAGCTTTGTTCGGAGCAAATCCACCTGGCACAGGCTTTCCAGTGTAGCTACGCAAATGAAAAACGACTTCCAGCACCCAGATATCAGGTAGGAGATCGCGTCTATTTATCTTTAAAAAATGTTGCTCTATCTAGACCCACAAAGAAATTGGATCACATTCGAGCTGGACCGTGGCGAATCACAGCAATGAAAACCCCCCTGGTTGCAAAGCTGGACCTCCCGTTTCAACTTAGAATTGACAACAATTTTCATGTATCCCTTCTTCGTCCCGCATACGTCGGATTCCCGTCTCAGCAACAATCCCCACCTCCGCCATTAGACCCCGAAGTTTATGACCCTGATGAAAAGGAAGTTGAGGCTATATTGGATTCTCGAATACGCCGAAAAAAGGTATAGTACCTTATTCGCAGGACAGGATGTGAGGACACAACATGGGAGCCATGGGAGCACCTGACAGGCTGTCAACAGCTGGTTACTGAATTCCACGAAGCTTACCCTGGAGCCCCTCGCTCGCGGGACCTCGCGCCATAGAAACGGGGGGGTACTGTTAGGTTCCTGGGGATATTTTGGATCGGCGCTGGGAGTTGTTTGTTTTTTGGAAAATAGTAATCCCGGTTGGAAGTCTATTTTGGGAGTTTTAAAGTTTTTCATTGTATATATAACACGACAAGCCTCCGTACGAGGCTCACCACGTCAAGTCTTTTGTCGTAATTCAAACTTACATTTTTTCTCCTTCGATAACTCTCACCTCCCGCCGCCACCATCACCATTACCATTACTACCACCATATACCGTAATCGTCATTATTACCGTAACCACCACCCTCACCGTAACCCTCACCAGTATCCCATACCGTAAACATTATCATAATCTTTACCTTAACTATCGCTGCCACCAACATCATAATCACCGTCGAATCCGTACTTACCGTAATTACTACTACGAAGCCCATAGTCATCCTGACAATCAATTTGCTTCAATATATTCAACTCAATCCCAACAGAAAGACAGGCAAGGATATCCCACTGGTATCAAACTGGAGGCCCTGACGGGTCCCATAATTGGCAAGCGTTCCTGGCTTTTATCACCGAGCAATACGAAGATAAGCAAGCTCGGCAAACTTCTAGGAGCCAACTTCAAAGGATGCGTATGGGTCCCTGTCAGTACTTTCATGAGTTTTTGCAGGATTTTGAGTTCAAGTTGACCCAGTGCGGTAATATTACGATGGCCGATGATATGAAAATATCTTTACTCGAAAACAGCATAAATCGCCCACTCAATAGGTTGCTGTTGAATAAATCCTTACCCGAAGATAACTACGACAAGTGGATTTTTAAAGTTAAAAGAGTAGCTGGAAGACTCGAAAATACGCCAGAATACCGCCCCAAAGGTTGCTCTGGGATTAAGACTTGGTACCTTCCGCTAAACGCCTCGCAAGGAAACTTCGCTCCGGAAACTCAATCACGCCCTTCACATTCAGAGCTTGACGCAGATGGTGATACGAAGATGGGGGGTGTCAATACTGCAAAAATTGCTCAGGCCGTAATCAGTGCTTTAAGTGGGAATTTGCCAAAACAAAGCAATCGAAAACCGCCCGCCAAGTGGAGGTCGACGGATGAATTTAAAAGGCTCTCTGGCGAAGGACGGTGCGTCCGCTGTGCGTAATCAGGACACCCAACGCGGTTCTGTCCAAAATTTGGTCCTGCTAAACGACCAGCGTCTCTGGCACACGTGAAAAGTGTTGAGAATGCTAACCCTCAAATTCCGGCTATTAATGACGATGAAGGAATCGATGAAGGCAATGTTGAGTTGTTTTCGGGGGAAGAATAACCCCTGAGCATAGTCGCACTCAGGGGCACAAGGGTTTTTCAAAGGAGCATGTTAAAAGAGCTTTATGCAAGATGAATGGTAGTCCTTTCCTAATAAATTGTCAAGTTAATTCTAGTTATTACATAAAATATTTAATTGACACTGGATGCCTATGTTTTGCAGCCTTTTCAAAAAAACTTGTGATTGAGAACAACCTCCCGCGCATCAACATATCCCCAAGGAATCTTCAATTAGCCGAAGATGACGGACAAGAAAGAGTAATCGATGAAATTACATTTGCAGACTTTGATATAGATGGAAGACATGAAAGAGTTTACGGGTATGTCATTCAAGATTTAGCTTACAATGTGATTCTTGGCAAGCCGTGGATGGAGCATAACGATGTGGTATACCTCTCTAGAAAGAGACTACTTCGCTTTGGCTCGAAAAAGCATGGTTTAGTGGTCAGGGAAGTTGGCTGGTGTGAGAATAAAGTTCCGGCAAAAGTACGACAAAAAGTACAAGCTATTGCTACAGCTGTTTGTGTAAAAGGATCCGAATTCATAGGACTCTTGGAAACCGTGAAAAGCGATAATAATCATCAAATCTTCGCTATTTCTATGCACGACATTAATAAAGCCCTCGAATTCAAATCGGAACAGTCGCTAGACGAAATCTGTGGGAGGCTTCCTCCAGAAATAATTAACTGGGCCGAGCTTTTCAAAGAAGACGATCGAAACGTTCTCCCGCCACACCGACCCTCAGACATGAAAATTAACTTATGTAAGGACCAAAAAGGCAGAGAAAGCCCGATTCCATGGGGTCCTCTTTACAATATGTCCAGAAACGAGCTCCTGGTATTAAGGAAAACTTTAACCGATCATCTTGAAAGGGGCTGGATAAGGGCCAGTGCATCTCCAGGAGGCGCTCCTGTATTATTTGTGAAAAAGCCTGGTGGATGGCTACGTTTTTGTGTAGACTATCGTGCCCTGAATGCGATAACAGAGAAAGACCGATACCCATTGCCCCTTATCCGAGAGACATTGCGTTCAATATCAAAATCGACTTGGATCACCAAGGTAGACGTCCGTGCTGCTTTCCACAAGTTAAGAGTTCGTGTAGGGGACGAAGAAAAAACTGCTTTTCGTACTAGATTCGGCTCCTATGAATGGCTTGTTACCCCATTTGGCCTCCAGGGAGCCCCAGCAGCCTTCCAAAGATATGTTAACGAGACATTAGGAGATTATCTTGATGTATTCTGCACCGCATATCTCGATGATATATTAATCTACACAACAGGTGATTTAAAGGATCATTGGCATAAAGTGCATGCAGTATTCAAGCGTCTAAGCAAAGCTGGTCTAAAATTAGACCCAAACAAATGTGAGTTTGCTGTTAAGGAGACAAAATACCTTGGATTTGTCATAAGTTTGGGTGAGGGAATAAAAGTCGATCAAAAAAAGGTTGAAGCAATTAAATCGTGGGCACCGCCAACTTCGGTAAAAGGAGTGCGAAGTTTCCTCGGGTTTGCCAACTTTTATCGAGATTTTATTCCAAATTTTAGTGAAATTGCTCAGCCACTATTAAATCTTACAAAAAAAGACCATGCATTTTTTTGGCTTGAAGAGCATCAAAAATCATTCGAATTTTTAAAAGAACTTTTTGTCACAGCTCCAGTCTTAGCTCTCTACGACCCCGAAAACCAAACCGTAGTCGAAGCAGACTGTTCAGGGTATGTGTTAGGGGCATGTTTATCTCAGTTTGACCATCATAACATACTACGTCCAGTTGCATATTATTCCAGAAAATTAAGTCCGGCAGAGTGTAACTATGAAATTCATGATAAAGAACTCTTAGCCGTCATTTCTGCTCTGGAAGTATGGCGTGGTGAATTAGTTGGACTTAAAGAACCTTTTATAGTCCTATCCGACCACAAGAATTTACAATATTTTATGACATCAAGAAAACTCTCAGAATAGCAAGTCCGTTGGAGTCAGAAGCTTTCTCAATTCAATTTTGAATTAAGATTTCGAGCCGGTAAGTGTTCAGCCCGGCCAGATGCTCTTTCTCGAAGGGAACAAGATATGCCGCACGATGAGAATGATGAACGATTGAAGGCTAGGGAAATGCAGTTGATTGAAAACGCGTGGATCGGTCCATTCTCTCAAAGTTCAAAATTTGTCCTGGACCAAATAACAAATTGTTCTATTCTAGGAAGCCAATCACTACCTTCCCATCCAGCGTCAATAGTACCAAAAGGGTGTAAAATTTTCCACGATTCTGAGCTACAATCATTATGGGACAGAGGTTGCGTCGAAGACCATAGCCTTGATATTATCTATCAATTTGTCAAGAGCGATAAGAGAACTTTCCCTAGCGAGTTGAAATTAAGGGTTGCAATATCCGAATGCGATTTCGATGAAAGAGGTGCGCTTCGTTTTAGAAAACGTATCTGGATACCAAATTGGGAACCTCTCCAAACAGCACTCATTCAAAAGACGCACGACTCTCATATAACTGGACATCCAGGTCGTGATAGTACGTACACAATACTATCACGTAATTTCTTTTGGCCCGGCGCATCATCAATGGTGCGAGTATTCTGTAGAAACTGTGACGTCTGTGGGAGATCACATGTTTGGAGGGAGAAGAAAAAAGGGTTGCTGTTACCACTACCAGTTCCAGATCGTTTCCACTCGGAGTTGTCGATAGATTTTATGACAGATTTGCCAGCAAAGTCTGCCCAAGAACCCAGGTACTTGATGGTAATCACGGACAGATTACTCAAGAGTTGTACCCTTGAAGCTACAAACTCTATGGTATTATAAATATAGAGTAAGTGTAGGTGGGCCTTGTGAAAGTGTGTATTTAGTAATATATAAAAAACTCATGTATGTATATCGGATGGTGCTAAGCTATGTGATTATATACACTAAAGACTGGCCTGTGCTTCAATCCCATTATACCTATATCCGATTACTGTCACTATATGTTACTCGTATCGAGTTGTGCAATCTAACCGATCCTGACTAGTGAGACTCATTGCATAGATTGAGTCTGCACAGCGACACCGATGATCAGTGCTCAAGTCCATGCATGGCTCATTAAACAGCCTGGACATGAGCGGTAATTACAACACTCCCTCTGTCGATGTGCTAGTTGGGATCTTATCCTTCAGTGGATTGTTACTTGTGATTTTATCTTTGTTAGTGGATCCGATAACTGTTCGGCAGATGGAATGTAAGTAACTGCTATTAGGCCATTTTGGCGCTGTTCCCTGCAGTAGTGATTTCTTAGAGCTATATGTTTGGATCTTTTGTGGTTATCGTGATTTTTAATCAGGGATATGGCTGATTGGTTATCAACGTATAGATTGGTGCATTCCGAACCTTGAATAAGGTTAGTGAGATCTAGCTCTTGGAATAAAGCTTTGGTCCATTGCAGCTGGCGACAAGTTTCAGTGGCTGCTAGGTATTCAGCCTCAGTCGTTGAAAGGACTACTTCCTTTTGCAGGCGTGATTTCCAGAATATGGGCCCTGATGCGAGCCTGATCAGTGAGCCTGATGTAGACCGACTGGTCGTTGTGTCTGCTGCAAAGTCTGCGTCAGAGTATGCTTCTAGGATTGGTTTTCCATCGTTTTTCATAAATGTAATACCCTTATCTGGTTGTTTAGCCACGTGCCGGAGGATATGCCGAGCTGCATGTATCTGTTCCATTGAAGGGTTTGCCAGAAAGCGTGCGAGATGGTTAACTGCAAACGTGATGTCTGGCCGGGCGTTTTTTGCTAGGTACTGCAGTCCTCCGATGATCGAATTGTATTCTTTTAGTTCTTCTTTGGAGCATTTTGAGTCATTAGGGCTCGTGAGTTTCTCTAGTGGTGAGTTTACGGGTTTGCATTTGTCCAAGCCGTGTCTCTGAAGAAGTAGACGGGCATACTGACCCTGTGTTAGTTCGAGAGTCTCTGAGTCAGGTTGCGATATTTTTATTCCAAGGAACATATCAGTGTTGACTGGTTTAAGTTTGTATCGTTTATGAAGTGAGTACATAAGTTTAGTTATCTTTTCGCGACTTGGTCCCATGACTTGAAAATCGTCAACGTGGAGAAGTACAAAAAGATCATTTGTTTTGTTTGTATATAAGCAAACGTCTGAGGTAGTTGGATGGAGACCCAGTGACGCTAGAGTGGTTTTGACATCGTCGTACCATAGCGCCGCTGCTTGTTTGAGTCCGTAGAGTCCTTTTTGAAGGAGGATGACATGGACATCTTTCTCAAAGCCCCGTGGCATTTCCATGTAAAGTTCAATGTTTAGATTGGGGTTTAAGAATGCGGTGGGGACGTCGCCTTGACATCTGTGCCATCCAAGGCAGTGGGCTAGTGCTAGCATGATTCGACCTGTTTCAGGTCGTGGGGTCGGAGCAAATGTTTCATGATAGTCGAGACCAGGTCTCTGTGTGTAACCTTTGGCGGTGCAGCGAGCTTTATATTTATCAACGCTGCCGTCTGCGAAAAGTTTCTTCTTGAAAACCCATTTGCATTACATTGGTTTTCGGCCTTTCGGTAGTGTATTGCGATTTATAATCTTGATTGTGTTAGTGTTGAAGAGTGATTTCATTTCTTGCAGTGCAGCTTGTTTCCATTGTCGAGCTTCTGGGCTTGACATTGCTTCTTCCCAAGTTTTGGGATCATTTGATGCGATTGCTAATTTTCCATGGTGCAGGCGATAGTAGTGTACTCGTTTAACTTGTCGTCCTCGCTTGGTTCGCATGGTGTCTCCCTCTGGCGAGTGAGGTCGTTTGATGCCAGCCAGTGTCGGGTTAGAAGTGTAATTAGTCATTTCGAGTTCATTGACCGTGTCGTCGTTAACACCAATTGTGGGTTGTGGTGTAATTGACTGTGGAGCAATTTGTAGTTGTTCATCTTCAGTTTCACTATCTGTATCATAGTCCGAATATGTTATGTCAATTTCGTGTTGTTTATTTGCGATGTCCGAGTCGAGAGAATGTGCTCTCTTTTGCCCAGCTACTGGAGGAATCGGATCCCATCCAGTCATGATGTTGTCATATTTGGGAGTGATTTCGACTTCGCGTCGTTTGTCTGTAATGTCAGATTCTGGTGAGCGAGCTCTTTTACGGCCTGCTATTGGAGGAACTGGATCCCATCCAGTCATGATGTTATCATATTTTGATGTTTCAGATGCTCCATCTGGTAAAGTAATAGTATTGTTAGTTGGTGGTGGTATTAAACCATTATTTGTAACAGCAAGTTGAGGCTGAATTTTAATGGTAATGTTAGTAAGATTGTCTTGTCCAATGTCTGGTTCAGTGTTTATGAGCGATAAAGGACTTGGAGTGGTTTCTTGCCATGTTGAAGTAGGTATTAGAGGAGTCTTTGCTGATTGATTGGTCTGATTATCAGCATTGCTATTTATAGATGGCGAATGTTGATATGTGATGTCATCTAGTATAGTCTCAATAGTTGTGGTAGGTTCAGAGTTGAGATTGGAGCTCGCAGCATTATCAGCTGGTGTTATAGGAGTCTGGCCTCGATTTGATGGTGGATTGTGGTTAATGTTGGTTTTAGTGTTTGGTAAATCGTGTGATGAGATGATTGGTGATGTTGTATACGAGGAGTTATTAGCCCAGTAGCTCGTTGTACGTTGTTTGTCTATGGAGCTCATTTCGTCACCGTAAGTAACATCTTCATTGAACGAGGCGTGGGGCGTAAAGCTGACAACTCATTTATCACCTTGAGAAGGTGTTTGATGTAAATGAAGAATGAGAAAGTTTCGGGACGTGTTAGCTTGAAAACCCAAGAACCATCCTTTGTCTGCTCTCGGTTCGAATTTTCCAGGTTTTGGAGTGATGAGTTTATACGCTTTGCAGCCAAATCGAGGTATGTTTCTGAGGTCAATTTTATCTAAGTGTGGTTGTCGTAGTCCTTTAAGGAAGTCAATGATTGTTAAGTTTCTGGTGCGTATGCAATATAGTCTGTTTATTATGAAGCAGGCGTGATGAATGGCCCAAGTCCAGTAACATGGAGGCATGTTAGAATCTATGAGTAGCGATCTTGTTACTCTAAGTACTACTTTATTGGCGGATTCTGATGGTCCATTTTGCTCCGGAGTGTATGGTGTAGAAGTGTCAGTACGTATGCCATGCTGTTCACAAAATGTTTTGATTTTAAAGAACTCGGATCCGCCATCTTTGAAAATTGCTTTGACAGGTTTGTCGTATTAATGGTGCATAGATTGGATCCATTTTACTAGCGTCGGTGCTATTTGGTCTTTAGTTGCAGTGGTGAGAACCCATCGCATCCGAGTTCTCGCATCTGTAATAATAGTGGCGTATTGCATTTTGTCGAGGGATTGGACTAGTTTGCCCACTGTGTCAACAAATACTTCGTCCAAGGGTTCGTGTGGTGTTGGCCTTGGTTCTCTTGATACATATCGTTGGGCTTTGCTAAGGTGACAGGTCTCGCAGGTGCTAAGTTCGGTGGTGTCAATGCCCTCGAGCCCTATGGTGTAATCTTTGGTTCTTTTTAAGATTTGTTGTCCTATGTGTCCAAGACGTTGATGCCATCGCTGGGTACTAGTAGTTGATGGAATCCTAGCCACACCTGGTGCTGCAACGACTTTACTTGTATTAGTGTCATTAGAATGTAGTGGATGGATGTAATAAACATCGTTGATGAGAGCAAGGCGTGCAATGGGTTTGTCTGGATAGTTGTGTGAGTGTTTGATTAGGAGTCTATTTTTGTAGTCTGGATAAATATTTCCAATTCTTTGTAATCTTCCTGCGGAGATTATACTTGATTCAGAGTTTGGTGAGTACAGTGAGGTGTGAAGGATTAGTTTGTGGTCTCCAATCATTATGTGTGCTGTACCTTGTTCTGTGAGTGAGGAAACTCCTACGGCTTGATCAAATTGGAATGGTTTATGTCTTTTAGTCAGATTTTCGAATACAGATTTCATGGGGAAAAAATGGTGCGATGCACCGGTATCATAGATGGTAGTACTTTTATTGTGACTATTGGAACTTGTAGCAGCTATACCATCAGTGTCTCTTTTCCGACCCTTGTTCTTGTCGTAGATTGTGTCCACATATGACTTGAAACTCATTTCATCCTCGAACTCGTCCATCCCTTCGACTTCTGCTGCCGCTTTTCCTTTCCCTTTGTCTTCCTTTTTCGCATTCCCATACCGCCATTTGTCACCGTACCTTTGGTGAGCAAGGTCTGGGTTCTGTTTATAGCACTCTTTATTGAGGTGCTTGTGGGTGCACTTGCGGCAGAGGGCGTTCGGGTCAACAGGTCGTGCTGGAGCTGCGTGGGCCGGGGTGGATTGACGTCCGCTGTACTCGGAGATTGTGGTGTTTCGAAGTGACGACATCATTGAGTGGAGGCTCACGGGCCTGTCCGTACTGTCAACGGCTTTGTGGTCCCTCCACGTGCTAAGTCCTGGGAGGTGCATGGTGCCAACTATGAAAAATCCAGCGGCAGTGGCTTCCGGAATGGAGCGGTCGACTGGATTTTCGTCACCGGAACTGAGAGTTTCGGCTGCTGTATTGACGTTTTGGTACGCCGTCAGGAATACGTCACAGTAGTGGTCGGCTGTACTGTTAAGTCGGACGTTGTAAAATTGTCGTAGGGCTTCGAGGTATGGCTTCGAAGCCGATTCTTTTCGTGTTTTCGTGACACTGTCGTAGAGATTCTTGGCTGAAAGCCTAACGTAGTCTCTGGGCCAAACTTTGGTGCTTAACCTTTCGAGGATTATGTTACGAGCCTCTGTCTCATTATTTTTCCATGTCAGTACTTCTCGTCGGTGCCCTTTCCAGATGAGACCCCATTCGGAATCCATGGTATCTGCCGCCCTGAGAGGTGCGGCTGGTTTGATGACTGGGTCAACGTCTTTGTCATTGTGAATTACGTGGCCTGTGAGATCGCGTTTCGCCAAGCGTGCGCGAAGTGAGGCGTCCCATTGGCTGTATGAGTTGGTGTTTTCTCCGAGAATGATAATGTTAGATTTAGACATAGTGTTGTTGTTTCTTTTTCTTTTCGAAAAAAAAAATAAAGTATGAAAATATTCAGTGAAAAGGCTTTCCCGGGGTCATAACCTATTATAAATATAGAGTAAGTGTAGGTGGGCCTTGTGAAAGTGTGTATTTAGTAATATATAAAAAACTCATGTATGTATATCGGATGGTGCTAAGCTATGTGATTATATACACTAAGGACTGGCCTGTGCTTCAATCCCATTATACCTATATCCGATTACTGTCACTATATGTTACTCGTATCGAGTTGTGCAATCTAACCGATCCTGACTAGTGAGACTCATTGCATAGATTGAGTCTGCACAGCGACACCGATGATCAGTGCTCAAGTCCATGCATGGCTCATTAAACACCCTGGACATGAGCGGTAATTACAACATATGGCCGCAGAAGAGTGTGCAAAAATATTTGTAAACTATCATTACCATTTTCATGGATTTCCTTCGCTCACAACCTCCGACCGCAGATCAAACTGGGCCAGTGATTTCTGGAGAAGTCTTTGCAAATTAGTAAACATAGATCAGCGCATGTCAACAGCTTTCCACCCTGAAACTGATGGTAGCACTGAACTTATGAACCAGGAAGTCCTGGCATATTTAAGGGCATTCATATCATACTCGCAGTACGAATGGCCATCAATGTTGCCATCGGCAATGTTAGCCCTAAACAACAGGGGCACCACAATTGGTTTAAGCCCATTTTTTCTGTCGCACGGTTACCATGCAGAACCTGTTCAACAAGTTCCAATCTCAACTAAACGTCGCTCAAAGCCAGAAGAAAGGGCTCATAATTTCGTTAAACGTCTCGTTGAGGCCCAAGAATATGCACAAGCCGCAATGGCAACAGCTCAGCAAAGAATGGAATCTTACGCAAACTTAAAACGACAACCGCAAGAAAGATATAAAAAAGGGGACCTTGTATGGCTAAACCTAAAAAATATTTCAACACCTCAATTGTCGAGAAAACTTTCCTGGGTAAATTCTAAATATTGTGTAACAGAAGTGGTCTCCCCACATGTAGTAAAGTTAGATGTTGCTTCGGGAATCTGGCCAAAGTTCCACGTCGAACTTCTAAAACGCGACCCTCAAGATCCATTACCATCCCAAATCTCAAATGATAAACAACCACCACCACTGATAAATGATAACGGTGAAGAAGAACAAGTTATCGAGAGAATTTTGAGAGCTGAAAGAAAACGTCGGGGCAGAGGTTTTCGCAGAGAGGTCTTGGTTAAATGGAAACAGTTTGAAGAACCTAACTGGGAACCACGCGCTAATCTAGAGGAGACAGAGGCTTTGGAAATTTTTGAAACTAAATACGGAAAGGGTGACGATGTTGGTGAGGATCTAGGAGCTCGAACAGGAACTAAGAAGCAAGGCCGCATTTGACGCTAAAAAAAAAAAAGAAAAAAAAAAAAAAGAGAAAACAGGAGAGTAATGTCACGGGCTGCGCCTTTGTCTTAAATAACAGGAGTGTTAAAGACGATCGTGTTAGTGCCCACAAGTACTAGTGCTTCCAAAATTAAGCAAGCCTACTCAAGTAAATTACGCGAAATTAGGGGATTATCAAAAACTCTAATCTGAGGTAGGCGAACAGGAATAACTAATACTTAAAGGCCTGCTTGTACGTTAGTTAGCTCTCATGTAGAAAATAGACAGTATTTCGGCCACTATCCTTTGTTCTATTGTGTTTTAGTGTTTGCCTTTCACACGATATACGAGAAGATATGGGGAAGTTCGGTGCTGATAACAAAGAGGAGGAAGGAATACTGATAGTGATTGACGTCGTGCGGAATTGTAAATCTTAGGAGTATTCAGACTTGAATGCAGTATATATGTTTCCTTTGCAAATTACCTTTGATCAAGAAGCGCGCACGTTGCACAAGGCAACTGTGAAATAGGTATTTACACAGAATATAGATCTGTGGAGCTATAGGCAACGAAAAGTTGTTGGTGGAATAGAAAGCCTGTATGTGAATATAGCTATATAAAAAGTAGTATTTATTTTACGTCTAGCGGAACATGTGCGAAGCACTTGCCCTGACAATCACTGAAGGGACAAATAACGCTGAGGGGTAAGCTCCAGGCCGCTGCGAAAACTAGATAGAAACAAGACTAGGGCGCGTTGACGTAGCTGCATCTAGATGAAAATGATGAGAAGATAATGACTTCATAAATATGAAGATGTAAAAGGGTGATAGACGGCCCACCCCAGATCTCTTTGATCATAACGCAACTCTTCAACCGCACCCGCGTAGAAAACAAAACATGGAACTCTAGAGGAAGTTTTCTCTTTTAGTCCAGAACCCGCACTCCTCGTCCGCTTATTTTCCTGCCAAAACTTCCAGATGACAATACTTCTTCATCTCGGCTAATAGTGAAAGATGGACCTACAGATACCCTTCGTAGTCAGCCAGTTTTCTGCATTCTTCTCTTGAGCCACCTGTCAAGTGCTCATTTCAGTTTGCGGCACTGTTTAAATTTTCTTTTCGAATTCTAGAGCTCCAAAGCCTGTTCTCTGCATCGTTGGGACGTCTTTTGAAGTGAGGTCAGCTGGCACTATTGCTCTTTTTGAAGCAGCCTTCGGTCGGGCTACTTCAGCTTGCTCGCGCTATCCATACCTCCGGATCGTGTCAAGCTGTTCTATTGTTGCTGGGCCGGTCCTCGTGGGTCGAGCTAAGCACATCCGACTATCTGATCGGTGTGATCCGTCACAATTTCGGCATCTTGTGGAGGCCTTGCACTCTCTTTCGCAGTGTATCATGGATCCGCAATTCCAGTATGGTGGGGCGCGGGAGCAGCCACGTGTGGTGTAGAGCTCTAGGCAGCGTCTGCATTGCTTGATCTTTTGGCGGAGTTGGTAGATTATCGCCCTTCCGGATTCGAAGAAAAGCTTGAATCCAGGCTGAGGGGCGGATTTCCTGGGGAAAAGCACTACTTAGTTCTAATGTGGCGCCCCAATTTTCCGGATCCCATGGGGCCGAGCGACGCCCGGAACAGCGTGGGTAACTCGGCTGATTTTCCGAGTTACTATTTCAACTGCCAATGGAATGCTTGCAGTTAGTGGGTAGCACTCTACCGGTACGGTAGGAACGAGGTAGGCTATTAAGTGAGAGGCAGAATCGATTCTACGAGCATCCCGAAGAGCAAAATTCAATATCTTCTGTCTAGTGATCTCGTGGGTTGCTGTGATGGCAAGCCCGGGTTTAACCCGTTGTACCAGGGAGATATTTTCCAATAAGATGACGGCCATGGTGGGTATGTTTTGATACGTGAACGACGGAGAAGCATTCTGCCATAGGTCTTCTTCACCTAGACGAAGGGATAGTCTCTTATTGACTTTCACCTTTTGGTTGACGTTTTTCGGTTTCTGATTAGACGGTGTTCTATGGGATTTTGACGTTCTAGCACTATGGCATAGGCGGTTATGAGCTACTGTAGACCAGGTGTTTTTCGTGGTCTTATCTTGAGGTAAAGCTGGGGTTGGTGCTATTACTCAAGAGCAGTTACTGAGGGGGCAAGAGAGACGGGCAAGTAGACTCGGAGGATATTGGCCCTGGGCCAGAATTTACGAGCTGCGCAATGGCCGCTTGTCGGTAGACTTTGATGCGGTCTATGAATTATTTGTTTTCATCGGTTGAAAACGGCGAGAAGGCTACCTCAATGATGTTAATCGCTGTGGAGTAGATAGAAATGTGAGCTGTAATTTGAGCTGCTCGTCGCTTTTCGGGTTTAAGTATTGCATGTTGCTCCGGAGGGTAAAACGTTGCCTCCACGGGGGCTGTGCATTTCGGAAAAGGTACGGCGTTTCTTCTAGCAGACAGGTCTGTAGACTGGGTCGTCTTTTCCCGACCGACATCTTGTTCTTTTCTTTAGCTCGCGGCCTCTGTAGCGTGCTGAAATATTGGCGTGGTCTCGGGACCCTGGTTGATCGTACTGAGGGGTTCAGCATCAATCATCTCGACATCCGGGAGGTTTGAGGACTTTTTTAGGAGACAGGCGTCTAACGCATCTATGCTTTTTAGATTTTGCGCGAGGCTCGAGGTTTTTGGACACGGATGCACCCGTGCATTGCTAATGGCAGTGGTTTTCGGTAGACGATTTTTCCTCACCAGAAAATTTAAGGTCTTCGATGAAAAACAACGAGAAAATAGTAGCGCAGCAGTTACTGTGGAGAGGGCACAGTGAATAAATAGGCATTCAGGGAGTCTTTCTCGTTATGTTGTGTCGATCTATAAGCGTGTCGACCTAAGATAAGACATACATATTTGTACAAAGCCAGCATAAATATCCATGTACCCCTCGCTAATGATGCATGGGCCTCGACATGCGACCAGACGAGCACCAACGCGTGTTCGTACGAAATATTTTCTATTATTGTCTCGTTACAATCTTCTGTAAATATTTACATGTTCATGTTACCATCTACGGGTTGTTAGTTTGTACTGGTATTGTTTGTGTCTGCGGGCTATGGGTTATGGGTTGTAACATTGGCGCTCATCATTTTTTTTAATCTATGTGCAAAATTAGATGACATATTCGGTTTGTAAGACAGCATGGGGAGTTTACTTGGTCGAAGGGAGAGGCGTCAACAAGAGACAGAGAACTTGTACTTAAGAACAAAGGAGATCCGTCAAGAAAAGCCAATTAATTCTTCTTCTCTCTGCGCAATTCATCAAAGTCTCAATTCTTCTAACATGTTGTGTGATGGATTTCAACAGGCGTATAATTTATATAAACGCTACGGAATTTTTGGGTTTGATGATGCAGTGGTACACTGTCCGGGCCGTCCTCCCAAGTAGAGTCAGGTTAACTTGGACACAGGCCTCACTTGGGACAGGAGAAAGCTAGTTCGCATCCAGCAAGACCGTCGCACCACTTCTTTCTCGGTGATAAAACATTCGCAGAATGATGAATGCATACTCAGATAACAATGGGTTTTCTCGCCTTTTCCCGTGGTGCGTATCTATGGAAGAAGGTACATGCCGTAAGGCGTTATCCTTGCAGTGGTATCTGCAAATTAGATTTGAGTACAGTCGTCCCTCTCTAACTCGATAGTGGGTCCCGGCATAAGTGTTGAAAATATTCATTGAAATTCAACCATTTACATTTGCAATACTTACCCCCCTTCACGCAAAATGACCTGCAAGGGTAAGTGTTACAAATATAAAAGTGCAAGTTACAATGAATATTTTCAACACTTATGCCGGGACCCACTATCGTGTTAGAGAAGTTTTACTGTACTCGAGCTACCGAGTTCAGAATTGTCAATCTCATGCATGTAATTGACGAGATACGTCTTAGTCGCAAACTTTGGTCACGGGCCGGTACAATTGAACGCATCGGCTTCACGCGGTGCCAGCTTTAAATGTCCATTCTGCTCGCAAATCTGGGCCAGTCAAAGAAAATTTGAAGTCCTTTCTTTCTGGATCCCCATTCATCCACGCGGGTCTCGGTCGGCTTCGCCTCGTTATCACCATAGCTAGCACCTTTTATGCTTATAATACCCACGACTTTGTCAACGAAGTCGGGCGAAGGGTTCTACTGATCAAATGTATCTATGTGTTACCAATATCACGTGTGGTAGGCTATTGACACATGTGGTCAAGTGTTAGTTCGGCCTTCTAGAGTTGGTAGTTTCATCTCGGACATGGCCTACTTGGATATTACTGCAATTGCTCGCTGAAATTGAGTCTGGCAAGACTGACAGAGAATTTCCTGTTGATGGTTTTCTCTAAGGGCTTCTCATGAGATTTTCACCCGGCCCATGGCATTCGGGGTCAGGGGAATATGTTCCTAGCCATTCGTCCTAATGTAAATAGCTTGCTCGGACGTAGATGCTAGGGAAGTCTGGCACCGGATGGGCTCTACCGAAACTTAAAGGACCATGTATTCTAGAAGATATTCTTTATGCGCCTTGTATTCCGATAGGACGAAGGCCTGCCGTACAAAAGACCATAAATGGTATACGCACAGATTTACACGTACAGCCAGTACTTGTGGTGGCTACCCTAGCTATAATTTTAATACATACTCAATCCTCGACAGAATATCTCGCGGTCGTGAATATAAACATACCCTTAGTTGCTTAACTGAATTAAACGAGGTGTGAGTAGTGATGGAAGATTAAAGTGGTACTGTACCACCCGAGCGGTACTACTGCTGTTCGAAGCGGTAATCCTGACGAAATCAGCTTTATAATCCGATAGATGATTTCGCTGTACCAGAAGTAGTTTGTACTGGCCCTGTCACATGGACATTTCTCTATGGAAAAATAGATTCGACAACATGGGATTTATTAAGCGAAAGTTTATCCCATTCAACTTTGGATTTGATACTCACGATGTGAATGCAGCAGTTAATGAGTACACACAAGTTATCCCAAGCGGAAAGTGCTGAACTGTTCCGGTTAATTATTTTTTAAATCATCTATATCGAGGATTTAGATATCTAGTTTAAAGATTTGCTTATAAGTTCGAGAAAATTCTCTACCGCGCTTCAATCACCTCAACGAGATTTACCAAACGTTGCTTCAAAGCTCTCAAGCTGTTACATTTTATTAATTCAGTATTTCGGCTAAATGCCTCACATGGTGGAATCAACAGATAATATCTCTACGACCGAAAACCCAAACCGTTCAGTGAAACGACGCCGTAAGTTGTCTTTATTAGTGATTGATGGCTTTTGCTAGGTGTCTGGCGCCAAGCCGCGGACAATGCAGGAACTTTATCTCGATGCCGCATAGCGGTTCTTTGGATACACTACTCTCTCTTCTTACTTCGTATCTACCGCGTCTATCTAATTTTATATGACAAGTGCCAATGAAGCTGATTTATTTGAATGGCAGGAACTCAGTCCCTCCCACCTCCAGCACTACCGCAATTAGTTGCCGAGCAGCATGTTCCCATCTCTTCAACAGATAAAGATACTCAGAGGCTAATCGTGGTCCTCTCAAACGCATCTTTAGAGACCTACAGAGCTGTTAACGGAAATTGGTCCGGAGGTCAACGTGATGAGAAATATTCATTACTGAACAGCGATGAACATATCGGTGTAATGCGCAAGATGAATCGTGATATCAGTGATGCTAGGCCTGATATAACGCACCAGGTGAGTACCAATATTTTTTATCACGAAGTCAACTTACTCTATCCAGTGCCTCTTAACTCTCCTTGATTCCCCGATAAATAAAGCTGGAAAACTACAAATCTACATCCATACTGCCAAAGGAGTTCTCATTGAAGTTAGTCCAACAGTCAGAATTCCTCGGACTTTCAAGCGTTTTGCCGGTCTTATGGTTCAATTACTCCATCGTCTATCTATACGCTCTGTCAACTCCCAGGAAAAACTTTTAAAGGTTATCAAGAATCCGATCTCTGACCACCTTCCTCCTAAATGCCGAAAAGTCACTCTATCATTCGATGCACCTCTTGTTAAAGTTAGTAACTACGTCAAGACCCTTGCGGACCAAGAAAGCATATGTGTCTTTGTTGGCGCCATGGCCAAAGGATCTGACAATTTCGCTGACCAGTTCGTTGATGAAAAAATTTCCATCAGTAATTTCAGTCTATCGGCCTCAGTTGCTTGCAGTAAATTTTGCCACGCCGCTGAAGATATATGGGGGATTATTTAATCCACTCTTTTCTTAATCTGATTATCTTTGACAATTGTCAAGGTTCCTAATCCACATAAAATACATCAAGAAAATCTACCTTCCATCTTTTCGGCTGGATATCAAAGCGCCACTGAATTTTTGGTTAACTTTAATGGGTTACCTTTTTATTTATTGTTCGTTTTAACGATCAAATAATTGGCATTGATGAACTTAGATCCATCACATTCTTGTCGTCCACATAGATCTCATGTAACCCGATCTATCTTCCTGTGTATCTTCGAAAGTCCGTGTCGCGAAGCTTTTCATTCACGCGCTATCCTAGGGACTTTCACTTCAAAGAAATAGATGATCCAGGTAAGTCTGGAATTTTTTGATCATAATTCTTGTGTGAGACTAAACGGCGGGAAATATACAACTTTTATGAGTTGTCATGATAGATTCAGGCCATACTGTTCGCCAATACCTGCACTCAAAGCATTTCCCAACGAATCGTTCCATAACGTTTTAATAAAGCTCATGCGATAAATTTGTCTACACAACGACTGACTCTGATACAAAATCTCTGCATTGTTATTGTTCTTATTTACTACGTAACATCATCTTGCCGATAATCTCTTAATTTTGAAATGGAACTTTTGGGATGGTTAAATGTAATATTACTGGAAAATTCCAGTGACTAAATGTAGAGTATTTAATATTCAAAGGGTTGATTGAAAGACAACGGGCTAAATTTGTTGTCGTCATTAGGTTTACAAAAGATGCAGCCGAAAAAAGCAGAGTATGTTGTACTACATTATTGAACAGGAAGTTAATACATACTTGATTCCCGCTGGAAACACTATGTGTCACTGTTATATCGTTCGAACTTCTGCATTTTCGACCTTATTACTCCGCGCTCTCACAATCCTTGATTGTGATGTCGATTCTCTCATCTGATCTCATAGATGGTTTGAGAACCGACATCATAGTGAGAATACAAGCACCGAGGCTAACCCCAATTCACAGCTCAGTCGGCAAGCTCTGTTGATTCCGCATTATCAGTCTATCACGTATCAGTTGATCACGACAGTCACGGGAAACTTTTCCAACCATGTCCTCTGTGTAAAATTCGAAAAGACTCAGTCACGAAATGCCAGCGCTTGTATTTCAGTACGACTCTGTTCAGACTCTAGCTGGCCATTTTCTGGATGTCACACATGAGGGCCTCTGGATTGCGCACCGCTGTCTTTCGCGCACTAATCTCAAGGCAACACTACCAAGAACATTTCGTTCTTCTAAATAAATAGTGGTTTATTTGTCATACAAATAACTGCTCCTTAAATGTATGACACGACAATACCCTCATTACTCACGGTCCGTGATTCGGATCTCCTAGGCCTATTCTATTTTCCAAAATTAACTGCGCTTCTTGTACACTTACGACTGATTATATTTTGACACTTTTAGCATTAGGATCGATTTGCAATCTTCAATAGTGCTGGTTAGAAAGAGATTCTGGTCGATAATTTTTTTCAGATAATTTCGCCTTGATTGTCTGTCACCTCCATGTTGGCAGAGACTATGACGCAGCGCGCAATGTGAATCTATCCAAAATCACTTTTTTAACCAGGGGATTCTTCAGACTGACTCTCTATAATTACTTGAATTGATAAATACATTTCACGGGGGCTACAAGTTGGTTCATCAGATTGAGAAGCAGAAGTCTATAGCGGTGATGATGTCGTTTCTATTTGATGCGGGACCTGAAATGAGTCGAAGTCCTATGTGAGATCCCATGGGACTAAACCAGCTGCTTTGCGGACAGATTTAAGTATTTGACAGTTTGGTGTATCCATTGTAGCGTGTTAACAAGCAAAAAACTTTTGCGTTTGACTTCTAACACGTTACTTGATTGTGCCAAATTCGCGATGTGACGGTGATCCTTGAATTGGAGTGGAGCCAAAACACTCAGATGTATAAGTTGACGAACGTAGCTTGAGTGAGCAGGCAAAGACAGAAGCTCTTCATTATTGTGTCTGCAAATCCATGACAATTTAGAGCTAAAATGGCGACCATTACCAACCATTATCAAAATACAATGATCCCCTCTACAAGTGTTATGGCCAAGGTCAGGATCAAAGAAATATGGTGAGACAAGGAACAAACGACTCAATGAGTCCAAATGTTAGAAGATAAATACAGATGGAAGAACTGAAGAACTAACTACGAACTACATGCGGCTTATCATCAATACGCGCCCGACATCTTCAATAACTCCGAGTTACGGTGCGAGTGAATTGTGAAACCCCTAACTACTATACTGACATAGCTCGCTCATTATCCTAGCTTGAAACCATATATATCTTTAAGCGACGACTAGCAAGTCATCTAAGTTGTCATGACTGATCGCGAGTCAGACCATGACAACAAGGCTAGTCTGCGGGAGAAAGATGTGTTGCAGACGATGAATCGCCTCATTACTGCAATAAATATCTTATTTGATTTCGTATTTTTCCAATCCCGGGAGATGTTTGTAGACTATATTTTTTACGAGTGGGGCCCCTTGAAAATTATTAACGAGCGGGAACACGCGACTAAGGCACTGATTGACTGAAATACCGAAACGTGCTCTCGCGATCGGGAATAATTGACATCAGTGAGGATCCGGATCACGTTGATCGGATCCATTCATTAGTCATCTATATTTGTAATCCTGTATTAATAATGTACATGTATTAGTAAGGATCATGTAAGCATCTGCTACTGGGTACAGTCGTCTCTCTCTAACTCGATAGTGGGTCCCGGCATAAGTGTTGAAAATATTCATTGTAACTTGGACTTTTATATTTGCAATACTTACCCCTACAGGCAAAATGACCTGTAAGGGTAAGTGTTGCAAATATAAAAGTCCAAGTTACAATGAATATTTTCAACACTTATACCGGGACCCACTATCGTGTTACAGAAGTTTTACTGTAGTTCTTTTGCATAAATTTTTTTCACATATTGTCTTTAATTAATTGGTGTGAGTTTTAATGCATTTTGTCGATCTTCATCAATGGCTTCAATGACGTTGATAAATTATTTTGCCGATCGTCACTAATTACTTAATATTGTTATTATTGTTGGATTTTTCCTGTTGATCGTTATTAACAACGATTGAATTCCAGGCATTGCATAGTTCTATGGAATTCTATTTCAATCGACGGTATTTTGGGTGTTCTACAGTATTCGCTGGCGTTCGATGGGATGGGGTTTTAGTAACCAGTACTAGGGAATGTACTAGTGTGGACTCATGTATAAATAGTAGTTAGGCCTTCTGGCCAAAAGCTCTCCAGCTCACAGTCTTGTATTTATTCTACGCATCTAGTCTAGTCAGGATTCAAGAAGTCAGGTTATCCACATCTACACTTGTCATTTGCTTCAAAAGCTTACGTGACATTATCTGCTATCATCCAAGTACAAGGAGTCACACCCAGACTCTACTTTGGAGAACGGCCCGGACAGTGTACCATTGCACCATCCGACCTTAGAGCGATTATGAGGGGTATGTTTGGATTGCCAAGGAATTTGCGCATTGATTTTGCTTTCAGAACAAAATTTACCTGCTTTAATTTGCCATTGCCTCGAGGCCCAGACAGGGTTGTGTGTGTTGCCTTTACGCCATACTCAACATAGAACTGTTGTGCCTTGATTCCACTAAAATAACCCATACTGTCGTTGATAAGATGCTTGAGAACCTCAAAGCAATGAAAAATATGGGTTAGTAGTGGTACAGTATTTGCGAAGTGTTGGAAATTTGGCGAGACGGGTTTCAGATATTGGATCATCAAAATCAATCTGACGTTTGAGCCTAGGCGAGAGTATTTGGTGCAAAGGATGGTATTTTATGCTGTAGACGATACCCTATATTTTATCGACAATCGACGGAGATGTATCTTCTATAGTGCCGCTTGTAGCTCTAACAGCAGTTTTGTACATACCTAAAGTTTATTCTGACTTTTAGCAATTTTGAGCAAATATATTATTCATAAAAAAGTTCCCAAATATTGCGACAGACGTTTCCCGAGAATACTCTGTCTTTAGGAACTGTACCTTTCAATATGTTCTAATACAAAGCCTACAGCTAGAACCCATCGAGGTTCATGCCAGCCGGTGGTAAACTCAATGGTGTTCCGAGTTATACTTGAGCCTACTTGAGTTTGATCAATAGCCCACCGATTTGACGACGGAGCTGACTGGAGGGGATTTTAATTCTTCTTGAGTAGGATCTGGGGGTTGAATTAATTGTCAAGATCGGCATTTGCGGCTAAATTCAGACACAGTTAGTTTCAACTCAGGGTGCCAAAATTGGCGACCGGCTTCACGCATTGTAGTACCAGCTGAAGTAAGCCTCTAAGCTTCATGTGATTTTTTTAGAATTGTCCAAATTATTTTCGCACTCTAGTGCCTGGAATGGTGTAACTGGGCCTCCTGCGCGTGAGGGTTCCCCGGGATATGGGAAGAATTCATCTTGAATAAATGGAGATTGGTTTTGTAAATTAAAAAATTTGTACAAACACATTCGGATTTTAGGTCCGGGGGCAGGTCTTCTTGTAGGCATAGATAATCAAAGATGCATCGTAGATCGATTCAGTTTGCTTGATTAGGGAGTTGAACCTTTTCTATTCTTGGGACTTAAACTTCAGCGCCCGAAATTTATGATAAATCGGCATTATTTCCAGTTTCTTCAGAAGAACAAAATAAATTCTCAGGCGGCCGTGACAAATAATTAGCAGGTACATTAGCTTTACCCTGACGATAAATTATACGTTGTCCAAAATTTTCTATTGAGTCAATGGAATGTTATGTCTTGGCCGGCTGCTTAGATTTAGTTTGGATTGTCTTTAGTGACTCATGGTCAATGACTGTTACGTCTCCGCTCTCCATCCAAAAGCGCCAGTGCTGAAGATAGAGTAATACAACTAGTAGCTGACGTTTTTGTGCAGAATATCGCTGTTGAGTTTTGGTATATTTTCGAGAGAAATATGATATTGGATGTAAAATGGAGCGAAATTTATTGTTGTCCCGATACAGCTGAAACTAGAGTAGCGCGGCTCCAACGAATTTTTGAGATGAGCCCGTCCCCAAGAGCTGTTTGGCGACGCCAATCAAATTTTCGGAGCACGAGCGCAAATTTAATGGTGTCTTTAATTTTTTGCCATAATTCTTGAGACTCTTTAGTAGAAAGTACGGGCGAATTTTTCGGTCCGACAGTTTAATCTATTAGTGGGCCTGCTAACAATGAAAATTTATTGGTACGATTTCTTAGATTGCCGGCCTCGTTAACAAAACTTCGCATCTTAGAGGTTGATCTAGGCATCAGAGAATCTTTGATGGCTGAAATCTTGTCGGGGTCTATGGTGATTCCATTTTGGGAAGCATGGTATCCAAGAGAAGATTCTTTGTATAACAAACAAGCGGCATTTGTTCGAATTGATAAAAAGACAATACTGAACTAACCTGAAAAAGATCATTGAGAGGCGAACATTTAATTCCTCTTGGATATCACCCCAAACGCATAATTCATCTGAGAGGACAGTGACAAAAGGCCGGAAAGGCTCTAGTATTTCCTATGTAAAGCCTTGTACTGTAGCCGGCGCGTTGCACAAGCCAAATGGCATCACAAACCACTCATAAACACTGTCAGAGCTCGAATGTTCTTATTTTGGTGGTTCGGATTTCCTCGGTATCAGAATATCCCTGGCGCCTGTATTGTGGGTTTTTTTAATCCTTTGGTGTTTTGTAATCTGTTGGAGTTTAATTCCTGTGTTGGCAACGACGTTTCCTTAATTGCATCATTGGTTTCCCTGATGTATATAGTTGGAATCCAGAGCCACTGAGCTCTCCGAGCTTTGTCTTCAGTCAATTTTAGACTATTGATTTCATTTGATAACCACTTACTCCCACATGCCCGCTTGATTCCACTAGTGTCGGGATACTTTAATACGTTGCAAAGGCGTAATCTAGATATCACGTTCTGCAATTTTGTTGGTGGATCTTATTCTCTATTTCTATCCTAGATGGGATTATATACAGTGTACGCGTCGCGAGTGGTGACTAATCAAGGAACAATGCCTACAAAGAAAGTATACCCACAACTAGATTCCACGTCGGATGGTGCAGTGGTACACCGTCCGGGCCGTTCTCCTAAGTAGAGTCTGGGTAGCTTGGACACATGCCCCACTTGAGACAGGAGAAAGCCGGTTCGAATCCAGCAAGACCCGCATGTTACAGGCTATGCCTAATGACCTTAATAAATAGGGGGATAGATAAACGTTCGGGAAATACAGTAGAACCTCTCATAGCTAATAGTGAGTCCCAGCTTCAATATTGTTGAGATTTATTGTGTGGTTGGAGCTTAGTTTTGCAACACTTACTCTTACAGGTCATTTTGGGTGCAGGGGTAAGTATTGCAAATATAAACAGTAAAACTTCTATGAATCTCTTCAGCATTTATACTGGGACCCACTATTAGCTATGAGAGGTTCTACTGTACCCATGTACAGAGAAAGGCCCTAAGATGCCGGGCTCATGCAGGGAAGCGTAAACCCATGTTACCTAGCTGCAGATCTCTTTCGTGCAAGGGCCCAGGAGAAATCGCCGGGGGCACAACGGTAGATTAGGAAATATAGTTAGTTGTCCCCAGCTACTCTAGATTCTCTCTGTATATAGAAAATAAACAGCATTTCGGCCATCAATCTTTGTTATATTGTTTTGGTGCATGCCCTGTCACATATTTTCTATATTCTTTAAGATCTTCAATAAGATTCCTTTATAATTTTTAAAGGGTCTCACATAAGATTAAAAGATAAGACCTAGATTCTTCTATGAGCTTCAGGACCCCTGAAATTGAATCTGATTCAGTCGACAAAGAATACAGCTCATCCCAAGAGAGTTTTACAATGTCAGTACAAAATAATGGTCCTGGACCTTCTAACAACCCCAATGACGGGATTAGTGAGCAACTGAGAGGGTTAGGAATACCCCAAGAGCAATACATCCCACATCCTCATTAGGCGGAATCTTTCGATCTTGCCAATTTTTCAACCGCTTTATACCAAGCACTGCGCGACCAAATCATGAGAGATATTTTATCACAGAACCCATCCCTCGGTGCATCAAATTTTCAATCTCAACCTTTATCAGAACAGCAGCCCATTCATAACCAACCAGCGTCGAATTTTTCATCCCAGCATTGTCCTATCTCTATACCTACTGCGTCGAACGCAGGATGCTCAGCCAGCGTAAGCCAGTGGCCTGCTTGGGATGGACTCTCCACCACCTTCTATTCGCATCTTCTACAACTGCAGTACAAAATTGAGGAGGATGTCAACTCACTGTGCTCTGTTCGCAATATATGCCTAGGTATCTTTCGCTCTCTTCCCCCCACCAAGCAACCACGGGTTCTACATTGGTTTGAAACAGAAGGGCCGGACGGTAGGCATAATTGGAGACAATTTTTGGATCATGTCAAGTCTCAATTTGAAGATAAGCAGGCGTGTCAGACTGCCGGAAATCCACTCCAGCGCATGCGAATGAGGCCTAATCAGTACTTCACCGATTTTCACCGACTTCGAACTAAAATTGTCGCAGTGTGGTGGCACAAATTGGCCCGTCTTCAATAAAATTTCATACCTCAACACCGGTATTAATGCAACCCTACGCCTCCTGCTTATGAAAAAAATTTTCCCGACGATGACTATAATAAATGGGTGAATAAGGTTAAGAACGTTGCAGGAAGACTTGAAAACTCGCCAGACTATGGACCGAAGGGCTGCTCCGGAAAAAAAACCTGGTTTATACCTCAAAATGGAAACAAGTTTCCTCCGGCAGTCTTACGGGATAGACCCGTGAGGTTGGTTCTGACTGTGCCAGAACCATATTATTTCCGCGAGGTTGAATATCCACGAGGCTGGTATTTTTGTGGCTGAGATTCACGAGGCTGACACTCATGAGGCTACTTCTGTGGCAAGTACTTTGTGGCTGGTATTCGGTGGCTGGTACTACATCTACAACTTTCAAAGCTGGTCAGAAAGATTATGTCACTTCACGTCACAATAGTGGAGGATGAATGTGTATATAAAGATAGAAAGATATGGCTGTAAATTCTCTCGGTAGATTTTAATAATTAACTGATTTTATATTTGGACTTGCTCTAGTGTTTACCACCATCAATTGATCCCGCGACAGGCAGTCGCTAGATCTTCAAGCAGCCACCAACACACTCTGGACGCCAAAGGTGATACGAATATGAGCGGTATCAATTCATCTAAGGAGTACCAAGCCGCTGTTAATGCGTTCGGCGCCAATCAAAATGTTAATGGGGATACTAGACCTAGAGCCCGATGAAGGACTAAGTAGGAGTTGAAACAATTAGTTGATGAGGGTAAATGTACAAGATGTACCAAAAAAGGACATTTGACCTGCACGTGCCCTAATTTTCGGGCAGCTAAAAGGCCCGCCAAAATATCTCATATCAGAAGTTCTGCCGACAGCCAGAAAAAAGTTATCTCGGAGGAGCTAGATGTTAAGAGCAAGTCTGACAAGTCTGATGACAATGGCTCGGGGGAAGAACAAACTCTGGGCACCGTCGCGTCCAGGGTTGTAAGGAGAGTTTTTCTAAAGAAGTAGGAGCAGCTCTTAAGAGCATGAATAGCAAGTCATTCATAATAGATTGTCTAATAAATTCATGTCAGAAAAGGTGGAATATTGTAACCGAAATGTGACTAGTGTACCTGTCTGTATCATGATATATATCACGTGCTCACCCGTAATTCACGCTAGCAGCACTTAAGTAATATTTCCTCAAGACGTTCATTGTAGTTTTACGTATAGCTCTTGTGAGGGTCAGGACCCTTGCTAATGACTCGGGCTCTTGCCCTTGTATAATTACCTTACTGTCTGTGCGGTGTTGGATGACGTGGATCAGGATGTTGTGGCGCAAGGAGTTCTCGATTACATTAGGTAACAATTTCTAAGCGCTAGCCATCATTACGATGATCCTTGTCTAAATAATGATCATTGCTTACTTACCCAATTTGGACGATAGCTATGTCCGCGTATATTGGGGAATATTTAGAAAGCTTCCAAAAAGTTCTAAAACGGTTTGTTGGCATCCTAAGGCGTGGAGATTATTCTAGCATCTTCTATGGGTTATTGCAAGTTCTAATTCTATGGCGTTCGGAAGGCTTCGGGGGTGATAGATCGGGATAACTATTTAAACCTGCGCTCTTCTCTTGTAGGTAATTTACATGCACTTCTTAGTTATTTAATTTACAATCTAAGAACCTCACTTTTGAGTTATTCGAGTTTAGCCTCTTACAGTAGAAGTGCATCACTCTCATCTATCTCATAGACCAGAGATTTCAGATTTTTTTTTATATTAGATCATCAATCATCAGTCAGTTCATCAGTCAGTCTATCAGTCGGCCAAATCACTCTCTTAGTTATTTGTTTCATCGTAATGTCGGGATTAAAGAACGTAGAAATTGATGACGGGATTAGAGTCAGTGGGACGCAAGACTCAGTGAACCAATTTTATATGGCACCAGAATCAAGTCAGTCTGGCAGCGAACAGGCGCCCTCATGGGTATCAACCTTGATAAGCACTTTGACCAATTTTTTAAGAAATCAACAATCAGTGCAG
Source organism: Podosphaera xanthii (assembly GCA_028751805.1). Lineage (NCBI taxonomy): Eukaryota > Fungi > Ascomycota > Leotiomycetes > Helotiales > Erysiphaceae > Podosphaera > Podosphaera xanthii. The sequence goes on from JAPWIX010000006.1 coordinate 6,654,627, forward strand.
CAGATTGGATTTCCAGAAAGCAGACCAAGACACTCCCAACCACACCCGGAAAAGTTCTCAGGACTCGACTCTTCTCAGTAACCCCAATTCCGAAGCCTGTTGGAAGCTAAGCTAAAGATTGATGCCAATGCGATCGGTAGTGAAGAGGAGAGAGTTTGGTACAGATTTGGGCGCCTTACAGACGTTGCTTTACAAAGAATTCATCCCTGGATCGAATTCGCTAAAGGAAAGAACGATTTCACCGTTGCGGGATTTTTTGAACGACTAGATAAGGCCTTTGGCGACCCAGAGAAGACAACAAAAACCATCGATAAGTTGAATACAATCCGCCAAGGTAACCGCAATTTCCGAGAATTTCTCCAAGACTTCGAACAGACCCTATTAGAGGCGCAGGCATGGGATTTGAGCGACGAGGCAAAGAAAGGCTATCTCCGGGCTGGGATCAATCGTGATCTTACGGATCGGATGGTTTCGCAGACTGAATCTCCAGGGTATGATGATTTTGTTTCCCAACTACGCATGACGTCGGATAAGATGGAGAGAATGAAAGCTTGGGATAGCAGAAAGGGGCATAATCGGATACTCAATGCTCAGTCTACTTCAACATTTGATACCCAAGAAGGTGGGGACCAAATGGACTGGGAACCGACCACAACGATTAGCGTTGCTGCAGCTCAGCGAACTCCCTCAGGTCAGGTGAGTAAACACTCACGCATTCGAGCAACTTGGGTGTCGCAGGAAGAGATTGTGCGAAGAATTTCTGAAGGCCTGTGCATTAGATGTGGGAGGCGGGGCCATATAATAAAAGGCTGCTCGCTGCTTCCCGCGTTGAATCCGAATCGTCGTAATAGGAGTCAGCTGCAGCAGTCAAGGGTCTCGGTATCTGCAGTCTTAGTGGATCTAAATGATGAAGATGGTTCGGGAAAAGAATAGCCTCTGATAAAAGTCGCAGTCAGGGGCTTGAGAGGAAGTGAAATCTGAGAGAAGACTGGAATTGGTTTGAGGAAGTCATGGATGGACAACCTTTTGTTGTATCTGCTTTAATTAATGATACTATATTTGCCAATACACTCATTGATACCGGTTGCCTATCATATGGTCTTTGTGATTCCTACTTCGCTCAGAGAAACAACCTTAAGCGCTTAAAAATAAGACCACGTGAAATCGTTGGCTTTGACGGAAAAGTAGCTTCATTTGTGAGTGAAGTTGCTGTTATAAATATAGATTTGGAAGGACACAGACAGTCGAAAGTATTTCTTTATGTTGCTCCCATTGGATATTATGATGTAATCTTGGGAATGCCGTGGATCATATCTGAAGACGCCAGAATTAACGGTCCCCGATCCGAGATGCTGATAAAATCTACTGGTATAATAACTCATAGTAAGGAATCATTTTTGGCTGCCTATGATCGGACCAAAGGTCCAGTACAGATATCAGCTGTGGCTTTTGAACATTTATCTAGGAGTCTGCACAAGAATAACAAAGTTCAGGTATTTGCAGCAAGCATGAAAGATATTAATAAAGCACTAGCCGGAAAGCAGCGATCAGATCCAATGATAAGTTTACCATAGCACTACCACGAATTTCTAGACGTCTTCGATCATACTAAGGCGGAATTACTACCACCGCTCAGAGGTAAAGGCATTGATCACAAAATTGACGTCGAAGCCTCAGACGGCCAGGAAGCTAAGATACCCTGGGGCCCATTGCACAGTATGTCCCGTGATGAGTTACTGGTCCTGCGGAAAACATTAACTGAGCTACTTGACAAAGGCTTTATACGCGTGAGCAATTCACCAGCAGCTGCACCAGTCTTGTTTGTTAAGAAGCCCGGAGGGGGACTACGATTTTGTGTCGACTACAGAGGGTTGAATAGAATTACAAGAAAAGATCGGTATCCCTTGCCATTGATTTATGAAACCTTACGAAATATTAGCAAGGCGAAGTGGCCCACTAAACTCGACGTGATTACCGCTTTTCATAAGATTCGGATTGCTGAAGGAGACGAATGGAAAACCGCTTTCCGGACTCGATACGGCCTATACGAATGGCTTGTTACTCCTTTTGAGCTGGCCAACGCTCCAAGCACATTCCAAAAGTACATTAATTGGACTCTGCACGAGTATTTGGATAATTTCTGTTCAGCGTATGTCGATGACATTCTGATCTATTCATCCGGGAGCAGATTGGAGCATCAAGAACATGTACGGAAAGTGTTACGGCGACTCAGAGAAGCTGGACTGCAAATCGACATCGATAAATGTGAGTTCGAAACGAAAAGAACGAAGTACTTAGGGTTCATTATAGAAGCTAGCAAGGGATTGCAGATGGATCCAGACAAAATTGAAGCAATTAAGAACTGGGAAGCTCCAACATCAGTAAAGGGTGTTCGAGGCTTTCTCGGGTTTGCTAATTTTTATCGGAGGTTGATCCATAAGTTTGCAGAACTAGCAAAGCCCCTCAAAGACCTCAATCGTAAAGATTGCAAATTCCGGTGGAATTCAGAGGCAGATTTCGCATTTCGGAAACTCAAAGTGACGGTATCAAACGCCAACGGATAATATAATCACCGAGGACAACGACACGTGACACGCGCCTTTTCTATACATTCGCGTTTAGACTTTGTAATGGGCTTTCTTTAGAGATTAGATTTGAATACATATATTTTCCATATTCTAAGTAAAGTCACAGTGTCTACACGTGATAGTACAGTTGCTTAGGTAACCACCCAAGCCCAGTCCAACAGTCGAACTGTAACATCATCCCCCCGCTTTACTTCGCCGTTTATCCCGTAATGGGGGCCCGCTGCATGATTCAGCTGAGCCCCATTTACTATCCCATCTGTCCAAGGCTTCTGTTTCTTGAACATTAGTCAATGATGTCCACTCTGGCTTCGGATAACCGCTCCACTTAATAAGTGCTTGCCGCTCACCTCTCCAGGTTCTGCATTGTAATATTTTATACACCAGGTACTCTTCTTCGCCTAGTTCGTTACTGCTTGCCACTGGTCCGGGCTCCTCATCTTCAATTTTCTGTGAAGGTAACGGATTGTCATCAGCTGGTAAAAGCAGATCCAAGTGAAATCGATTATGAATTTTCCCGATGACATTTAGCTCTACAACATCAGGAGAAATTATTCTGGTAACAGTGTATTTTGCGTGTTGCCACCCTAGTTTCTTTGATGGCTGACCATCCAATTTGATATTGCGGAGTAGAAGCCAAACTCTATATCCTACGACGTAACGGGGTGCTGGTTGTCCTCTTTTGTCAGCTTGCTCTTTAGTGCGTAGCTGTACCGCTGCCATCGCCGCTTGCATGAATGTGGTAGTTTGATTTAACTTTTCAACAAAGTTTTCTGCTCTTTCTTTTCCCGTTGGAACTGGCACTAACGAGTCCGGGGTAACATCTGTATAGGACTCAAATGATATCCGTGAGTTGCATAGAAAGGACTTACACCCCCTAAAGACATAACGTCTCGATTATTAATTGCTAGCTGAGCTGCGTAAAGACATTCGGACCAGTCATGTTGAGTATATGCTACATATGCCCTCAGGCACGTCTGAACTTCTTGGTTTGCCCTCTCCATTGCCCCGTCAGTTTGTGGGTGATATGCAGAGCTTAATCTTTGCTTCATTCCTGCTAGTTCAGATAAGCGTCTCCAAAGCTTACTTGTCCAATTAGAGCCACGATCGCTCGTTATTGCTCTTGGGAATCCATGGAATCGCCAGTGGCAATTTAAGAATCTTTCTGCACAGGTCTCAGCGTCCATTTTGTCCATAGCTTCGAGGGTGACAGATTTCAAAAGTCTATCAGTTATGACTATAATATTTTTAGACCCATTAGATTCTAGTAGATCTACCATAAAGTCGATTGAGAGCTCCTGGTGAAATCTATCTGGAATTGGTAATGGTTGCAGAAGCCCCTGTTTTTGGTGTTTCCATATTGAGGAACGGCCACATACATGACAGTTTCTACAGAAACGGTTTACCGCATTACTTATGCCTGGCCAAAAGTATTCTCGTGCTACTTGTGCCAATGTCGCATCTCTGCCTGGGTGGCCTGAGCTAGGCGCATCGTGAATATTCTGAATTATTGCGGTCCTCAATGGTTCATACATTGGCACCCAGATTCGCCCTTGATAACGAAGTATTCCACTTTCTCGATCGAATGTTGATGACGCAATTGTTGCCTTGAGCGGTTTCGGTTCGTCTGAGCCCTCTATCTGTACCTCAAGATCCCTAGGCCATGCACGCTGCTCATTCTGCACTGCTTCAATAATTCGCCTAAAGTTTTGGTCCTGCCTAATTGCTTGATTCCATAGAGATTGGAGGTCTTCGTTTATAAAAATATCTTGGCCCTCTGCTACCTTCATATTCTCAAGCTATAGCTTAGTAATACCTAATGGATTTAAGAGTTTTTGTTCTCGGCTCGAAAGACGAGGGTCTCCTTCCTTGGGCTTGTCTTAATCCCTCCGCAATAGTGCATCTGCACGTTCGTTCTCTGATCCTTGACGATATATAAGGTTGTATCTAAACCTTGGTATAAACTCTGCCCAGCGCACTTGTCTCTCTGTTAATCTTCGAGAGGTTAAAAAATATTTCAAATTCATATGGTCAGTCATTATTGTGAAGGTCCTTGCAAGACCTCTCAATTCGGCATCCCACTCTTTCATGCACGAGACAACTGCCAGTAATTCTTTATCGTGTATCTCGTAGTTCATTTCGGCTCCTGAAAGCTTCCGTTAGTGGTATGCTACTGGTAACCATGGACCTTTTCCGTATCTTTGAAGTAAACAGCCCCCTAGAGCATATCCAGAACAGTCCGCTTCTAGTAAGGCTTCTCTATCGGGATCCCATTGTGCTAGAGCCGGCTCTGAGATAAATTTCTCTAATGTTTTGAACGCTTCTTTTTGTGCTGATTCCAACCTCCAAGGGGTACCCTTGCCAGTTAGGCTTGTTAATGGTGCGCAAATCCTGGAAAATCCATCAATGAATCCCCGGTAAAAGTTCGCAAACTCTAGGAAGCATCGGAGTGCTTTGACTGTAGTTGGAGGCTCCCACTCTGAAATTGCCCTTACCTTGGCCGGATCCATCCTAACTGAAGAGGTTGGACCTTCTGCTGATATGATAAAGCCTAGGTACTTGGTCTTCTTGACACTGAATTCACATTTATCGATGTCTAAGTCTAAGCCAGCTTTCTGCAGCTTTTCAAGAACTAAATTCACATGTTTATTATGCTCTGCTAGATCACCATCTATGTAAATAAGTACGTCATCAACGTATGCTGAACAGAAATCGTCCAGATGATCTAGCAAGATTTCATTTATATACTTTTGGAACGACGCAGGGGCACCATTTAAACCAAATGGCATTACTAACCATTCGAATAGCCAAAAACGTGTGCGAAACGCAGTTTTCCATTCATCACCTTCTTTTATGCGTAGCTTATGGAAAGCAGCGCGGACATCTAGTTTCGTGAACCATTTGGCTTTGCTTAGTCTTGCGAGTGTTTCTTTGATCAGAGGTAAGGGGTAACAATCAGCTTTTGATATTGAATTTAAAGCTCTGTTGTCAACATAGAACCTTAGCCCACCCCCAGGCTTTTTCACGAACAGAACAGGCGCACCAGCGGGGGAGCTACTAGCATGGATATAATTTTTATCCAGTAGATCTGTCAATGTCTTCCTCAGAACCAACAATTCATCTCTTGACATGCTGTAGAGGGGTCCCCCAAGGAATTAAAATAATTGGTTATGAACAAGTCTGAAGGACGTACCGTTAAAGGTTAGAAGGTTCTGTTAATGGCGATGATTACACAGACTGACACTGACGATGAGGGAGGGTGTTTATGGTTCCCAAATAGACCAAGATGTGTATTTTAACAATTGCTTACTTTTTTACAGAGGGAAAACTCTGCCCACTTATATACATCCTTAATGGTGTTCCACATTCCACTGGTTCATTCTATATTCTTCTATACCTTTCTATACATTGCAAAATAAGGTAAAGTGTAGCACCATAAAGAAGATTGTTGGCCATAAGGACACACAAGAGAAACTGCTAGAATAATGAGGATTCTTATAGAATCTGATAACATGATGGTCATGGAAGCAGCTTAGTAATACAGTTGAAAATAATTATCTCTGTTAATTATTTTCATAATAGTGCATTAAGACACTATACTGTTTTGGGTAAGATTAGTTATGCAGTCATGTTACTTCTCTATTTACAACACAAGGTATTTTTTTGTCCGGTTCTAGCCTAATCTCATGATTACTCCCAGCTCGATGAAGTGGGAGCTTGTCGATTAACTCTTTTTTAAAAAGATCTGCAAATCTCGCATATTGGGCTAGTAGCTTCTCAAGTCTTGCGAATGATCTTTTTTCTGGAGCGAGAGCCTTCTGAATATCTGCTAACGTTACGGAGAATATTTGTAAAGTCTCTTTGTTAGCCTCTTTTGCTCTCTTCACTGTTGCTAAAAATACCCCAGCCGACGAGCTCGCGATATTTGAGACCCTTAATTCATTAATTCCGGTTTTTCCTAGCCTTTTCTCCCAGACTCGCAAAGGTTCTCCTCCTATCAGTGCTTCTCTTATTTCCATGAAATAATCCCTTGCATGGTAAAGCACGTCTTCTCTTTCCATCCAAGGCTTGCCCAAGATCAATTCCTGGGATAATCGAGGTATGATGTAGGAATATAAAGTTTTCTGATATCCATTAATGTCTACTTCCATTTTGATCATCTCTGTTATCAATTCTCCTTTTTGAATGTTGTCTGTGGCTTCAGCAAGTTTTCGAGGGGTTACTTCAATCCTTGGCAGATTGGCTTTGCGCACTAGGGAATTGCTAACGGCAGCCAGACAGTCACATCCACTATCAATCAAGGTAGGCACAGTGTAGATATTATTTATTAAAACGTCTATTAAGAATGAGTTACCATTTATTTCTTTTTCTGCCTTTTGGTCTTTGAAAGACTGGGACTCTGCTACCGCTTTACAAACCCCGCTTTTCAGCCCCTGAACATGACTTTGTTCAGGAGCTAATCTTTTAGCGACTCTGTCTCTGTTTAGCTATCTAGAGATACATCGTGATTATCTTCGCCAAGGTTAGCTTGCTTAATCGCAGTTTCAGGACGAAGAGGTGGGAGTTGGGAACAATGTGGTTTTCTATGTCCAGGTTTCCCACAACGAATACATAGGCCGGCGGCTATGCACCGTTCTATCTCTTTTTTTGTTACCCATCTCGCCCGTGTCTTGTCTTCACCTGTCATCTTGACATCACCGTCAGCATCCTTGGTGTCAGCTGATACGTCTGAATTTGAATAGTTTGCGGGAAAGGGCGCAAAAGCTGGTGTTGATGATGAAATTAGTCCTTCTAATTGAGATGGCTGAGGAAGATCGTGCAAGGTTGAATCCCCTAATTGCACACGCATTGACCTTAAGCTTAAAGTGTATTATGAGCATCAATGCGCTAATCCTTATTAGTAAGATCACTCAATCACTGTTAGTTAGTTTTATTAGTAAGATCACTCAATCACTGTTAGTTAGTTTTATTAGTAGATAGCACTCTGTTCAAAGTGGGAGAAATAAACATCTCCAGACACTATGTTAACAGACTCTTACTTGTTCCAAGTTTACCCTACGATTGATAAGTGATCCTATCCAATGTAACAACTGAACTTTAAATCTTCCATTTCAATATTCGAAAGGTGTGACGGGCTGAGCCCGGTGAATCTGTGGCTGGGCTATTTCGGTGTGGCCCATCCGTGTCACGTGTTATGGCGTAGCGCATTTATGCCGTTCATTCCTCATGGCCTTGTGTTATGCATAGGTGTGCATAATAGATGCGCGCTGCATAACTATTTATAGACAGCGGCTTTACTTCTGTGATTGCTAGAACTTGTGAGAAACTTCTAGAAGAGTATTCCGGGTGGTTCTATCTTCAAGGATATCAATGAATTGGAAGAACGGGAAGAACATTCTAGTAACTGGTGGGAACTTATAAATATTGCTATTACTGCCCTCATTAGACTCCTTCTCCATAGATTTAATATTAACTTATTTTGTGGTACTGCTTTCGTGCATGGACTGTTTGCTTTAACCCCTAACAAAAGGTTATCCCTGCCAGTACCTCCTAATAAGTTCCCTCCAGCCACTCCACGCGTGCCATAGTCAAAGGTACCTCTTTGTCCTAAAGCATAGAGTTTAGTCTTAACTAAGCCTACACCTTCAATCTGTGAGCCAATGACGGACAACTTTTCCATGAACTCCATAAAAGAACTTGGCAAAGTATGACCAATCAAGTGGTTCCTTGTTGTTTGATTCAGCTCATTGTGTAAGTCAGTCACTTTGTGGATATCTTCACTGGTTGCTTTAACTCTAATAGATAGGAGTTGCTGGTATCTAGGTAGAAAAGATGACAGAGCTTCATCTCTGAACTGCCTACACGCATGTAGAAGGGCTGAGGTTTTTTTGATCCGCATTCCGATCCCGGAAAGTATCGTCCATTACTTTTAGAAGCCCCAGTGGATCAGATATTTTTCCTAAGTTCAACATTGATTGGAACGCCCCTGTTATCATAGATTTGGCCGTACCAGTTACCGCTTGGGTATATAGTGTCATAGATCAGATAATGAAGCAGTAAGCTTTCAGGTAAATGATGGTATTCTATAACTCAATTATGGAGAGAGAATCTACAGTAGACAAGTCTAATATTTATACAAAACAATGACCCCTGTAATACCTTATTCTCGTGAACCTACTTGTTATCACCGTTCTTTCCAGTTCTCTCTAGAAGATTTTCCAGACTTCTCTGAAGTGCTTTCAAGTTCCAGCCATTGCTTTGCTTTGGCATCTTAGGAATAGTGGGGGGCCCAGATCATATGATCTGTTTCAAGATGGCCCGTGCCCACTCTCTAATAAATGTGCACATGCATAGCATCTTCTAGAAGGTTCCTGTCGAGCTACACATTCAGCCTGCGCTAGCCAGCGTAGGCTACAGGGAATCATCGGCTAGCAAGCCGTTACAACCCCCCTTCTTATCTCAGGATTATGTGTACTGGTATTTTTAGTTCCCTTTCTTCTTTCTTGCTCTCCTTTTTTTCATTGTATGCTTCTCTGCAGGTCCAACAAATGTACCTGCACTTTGTTCTTGAGGTCCATCATGCGTTTCTATTGGACCATAATTTTCCTCGTATGGAGTTAGGGCTGCAGTACCTTTTAAGTTGATAACCGGTTCCCAAGTTGGATCTGCCCACCCAGCCCATTTAACTAAGGCTTGTCGATAAGAGCCCCTTCCGCGTCGAACTGTTCTTGCCCTCAATATAGATCCTACTTCATACTCGGGCTCTTCTAAGTCGTCGGTAATTGGTGGGTTTTGAGCATCGTCACAAACCTGGCTTGGAAAAGGGTCATTTCCCACACGCTTTACTAACTCGATATGAAATCGGTTATGAATATTGCCCGGAACGTTTAGCTCAACCGTCAGTGCGTCTGGAATAGCCGTGACTTCATATTTATGGTGTTGCCACGCAAGCTTTTTTGACAGTTGGGGGGTTTTGATATGACGTAAATCAAGCCAGACCTTGTCTCCAACTTGAAACTTCTCTGGCTGACGACGAGATCTGTTAGCGTTCTGTTCGTATCTTTGCTGCGCAGAAGCCATCGCAGCCTGAGCGAAGTCTTGAGCGTCCCTCAATCGTCGAGCATATTCCGTAGCTGCAAGTTTACCAGGATGCTGAAAAGTTTGATCTTGGTGTGGTGTTGGCTCCATCAAAGGGTCAATATCATATCCATATCTCAGAAAGAATGGATTCATACCACCAATAGCTGTATTCGGACGGCCATTGAGAGCGAGTTGTGCCAGAGGGAGAAGATTCATCCAATCATACTGTGCGTAACAAGTAAATACTCTTAAGTACTTATAGATTTCTTGATTGGCCCGTTCGCTTGCGTTGGACTGTGGATGATAGGACGTTGTGAAATTCTACGTTATACCCGTAAGATGACAGAAAGTTTTCCAAAAATGACTAGTCCAATCGCTGCCTCTATCGCTTGTAAGGTAACGTGGGAAACTAAAATACCTGTAGTAACGATCAATGAATAGTCTGGCGCAGTTCTCAGCGGTCATTGAATCAGTTCCAAATATAAATACGTCCTTAGATAAACGATCTGTAATGACCATAATGTTTGTGCAACCCTCAGAGGATGGGAGGTCCGTAACAAAATCGATAGTTAAATCACTCCCAATACGTTCAGGAATCGGGAGTGACTTTAGAAATCCAGCTTTTGCTTCACGCCACACGTTGGTCTGCCCACAAATGTCACAGTTTCGAATGAAACGCCGAACCGAGTCTCTGAGTTTTGGCCAAAGCCAGCGGCGAAGTATTAAGCCTACCATTTTGTCTTTACCCGGATGTCCAGTGAGATGACTATCATGGGTCTTCTGCATGATAGCCGTTCGTAAGGGCTCGTAATTCGGTACCCAGACTCTGTTTTCTCGTCCACGAAGGACACCGTCTGCCGCTACACTGCATTCTGCTATGTTAGCTGATAATTTGTAAGCTAGGTCGGGCGGAAACCCGCGTTCTCCGGCCCGAACTGCGTCTCGCGCTCGTCTCCAGTCTTTGTCATGTACCACCCCTCGCTTCCAGAGATTCTGTACGTCATCATCCTCAAACAATTTAGCTGCGGTCGCGGGGTCGTTTTCTAAATCATTTTCTTCACGTACAGACACCGCTGTTGGATTTACTGGGACTTGTGGCAGTAGTTGCATTATGCGGCCTTGGGTACGTTCGTCGCTTAGCCCCCGAGGCTTGTCCTGATCGCGCCGGGATAAGGCATCAGGTCGGTCGCTAATATTTCCTGGCCTCCACTCTAGAGTATAATTAAATTGTTGTAGCACGTCATTGTAGCGCACTTGCCGCTCATTTAGAAGCCGTTTGGAGGTGAAATACTTTAAATTTTTGTGGTCGCTCAGTATTTTGAAAGGATTTGCCACTGACATCAGCTCTGGCTTCCACTCCTGCAGACAACCAATAATTGCGTGCATTTCCTTATCGTGAATGGGATAATTGGCCTCAGCACCGTTCAGGCGTTTTGAGAAATAGGCAACTGGCCGTATCTGTCCTTGGTTATCAACCTGTGAGAGGCATCCACCAATTGCGTAACCTGAACTGTCGGCTTCCAGAATTGTCTCACGTTCCGGGGCCCATTGTGCCAAAACTGGTTCCGAAGCGAATATCTTCTTCAATCGTTCAAAGGCCTTAATTTGATCGTACCCCCATCTCCACTCGGCATTTTTTTTGGTCAAGTCAGTCAACGGAGCCGCAATATCTGAAAATCCTTCAATAAAACAACGGTAAAAATTGGCAAAACCGAGAAATGATCTTACGCCTTTAACTGTTGTTGGTGCCTGCCATTCCAAAATAGCCTTGACTTTGATTGGGTCTACTGCAATCCCTTGCCCAGCTTTAACGATGAAGCCGAGGTACTTTACTTTTTGGCATAAAAACTCGCATTTGTCAATATCAAGATATAGACCTGCTTTGCCAAGCTTATCTAATATGCTCCGAACCGTCCTCCAATGCCCATCCTCAGTACCATCCGCATAAGCCAAAACATCGTCTACATATGCTGTTGCGTCAACGTCTAAATGCTCTCTGAGCTGTTCATTTATGTATCTCTGGAAAGATGCAGGCGCATTCACCAGTCCAAAGGGTGTTACCAACCATTCGAATAGGCCAAGTCGACAACGGAACGCGGTCATCCACTCGTCCCCTTCCCTAATTCTCACGCGGTGAAAGGCTGACTTGACATCCAGCTTTGTAAAATACCGTGCCTTTGATAGTTGGCGCAAAGTTTCTTTAAACAGAGGAAGTGGGTATCTATCAGGTACTGTCACGACATTGAGTCCCCGATAATCCACACAAAGACGAAGCCCTCCGTTTGGTTTCTTTGCAAACAATACCGGAGCTGCCGCTGTTGAACTACTAGGGCGAATCCATCCTTTATTCAGAAGTTCTGTCAAAAATTTGCGCAACACAAGGAGCTCTTCCCTAGACATACTATAAATAGCCCCCAGGGTGGAGACATTGGTTTACCACCCTCTTGTCGAAGATTTATGGCGTGGTCAAGCTTTCCTCTCAATGGTGGTAAATCATTAGCTCCGCTGTCATCCGAAAAGAGATAAGCAAAATCTTTAATCTGGTCTGGCAGCCTCTTTCGAGCCTCCTCTATTGATAGACTAGGCTTATTGCGCAGCGCTTTATTTATGTCTTCCAAGGATGCTTTGCAGACTGGAACAGATCTAGCCATAGATCTTATCATGTTGATTGACGTCAACCTCGGCCTTGTAATGTTTCTAAGGTTCTGTCGCCATCTTCTCACACTGAAAACTGAACCACCGCTTTTGCGAAGATCTAGCCTCTGCTCCTTTGCGTGAATAACAGCATCTTGATCCTCTAACCACTTTTTTCCTAGGATCATCTTGTGCGTACTATTTGGAACCACGTATAACCACAGTTTCTCAGTTACAAACCCGTCCAAATCCAGCAAGACATAGGTAATATTATGTACAACAGGTTTATCCACCAAAGATTGTTCCGCTGCCGTTTCTACTAGGCGTGGAGAGATGGGAATGCGCGGCAGCTTAAGCTCAGAAGCAAGTATGTCATCGACAATACCTGAACACAAGCATCCATTATCTACCAAGGCTTGTACCATGGTATCACCGTTGATAAGAGCGTTTACAAGAAATGGAGATGTATTCATATTTTCTTCCTGACTAAATGCTGCAATAGGCTCCTGAACGCGACTATATCTAGGAGCATCTAGTTTTCCGCCAGTTGCCTGCCATTATATCCTTCCTCGTCGACTTCTTCGTATAAATCTGGATCTAAGTTGGAAAAATTTACTCTAAGTTCTCCCCGAGTTTTAACGTATGGATTTACAGCAGGGAGTAACCTGCACTTCCGAGTGCTACAACCCTTCTGTTCACAGCGAAAACACTTTCCTTCTCTTCAGAGCCTCTCAATTTGCTCCGGCGTCTTCCATTTAGCTCGTAAAGCCTTTCCATTAGCCCCACGCAATATATTAGTGGAGAAAATTCCATCCATGGAAATATCACCTTCATAATCAACCTCTCGAGCCGAACTCCTAACAATATTTTGTCCGGCTGGTCCTCTACCTATTGATGAGTTGCTTCCGCCACTAGATCTCTCTTCGTTGGGGCTCCTTTCTGGGTTGATTCGATTGCTGAAGGGAAAATGTACAGGGTTTGGTCCCCTCGACAAATCATCGTACTTGTGGGCAACGTGCGTAACGATCCTAACCCACTCGAAATAGTTATCGATTGGCAGAAGATGGTTGCTAGCCAACGCGACACGCATGGTTTGATTTAAAGTGCCGGATAACATTGTTATCTTACTTTCATCAGGCCATCCGTCCCCATTAGCCTCTGTCAACTTGTTAGCCCAGGTTGGAAAAAACGCGCTCCATTTCTGTCTTGGTGCCATTTTCATTTCATTCAACTCTGCTCTAGAGCGGGCCAGTCTCGTGGGGTCCCAGTTGCTTCGGTCCAGAAAAGCTATAAAATCTTCGGGCTTTTCTTTGCCGTTTAAGCCGCCTGATTCAAAGTAAGCCCCTGCTTGTCGTTGGGCCTTCCCTTCCAGAGATTCGTATATCTTAAGAAACACATATGAGTCTGTATACTCAAATGTATTCCAGTCCATTTTCAAAGCTGACAAAAGAGCCCTTCGCCATGCTGGATACGTTGATTTATCGCCGTTATACTTCGGAAATTGGGTGGCTCCTCGGTCTTTCGTTTTCCTCGCAGGGTCTTTAACAATAGTAACTCTTGGAGTCATTTCTGGAACTGTCGGATGAAAACGGCCATCATCTCGTCGCTGTCTAAGTTCCCTGACCTCCATCCTTAGATCAGTGACATCATCTGAGGTAGGTAATGATTGAAGGTTCTGTTTTTTTGCTGTATCTGCGATTGTAGTTTCTCGCGTATTCGTTAACGTGTATTCGTCGTGTACTCGTCGTCGTATCTCGTCGTGTACTCGTCGTCGTATCTCGTCGTGTACTCGTCGTCGTATCTCGTCGTGTCTCATCGTAAAACCCAATCAATGATAATTGAGTTATATGTCACAGATCAGATAATGAAGCAGTAAGCTTTCAGGTAAATGATGGTATTCTATAACTCAATTATGGAGAGAAAATCTACAGTAGACAAGTCTAATATTTATACAAAACAATGACCCCTGTAATACCTTATTCTCGTGAACCTACTTGTTATCACCGTTCTCTCCAGTTCTCTCTAGAAGATTCTCCTGACTTCTCTGAAGTGCTTTCAAGTTCCAGCCATTGCTTTGCTTTGGCATCTTAGGAATAGTGGGGGGCCCAGATCATATGATCTGTTTCAAGATGGCCCGTGCCCACTCTCTAATAAATGTGCACATGCATAGCATCTTCTAGAAGGTTCCTGTCGAGCTACACATTCAGCCTGCGCTAGCCAGCGTAGGCTACAGGGAATCATCGGCTAGCAAGCCGTTACATATAGGTCCATAAAGAAGTCAGATGGATGGTATAACTGTCTATTGACAACATCACGTTGGTATTTGTAGCGTAAAATACCATAAGTAGTAGTCCATTCATTTTGATTTTTGAGGTCATATGGGGCTGGCCACTTAATTGCTTTTTGCTTTGTTGAGGGTCGTTATCCAGAAAAAAATTCTTTTTGAGGGTGATTTGTAGGGCCTATCTGTGGTGGATTCACCATCACTGATTCATCTTTTGATTTCCCTTTTATTTAGGAAATCATGGACCTCATCTCCTCTCTTAGGCTATTAATTTCCTCCTTTTGTTTAGTATCTCTTTCCCTCATTTCTGCAAGTACTTGTTTAATCGAAAAATTCCCCTGTTCTTCGTGTGATGACTTCCCCGTTTGCTCCGTTAAACCGTGGTTAGACATATCACTCTCGGTGGGTACGTCAATCATGCGCAAATCCATTAGACTGTCCCGTTCTTCTGCGGTTATGTATGAATCTGAACTTTCTATACTTATGGACTTTGTTGAACTGCTAACGTTGCTTTCAGATTCCGATGACAAAGAAAATCGCATAAAACTTCTTTGCTGAGCTTATATTTTGGGCCCTGAGCTGTGAAATGAACACAGTACGCTCAATGACGGGTATAATGTAAGGTGATAGTTAATTAAAGTGTGATGGAACCAAGCTGGTTATAATGAATTCAATTGATTAATTAACTATACAGAGGAAAGCTATGTTAGACTTAGATTAAATATAATATATACATGTCTGTACGGGTTAACGTGTCCACACGTGATAGTAAAGTTGCTTAGGTAACCACCTAAGCCCTGTCCAACAGTCGAACTGTAACAGTCAGCAACAGTTTTATCATGACCTATGCTTGGGGAAATTCGTTATATTTTTTGTATTTTTTTTTTAGATCACTTGTCATAGCTATTAGGCTGAATACAAAATGATTTAAAAAAAAAAAATCAGCAACAGTTTGAATAAACCCTCAACGTTTAAGGTTAGCTTTACAAAGCAAGTTCCAGTCTCTTGCTATTTGTTTAAGGCCATACAAGCTAAGTTAAGCCTTTAATGCATGTCCATTTTTTACCGGAATACCTTTCGGCGCTGAAAGATATTTCTCCTCCTTAAGATGCGACTCAGTGAATGCATTTTTAACATCAAAATGATGGCATTCCAGGTCTTCTTTGGCAACTCTCGCGTGGAATAGGCGAAAAGTGTCCATTAGGACTGTCGGAGCAAAAGTCTCTGTATAATCCTTACCATGAACTTGACTGAATCCACGAGCAACAAGTCTAGCTTTGAACCGTTCAATAGTAGCATCAGGATTGAGTTTAACCGTATATACCAACTTTGTCGAAACAAAATTTGCGTCCTTTGGTGGAACTACCTCTTCCCAGGTCCCATTTTCACCTAGACTTATTATTTCTTGCAACATTGCTGCTTTTCATTCTTTGCAATATGTTGTATCACTAATGGCTTCGGCGTAAGTTTTCGGAATTCGTATACCAGCAACTACCCCAGCAGGAAACGAACGCTCTAATTCATCCTCTACTTGATTTATATTAAGTATTCTTGGAGCAAATGCTCCAGCAATTTTTTGATAACGCTCTTCCTCTTTTGGAGAGACATCACTAAAATCTCTTCTCCGCCTGGACCTAGTAAAATAACGCGGTCGCTCAAGCTGGTTACTTCGTCTTTTCCGATTAAGCATCTCATCATCTGGAACAAAATCCTCATCGATTATCCTTCGCTTGGACTTGGTGGCGTAATATTGATGATTGGTTTTCTTGAGGCCCGAAACTGCAAATTTAGACATTTTTGAAGGGTTAGATGTCTCTTGACCCGAAATAATGTCTTTTAGCTCCATACTATTTTCTCTGTCTGGAGCGTTCTGGCGAGATATTTGCTCAAGACTATTTTCCTCACTCAGAGCATCTTGATTAAGTTTTTGCTCGGGACTATTTTCTATACCTAGAGCGTTTTGATTAGGTGTTTGCCAAGGACTATTTTCTTCGTTCAGAGACTTTTCACGAAATATTTGCCCAGGATTATTTTCTTCATCCGAAGCTTTTTGGTATGACGTCTGTTGTTCTTCTGATATTGGAGAGAACTGTTGCATTATAGGCGAATTTAGGGTAGGTGTCTTATTGGGTAATTTCCCTTTGTCTGTTATTATTGGCTAATTCGAAATATCTCCAGGGCATCGTTGCCTAGAAAGGATGGGAGGGGGTATATCAGCATCTTTTCTCGGCTTTCCACGTGGTTTCCGATCATCAAATTTGTTTTTAGTTCCGTTTGGGCCTGAAGCACAATCTCTTAACCTCAGTTCAACAGTTCCTCCCTTTATATGTTCCATAACAGTGAGCCGACTTGTTCGTGACGTGTAGCCAAGTTCTGGGCTGTAGACTCGGAGCTATTTGTTTGTCGTCTCGCTATATCCCATAAATACACCAACTCTTCCACGATCAACGAGCTTGTCTGTCCTTTGTCCCTTTGCAATAGTATCTAGATTTATGTAAGATACGCATTTGCTTCCCCAAACAGCAATATGCTTGATATCTGGCCTGATACCAGTGAAAGCTTCTTCCGGACTTATTTGCACGCCGTCGATAAGTGGTCCAGTTTGTGTACGATTTCGAATATATAGGTCAGTCTCAACAGCTTTGTCCCAGAATTCCAAAGGAAGATCCGAATCTTTGAGTAATGCTCTCATACTATTCTCATAGCTTTGGATAATACGTTGCGCTGGGCCGTTCTGATTTGACGTGGCGATTGTTGTCGGTTCCATTTAGGTACCTTGCTGTACTTTCCATTTAGTAATCACCTTCAGGAGTTCGCCTGCATTATCAGAGCGGACTGCTTTTATCTTCTCTCCAGTCTGAAATTCAACTCTGAGCTTCCATTGATCTAACGCAAGAATACTTTCATCCTTAGTTTTGCAGCATTTAACCCAAAGTTTCCTCGTACAACTATCTAGAATAGATATAAACCACCTATTTCCACGTAAAGATAATGGAAAGGAACCAGCGATATCCAGATGAATCAAGGCGAGTTTTTCAGTTTTTTTCACGGATTGACATGTTTCATGTTGGGGAAGTGTCAAGGCCGTTACAAGGGGTTGATTTTTGACAAAGGATTTACAAGGTTTCATGGCAAGACGTTGGCGTGTCATTGTGTAACGGCTGGCTAGCCGGCAAGGTTACTGTAGACCACGGTTGCCAACGCGGTCCCTGCTACACGAAGATATTGACATGGCTAGCACTCCGAAATGTAGATCAACGTCCATTGGAACAAATTTTGGGTGCAGGGGGGCAGTCAATGAGTCTAGCCCAACGTCAAGATAATTACAATTTGAGGATATTGTAATGAGGATCGCCGTGAACTACGTCCACGGCGCCAAGTTGTTTGCTCTGTTTGCATGAGTGGAATCATATGGGCAGGGCAGGAGGAACCTATAAAAAGGCCGTCATGTGTACATAGATATCTCTTTCTTTCCTCATAGTGAATATAAACTTCTGATTTTGATCCTCTGAGCCAACTTAGAGACACTAACCGTGACATATATTCACTATCCTCATTCACGTACGGCACTCGGGGTATTGCACGAACGTTTTCATCTAATCTTTGTACGAACTATTGATCATCCTATTGTCCCATTGTCTTCCATATTTGTTCAGGTCTCGCTTGGGTTTCTGTTAATACGCAATATCTCTCTCATCTGTTTAATTTTATAAATCTTTTTTTTTTTTTTTTTCTTCTTATAATTTTTTTTTCCTATACTCATATTTACGTTTTGCGATTTTGGTTGCTACAGCTGTTGATTGTTCCTTTTTGTTAGTTGACTGTTTAATTCACCAACGTGCCGAGGGCTTAATTTGTGTCTAATTTATTTATCTAAATGTCGACGTTTCATGATCCTATGAGTGATGCCAAAGGGGACGATGAGCGGCTTACCTCCTTGCAGAATCAGATTGATGAATTAAGGGCCGCGATGGTCAGACGTCCACATCTAATGGAGCAAGGTGTAGTGATTGAGAAGGATCCAGCCCCAGCCGAGCAATTAAGATTCCAGCCCACTGAACTTCCTCCCTACGATGGCAACCGAAGCCATTACCCTGCCTGGCGTCAAGCAGTGCTAGATATATTCAAGATGGATTGGAATGCTTTCCGTTACACTGACACTAGGGCATTCTTACTAATCTACACTTCACTTAAGGGCGAGGCAAAGACGAAAGCAGGAGCATTCTACGAAGCTGGAGGCATAGGTGGTACTCGTCGCCCTGAAGACTTTATCAACTTCCTTGATTGTGGCAATTTAGACGGCACGCGATCCGATAAAGCATGTGATGAACTGTACGCTATGAAAATGGGAGAGTCCCAGAGATGGTCCTCTTTCTTCACATTATGGGCTAGTAAGTTAACGGAAGCTGAGGGTGATATTTGGAGCGATTGTTCTAAAATTACGATGCTTCGCAACGCGCTAAACGAAAACATTAGAAGAGCTTTATCAGGCAACCACCTCCTGCCCAGAGACGATTACGCGGAATGGGTAAGGATCATTAGCCAGATATCTCAGCAAGTCGAAGAGGTAAACACTCGCGGACGGCGAGGGCTCCCCAGAGAAAATGTAAACGCTTACTTACCAGGACGCCCATTAGAACTTCCTATAAGAGATAGGGCACGTAATGTCGGTCGACAAAATATTGGGCGATTTGACGCACAGGGTGATGTCATTATGGGAGGAGTCAACGCAACCCGCCCAGGTCAAGCTACACGTGAGCAAAACGCACCAGAGGCTGGGGCTGAGATTGAGGAACTGCCGAATAACGTCATCAGGCGTTCTAAGTAGAAATCTCCAGACACGATACGAAGGTTACGTAACGAATGTAGATGCTTTCGATGTGAAAGAAGAGGGTGCAACACACGTACATGTCCCCTTTTACCCGCCATTAACCCTAGGGGCAACTTGAGGGCTAACGCAGTCGAACCAATTGACGAGTGGTTGTATGACGAGTTAGATGTGGACCAACGACCGGACGGGTCGGAAAACTAGTAACTCTTGGGGAACGTCGCCCTCAAGAGTGTAAGGTAGACTTTAGATCTGAATATAAAATGTTGTCACCTCCATTTCTCGTGAACGCCTTAATTAATGATGTGACTATGGTGCAAGCCTTAATAGATAATGGATGTCTGTGTACCGGCATCATCAGCGAGAATTTAACCAACAGACTAAATCTACCGCGCATCCCCATTTTCCCCCGTCCCTTAGAAACAGCAGAAAATACTACTAAACATAAGCCCATAGTTCGCCACATAACCCTCGTTTCATTGGACCTGGATGGATACGTAACGCCGCGGTTAACACTCTACGTCGTGCCTGGAAGCACACACCATCTAATTCTAGGAAAAAAATTGCTGGAAAACCAAGACGCAGTCATACATTCAAGAGATCAACGAATCCATCTCCGTAAGCTAGGCGCGTATGTTCAGAGTGTCAAACGTTGGGGACAAGAATTCAGAGCCCGAAAACCAAAGGCGATGACCGTCGACGAAATGGCAAATATTATGCAAACGGTCCCAGTGTGCAAGGCATCATTGGAAGATATTAATAAGGCATTGCGTCCGAAGCCTCGGATATTATTAGACCAAGCCCGTCGTCAGCTACCCAGTCAGATAAAGGACTTTGCCCACTTATTCGCCGATGAAAATGGAGCAGACGAATTACCACCGCTTAGAGGCCATTTAGATCATGCCATTAACCTACGCTCTGAAGACGGCAAGCCGGCGCAACCACCATGGGGCCCGCTCTATAGTATGTCAAGAGAAGAGCTCCTGGTTCTCCGAAAGACATTAACGGAACTCTCTGCAAAAAGATGGATACGGCCTAGTAGCTCACCGGCTGCAGCCCCAGTTTTATTCGCAAAGAAACCTAATGGGGGGCTTCGTTTCTGCGTGGACTACCGGGGTCTAAATGCAATTACGGTACCCGACAGGTATCCACTTCCTCTCTTCAAGGAAACGCTAAGACAGCTATCAAAGGCGAAGTGGTTCACAAAGTTGGATGTGAAATCAGCATTTCACCGAATACGCATTCGACAAGGAGATGAATGGGCAACTGCTTTTCGATGCCGTCTAGGACTGTTTGAGTGGTTGGTTACCCCGTTTGGACTTGTCAACGCACCAGCCACCTTCCAACGTTACATTAACGAGCATTTACGCGAACACTTGGACAAGGATGCAACAGCCTACATGGACAATGTGCTAGCATACACGGATGGCTCCCAAAGCGACCATTGGAATACAGTCCGAAAAATACTTTCCCGGCTGGATAAAGCACGTCTTTACTTGGACATAGATAAATGTGAATTCCTTGCGCGAGAGGTTAAATACTTGGGGTTTATTGTCCGTGCTGGAAAAGGAATCACAGTTGACCCCATAAAGGTGAAGGCAATTCTAGACTGGAAGGCGCCTTCGTCAGTCAAAGGCGTTAGGTCATTTTTAGGCTTCGCCAATTTTTACCGCTGCTTTGTTGATGGGTTTTCAGATATAGCGGCACCATTAATAGAATTGACAAAGAAGGCGACTGAGTGGAAATGGGGACCGAGAGAAAACGAAGCCTTTGAGTTATCAAAACGTATATTCGCTTCTGAGCCGGTCCTAGCCCAGTGGGACCCAGATAGAGAAACTGTTCTAGAAGCTGATTGCTCGGGGTATGCCCTGGGTGGATGTCTCTCTCAAATAGACGACCAAAATAGACTACGGCCAGTGGCCTACCATTCGAAGAGGTTGAACAGTGCAGAGGTTAATTACCCCATCCACGATAAAGAAATGCATGCAATAATCTCATGCCTGCAGGAATGGCAAGCCGAGTTGACATTGGTATCCAAGCCGTTCGTGTTTTTAACAGATCACAAGAACCTTAAATTCTTCATTACGAAGCGTCTCCTAAACGAAAGGCAGGTTCGCTATAATGATGTTTTGCAACGTTTCAACTTTGAGTTAAGATGGAGACCAGGGAAGACGTGTGAACGACCCGATGCTCTTTCACGGCGGGTCCAAGACAAACCAACGAAATTTGACGACGAACGGACGGCAGGACGTATAATGCAACTACTTCCAAAGATTTCTGCACACTCGAGAAACCCTAACGTCAAAAACTCGACGGCGCAACACGACGGCGCGGCTCAGACGAGAATTTTTGACGACGATGAGCTACAACAGCACTGGACGAATGCGGTTAACGCAGACGAAAAATTGAGGATTGCACGTGACGCTGTTAAATCCGGAGAACGAGGATTTCCGCCTGATATTGCAAGAGAAATGACAGCCAACATTGCTGAATGTACGGTGGCCGCAGACGACGTGCTTCGAGGACGTGAAAATAGGATCTGGGTACCGAACTACGAACCATTACGAACGGCTATTATGCAAAAGACTCATGATAGTAATCTTACAGGCCATCCAGGCAAAGACACAATGGTAAGCATATTGCTTCAACGATGGTTTTGGCCAAAAATGAGAGAATCCGTGCGTCAGTTTATCCGCAACTGTGATGTCTGTGGTCGATCAACCGTATGGCGGGAGGCTAAAGCAGGATTCCTCAAACCGCTTCCCATACCTGAAAGGCTTGGCAGCGACCTAACGATAGACTTTGTCATGAACCTTCCCAAATCAAATGGTTGCACTAATGTGATGGTAATAACAGATAGACTGAGCAAGGACAT
This sequence comes from Podosphaera xanthii, assembly GCA_028751805.1. NCBI lineage: Eukaryota > Fungi > Ascomycota > Leotiomycetes > Helotiales > Erysiphaceae > Podosphaera > Podosphaera xanthii. The sequence goes on from JAPWIX010000006.1 coordinate 6,676,913, forward strand.
TTTTATGTTTGCTACGCCAACCATGGACGCTAAGACATGTGCTGATGTCTTTATTGACCGATACTTCAGGTACTATGGTTTTCCAAAGTTTCTTACGAGCGACCTAGGCAGCGATTGGCTTAGCCATTTCTGGAAATTTTTCTGCAAGGCTGTTGGTATATCACAACGCTTAACGACGGCTTATCACCCGCAGTCTAACGCAAGCGAAAGAGCAAACCAAGAAATGTACAAATACCTACGCGCCTTTACATGTTACGCACAAGATAATTGGGCAAACCTACTGCCTATGGCCCAAATCGCCTTAAACTCGCGGCCAAACTCAGCTATTGGCGGAATAAGCCCTTTCTTCCTGAGACATGGATACGATATAAATCTAATCTCAGAACCGTCGACTAATGATTTTTCACGACACCCGGGGAAGCTCTCGGCAGATAAGTATATGAATAGGCTCAGAAACGCACAAGATTATGCACAGGCGGCCATGGCAACAGCACAACAGCGTTACGAAGAAAACGCTAACCGATCACGACGACAGCCAGAGAAATTCAAGGTTGGTGACAAAGTTTGGCTTAACCTGCAGAATGTCAGCACACCCCAGCTTTCTAAGAAGTTATCATGGCTACACGCAAAATATACGGTAACATCTGTACCTGACGCACTAACGGTAGAACTCGACGTTCCAGGCAACATACATAAACGCTTCCATGTCGAGCTAGTAAAACGGGCCTGAATAGACCCTTTCCCGAGCCAAAAGCGAGACGACAATCAAAATCCACCGGTCATAGATGACCTTGAAGAACCTGAGTTTGAAGTTGAGTCAATACTTAGGGCAAGAACAATTCGGCGAGGGCGTGGGGTCATGAGACAAGCCCTAGTCAAATTTACTGGCTGGGCGGAACCGTCTTGGGAACCAGTCGCATACATCAAGGATACTATAGCTCTTGATGAATTCGAGAAAAGGTATGGACCCATTGATTCAAACGACGGACCTTCGGAAAACAGTGCAGGTGCATTTGTCGGTCCAGCCGAAAAACATATAAAGACGAAGAGACGATCTAGGCGATTACCCAGGAAAAATGTTCCTTCTATTTGACCCATCATCCCAAATAAGACGGGAAGTTGTAACGGCTGGCTAGCCGGCAAGGTTCCTGTAGACCACGGTTGCCAACGCGGTCCCTGCTACACGAAGATATTGACATGGCTAGCACTCCGAAATGTAGATCAACGTCCATTGGAACAAATTTTGGGTGCAGGGGGGCAGTCAATGAGTCTAGCCCAACGTCAAGATAATTACAATTTGAGGATATTGTAATGAGGATCGCCGTGAACTACGTCCACGGCGCCAAGTTGTTTGCTCTGTTTGCATGAGTGGAATCATATGGGCAGGGCAGGAGGAACCTATAAAAAGGCCGTCATGTGTACATAGATATCTCTTTCTTTCCTCATAGTGAATATAAACTTCTGATTTTGATCCTCTGAGCCAACTTAGAGACACTAACCGTGACACATTGCAGGAGTTTTGGAGTTGTTCTCTTGGTTTCATATAACCCGTGTGAAGTTATTGTTACGATTCCACTTGGAGACCCAATGTACATATGTAGACTTAACGTCGCGGGGTTTTCTCTGCACGCAACGTCTTCTGAATATAATTTTATTCTTCGACTATCCTCTTCCTCTGCGAAGACCGCTGTTTAATTGCACTTCTCTTCCGCTCCGGAAGACCACTCCGACCGCCCATTTCTCTTCTGCTGTGAAGAGCACTTCCCGCTGCTCACCCCTCACCCATACCGCCATCTCACCTCTTACCTGACACACCCTCATCTCACCCCCCATCAAACGAGCTTTCTAGTCCCGCTTCGTACCCCGTGGAACAACCGCTCCTTATAACCGTGAGGGTTTTCCATTTTGCCGATTCTTTGGATGTTCTATTTCTCATTTTGTCAGCAAGCATACATCACAAATGCGCTCTTCAAGAGACGATGGTACTTTGATAAGTCGGGAGAGATTGGTTACATGGTGAAGTGTCTTGAGCTTTTGAGGTCCCAAATGAGAAAATCGTCGATGATACAGCATATATCGGTCCTTCTCACTTGTTGATAGTGTATTCTCTTTCACTAGGCCAGCATTATCGGAAGAAACATCCATGGCGTCAGGAGTGGCATTAAAAGCACAGGATAGGACGAATTTTAAAGCTTTGGATATGTTTGATACTATATACAGGCCATTTTGCATAGTAGCGGTGATAAGGACTTTCTGTCCCTTTTTAAAATACATGTAATTTTGATTGAAGGCACCTTTTAGGCCACTACTTCGACAAACTTGCCTCCCAGAAATCAAATTAATGCCGAATTTAGGGATTAAGAGAACATAATGTAATATCATAGATGACCCATCGTCGCAAGCAAGCTTGACAGAACCCTTGAAGTTTGCAAAGAGCTTTCCGCCACCAACCATAATCGTACGGTGAGGAATTGAAGTTAAGGACCTGAATAGAGATGGTTGGTCAGAAATATGTGTAGATGCACCAGTATCACTGGCCCAAGTGGAAGGAGGGGCCTTACTGATTAGGGCACGTGAAATTTGAGCATACTCAAAATTTTCCAAGTCATCACTTGAAAAATCAAAATTGTCGTCTGAATCTGTCAGTATCGAGCCTTCGTATGCCCTGCCCTTTCCTTTAAAATCAACCTTCTTTGGCTGCTTAATAATTGGTTTAGGCCGAGTTGGTGAGCGGGGCCGGGATTGTGCACATCAATTTACGGCACTCCTAACCAGATCAGATTTTATCCTACAAATATGATCGCGGACTGCAGTTCTGGCTATATCCATAAATGGACGATCCTTGACGAAATGTTTCATTTCACAGATGTAGCATGGAGGTTAGAACCCAGGCTCGTCACTGTCATCTGATAGCATGCGTTGGTGGGATGATGGTTTTCGTGTGCCACAAAATTTGAAGGATCCAGCAAATCCTCCTTCATTTCTGGCCTCGGTCGCCATCCGAGTTTCTTTGAGCTGCAGTCGCTTTAATTTTTCTTCAACAGAAAGACCAGTTTGAGCGTCTATTGTGTCAATGGTCGCCGTGTAATCCTTTGGCAGAGCACGTATCAAGATCAGTAGCAAGGCTGGATCTCGGTAGGTGTCTATTTGACCACTGTCGACAGCATACAACTTTCTGCGCTAATCCTTCAATTTGTCCCAAGCTTCCACAATTATCATATCTTCCAATTTGAACAACTGGATGTTTGTCATGTATTCGTTGGCTGTGGAAGGATCAGTTTGTTGATACTCACTTTTAAGATATGACCATAGCGAATAAGCTGAGTCATACTCGTCGTACAGTGCCTGATCGCTTTGGGATAGTGATCTGAATAGAAGATCAATTGCCGTCGCGACATCCCGAAGATACTATGCCCTTTTTTCAATGTTTAAAACAACCTTGTTATTAGGAGAAATCTTGGGCGACACGCTGTCGAGGTCAACCTTCTCAAGCCCTTCCTTTATCTCCTGAACAGAAGCTATGGCACAAGCAGTTGCCATTGGCTGCTCAACAACATAGTAAACCCCTTTGCCGCGAAGTTTTACTTTATACCGTCGGAACCATGAGTCTTGGTTCTCGCCATTTAGGACCGGGATTCTCCAAATATTCTCGCTTGATTCACACATAATTGGATCTTACAAGTGTAAACAGACTTGTATGATCAGTAAGATAGTTGGAAATGAATGTCGAATTATAAGATAGCAAGTTATTTGTTTCGTGTCGCTTAAACTTTCTGTATCTTTTCCTTGTGCTTCCGCTGCACCGGAGGAAAGGTCGCTTTGGCTCGCTTCTTATACTTTCACTGTAACGGAGAAGCAGCACAGAGATTGACTAAGTCACGGCCTCTGCAGTCAGTATCAATTCAAAGTTGAAAACAATTCAATGCATGTGCATCCGGTCTTCATAACCTATTAAAAAGAGAGCCCTATTGTGCATGTAAGTGTTAGATATAAAGAATAATCAGAGAAAATGTGTTCAGTAATATTATATTAGAAACCCTTATTCCCTATTTTCTATTACACACCGTAATACTTATAGTAGAACAGATTTTATAACTAATGCATAACAACATATCCAAAACATCTTTCGAGCAGCGAGTTTCGGGAAACGTTGTTTCAATCTATGTCGGGAACAAAAGAAAAATCGAGTCATACAGGTGAAACCTGAACATCAAACTCTTGTGTTTTCCAACACTCCTCCTGACTGACAAGATTGCTTAGAAACAAGTCCAAAAATTTTACGACACAATGGCTCCGCCTTCGACCGTGGTAACGGCTTTTTAAGTACATCGGCCAACATCTCATTTGTTGGGATGTATTCCACCTTAATATATTTGTTTAAAACACAGTCCCTCGTAAAATGATACGCGACGTCTATATGTTTTGTTTTCGTGGAATTCGTACCCTTGGCCAGAGCCAACGCGCTCTGATTATCTGTGAAAGTTAGAAGTCCGTCGCTATTGATAACTCGGGTCGAGACATGAAGCTCCTTGAGAAGCCGAGTTACCCAGATGGCTTGCTTTGTAGCCTCAAATAAAGCAACATATTCAGCCTCTGTAGTCGAAGTTGCTACTGATTTTTGCCTTTTCGATTGCCAACAGACGGGGCCTCCTCCAAACATCAAGATATACCCGCTGACTGACCTTCGAGTGGTGATGTCGGATGCGAAGTCAGAGTCAGAGAATAGCTTCGTCATAAATTCTGGTGATAATTCATCCGATGGAGGACCAAAATTGTATTCGAGGCAATAATCGTTAGTACCCTTTAGGTATCTGAAGACCCTACAGGCGCTGTCCCAGTGGCGTTTGGCTGGCGACAAATTAAATCTGGCAAGCTGGAAAGTAGCAAAAGATATATCAGGTCTCGTGCTGTTGGAGGCATATCCTAAGCTCCCTATGGCGCTTGCATACGCTGTATCATCCGCTAATGGCTCGTCTGGTTGGGCCAGTAATATTCCACTATACCCATCCAAAGGGGCCGAATACGGTTTAGCGTCGCCTAATCCAAAAAAATTTACCTTATCGTTGATGTAGTGAGCTTGAGAGATGGTTAAAGATCTCGTCGATCTATCCCAAGTAACCTTCCATCCAATAACCGTGTCTATTTCCCCAAGATCCTTTATCGGAAAATATGATGTTAGTTCTTCCTTCAAATCCTCCACATCACGCAGTATCTGCCCACAAATAACCAAATCATCAACATACACTCCAACCACAACCTGCTTTTCCGGATGGATATAAATACATTGATCATTCATTGATCGATTAAAATTAAGAGCCATGAACTTGCCGTCGAGTTTGTCATACCAAGCTTTTTCGGCTTGCTTTAAACCATACAGTGCTTTGTTGAGCCTTACATACTTGGTGCCTTCCACTCCTTCAGGTGTTTGCATGTAAATTTCATCTGTAAGGTCTCTGTCGGTATTTCCTTGGGATAGGGAATCAGTCTGATATATCAGGATGATCATATAAATTAAATTTGTATAAAACTTTTTGCTTCCTATCGGGGTACTCTAAACTATATAACAGACCCAATACAACGCACGGACACCATTTCCCAACCACAAGCTACGATCGCCCCACAACTCTAGTTATGCCCAAAATGTAAATGTAATCTACAATATGCAATTGTGTATATACACTGGCAACTCTTGAGACATTAGGAAAATTAGCAAAATGTAAATTTAAGTCCTTAGGGCATGGTATCAAGATAGAGCATTTTATTCCCTTCAATCATTCTCTTTCTACCCACTCTGATACTTTTAATTCAATCTTGTTTGTATCTATGAGGCTTTTTAATGCCTGACATGGCTTTGATTTTGTCATGGCGTCGGCCGGGTTTGTATTGCCATCAATCCATATAACCTCGGCAATTTCTCTGCGCTCGTATGATTGACGGAGAGACATTATATCAATCATAAGTCTCTTCTCCCGCGTAGTACCTAGTTTGACTAGACAATCGTAGATAGACTTCGAATCAGTGCAGATAACAAGTGGTATCGGCTTTTTGGTTCGTAAAATTCTGCTGACCGTACTTTTGATAGTGGTACTTGTGTCAAAGCCATATGCCATTGCATAAAGTTCTGAAGCTAACACGCTTCGAGTTATCCGTTTACACTTTGTCGACGACCAGTGAATTATATTGGCATTTTTATGTTTGTCTGTCATAACTATTACGTAGCCAATTTGTGATGAAAAGTCTTTATTACCTGCAAACAATGCGTCGGTGAAAACAAGTAATTGCAAGGAATTAATGTCAAGGGGCACGAATTTAAGACCTCTTTTATTATTATTAATTTGCCATTTGAGACGTTGATTTAGTAGTTTGGCATCATCTTCCATTGGGTTGACGCATTGAGCAGCAAACGAAAGATCGAATGATGCCTCTGGCTGACACATTGAGGCGACATATGCGCCGCGCGCTTGTTGAGCAATATATTGATCTTTTGGCGTGGCTGCTTTCCGAATTTTGCCTCTTGCACCTTTGATATCGATTTCCTTATTTCCGATAAGACGAATATTGTTACATTGTTTTTCCTGACTGAGATAGATGCTATTATCCATTAAAGTGATCAAACCTCCATTAAACTGTAGATTATTTGAAGCCGTCAGCTTCTCTCGTTCTTTAGCCAAAAATTTAGCCTCCATCAGTTGATCTTCTTCTCTAGCTGCGAAGACCGAATTGGCAAGAATAAGTGTGTCATCAGTTTGGAGCCCAACCAAGCCAAGAACATCGTCAGTGGTGTGAAGTAATCATGGATCAAATGTCGATGGTATCATGTTTAGCTTTTGAAGATGGTGTTGATGGTATGTATTAAACCAATGATTCCCAGCCTCTGGGATACCATAAAGTGGTCTCTTTACTTGCCAAACAGTTCCAGGGGGAAGTTCTATGTCAATAGGAGGACGCACAAAAAATTTTCTTGTTAGTGACGTAGTTGATTGTACATACGCCTGGGAGATATCTCGCAAATAAAGATTGATACCTTCATTTTCATTTCTCAGACAAGCTGCGATTAGCAAAATAATTCGCTGGCTCACTCGTTGTATTGTTGGAGACTGTGTGAGAACAGAAGTTTTTCCGTCATCCTTGTAAACCTGAACCACAAGTCTTGATTTCTCAGCTGCCTTATCGGTTCCGGAGTTCTTAATTTCATTGACAAACCGGGAATTGAAGATTCTTGTACCTTTAGGAACACTATATATTGGTACCACTTCAAAAACGCCTTTTTCCATCAACCCATCAATTTCTTTGCGTTTAGACTCAGTGAAGGTCGGAGAGTATGCATTTGTGGTGAGAGCTTCATCGGGGTCATTGAATTGGAACTGCACAGAGATATCTGCAGGTAGGTGATCATCATCGGGCAATTTTCTTGGGGCTTTTTGACGCTCTGAGCGTCGAGGTTGCTGTTGAGGTTCGGGCTCGACATTAGGAACTGCAGAAAATTTAATATTTTCATTCCCAGAGATAGCAGGTGCTGTGATCACATTTTTGTCGGGTGCAGTGTTAGTTTCAGCATCGATCGGCTCCTGAAAAAATGGTTTAACTGATGTGCTCCGGAAGTCAGTTATACCGCTAGGGAGTGAAATCTTGCAAGTTTCGCCGTCAATACCGAGAAACTTGTAAGGACCTTTCCAATTGCCACCTCGTCCAGAATTTCCTTCACGCCAGACAAGTACATCGGAGCCTTGGGTGAGACCGTGTAGAGAAATTGTTGAAGGACTATTTCGTTGATTAAGTGCATCGGCAATTTGTTTTTGTGCACGAAGTTTTCCAATTTCTTCCATCGCTTTTTGGATGGCTTTAGCACGTTGTGAAATTGATGGCGCTGGTGGATCAATTTCACTCATCCGAGGATAAGTTCTGAACACCAGAAGAGTTGGTACCAAGCCATCTGGCCCGGCAGAGTCGTTCACAGCTTGAACGGCCATTTGCAATGCCATTTCTTTGTTGATTCCTGAGCCTTTTAGTTCTTCTACCACAATTTTATAGGCTCGACGAAGCATATGATGATAACGCTCTACGATACCTATCGACCAGTGCGCTTCAACCGGTACACTTTTTGTTCGAATTGCGAGGGACGAGGCGTGTTGAATGAACTCTTTTCCCACAAAATTTGTTCCTGCATCATTTATTATCCAATCAGGTGGTCCGACGTAGGTGTCTATCCAACATTGTCGTAAGGTATCCCACGTATGTTTTGAGCTTAAATTATCAAGCCATCTGGCGGCTTGGAAACGAGTGGCTTCATCAACAACATGCAAGACCGGCTTGCCATCTATATACATGATGTCGATGATAATCGAGTAATTAAAATTAAGTTCATCCCTTAAATTAAATTTGAATCTGCCAGGTGATTTTCCCTTTAACTGGCATTGCTTGCAAAAATTTGTAAGATTATTGAGATAAGAAATGTTAAAGTCGTTGTGACCAGAGCGTTCAAGTAATCGACGAAGTCTATCAACTGATGGATGACCAAAGCGTCTATGAAGTCTGCAAAGTTCTGAATTGGTTAAAAAGCATTCGTTCGTTAAAATTGATTCTTGAACAAAAGATTGGTAATCAAATTTCCAAAGAAGAAAAGGGTGGCCAAATCTGCGAATAACAGGATAAGAAAATGAAGGAGTGACAATTGAGTTGCTGATGTTATTGTAATAAACATTGAGTCTATCCATATCGGCGATACTTAGAAGAAATGGTGTATCGGCATGTAGAACATAGAACTCAATTAAGCCAATTGGAGAGTTGACATGTAACGAACCTATAGATTCTGCCGATCCCATTCCAAATGAAATTTTTGCTTTGCCTGCAGTAGAATTGTCGATTTCAGTGCCAGTCATTTGGTTGAATGCTAGATATTGGTTGTATCCAGCTGTTGACCTTTTTGCAGCTCCGGTGTCTATCATAATTCCGTAGAACTCTTGACTTCCATACCGGATAGTAGCTGGCTGATTGCTTTCTAATTTTCCTGTAATTCCATGAAGGAAAGAGCGGTCTGCTAGATTTGAGATTATACTATTACCATCGATAGGACCAGCAGATGTTAGAAAAGTTTCATCGCTGGAAGGATAATGGAGTTCAAGTCCGGCTATTAATATATCAAAATCTTCATCATTATCTAGATTATTTTCGGGAATATCATCAGGTTCACCTCCTTCATATTCTGCGACAAAGTGTTTGAATTGCTTTTTCAATGATTTTTCTAATTGGTTGCCAAATTTCTGTTTATATTTGCGGTATGATTCGTCTCGTTCTTCTTGGGTGTGTCGAGAAGACCAGCAACCCCCCCTGTGACATACAAAACACTTTTTACTAAAAGATCGTTTACTAAAATTAGAACAACGCTCATTGGGACGGCTGTTATTGTTGTCATGATGTCTACGGAATTTTCGGTCAGTGTAAAAGATTTCATGCTCGTCTTCAGCATTAAATGTAGAGGAAATAGAGGTGGGATTTGATAATTCATAGGTAGTAATCCCAGAACGCAACTCTTCAAGAAGAGAAGCAACAGTATTGGCCGGTTTAGTGCATGCGATTGAACACGCCTTAACTCTTTGACAAGCAGTTATGATCTTGTTATGAAAGAATTTTTCTGTCTGTAATTCTGAGGAAAGACCTCTATAGAGTTTGCGTAGATCCGAAACCATTATTTGTAGGCACTCGATTGTTGACCTTCCGGTGTGCTGATTTATTGTTGATTTGAGATCTATATTGTTCCATTTATCAAGCACACCTCTCTTGTACTCTTCACCCTCGAAGTACTCTTCGAACATTTTACATATACTGTCAAATGTTTGAGGCATTGTACCAATGTTCGCGTAGTAATAATCAAATGCGAGGCCTTTTAGCATTGTAGGAAACACTTTGGTAAAATTATCTTGTGCAATACCAGCACGGCTACAATTATCCTTGAAGATCATGAGCTTATAGGAAAAACTATCGTTTTCTCCGGAGTATTTCATATCGTCTGTGTAAATTTTAGACAAATTTCCTGACTGTCGTCCAATATCAGACAAAAAGTTTGATTGCTGATACAATGGCTGTTTTTCGAGTATAGGCAGGGTTTGTGTTTTAGGTGATTCAGACATTTCCCGTTTGTACCTTTCTGTTACGGTTTGACCGCTCGACAAGACTTAGGTGATTACCTAAGCAACAATGTGATCACGCGTCGCGCGTCATAGGTTATAACTTGTAATTTAGATCGTGGTATTCTTTCTTCCCTATAGTAAAATAATCAATTGAATTCATTATTTCCAGCTAGGAAACCTTCACACTTTATTTTACTATCACTATTGCATGCCTGTTATTGAGCAAATTGTGATTTATTCACAGCTTAGGGTTAACCTTTGGTTACAGGAGAGTGGAGAGAGTTTTTATGCGCATTGAGCTACCATTCTACTCAGATAGCGACTCTGACAATCCTGCAAAGACTTGCAGCTCTACCTCATACCTTACTGCAGAAGACCGAGAAGAAATAATGGTGGACTCCAACATGACTGGTGTTCACTCTGATAAGAATATTTTAGGCTCAAGTTCGCCCAATTTACCAGGCTTGCCACTACACGAAGGGCAAGCGAACGTGGAGTTGATTAAACTGCTAGGGGAAATGAGAGAAAAAGACAGGATACAGATGTTAGAAATCGAAAGCCTTCGAACAGAGGTGAGACAAATGATGTCTTGCATGAAAGGGAAATCTGGAAACGAGCTAAACGCACCGGATGATCCAAGAATAGATGCCACATATCCTCTCTTAACCATTCACACTGAAGCACCGCAACCAACGCAAAAAGTAGAACCAATTAAGTGGCCCGCTGCTTATGACCACAAAGATCGCACAGAATGGCCAACCACCTATGGTATTCTTCGATATAAATACCAACGTGATGTAGTAGAACGTAATATCTACCAGCCGTCGGACTTCTTTGTGGATTTGTATAGCCAGGCAGTCACTGGAAATGCTAAAGCCATGATTACCGGAGCATTTCAATCGATGCTGAACAATGGGAAAATTTCTGATGCATTGGGTCTTCTTAAGATAATGGATGATACATTCCGTGATCGGAACGCTGACCAAAACGCTTCCGCACTTTTACATGCGTGTAAGCAGTTCAGGGACGAGGCCTTGTCATCATTTTTGCCTAGATACCAACAACTTCTTTCGCGTAGTGTGAAGTCAACAGCCGAAGATATCCACAAGGTAACCGATTTACACAATGCTCTCAACCAGAAATCCCGGAATCATCTGATTGGCCACATTCTACCAAGCTCATTCCTTGAGTTCATTGAGAAACTCTTAGTTATCGGCTCACAGATCGAAGGAGTCGGGTTAATAAAAACGAGGACCTATATGTTGGGTCAGATGGGAATTTTTGACGATGGCACTCGAGGAATTGCCGGGGGTAATTTATTAGGGGTTTCCACAAGAGGAAACTCTCTAGTTCCGGCCCCTAATCCCGCATCTCCCAACTACTCTACCTCCGATGCGATAACCGAATACCAGGATGCAGACGGAGATGTAAGGATGTCAGGAGTTAACAAAATACGAGCTAAGTGGGTATCCAGAAAAGAGTTAGAACGTCGTAGGACAGCCGGCCTTTGTATTCGGTGTGGTAATCCCGGACACAGAACACCTAACTGTACTCAGCTCCCGCCACTTCGTCCCGAGACAGCAGTTAAGTCTGCTCATGTTGCGGGGATAATTTTAGGACATCTGATGAACTTCAAAATCTTCAAATAGAAACTGAATCGCTAAAAGATTAGCTCCTGAGAAAAGGCGTTTTCAGGGGCTTGAAAGTGGGATTTGTAAAGCGGTGGTAGAGTCGCAATCTTTTGAGGATAAAGAGGCAGAAAAAAGCATGAATGGAAAATCATTTTTAATAGACGTTTTAATTAACAACCTTTACATTGTGCCTACCTTGATTGATAGTGGATGTGACTGTCTTGCCGCCGTTAGTAACTCCCTCGTACGCAAAGCTAACCTCCCTAGGATTGAAATTGCTCCCCGAAAGCTTGCTGAAGCGACGGATAGCATTCAACAGGGAGAAATTATTACTGAAATGACCAAAATGATATTAGACATTGACGGATACCAAAGAACTTTGTACGCCTACATTATACCCCGACTATCTCATGGATTGATACTAGGTAAGCCATGGATGGAAAGGGAGGATGTAATTTATCATGCAAGAGATCATTGTATGGAAATTCGAGAAGCAGTAGTAGACGGACAAGCCTTGCGAGTCTGGGAAAAGAAGCTGGGTGGAGAGATCATTGAAAAGTCAATGTCCATGCCAAACATAATGTGCCTATCAGCAGGAGTATTCCTAGCAACTATCAGAAGAGCAAAAAAGGTAAACAACGAGGCGTCACGAATATTCTCTGTTACGTTAGCAGACATTCAGAAGGCGCTCGCGCCCGAAAAAAGGTCATCTGCTAGCCTTCAAAAGCTCCCTCCTCAGTATAAAAAATTTGGCGATCTATTTAAAAGAGAGTTAATCGATAAACTTCCTCCTCATCGATCTGCAAGTGACCACGAGATCAGATTGGAACCTAATAAGGAAATACCCTGGGGACCTCTTTACGGAATGTCGAGAGACGAACTATTGGTCCTGAGAAAGACATTAACAGAATTGCTTGATAAAAACTATATTCGTGCAAGCAGTTCTCCCGCTGGAGCACCCGTCCTATTTGTTAAAAAGCCTGGAGGTGGTTTAAGGTTCTGTGTCGATTACAAAGCCTTAAATTCAATATCAAAAGCTGATCGTTATCCATTGCCTCTAATCAAAGAAACGCTCGCAAGACTAAGCAAAGCAAAATGGTTCACAAAACTTGACGTTAGGGCTGCCTTCCATAAGCTACGCATCAAAGAAGGTGATGAATGGAAAACCGCCTTTCGTACTCGCTTTGGACTTTTTGAATGGTTAGTTATGCCATTTGGATTAAATGGGGCACCGGCGTCGTTTCAAAGGTACATCAATAACACTCTGAGGGAATACTTAGACGATTTCTGCTCGGCCTACGTTGATGATGTACTTGTCTATACTGATGGCAGTTTGGAAGACCACGAAAGGCATGTCAACCTAGTCCTTGAAAAACTTCAGAAAGCTGGATTAGGACTAGACATCGATAAGTGCGAATTTAGTGTCAAAAAGACCAAATATTTAGGCTTTATTATATCGGCCGAAGGGCCAACATCCTCGGTTAGGATGGACCCAGCAAAAGTAAAAGCGATATCCGAATGGGAGCCCCCTACTTCAATCAAGGGACTTAGAAGTTTTCTAGGATTCGCAAATTTTTACCGGAGATTTATCAGAGAATTCTCAAAAATTTGTGCACCTTTAACCGCCCTAACAAGCAAGGGCACACCATGGAAGTGGGGACCAGAGCAGAACGAATCATTTGAAACGCTGAAAAAGAAATTTATTTCAGAGCCCGCCCTAGCGCAATAGGACCCCGATAGAGAAACTATGCTAGAGGCTGACTGTTCTGGATTTGCTCTGGGTGGCTGCCTGTTACAAAAGAACGGAAATGAGCCATGGCTGCCTGTAGCGTATCATTCTCGAAAGCTTTCAGGTGCCGAAATGAATTATGAAATCCACGATAAGGAGCTATTGGCAGTTGTTTCATGTATGAAAGAGTGGGACGCTGAATTGAGAGGTCTTGCAAAGACATTCACCATAATAAGTGATCACTTGAATCTCAAATACTTCTTAACTACTCGCAAGTTAACAGAAAGGCAAGTACGTTGGGCAGAGTTTATGTCTAGATTTAGATATAACCTCTTATATCGCCAAGGAGCACAAAATGAGCGCGCAGACGCACTGTCGCGTCGAGATCAGGATAAGCCAAAAGATGGAGATACTCGTCTTCTAAGCCGAGAAAGACAACTGTTAAACCCAATTAATATGGCAAAATTGCGACTTGCGAACCTCGAGATTGCAGAGGGCCACGAAGTTTTCGCAAATGAAGACCTCCAGTCTCTATGGAACCAAGCGCTCAGAGAAGATAAAAAATATATTCAAATCGTTGAAGCTGTGGATAGCAATCAGCGCGCATGGCCTAATGATCTAAGAGTTCAGACAGAAGGATCCGATGAGCCAAAACCACTCAAGGCAACTATTGCATCATCAGCATTCGACAGAGACAATGGACTACTACGTTATCAAGGGCGGATATGGGTACCCATGTATGAACCGTTGACAACCGCATTAATCCAGAATATACATGATGCGACTATCTCAGGGCACCCGGGTAGAGACGCAACGTTAGCTCAAGTAGCAAGGGATTATTTTTGGCCAGGAATTAGTAAAGCCGTGAAACGCTTTTGTAAAAACTGCCATATTTGCGGCCGATCATCAATTTGGAGACATCAAAAACAGGGGCTGCTCCAACCGTTACCAATCCCTGATAGATTTCATCAAGAGATTTCAATTGACTTCATGGTTGATCTACCAGAATCTAACGGGTTCACAAATATTATGGTCATAACTGATCGACTTCTAAAATCAGTCACCCTTGAAGCTATGGATAAAATGGACGCGGAGTCATGTGCTCATAGATTCTTAAATTGTCATTGGCGATTTCACGGATTCCCACAAGCTATCACCAGCGATCGCGGAACTAATTGGACAAGTAAATTTTGGAAGCGTTTATGTGAGTTAGCCGGAATGAAGCAAAGAATGAGCACTGCCTATCACCCTCAAACTGACGACGCAACGGAGAGGGCAAACCAAGAAGTTCAGACATACTTGAGGTCATATGTAGCATACACACAACATGACTGGTCGGATTGTTTGCCCGCAGCCCAGTTAGCAATTAACAATCGAGATGTTATGTCCTTGGGTGGTATTAGCCCGTTCTTTGCATCTCATGGTTATCATCTAAGTCCGATACAAAATGTTACTTCTAGTTCATCAGTGCCCGTTTCAACAGGAAAGGAAAGAGCGGATAGCTTTGTAGAAAAATTAAATCAAACTACATCATTTATGCAAGCTGCAATGGCAGCAGCACAGCAACGTTTCAAAGAACAAGCTGATAAAAGACGACAACCGGCACCTCGTTATGTTGTAGGAGATAAAGTCTGGTTATTACTCCGCAACATCAAACTAGATGGTCAACCATCAAGGAAACTAGGGTGGCAACATGCCAAATACACTGTCACTAGGATTATATCGCCCGAAGTTGTTGAGCTGAATGTCACAGGCAAAATACATAATCGATTTCATGTCGATTTGTTGCTACCGGCGGATAATAATCCGTTACCTTCTCAAATTATCGAAGATCAAAACCCTGGTCCCATAGCAAATATTAATGATTCTGGCGACGATGAGTATTTTGTTGATGAAATATTAAGATGTAGAACGTGGAGAGGCGAACGTCAAGCACTTGTCAAGTGGAGTGGTTATCCCAAGCCAGAATGGACATCATTAACAAATATACAAGAGACAGAAGCATTGGATAAATGGGAAACTAAATGGGGCTCGGCTGAATCATGCAATGGGCCCTCATTAAAGAAGACCCGGTATTGAGAATAAAAGGGGGGGTGATGTTACGGTTTGACCGCTCGACAAGACTTAGGTGATTACCTAAGCAACAATGTGATCACGCGTCGCGCGTCATAGGTTATAACTTGTAATTTAGATCGTGGTATTCTTTCTTCCCTATAGTAAAATAATCAATTGAATTCATTATTTCCAGCTAGGAAACCTTCACACTTTCATATGGAGTTTTTGCTGATTCTAAGGTAGCATTAGAATCTTGTCTGCCAAAGTTGTTCTCTAACTGCCATAGAATTTTACCGGAGGTAAATTCGAACGATTTATCTTTTAATGACTTCTTGATTTGTTCTTCTGTCCACTGTGGAAACTTAGATGTACCTATCATTTCGGCAAGCGCATCCCAGACTGTCACTTCATCTTTCTTAACATTGACGCCTGCACTACGCAAGGTTTTGCGAAGTGATTGGAGAATCCCTTTTTCGGCCATCTTCCAATGGATTATGCTGAATTGTTCAAAATCATAAATAAAAGTCTCCCAGAGATCCTCGTCAAACCATTCTTCCCGTTTATAAAGTTCAGTTTTAAATCTGATATATCCAGAGATATCGTCTTCGGACGCATTTTGGATGTCGATTCGGCGAAAGTATTTCTTTGATTCGGCATTAAAATTATATGACATGGTCACAAGTGTAGAATTTATTTATTTTTTTTTTTTTTTTTTTTTTTTTTGGGATAGACCTAGCGAAATAGCGGCGCGTGATGGACGCGGAAACAAATTGCTACAGTAGCGATTATTTCCTTTAAATATCTTTTTCCGAGTACAGTACAAGGAGGATATTTCTTAGCACACGATTGTCAAAACTTTCAATGAGTACAGTACTATATCAAGCTTGGTCGTGTCTCTTCAAGTGTAAACCAACTCTTTAACCTCTTCTTTACGCACAGTGAGTATTGAAAAAGTCCAAGTCTCCTAATTTGTGATATCACTAATTAGTGTCGGTATTTCCTTGGGATAGGGAATCAGTCTGTTATATCAGGATGATCATATAACTTAAATTTGAATAAAACTTTTCGCTTCCTATCGGGGTACTCTAAACTATATAACAGACCCAATACAACGCACGGACACCATTTCCCAACCACGAGCTACGATCGCCCCACAACTCTAGTTATGCCCAAAATGTAAATGTAATCTACAATATGCAAATGTGTATATACAGTCTCCTTCCAAGTATGCGGTTCTGGCGTCGACCTGATGAATTTCCCAGTCGAAAATTGCTGCAACTGCTAATAAGATCCTGAGAGAGTCCATTCTTAACGTCGGCGAGTACGTATCAAAATATTCTATACAATGCACTTGAGAGAAATCTTGAGCGACTAACCTAGCCTTGAATCTTCCATCGGATTTCACTATAAATACCCATCGCGAACCAATGGGTCTCCTCCCATGGGGCACATGGGTGACATGTGAAAAAACTCCTTTCTGGTTTATCGAACTGAGTTCCTCATCTATCGCTGATTTTCATTTCGCACTGTCAGCACAATTTAAGGCTTCCTTGTATGTTTGAGGTATCGAGACTTCTCCTCCTACATATAATGCATCGGGTCTTGGTTGCCATGCAGACCTCGGTAGAGCGGGCTTTGAAACACGTGTACTCCTCCTAGGAGGCATCAGATATCGGCTTTCCACGCTACTGTTACTCTCTTGTGATGGAGATACAGGTTGCAAAATCTCGGTATTGTGTGCATGCTCATCATCTGTGGTAACAGGCTCACTAGATGTATGTGGTATCAAGGATGGTGAAATTTTTTGATGGTTAGTGGGTGATTGTAGTCCGAGATCAGAATCAGAATCCGACGGTAAATTATCTTCGAGATTTTGCTCTAAGCTTTCATCAACCTCTGTTTCGAGCTCACTGAAATGTTCAGAAGTCCTGCTCCAATCCCAGAACTTGTCTTCCAGGAAATGCACATTTGCTGAAAAAATGATTTTATTGCGACCCGGCTTGCTCGGTACATAAACTTGGTACTGTGTGAATGATTCACAATAACAAACGAAAATGCCTTTCATTGACGTGGTGGAGAGTTTATACCTGTGAGGGTCTTCTCGATCAATGAGTGCGTAACAGATGCAACCCCACACTTTTAGGTGCGATAGCATTAGTTCGATACCGGAGAATTTTTCTTACGGAGTCAAGTTATCCTCTTTCAGAGATTTTCAGTTTTTAATATAACAAGCAGTCGTAATAGCAGCGTCCCAAAAACGGAGCGGCAGGCCACCGTGTTTGATCATACAACGTGCCATGGTGACAATTGTACAATTAAGTCTTTCGGAAACTCCATTCTGATGCTGGCAATACGGAGCACTAACTTGTCGGGCAATCCCATGATATGGGATAGTCTTGTACTCAGCTCCTCCGTCGCTTCGTAATGCTTTGATCTTTCGTCCGGAGCTGAGTTCCTTCCGTTCTTTATAGAGCAAGAATTTTTCTGGTACTTCCTTAGTACTCTTCAAGACGTATACCTCACTTTCGCGTGAGGAATCATCGGTAAAAGCTACAAAATAAAGACTTCCTGAGAGTCCGGCAATGCGGCTTCTTCCCCACACATCTGAGTGTACTATTTCAAGAAGTTCCTGTGATGTTGGACTTTGTCTTCTGTTGATCTTTTCCACTTGCTTACAAGAATTGCAAGTATCACATTCTCTTAAGGTAGTATTGTCGAATTTTAAATCTGCTAAGTCATTCGATCCGTCTACCCTCAAACAACTCTTATTAATTCTTTTGAGTGATGACAGCCCAGTATGTGCAAATCTGTTGTGAACAAGTTTGGTCACATTCTTTTCTGTTTCTTCCGACACAAAACACTTTGATGAAACCAAGAGGTTGACCGATGTGTTAAAACAAAATAGCCTATCTTTGGGACAAGAAGTAGCGACGATATTTCCATCAGGGATACAAACGCCTAGGCCATTAGAGTTGGACTTTATCTGAAAACCTCTGGAAATAAGTTGTGACCCAGAGATAAGATTTTTAGTGCAGTTAGGTAGGTACCATACATCAACTTTAATAATTTTGCACTTCTTGGTGTCTTGAAGTTCAAAGACCTTGAACTCAACCGATCCGATTCCAGATACAGACTCGATTTTTCCAGAAGTGGTCCTAATAGATTTGCTAAAGGGAGATATTGAAATGAAAAGATTTTTATCATGGAAAATATGGTGAGTTGCACCATTATCGAGAACTATATCTCTATCGCTTCGTGTGGTCATAGATGAAAGAACATAATTTTCCATCATCCATACACCTTCATTGGCGTGATTTTCAGATCCTTTCGAATTTTTCTTATCCTCAAATTTCTTTTTCATCAATCTGGTCTTAGCAGCTTTATCGGGATTTTTGGCAGCCCATTTCGATTCGTCCGGAGTATCTAACCACAGAAAACAGGAGTCACGAGTATGATTTCTTCTTTTGCAGTGAGCATAAGATTTCTTGTTAGAGGGTGATGGTTTCTTGGTTTCATATCCTCTTGCGAGAGCAACAAAAGAAACAGGATGGCTCGATCTGTGACCAGATTGAGTGGCTCTCAGGTGATTGACTGTTGCGTCGAAAGAGATATTCGTGTCATTCCTAAGAAAAGTTACAGCACCGTTGTAATATCCGTTGTAATGCTTGTCGAAATGACCTAGAAGACGATTTTTCTTGACGGAGTCTGAAGGGCGTTGAAACTTGTCCAGGGCGGCTATGCGGGACTGTCGTTCGGTAAGTTCGTTCGCTAGTTTATCGACGTCAGTACCTTCATCCATCAAAAAGGTCCAGAATTTTTCAAGTAGAGAATTTATTGTCACTTCATTATGAGGGCTGTAATAAGTCCTGAGAGTATCCCACATTTGCTTCTATGTCGCTTTTGTCTCTAGAAGATAGTAAATTTCCTCAGGGGCTAGTTAAAGGATTGCTGTCATAATATTGTTGTCTTTCACCAGGTCAGGACGACTTGGCTTGACACTAGACTTCGAATCTACCGCTGTGTTATAGTGATTTGGGGAGTCAGGTACACCTTCAGGGATAAATTACTCTCTCTCTAGAGATATAAGACATCTCTCAAAGAGCGAGCTCCATCTACCGTAGGTCGAGTGGTCAAGTTTTGGTGCACGTCCAAGACTTTTGAGGATTTGGGACGTGGACATATCGAAGGCCTTCCGAGTAGGAGGAGTATTATCTCAGATATAATGATTAACTGAAGAAGTTTTTAAGAAAGGAGAGATGCTTTCTCAAAATGATAACTCTGATAATGAATATATAAAAATAGATCAATTGCAATTCAGTTGCTTAGAGCATTGGTCTCATAATCTGTTAGATATAAAGAATAATCAGTAAAAATGTGTTCAGTAATATTATATTAGAAACCCTCATTCCCTATTTTCCATTACACACCGTAACACTTATAGTAGAACAGATTTTATAACTAATGCATAACTACATGCCCAAAAACATCTTCCGAGCACCAAGTTTCGGTTTGTTCTCAACAACATACCCAAAACATCTTTCGAGCAGCGAGTTTCGGGAGACATTGTTTCAATCTATGTCGGGAACAAAAGAAAAACCGAGTCATACAGGTGAAATCTGAACATCAAACTCTTGTGTTTTCCAACAGTAAGAATGAGTCACAGCAGGGGAACAGAAGCTATGTATTGTGAACTGAATCATAGGATTGAATTGATTAACATTATTTGCTACTGTGCGCATCCGCGAGTCCTTTTCTATCTGCACCATGGAGGGAAGACAATTTATCAATCTCAATTTCTAAATCAAACAAGTCAAAGGCAAAGAACATCTGGAGTTTCTGGAGTCAATTCTTCCCTCACATTTTATTGTTGGCATAGATGGCTCCCTAGTCAAGGATAAGGGTTGTGGCATTGATATAACAATATATTTTCCTTAAACAAGAGAGCTCAAGTCACTATATTACAATCTTGGAGACAGTATTGGCATAGCTGATGCATAGAGTTATGCTATATTCAAAGCTTTATTATTTATTAATCAAACCCAAAAAAATGCATGTTGTTATATATTTTCTGATAGTCAAGCTGCTATTTTAAGAATCTCTAAATCTAACAATTTTTCTTCCTTTAAGGTTAGATCCCTAAGTAGTAAAATGGATGTCAAGATCCATTGGTGTCCAGGTTATCAAGGGATTGAGGGCAATGAACTTGCTGATAATCTGGCAAGAAAAAGCCTGGATCAGCCTGCTATGAAAAAGCATCAATATACCTCTTTTTCCTTCCTAGTGGAAGGTATAAGAAAAAACATTTTACAAGCCTGGGACTCTGACTGGACTAAGCAAGTACTTAGGGAAGAAGAGGGCAGGAAAGCCATTGATCTTGGAAAGTTTTATAGAACTTCTGCAAGGGTTTCTATACCAAGCTTCAATACTAAGGCAGTTAATCTTCCAAAATTTAGCAGAAAGACCCAGACCTCCTTTTTTCAGGCAAGAACAGAGATTGGTAACACCCTGGCACACCTCTATCTGACAGGAAAAGTAGATAGTAACATTTGCAACTTCTGTAAGAGAGAGAAGCAGACAATGGAGCATCTGCTCCTGCACTGTCCACAATTCTCATCAGAGAGTGATAAGGAATTTGAAGGTCTGGAGCCCAGAAACCTGCAAATTATTTTCAAAACCAAAGTTGGCAGAGAAAAACTGTTAAGATACTTAGAGAATTCTAAATGCATACAACTAATTAAAATTGTAGGTCAAGAAGCTACAATTAAATAGCAGATAAACTTTGAAACCAAAGGACAACAAATGACAAGCCATATTTAAGGAAAAAATAAAATGGAAACAAAAATCACAACTTCAGGGATTCAGCTTGTATTTAGGGTTTATTTGGAATTAGTAGTAATGTTGGATAGTTTAGCCCTAAGTTATGAGCTTATAGACTGGTGCCAAGGGGAGTTAAGGTTGTTAGGAAGATCATTTTTTTTAAATGTATTTAAATCTCTTCTCATAGCTAGATGGCTGAATACAATATGATTTTTTAAAAAAAAAATGTCCTTTTATAATACACGCGTTAGTCTGCGCTTACTCGTTAATTACAATTCCTTCCGTATACCGCGTCACCCGACTAGCACGTGATATGCTCTGCACCAATAACCTTCATACAGAAGATTGCAACGAGATAATAATAGGAAAATGTTTAGTACGGACTAGCGTTGGCACTCGTCTGGTCGTATTTTGAGGCCCTTGTATCATTAGCGCCCAGAGGTACATGCATATTGATGCTGGCTTTGTACAAAAATATGTCTTAATTTAGGCTGACAGGTCGACACGTTTATAGATTGACATATATGTCCAAGAAAAAGCACCGGTCAGCCGGCGATATTATCTTTATCGCAGGTTAATGAATTGGAGCGATTTGTTTGCTCTTCTAGGGAATCTAGACGGATGACGTACCTTGAAGTTGCATGTAACTTCCCCGAGTGGAAAATTGGTGAACGAACTGTACGGAATACGCTTCCAAAGAAGTTATGCACGACGCCTTCCACGAAAGAAACCACCTCTATCAGAAAGGAACAAGAGAATACGAAACTCTTCGGCTGAGGCCGACCGACATTGGACACCTGAAGACTGGACGCAGATTCTTTGGAGCGACTGGACCTGGATAAATGACGATGAGACAAGATCCAAACACGTCATCAGAAAGGTTCGGCTTAAAACTGGCCTTTAAACCAAATTATTGTATCCTAACGAGCATTGAAAATAGGGGGGATTTCGAAGGTGACTGTGTGAGTGATGAGTATCAGAAGAGCAACTCTTGGATTTTTTGGGCCAGCTTCGCGGGTCGTGAAAAGGGTCCGAGTTTTTTCTGGGAAAATACTGGCAAAAGATGACTGCCGAGAGTAACTCCGAGAAAACTCTGTCTCATGATGTGCTGTAGTTAGGACGGAGTATGGAGCATACTGGTAATCGAATAAGCTTCATGCAAGACAACGCTCCATGCCATAAGGCGGCTTTAACCACTTTGTCTCTTCGATCTCATGGGTTGAGCCTATATTCTGGCCGGCGTTTTCCCCGGATTTGAATCCGACCGAGGCGGTTTGGAGTCTCATGAAAATCTTTATTCAAACTAATTATCCTGGGTTTGAACGGGATCCCCAGCGATCTAGAAACGAGACGCGGAAAGGTTACAGGAGGCCTGGGACGACACTACTTCTGATCAGCTTTATGGGCTATTAGTTAGCATGCCAGCAAGATGCCAGGCTGTCATTGATGCCGATGGAGGGCCAACCAGATATTAGTAGATCTAAATCAATAAACTGTTTCTCTTAAAAATTTCCGTATCATTCAAAAAGAGACAACTGTAACTATTTAAATAACTTCACAATGCGTTTAATATTGATAAAAAAGTGTGATTTAATTCTCGAGAGAATGTTTTTGGTGGTTTGATTGCAACCCATGTTGTTCCAGATTAAGGGCGTTGATCATAAAACATTTGAGCTTATCCTTGTAGCTCGTCCAGGAGGCCATACTGTTTCTGGATGATTTTCATGCGATAATCCCTGCAAAACGACTGGGAATAAACTACAGTAGAACCCCTCTTAGCTAATAGTGGGTCCCGGTATAATTATTGAAGAGATTCATAGAAATTTTACCGCTTAAATTTGCAATACTTGCCCCTGCACGCAAAACGACCTGTAAGGGTAAGTGTTGCAAATATAAAAGTCCAAGTTACAATGAATCTTTTCCACATTTATACCTGGACCCACTATTGGCTAAGAGGGGTTCTACTGTACCAGAGTAAGTATATTCTGATCACATGAGCATACTCCATGCATTAAACTAAGCTACGCTAGTACAAGTGAGGTCGGATGGTGCAGTGGTATATCGTCCAGGCCCTTCTCCCAAGAAGGGTCTGGGTAGCTTGGGCAGATGCCCCACTCTGAAAAAGGACAAAACTGGTTCGAATCCAGCACGACTCGCACACCACACATCTCGCGGTTACATTATATTCGTAGGATGACTAAAGCACACTTATAGGGGCTCAGTGGTAAGTGTGGCAGTATGTCTTTGCAGGGATTTTAGTTGCCGATTATTATACCAATATCGCGGTTTCCTTTGTTGATCTTTTCTAAGCGAGGCCATATTAGGATATGCTCAAAACCTAAATATCAATTTAAGGTGAGAGATTTCTTGGCGACGAAAGTGAAGGCAGTATGTCACTCTTGGCTAAATATTGAATGGTGTCTCAAGGAATCCACATCAAGGATAATATCAAGGATTTCGATAGATCTATCTCAAGATTCTAATATACAAAGTGTTCCTAATATGAAGTTGGACCCCCTTGAACTCTAACTACCTCTTCACATCTCTTTGACATGCTTAGAATGAGTGATCGAAGCTTATCCTCTGTTGTACAGTTGTACTAGGCCTCTAGTATAGTTCGGCGATTCTCTGCTTTACTCCGCTGCCTCCCCCGCTCAAACTCTGGATATACATTTTGAATGTATAGTTTCATCATACCCCACACAATCTCAATTGGATTTAGATCTGGGGAGTATGCTGGCCGTGAAATAGGTTGAATTCCATGTGCCATGAGATAATCTCTTGCGGTAGGTGCTTTTTGTACTGGCGCATTGTCGTGCATAAATAAATGTGCACGACCGGTCTCTTGCCGTCTGTTTCTGTGCCAGTTCACAACAAGGGGAAGGATGTGTTGGCGATAGCCTTCTGAGGCCATCTTGCCCCAGTCGGCTTCCCAGAAAACACAAGGGCCTCTCTCGATTCCGGCGAAACTATCCAAAAACATCCAAGAATTATTCTTACGGTATCGATCAACGACACACGTATTATCATAAGCCTCTCCTTTCTTCTTAGACTGTGAGTAATCAAAAAACTTTTGGATTTATATAGGAATTGCTTGCCCTTCTAGTCACATAGCTCGGCATAATAGGTCCATCATTAATCCAAGTTTCGCCGCTCCAAAGTACTTGCGACCACTCTTGTTCTTGCCATTGAAGGCGTTGTTCTGCCCATACTTTCCGTGCCATCATGTGATTCTCTGATAACGGCGGAGATCTTCTCGGAAGGCATCGAGAGTAACCTCTTCCCTTAAGTGCACTACGGATTGCACTTTCTCCGGCAGCCCATGAGGGGAAATGAACTGACAATTCTAGATAAGAACATTGTCGTGCCTCGCGAGAACTGGAGATGAATTCTTCCAACTGATCGATTTGGTTAAGAGAAAGTTTAAGAGGGCGTCCAGTCCTTAATTTAGGAGATGCACGACCAGATTGAACAGTTTAATTGACTTGTGAATATGTTACTCTTAACTGAGTCGCAATTTGATTGTACGTGAATCCCATCCGATACAGTGCAAGTATCTGGGGAAAATCAGTTCATATAAGTGCCTAGTTCAGTACCAGAATTCTACACATACCTCAAGTCTTTGATCTCGACTGAGATATGAAGCACGAGTTTGACCTTGTAAAGTAGCTTGAGTATTCATGATTAGAGGATAGTAATTCTAATAAAATAGATTCTCGGGAGGCTTGTGCTAAATTGCGAATGGCGTTCGATAACATTATCTTTTTCTTACATCTGTAAGATGGTTTAGTTAACAATGATGCTGCCATAGATTTTTACGAATATATAACAAAAGTGACTTTCCCGATGAAATAAAATCGGTGTGAAAGATTAGATCATATGATCTCGTCTAACCTAGAAAATCGTATAGCATGGCTAGGATATATCCATATTATAACCCCTATATATAAAATTTCCAGCCACCTTCACTTACCCCTGAGCCCCCGTAGGTAACCATGAGGTTTTCTCATTTTTCCATCTGGTGGGTATCCAAGATAGAGGGCACATGCCGTAAGGCGTAACTCGCATTGTGGTATCTACAAATGAAATCTGATTATGAGCGTTCTAAACGACAGACTGTGTCATTCTGCGAGATATACATCTCTTCCGTAATCAATTGCGTCATAGCCTCATATTGCGTACACAAAAATTATTTTGAAAAAATAGTACAAGCGTATTACCCAGTTACCAGATCTCACGCAATGTTCAGGCTTGCAAAAACTAACTCTTCCCCTTCACGCGGTGCCAACCGTAATCACCTGTTACGGCGTAGATGGAAGTTGGATGTAAAGTGCCATCTTCTAAGGCAAAGTCTAGAAATGAGTCAAAGAAACAGAGTACGAGATAATCGAGTAGAAATGATATAAATTGCATAGCTGAAGAACTAGTTACAGACCACGACCTGCTTCTTATCCATTACGATAGTCCTACCATTTTGGCTTAATCCCCCAACAACAGGCAACGTGGCAAGCGTGAAATCTGATATTGTAGTCAGACAGATGTTCATCAGATGTGCCGTGAGCCTATTGATTTGAGCTTGATCCCAAGTGGCGGACTTATTCTTTTCTTAGCACATATACTAATGGGGGCAACAACCGAGACCCGAATGACCCTTTGCGGCAAATCTATATATGCCTCAGGCCTTAAATAAAGTACCGTAACGTACTCAGTGTATACCTTATAATCGGATCGTAACGAAAATATACGCCTTATCTTCCCTTGTCAATGTTAACTGAAACGTCAGTCAATATAAACTGAAGAGATTATTTCTACTGATACGTCTCCTTCTATCTCCCGAAGTATCGAATTGCAACCCCTGCATACAACTTCGTCTACCAGACTATCACGATCTTCTGCGCTGCTTCAGCGCGCCTCCATCTGCAGACAGATGATGTTACGAATACCCGACGGGGAAAGAAAGTTTGAGGGCACAAGGATGGAAAGGCTGTAATGACTTTGGAAGGCCAGGTTACGCTGGGATTGTACGAGAAACGGAGCGATAGGGAGTTTAGCAAGAGAAGGACGAGATGGCTTTCGGAGGAAGTTTGCCCGATAATTCAGCGAGATTTTTGACTTTGGGAATTTTGTGGGTGTCAAGTTTTTTCGGTCCGGTTAAGTGCTGCCACCACTTTGGAAACTGGTTACGTTTCCTTTTGGGAGTGAGGAATGCGGCTTCGGTCGTGATAACGGTACTCGGGACGGGTCTGTGCTGTTGGGAAATCACTTTAGTGTGAGTACGTTCGCGGCGGAAAGAAAGACGGAGATTCAGGGTGTCGAGCCTTTGGCATTTTGTGTCTTTTTTCCTTTTCTTTAAAGCAACTACTGTCTAGCAATAGTCAGGGAATTAGGTAGTTTAGAGTCTCTAGGGATCGACTACCTGTATTACGCCTCCTGGGTGCAGGTCTTGTGCCTGGTACGTCCAGAATTCAATGAATCAATTAATCACGCCATGGTCAATCACTTAGGGCAGTACTGTACCAAGGAGGAGAAAAAGTCTACGACATACATGGAGTCGATCAAGGAAGTACTCCCGCATCTTAACTCCGAAAAGTTACTCTTTTTTATAGTCTCACAGACCGAAGCCATGAGATTAGCTGATCTTGGAAAGAGAATAGTTTAGCTTATTCTAGTTGTAGTTCCTGGTTTGGATGAGGACTTCTTACGTATTCAGCTTCGGCTTAAGTAACTGTTGTTGTAAATAAGTGGGTCCATGACTGCACCAGGATCAGGGACTAACTTCGCACTTTATAAGCATCCCTGAAGTCGCTTAAAGCTGCTGGAATCTAACAGACGTTATCCCCTAGATTCTACCACCTTCTAGCAATATCTACAGCAACTACACTGGACTGTGGGACAAGGGTAGATATTCATTGAGTTCTGCTTCACTGTACCTAAGTAGACTTAATCAATCCAGAGCCTCAGGGTCTCAGGACCTCAGATCATCACATTCTTGTATCTAATCTTCTGAACACCTTTCACTACTCAGGATTCTTCCACAAGGTGACGTCTTTCTCTCTCATTCATTCTTACCTTACATTAACTGGAAGTTTGGGATAGGAAGAAAATGGCTTCTGGTCATCGGTAAAATTGTATGTACAGCACGAGAAGACCAACTCTCACAATCATCAAATAATTCACGCTTCTGAATTTTGTGAATCCCACGCGTGAAATTCTTGTTTATTCACCTTATTAGTGGTGGAGCTTCAAGCTTGCTCTGGGTGTTACGGAAAGACTTGTGTGAAAGGTTGTGAGTTTGCAGTTGATAGAAGGATTGCATACAATTATTGAATTATAAGATGATGCTCGATGTGATGATCGATCGATAGATATAAAATTGTATGTGTAAGATAGTTAACTAGATACACAAAGGCAGACTTCTTTTACTTTAATGTTATACTCCTTGGTTGCCCAGTGACAGATAAACCTATTGTTTATCAACAAGCGAAGGAGTAAACCGGACCATCCATAGTTACACAAGCTCTCAATGTGTCCTGTGACTAAATATCGACATCACACCATGTCCACAACAACTTGCTATTTACGTCAACATATCTTGTAAGTCTATACACGTGACTTGACTCGAATGTGTTTCTTTGAACTCGGCCCCTCCGCTAACTGCCATGAGATGCCGGAAGACAGATCATTGATGGAAGCAAGGAAAGATCACCGAGTGTATTGAAGGCTATCACAGAGATTAAATATAGGAACAGAGGATGTATTTAATGAAGTCTAACTCCTATAGTAGATCTGTACAGAAATATTTACTTCTTTGTGGCATTGTTGACGAGCGTTGCCCGTTTAACTCCTAGCCCTTCACAATAAAATACTCCAATTTAATAAGGTGGTTTGTAGCCGATATTAAGCCCTCAAATTTCGGTGAAATCTTCGAGAGTTGATTTGAATAATATCAGTTATACGGTATGAGTAAGATTTAGACTCGCACTTTGAGTTCATCTAGCTTTCCCGCTGGGCCTGCAGCTCTCAGGCGAAACAACCTAGCGCCATGAGCATCAACTTCATAGCTCAAGGTATCAGTTAGCATAGCGAAGCCAATGATACTACCCAACAAGCGCTCGTCGCGTGCAGCCAGACCATCTTCGTAACTTAATTCCGTGGCATTGTAATGGCCCGGGACAGTGTATCTCATATTTTTCTTGCCAGATTTAATAAGTTCCTGCGCAATATCTTCATGCATACGTCCCGTCCATAGGTCACGAACTTCCCAATTTTGGTCATTTTTTGGTAAGTCGACAAAGACGTCAGACATGCTAGCGTTGAAAAGCACCTTTTCATCTCGCCCGTTAATGAGTAGTACAACCATATCTTCAAATTCACCACCAGTTGTCGATGCGAGATTTC
The DNA here is from genome assembly GCA_028751805.1 of Podosphaera xanthii. Classification (NCBI taxonomy): domain Eukaryota; kingdom Fungi; phylum Ascomycota; class Leotiomycetes; order Helotiales; family Erysiphaceae; genus Podosphaera; species Podosphaera xanthii. The sequence goes on from JAPWIX010000006.1 coordinate 6,705,670, forward strand.
CACTCCATAACTGTAGAGCCCCCGCCGTTGTCCAGGGCGATGATAGATCGACCCAGCGCCGGTAAGCACTTCTCCCTAATGGATCCTGATTTACTACAATGACAGCTGGATTTGAGAGAACAGTGAGGTCTCTTGGCTTAATAGTGCGGAGATCGTTTCCCATAATGAGCGGCGACTTGGCAACTGACCACATGCTGAAGTGGGCAATACTCTCTGCATCGCTTAGATCACCATTACCGACTTCCAGCATATCAAGATCATTCCAGCCCCCTGGCTCGGATTTGGTGACAATAGGGGCGACTTTGTTCATAATGTTCGTTATGGAGCAGTGGAGACCTGTTACTCTACAATCAACAGCCATGATACCATCGCAAGGACATTGAATGTCAGGCCTGTCCCAATGAGCATAAATATCACCTGTTACTCGCCAACTGTTTGCCATAGTGGAGGCCCACTTCCAAGGAGCATCTTCGCCCCAGTTACAAATTGAGTACAGAATCGGACGACCTGTAGCATTTAGAGCTTTGGCCATTACGCCAAAACTAAACTGACTGTCAGGCTTTTTTTTAAAAAAAAATTAACTTTTTAATCAATTGGAAATTGACCTACCGTTCGGCACTAAGTTTCTGCGTCCCGGCATATCCAGTGTTGAAGCAGTTATCATATTTCAGGTAATCTACTCCCCACGCAGCCCAGGTCTGAGCATCAATCTCTTCGTAGCCAAGACTACCATCGTATCCAGCACAAGTATATGTACCGGCGTCTGAATACATTCCAAAGCCTAAATCCATTGCATGAAGTTGGTCGGCAACAGTGGCCATGCCGCGAGGAAATTTCACAGGATCTGGGATGAGACTATCACTGTTGGAGGCGTTACGACCCTTTGACCAGCAGTCGTCAAGTATCACATAGTGATAGCCAACGTCTTTAAGACCATAGCTAGATTTATTAAATATGGTTTTGTGATATGGGAGGAGACTTACGAAACCATTAAACGCGCTGTTTCAAGAAGAAGTTCTTCCGAGACATCACATTCAAGAGCGTTCCAATTATTCCCTTCCGTTTGTCAGCTTTTACAGTCGTCAAAAATGGATAAGCTTACACCCCATCTGGGGAGTAACCGCCAATCCATTCTTCACACTTGTCACCTGCGTCGCAAAGAGACCGACTATGGCTAGTGAGCCAGTGAAATACATCTTGTTGTTATCTTCTCAAACATCATGAGTCCTCCTGTATATATACAAATTTTACCTTTTTTTCAATTAAGATGATTTGGCGCCCTGTGGGGCCCATGCAGGCCTATTCGTAAGATACGTATTGTCCGTGAAATGAGTCACTTTTGACGTTTGGAGAGCTCCTCAGTTTTCATTTGCAGATCCACCACGAGGATAACACCTTATGATGTGTGACCCCTTCCATGAATACCCACTACAGGGAAAAGCGAGAGACATTCATGATCAGCTGAGTATACCTTCGTCATCCTGCCAATACCATATTAGCGCGAGAGAATGTAGTGTACGGTACTGACTGAAATCGAGGCAGCTTTCTCCTGTCTTAAGTGGGGTATTTGTCCAAGCAATCCAGACTTGACTTGGGAGAACGGCCCGGACGGTAAGCCACTGTGCCCTACAACCCATAAAAATACATGTTACCCATGTTAGAATCATTGAAAAGGTTTGTGTAGTAGCTCTATCCCTACCGTGGGGATAATAGTCCCGAGTTCAAGCATATAGGTGCGTGCGAAGTGTAGGGCTTGCTTTTTTACCGCAATAATGTCATATCATTGATAATATTGTGAAAAGTACTCCAAATTTCATTGTTGGTCTATCTTACCGAACAGGGAGGGTCGAGGAAATTGCACAAACTTTTAGCAAGCTTTGACAATTTTACGCGTTTCTGAAGGAAGTTTCCAGCATTAGATATGTTCAACACAAGTCATATGCGTCAGATGGTGATGTGACATACCGTTCAGGCCTTTTCTCCCAAGTAGAGTTGGGCTAGCCGAGGCACATGCCCCACTTGAAACAGGAGAGAGCTAGTTTGAATCCGGCTAGACTCGATCCATATTTCTCGCTTGGTCATGTACGTGACGATAACGAAGTCACATTGGATAGTCGTGGGTAGCAGAAGTGTGTTTCTGCGGCGGACAAAAACGGTTGAGAATTGAAAGGGCTGTAAGGCGCCTGACTTCTAGTTATGTCTTCCAATGATATTCAGGTGTGAATGCCCCTCATTTTTAGTTGAGTCATTGCTCCATGTACCGTACCAGTGTCATTCGTGTCATAAACCAAAGGCTGCATACAGTACATTCTCGTTATAACAATATGGGGTAAGACATAAACAAGGGCTTTCATTGGACAATTAAATTAAATCCACAAATGAGAGCCCTTGTGCAAGTCTTGCCCCACATTGTTATAGCGAGAGTGTGCTGTATACGAGAATGATTCAAGAAAAAAATAAAATAAAAAACACAAGTCGTATCTTTGATTTGATTTCAATTAACCCGACGAGGCACCCAGAGGGTCTATGCAGGTGACTAAAAAAAACTATAATATTTACACGAAAGGGAAATCTTCACGGTGAAAAACCCTCTCCATCTTTTGAATTTAGGTCTGTAGTTCTTTGGTTTACCTTTAGGAGGTGCATATACCACTACTCTTTTGCAATTTAGCTTTCCCTCCCTTTATTCGTACCTCTGCGCGTTAGTATATTCCCTTCGTCACATCGATAAAACCCCTTCTATCGCTCGAATGGAGTTTTCCGTGGTCTTCCGGGTCGCCTTCGTTCCTGGGGCTTATCGTTGCAAGCCTTAGGTTTGGTCGCCGCTGGGGTTGTCTTCTTCTTTGAGCTACCCACTATATGCCAATCGTTGACGTGTTCTCTAGATTCAGTTTCGGAAGCCAAGTATTTGCCGGAGTCGTGTACCCGGATTGCTGCTGATCTGGCCTTTGCTGCTATTCGTTGTGGGCAGCTCATTTCCCACGCTCGATGTTTTCAGCCGCAATTGCAGCATCGTTCTTCTGGTTTTCCGGTAAACTGCCGGGTGTTGTGCAATCCTGCACAGTTACCACACCTGGTGACTGCTGTACAGTTCCTGGCAGTGTGGCCATACTTTTGGCAGTTGAAACATTGTGTAAGTCGGAATCCCGACCTATATATTTCCGCTGCTTTGAGATCGTACTTCCACATTACCCCCTTTGCTATTGCAGTGTCTGCTTGCTCTGATGTATCGAACCAGAGAATGAGGGAACCTGACTTTTTCCCTAGAATTTGGTTCCTCTTCAACCAAGCTGCCTTGTGGATTATTATACACTGTAGATATACACTATTCGTCTGCTGCAGCTCTTTTATCCGCTCAGGATTTTCGGGGTTGAAGGTTGTAGGCACGTCATGGATCAAGACTTGGTAGCTTGGCATCACGACATGTGCTGTCGAAGAGAGTTTGTGAGCCCACTCTCTTTTTTCCATCATGTTCCTTTGGATGTCCTGCCCGGAGAAGTATACTTTTACTTGGCCATTCCCCATCTACATTACGCCAATGACCTCCTCTTCCCCTATCCTCTTTACCAGCTGTTCACTGGATAATTCTGCAATCTCTTGCTTTTCCATCTCATCTTAAATTCTGACTTTGGCTGCGGATATTCCTTTCCCTGCAACCTTCGTCCACGTCGGAGCCAAGATGTTCCTTGGGCTTTGGATTTGGGCTACTGTTGCCTTTAGCTCCTTGATCTCTTGTAATATCACCTTCATTGACGGTGGGTCCTCTGCTGAGCTTGGGTTGGAAGTTTTCGCGTTTTCTTTAATTTGTGTCTGTAGACCTATGATTATGTATAACGCCTCCTTGAACATATCCTTGTATTCCCTTATGGGCCAAAGAGTTAAGGACTCGTTGTGGGACTTCAACATAGACAAAGTCTCTTCGACGGCTGTGAACATTCTTTCTGGTTCATCGCCACTCTCACTAGAGTCGCAAACGTCCATATCTCCGCGACTGCGGCCTTCAACTGCTTTTCCTTTCGGATTCTGAACTCTGTCCATCGTCTGATTCTATCAATACTAATATTGATATCAAAAGAATAGGGTAGATTTTCGACTTTTGTTGATGTAATTACAAATCGTACCTTGTTAATTAGTTTGCACTTAGACCCTTGTCAGGGCGCGATCTGCCATTAGTACACATCCGGTAATTATTCAATATTCAATTCAGTAAAATTTTTTATGACACACACCCAACCTTCATTAAATGTACATGTGCGTCTTCCACCACGCCAGGCTTAATCGGAGGACACAATAAAAAATAATACGCCTAGACTAACTACAAAGTTGCCAGAGTAGTCACTGTCGATATCAAGGGCGCCTTTGATGGAATTCAGAAAGGTCGTCTCAGTGACCGTCACCGTAGCCAAGGCTGCCCCCGAAATGTGGTAGATTGGGTATTCTTATTCATGGAGCACCGTCAGGCCACAATTTCCTATGACTGCGCCATATCTCTCACCTTCTAAGTCCTGTGTGGGCTACCTCAGGACTCTCCAGTCTCACTAATTCTATTTTGTTTGGCCATCGAAGGATTATTGCGCATCTTCTCCGGACGTGCTAGTGATGTTGGCGACAATGATTTTTGCCTCAGCCCCTCCATTTCTGAATGTGCCAGAATACTCCAAAATAAAGTCGAAAATACATTTCAGTAAGGCCGTGACAATGTGATTCATTTTGAAATCCTGAAGACCGAGCTCCAATACTTCCACAGAAAGCACGAATTGCCTCTTGAACTCAGTCTCCGCGCCAATGGGACCTAGATCAGGCCAAATGACACTACTCGTTGGCTTGGGGTCTTCTCTGACCGAGCACTTCGTTTCCGACATCAAATTGAGAAAGCCTGCCAGAAATCTACAGTTCTAACGAGCTCCCTTAAGAAACTCTCAATAACGACCCGTAGTATCAGTCCCCTCATACTAAGGCTAGCACTTCAAGGAACGGCATTCTCTACTGCCTAATATGGAATAGAATCGTGATTTTCGAAAGGGGCCCCTAAGAGCACTATCGCCCGAATTCAGCTTTGTGTGAACGATACCGCTAGTGTTGCCCCCCCAATTTACCGAACAACCCCAATCTCCGCACTTCTTCGTTAATCTGGGTGAGGTCCTGCCCTGTCATAGGTCGAGAGTGCACATGACCGTCTAGCGGTCAGAGTAGCCTCAGCAGATCCCGACCACACACTGCGCAGACGCTGGGATTCTATTCAAATGAAGTGGATCCGTGTTGCGACTCGAAATTAGTATCATGTGATACTGTTAGACTCTGAGGGTCTTAGAAAAATTAACGTAAAATCAGTATATATTATTGAGAACTGTCTTGATCGAAGAAAATAACTTTTACATTTAGAAATTCTGCTCCAGCCAGTATCCAGATGACATCAGGATCAAGCCCATGTAAGCCGCTCCGTGCTGCTCCTGATACAAAGCTCTTTTGCAAACATGTTTTCTAATCCAAAACGCCTAATCAAAAATTGACCCGCAAACAAAACACTCCTTGTAAGCAAACACGACTAATCAGACGATATTAGCTCGACTACAGCTGAAACATCCAAACAATCGAGAGTTTGACAGATACGTTTTGTTTACAAATAATTATAGGGCAGACAATCGGATCACTCGCTAAATTACCAAGCAGCAGGAAGACCAATGACAAGGGCTACACAACACCAGATCAGTGTGTTAGAACCATCGTGACTTGGTCATTTCTGAGTATCAGAAATGTATTTAATAAGATGTTGGTATTTAATGAGTTTAATGAGTCTAATTTTTCCATCAAGTGCAAATTATTCTCGACAGATCATGAGACCGATTCTCTGACCTTCTAAGCTAACTTGATTTTACTCTTCAAACCCTCCCAATTTTACCAGTTTAGGCTAAACTTCTTGGGCCACATATCATTCAACAGCAGTCCTGCTCAATATCTTCGTTTTAACTAGAGGATTCAGTAGTAAATCTTTAATCATGTGAACTACCGATATTTTCAAAGATGTCAAAAACGCACCAGTACTCAATAAAACAGCCTATTCCGGATGGAGCAAACCAATCAAGATGTGTTTATTCAGACTTGCCCTTGATCAGTACGTATCAGGAAATATTCCAGAGCTATCCCGTGATGGTGAACTGAAACCAGCCAAGGTTTCCAAAAAATGGTCTGGGATAACGATATAAGCCAAGGCTGCTACACTTTAACTAGTTCACGAAGAAGCATATTTTATCCTTGAAAGTTAACATACTGCCAGGCAAATGTGGGTAACTCTGAAAACTTACCACTAACCCCAGAATGATGGATTCCAGGCCTTCTCTATAAGTCGTGGAGCCAATATCGATGGGTACGCCAACGAGCTTGCTCAAAAATAATCTCAAACTGCTTCACTCGACCCCTCCAGGTGCTCCTCTGATATGACTAAGAATTTCTTCTTCAAAAATTCAAGTCGGCCTGCAATAGTTACTCTTAGGGCGCGGCTGCGTATCTGAAGCTTAACCAGTCTTCTACATTTGGCCAAACGATAAGATCCTGAGAGAAGCTCAATCTAGACTTAACCGTCAGCTAGAAGCTGTAACCATGGGTCACGCGAAGGAGGACTTGTATTGGTCGTAATAGTACTAATATTATTTGTTAGAGCTGTTTTGATTGGAATGAGACTTCGGATGGAACAAAATCGGCACCTAAGAATCCTTCAAAGGCTGCTATTGTTTTTAGATGAATAGAAAAGTATGGTGATAGAAAGGAGCCGAAGATTTCCGAAAAGAGATTCAATAATGGAGCATGAATCTTTGAAGAAAATATTGCTTTATCTCATAATCGCCGCAAAAACTCTGATGCGATTCTTGATACTTGTGCTACGTGACATTTTTTCCACTAGAAATCTCTATTTACCTCAATTTATAGTAAGAAAAGTTTTCAAATAGCTTCTGGAAATTCATCAACTCTTTCCGGAACTGGCTCAGCTAAATTTTATATTTCAAGCTTCGAAGGTGTGAACAAATACCAAATTATCACACTTGATGACGCTCGGTAACTACCAATGTGCACCAGAAACCTCACTTCAGACTCAAAACTAATATTAAAAGGATTTCATAATAAAATAAATCAGGCTGGCTAAGGAATGGACCCACCGGAAAACAGGCTTATTGCAATAACTCGGATGGAAGATGGCCTTTTCCGTCTCAACAATGTATTTCTTAGAGAAAATACTTCATCAATCTCCTTTTTGGCATACCATGTTCTAATACCCTAGGATTCTAAACAACGGGCACCAAAATTGATCCATCATCGATTTGCTCAGGTCGGCTTGAGCCTCTTGAGAAAGATTTGTGCCTCGGACATTAACCTAAAGATCATCACAAAAGATGATTTGCCAATCGATTATGTTACTATCGACCTAGTCAAATATTGTGATACCTATAATTCATGCAAACAAGCTGAGAAAATAAACAGAAATTCCGTACAAAGAGCTTCTAATCTATATGACTAGATTCAGTTTGATGTCCAGGGAAAATTCTGGGTGAATGAGATTGAAGGCAATAATCACTTAGTCTCTTCCACGGACGACGCTCCTCGATAAAATTGAATATGTCTCATTAAAATCGCTAATGAAGCTCAATCGAAATCCCAAGAATACAACCAAGAGAAGGAGCTTCGAAATGGCCTCCGGATAAAAGCGTTGCGCATTGATGAAGGATTGGTGTATAAAAAGATTGTGTTCAATGGCATCACTAGACAGATAATCGCTCCTTACATGCAAAATCAAAATGAGTTTACCGAAAGATTTAATGGCACTATCATTATCATGGCTAAATGCATGCTCGATCATGTCCACTTTTCGATCCGCCATAGGGATTTCGCTGTTACTACTGCATGCTATTTGAAAAATAGAATGCAAACTCTACCTGAAAATAAGACGCCTCTTGATATCATATGTGGTATGTTGCCCATATTTTCACATATTCGGGTATCGGAATGTATTTGTTATGTATCAACTTACACTCAACCCCCCCAAAAACACATATTACTTCAGAAATTTGAAAAGGAAATTATTATTGGATATTTTGAGTCTTTAACTCAGTAACTGTAATCATGCAATAAATTATGTAAATTATTTTCTCGGGAGTTACCTGATCGGGTATGTGTTAGGAAAAGCAATTATGCTTATTAGTAACTAGATGTCAGTGTCACGGAACGGCCCGCTGAAGCTAGTCGTTTCGGCTTGAATTCATTTAGCTCTTTTGCATAAATTTAATTCACATATTGTCTTTAATTAATTGGCGTGAGTTTTCAAGCATTTTGTCGATCTTCATCAATGGCTTCAATGACGTTGATAAATTATTTTGCCGATCGTCACTAACTACTTAATATTGTTATTATTGTTAGTTTTTTCCTGTTGATCGTCATTAACAACAATTGAATTCCAGGCATTGCATGGCTCTATGGAATTCTATTTCAATGGACGGTATTTTGAGTGTTCTACAATATTCGCTGGCGTTCGATGGGATGGGGTTCTAGTAACCAGTACTAGGGAATGTACTAGGTAGACTCATGTATAAATAGTGGTTAGGCCTTCTAGTTGAAAGCTCTCCAGCTTTCAGTCATGTATTTATTCTACGCATCTAGTCTAGTCAGGATTCAAGAAGTCAGGTTATCCACATCTACACTTGTCATTTGTTACACAAGCTTACGTGACATTATCTGCTATCGTCCGTGTCCCAGAGTTCCAGGTATTCAGTATTTCAAGAGATTGTTCACCAAGATCAAGCCCAAGCTAAACCATCAAGATCCAGGTACAAGGAGTCACAACAGTCAGACCTCTCAGAAAAGGGGGGGGGGCGAGAAGAATACATACGCAGATTGTAACCACAAGCTTGTGATACGAAAATATTCCATAGAAAGTGTTCCAACACTGATCAATGGATGTACAGATCAGATACATCCTCTGAAGAGAGATTTAAGCGTTTAGTCCCTGCTAAAGGCCACAGTATTTTTGCTTCTGCTAAGAAATATAGGTTTGAAAGTTGACCCCTTTCTCAAGGCCCTCGAATTTGGACTTGTATTCAGGGAATTGACCCCTCAACCTTGAGGCCCTCAATTCTGCGTCCACCACACACCTTACATACAGATATCAAATGATCCCGATTGTACCAACCAACACAATGACAAATCCACAAGATAACGCAGAGATTGAAAATGGAAAATCCAAGCAGCAAATCGTTATCCGACATATCAATGATAGGATAAGTGGGTATGTAACATACAGATTTAAGGATAAAAATCTTTGGGATGCCTTTAAGGACGACTTTGTGGATTTCATAGAACAAGACTTTAAGCTGGCACCCGTCCCACTCCTGCGCGCCCTTCGCTCTCATCTTCGAACTCACAGAAAATGGGTTATATGGGAAAGGAAAACAACAATTGACGCGTCACTATATAAGGTTTTAATGAAGAAAATCCCAGCTCAGTGGACCAATGAAGAGCTTGAAAAATCTGGCGAAGCTTTTAGCTCTAATAAAGTTGCTTTTCTCATGAATTCTCAGTCAAACCAATTTATTTAATTTACCGACTCGAATTTGCAAGGTGTTCCACATCCATCCGATCTCAAGCCACTCACAAACCCCTCCTCAAACCAACCTTCAAATAATCTATCTATTTCCGAACCACATTCTGCCCAGGAAAGTAATAAACTAATATACGCAAACCCCAGCAAGAGTAAAGAACTATCCAAATTGGTCATGATATACGAAGCGCAAATGAAGTATAGTAATGAGAACGATAGTTTCGACTTCAAGCTAGCAATTTTTTACGATCTTTGCGACAGACGTGAGATCCCCGCACATATCTACCCAAAAACTTATCCTACTATGCCTTATGTTCCTGCCCTTAATCACTACTATCTAAAAATTTTCAGATACAAGGAGGTAACTTTTGATACAATGAGAGAATCAACTAAACAGTATTTTGATGGAGCGGAGTACAAACAGAATAAAAAAGCTAGGTAGGATCAAGTAAGCCTTAATCTTGTCATTCAAGAAAATTAAGGAAGGGGGAAACCAACTCTAGAATTTCTACATATTCTTGCCGGTGAGCTCCGACAGCTACAATTAAGTCTTAGCCAGGAAATTCAATATGATTCCTTCCTTCATACTAAACCAATTAACGCATACCGTTGATTTCCAGCATGCGGTTACGCCTGCTTCAAGCCAAGTGAGACTGTTCTAAGCTTCTTGAATGATCTCCAAGCTTCGATTTTTACTATAGATCACACAAATCAATCATACTTTGAACAGTATTTTGCGGATCGTGGTTTCCATAAGCGATATTCTTTTAAAAGTAGGTTATGAGGATGAGCAGGATGACTATTAGCTGAGAAGGAGGATATATATGACAAGATGAAGTGAGCACTAGAATTCGCGGTGAACAGGAAATCACTTAATGGTATAGATAAAAACTATCCAACTAACTGTCACAGATACATCCTTAAATACATTTGTTTATTTAAACTGGTAACTTCTTCCCACTTCCAGAAGATTCCAGAGTAGTCCTCCTATTTCGTTTCTATTCCATCTACATGTACTTATGCACTGATGGAATTATGCATATTATGCAAGTCCCACTTTAAGCTCCAAACCAGTACATCACGGTGCACAGACATTTATTTGCATCAGATAGCAATATCATAACAGATATTTTAACAATAATCAATCAGCAACCAAATTTACAAAATCTTCATCAGTTACTCCACAACTGCCAGAATATAATAGCTCAGATATAAAGAAATGCTACGTTTGCAGACGCTCCGGGCATTGGTCCCAAAATCACTCTGAATTGGAGTAAAAAGTTGCAAAGGCTAAGTTTAAAGAGAGTCTTGCTCGACACTATGGCCATCGTGCAAATCAGATCATTACTGAATATGAGGGTACACCGGACACTCAGGATGATGAAGATTCTGATGAAGGTAACCTTGAAGAGACTCTAGAAATCTTAATACTAGACAGAAATTCCTTCACCTAAATTTCAAGGTGAAGGTATACATGATATATCAACCTTCTTTATTTCACTCGGGCCTCTCCATCAACCCTATTTATTAACAGGAATTCTAGCCAATCAATCATTTAAACATGCCATTGCTGGCATAAATCCCATAATCCATACAGAATCAGCCAACAATACTTCATTTTTATACTTGACATCTAATATATACAAATGCAACAGATTTTCATGGCGTAATAATCGACACAGGTGCTTCAATGAACTCTACAGTAGGGTATGGTCAATAACAAACACTCTGCAAATTTATCAATATACCCATTAATACTTCGACATCCGGCACCTTGAAAGTCTAATTCAGAATTGGGAGCAGTACGTCCACAGCATCACTTATTCCACCACTCCTATTGGAAAAATCCAATTTCACATTGTCATGGCTCAAACACCATTTTTACTCTCACTTTCAGATATAGATAAATTAAAAGTCTACTATTATAAAATTCAAAATCTTTTAATCACACCTTCTAAAAAAATACCTGTTGTACAGCGTTTTGGTCATGCATTCTTAATTTGGGGGGACATTTCTCCAATCCTTTATAACTTCCTCTATCTCAAACAACTCTTGCTTCCTCACAGACGTAGAATTACTAAGAATTCACTGGCGTTTCGGTTATCCGTCGGCAGACAGGCTTTTAAAAATCCTTCAACGTTCAGGGCATGAAGATATTGACAAGAAGATTATTAAACATTTGTCAAAATTCTGCCATCATTATCAGAAGCATAAAGGCCCACCAGGCCGCTTTAAGCTTAAGCTTCAAGACTCTGACTTACAATTCAATCATATTTTTATTGTCGACATTGTGTATATGGATTCTGACCCAGTCCTTCAAATCGTGGATGTTGTGACTAACTTCCAAGCGGCAAGATGGCTCTAAAGTATCACCACAAAACATACTTGGGACGATATTAAAAACTGCTGGATAGATATATACATCAGGCCACCGGATTTTATAGTTACAAATGCGGGATCAAACTTCACTGGTAAAGAGTTTAATCAGAGTGCGTCTTCAATGGCAATGTCCGTTAAGAGTGTTCCGAATGAAGCGCATTGGTTCGTGGATAAAGTTGGGCGCTACCACTCAATTTTACGTCGGTCTTACAAGATCATTGCTGAAGAACTAAAGGGGTCAGGAACATATAAAGCATGTATGCTTCAAATGGCGATAAAAGCTGTTAATGAAATAGCCGGGCCTATTGGTCTAGTTCCAAAATTGCTTGTTTTCGGAGCTTATCTGCGACTGACAAACTCTGATCCTCCAACGCCATCAATAGCACAACGAGCTTTTGTTGTAAAAAAGGCTATGGATGAAATTCCCACTGTAAGAGGCAAAATTCAAACTAACAGTGCTTCAAATCATCAAAACGGCCCTAATACAAGTGCAATTAACTACCTCCCAATCAACTCCGACGTGTTAGTATGGAGGGAACAAAAACACGGACGAGCAGGAAAGTGGGAGAGACCATTTAAACTGGCTCAAATAAGCGATAAGACTTGTAAGGATGGTATGCCGTCAGGACTAATAGAATTTCGGTCTACTGTTGTGAAACCCTACTTTTCAAGCAATAACAATAAAAGACATTTTGATGACAAACCTTTCCAAAACAATGAATAATTCGCTAGTAGTGACGGCAACACTAACCTTGACGTAGAAAAACCTCAAAGGGACCTAGATCCTATGAATAGTTCAGTAAGGAAAAATCTTGATAGAATTAGACGTCTTCCAACTCGTTATCAAAGATCACCTGATATTACGGCATTTAGGAATGGTCACTCTGACGCGCGTTTTCCAAATTTTATTGAATCACAACAAAAAGAAGTCAACAGGCTCCTTGAAAAAGAAGTTTTCCAAGTTGCCAGCCTCGCCAACATACCCCACTGGCACTAGAATATTCAATTCCAGGCTTGTCGATGGGATCAAAAACCAAGGGTGTTAGGAAAGCCTCTATTGTATAATATATATATATATATATATATATATATATATGGAGAATGCCACATTACAATGTTCTATGATTCTGGTCTGGCCTTTTAGCCGAGTGGTTATGCATCTATCTCGTGTATTATGTAGGATGGCAACCTTTAGCCTGACATCCACCTCTTGTACCCCGCTCTTACCCCACGCTGCCTACATACCGCTTGTGACAAAGGGACATATAATGCAATCAAGGAATCGAGATTAGTAGTTCAAGCATACAAAAGTTGAGAAAAATAAATTGTACTCACCCAATCATCTATAATTCAAAGGGTAACTCAGAGAATGATACTTGCACTTGCTGCAACATTACCTCTCAAGCTTTACTTGTGAGATAAAGCCCAAGCTTACGTTCAGTCTACAACAAAATTAATTTTGATTTCTACTCTCACCCACCGATGAACTTGTTAAAAAAGGCACGGTATTAAAAGTTATTAAACTACTACATGGTGTACTAGTGGCCGGCAGCCACTGATTCAAGATGTACCATCAACACCACACAGAAAATCTTTCAATGAAGCAATTAACATATGATCCATGCCTTTTGTACTGTAAAAACTGCAGTGATGAACTTGGAATTTTTGGGCCACAAACTGACGATACGCTATTCATAGCTGTCACGGATCGCAGTATATAGGCTGAAGCAACTGTATACCTAATGGTAGTTTATATTCTATCTAAGGAAGAAATCTATGTTTGTAATTACTATTTGTATAAATGTTCAATGTCATGGTTTCTGGAATGTTCCTCAGACCACTGAAGTGTGTAGCCACATATATAAATATACACACAGCATGCTCCACAATTCTAGAAAGCTCCATCAGGTTTAGTATTGTGGATTAATCCCACTTATATATGTCCAAGCGCTACTACTCGCCTATGCTAGTCGGCATAGGCCACAGGGTTACTGCGGCTAAACAGCCATCACAATAGACAATGAAAATTTTGCGGCAAAAGAGGAAGCCGAATTGAAACGAGCAAAGTTTCTTGCAAAAGATCGTGTCAAACTCAGTTATGCAAATCCTGTTAAATTCAATGGTGGGCTAATAATCCGAGAAGAGGAGTCCAAAACTATAACGCTCACCCAGGAGCAACGTTATAAAAATTTAATACTAGTTGAATACGACCAGGCGAATATTACTGGTTTTTCTGGTGAAATAAGACACTCCCTATCTGTCAAGGATCAATTCGTTGCACAACGTGCTCGGGGAGCTTATATTGCCAGCATTTTTCAACCAGAGTCGGCATTCAATTTGTAATCAGCTGCTCAAAATATCAATACAAATGCAAATTGCATTGATAAGCTAAACAAACGACTCAAATGGCAAATAGAAGACTCGTCAAGAGGACTCAAGTTTGTGAAATTGGACGAGAAATCGCTGCAGCTAATTATCTTTACTGACTCTTTATTTGCAAAAAATAATGACTATTCCTCACAGATTGGGTTCGGGATAGTACTTGCAGACAAACAAAACCGAGCGAATATACTCCACTGGTCCTCGATCATATGTAAAAGGGTTACAAGAAGTGTATTGGCGGCAGAATTATATGGAATAGTCCACAACTTCGACATCGGTGCATCAATTAAAGCAACACTTGAAATGATCCTAGATAAAAAAATTGAATTCACCATATGCACTGAATCTAAGTCATTGTATGACTGACTGGTCAAACTAGGGACGACACAGGAAAATAGACTTATGGTAGACCTGGTGTGTCTCCGTCAGTCTAATGAAAGAAGAGAAATTGCCAGTATACGTTGAATTAAGGGAAACTCAAATCCCGCTGATGCAATGACTAAATCAAAGCCCAGCAATGTCCTCAAAGACCTCGTCGATTCCAATATAATACAACTTAGTACTCATGGATGGGTGGAAAGGGCCAATAATATCCAAGAACACATAGCTCTATAGCTCCAACTCTAACGTAGCCATTATTTCTTTATTTTTATTTGTTGCCAGTATGTAATCATACGATAAATTATGTAAATTATTTTCGTGGGAGTTACCTGGTCTGGGACGACGTTAGGAAAAGCAATTATGTTTATAAGTATATAGATGCCAGACCTCTCAGAAAAAGGGGGGGGTGGGAAGAATACATACGTAGATTGTAACTAAAAGCTTGTGAAAAAAAAAATTATCATTGGGAGTGTTCCAACAGTACCGTGTTTCTATTACATCAAAAACCGGACCGAATAAAATTGCTGTATTTGCGAATGTTTGTTTTCTTGAAGATTTGTTCTGGAAATGAAGTACATCATCTAAGGGACAACTTGGTATCCAATTACTAGAAGATTCGATCAATCCAGAGGGCAATAATTACGAGTCAGATACAAATTCTTTGTCTATCTTGGGCTCAGATACCGCCTCTATCCCAAAATCGGGCTCGCTTCCCCCTCCATTCCTCCGGCCTAGAGAAAAATCAGTAGTTCAATCCTTACCAACTGAGGTCGATAGTGAACTTCGTGAACTGTCACCACTTTTGCCAACTGAAATCAATGATGGTAATGTAAACGATTATCACCCTGACCTAGTCAAACAATTCTCGGCTCTTTTGCATCAATAGATAACTTATAAGCTCAGCTCCCGAAAAGGACGAGCAGAATGCTTAAAACAATCGAACCAAGATTTATATAAAAACCAACGGCTCATTACGTTTGAGGAAAAAACCAAATTTCTCAGTCAAACGAGATTGCCGTAGAAGTACTAGATAAAATAGGATGAACAAATGCATTCCACGATGACCCTGAGTCCCTCAGATCTAAAAAAAAATTTAGCCCAATAACACATGTTTTTCATGGGAGGAGACCTATCGGATCGCGCTAGATTTTCACTGTTAAATCAGATGGAAGAATCAAGGCCAGGCTATCCCACTTGAGACAGGAGAGAGCTGGTTCGAATCCGGCAAGACCCTTTCCACATTTCTCGCCTGGCCATGTATGTGACAATGACAAAGGCGCGCTGGATAGTCGTGGGTGGCTGAAATGCGTTCCTGCGGCAGACATAAACGGTTGAGGGTTAAAAGGGGTGTAAGGCGCCTGACTTCGAGTTATGTCTTCAAATGATATTCGGGCGTGAGTGCCCCTCATATTAAGATGAGTCATCGCTCCATGTACCGTACCAGTGTCATTCGTGTCATAGCCTGAAGGCTGCAAACACCAGAACGATTAAACAAAAAAAGGGCCAGGCTAATGGGCCAAAAATTCAGTCAAGTGCCGGCTGTAGATTATTTTGATAAATACTCACATACGCTACGTATGGATTCTCTTAGGATCACTCTTGCTGTTGCAGTCTTGCTTGACTAGGAAATACATCAAACTGATATTAAAACATTCTTCCTAGAAGGGGAACTATCAGAAGAGAACTATCATAAAAGATTCATATGAGAGCGCCTGAAGGGATGTCTGGCTCAAAATTCGTTGGAGTTAATAAGGCCTTATGTAACCTACAACAATCTGGAAAGGCCTGGAACGATAAGCTCAGCAGCACACTCATTTCATTCAATTTCAAGAGAACCAGCAGTAATCAGTGCATTTATATCAACAAAAAAAGACCGGTAATCATTGGAGTCTATTTTGACGGACTCACCCTTTGTGGAGAAACTATTCAGTAAGTCCCTTAAAAGAAAGGCTAGTTATTCTCAAGTTTTCCCGTAAAGGATATCGGCCTAGTCGACACGGCAATCGAATGGAAAATTACCCGTGATAGACCAACATCTACACTGAAAATTTACGAGTCGATTATATATCCGATGAAATTGATTCTCTCGGAGTGGGCGACGCGAAAAATTTCTTATTTCTCATGGAAGATTATGATGCCATTTCACAAGAGCAGAAGAACCATTTACCAACAACTCAGCTTATCCTAGTGCAATTGGTAGCTCAAGGTATGTTTCTAATAGTACTGTATGAATATAGGTTTCATTAATGTCTGCGTCAATTATAGTCATGTGATCTAGTCTTTTTTTTTCATATCATTTTTGCGTATGCAGCTGGGGCTATGACGCGAATGATTACGGAAGATATGTATATTTCGCAGAACGACTCTGTTTGACGTTTGGAACACTCATACTCAGATTTCATTTGCAAATACCACTACGAGAATCACGCCTTGCGACATGTACCCTCTTCCGTCAATACCCACCACAGGGAAAAGCGTGAAAAACCTATGGTTATCTGAGCATGCTTTCGTCATCCTGCGAATACAGGATCACCGCGAGAGAAGTGGTGTGAGGATCTCGCTGGACTCGAACCAGCTTTCTCCTGTCTCAAGTGGGGCATATGTCTCGGCTACCCAGACTCTACTTGGGAGAACGGCCCGGACAGTGTACCACTGCACCATCCGACCTATGTGATCTAGTTAGCGAGGCGTTGAGGAATTACTACACTTTGTCAGACGTGTAATTAGGGGGACGTAGTTTTATTTGAAGACGAAGAAGAAAACACATCTGTTTACCAACCCTCTGTGCTAGCACAATAACTTTCCAGTGATATTCCGACAAGTACCAAGCTCGATATCGCCTCCGCAACATCGAAATTGGCAAGATTTAACTCCACCTGTATTCCGTCATTGGAACAGTATTTGTAGGGTGTCGGTAATAGAATGACTAGCGTCTAGTCACATGATGTTCAGACGCGTGTATTCAATACTTTCGTAAACTGTAAACAACAATACAAGTTAATGTTTATATATCGTCAGATACCGGTAATTTCGACCAACATTGATCAACTAGGTCAAAGTCCCGAATTACAAGACTACCGTTTACAAGCCGTGGTCTGATTGTGAAGATTCTACGTCGTAGAGGTAGAATAAATTACGCCGTAGGTGTAATTCGATCAGATTTAATACCGTAGGTGTTGGATCATTCTGGTTCCACAGTCCCAGAAGAACGACAATAACACGTCACGCTACTGAACCAGACGTCTAAAAGACCAAAAACTAATATCCTTACGCGTCATTCCGTGGTATCTAAACGTTGAAACCGACAATTAAAGATGTCCTCAAGCAACAACGATCAAGATCTCAAGGATCTCTTGTATAATGAAGGAGAAATAATGTCGCATGAAGATGTTCTTAAGGCAACAAAAACAAATATTATTTCCTATATAGAGAAAAGAACTAGAGAATACCAAGAACATAACCTCAAAGGCCTCGACTTGTTTACCTTCTGGCAGGCTGATTTCGAAAATTTTGATGTAGCAGCATACAAGAAAACGACGGAAGGCACCAGGATACTTCGTGATTTCTTATACTTAAACGGAGTATTTATACCTAAGAATCGTAAATCAATCGCCGAAAATCTGATCGCAAGTGCTAAGGCTTGGGTACCATGGCCTGTAGAGTCACCTAGCTACTATCACCAAAAAGAACAAAACACAATGATCAACTCTCCATCAAACCGCCAAATCAAAACAGAAGAAAATCAGCATCCTAATAATAATAAAGATGCATCCAATAAATCAAAGACCAAAGATCAGGCTACCTCTGACTGTAATATGGACTATCCGCATTCAAAAAATGCACCATATAATTTAATCAATCTCTCAAAAATATACACCGATGACCTCAAATATAGTGGAGACGATGACAGTTTTGATTATAAATATGGGATCTTCATCGATTTGTGTGAAAAAGTCGAAGTTCCAAGGGATGTATACTTTAAGGCATTTTCAACAATGCTGAAAGGAGCAGCACTGAACCATTTTTACACTTCTATTAAAACAAACCCCCGTATCACACAACTATTCGAAATTTGCGAGGATATACGGAATACTTTCGAAGGCAGCGAGTTCAAAAGAAGCAATCTAACAAAATGGAACAACATGACACTAAAAACGATTTTGGAAAATCATCCCGAAAAAAACGTCGAATCTTGCTTCCAATTGCTTGTTAATGAGCTGCGAAGTACTCAAATGATGTTACAAAGCAATTTTCAAGATGACGCAACCCTCCAAAACAAGCTGATTCTTGCTTGTCAAGCTCACCCAGCATGCTCCATTGGATGTTCTATTCCTGCTTCATCTTCTATCGGCCTGCTTAACAATCTGCGATTGAGCATAAGCAACTACTTAGCTGTCCATAAGAATCCGGAGCAGAACCAATTTTTACTTCAATCAGACATTAGCTCTGGTTTAAACAATGAACAATATATCATCGATCGTAAGTATCATTCAAATCGTCAATCTGGAAATAGTACATCCCACTCCAGTCAAAAATTTCAACAGGATGGACAGACAAAAAGATGCTTTATCTGCAAGAAAAACGGCTGTTGGTCAACCCGACATTCCAAAGAAGAAAGGGAACGAGCAAAATCTAACTTCAGAGAAAAGTATAACAGAGCTGCCGACCGCCGTTATACCCAATACGTCGCTGAGTTTGAAGGAACTGATGAAGAGGAATTTAATGAAGAAGAAATTGAGGCTTTAATTTCAGACCTCGAAAGAGCCGAGCCAAACGACAATGATACTTTCCTGACAGAAGTAGGCGAAATCGACCATGTAGTCGCACATTCTTTAGTTTCCAAATTAGCAGATAGATCAGCAAGTCACGCTCTTCTCAAAAGTAATGATAATATTGAATATTTAAGCTCTGAAGAATCATTAGTAGCAGAGCCTCAACAAATAAAATGCCGATATGGTCCGGAAAAATTCCACGGCATCATGATTGATACTGGAGCCGCTGGTAAATCAACGGCCGGGTACAACCAATTTCTGGCGTACAATCAACTTTTTACAGACACCCGAATCGATACAGATTGTCAAGGAGCCGTTAACGTCACATTTGGTATCGGCTCTACCACATCAATCGGCAGCGTCTCTATTCCTACACCAATTGGAATATGTGTATTTCACGTTGTCAAAGCTGACACGCCATTTCTATTAAGTCTTGAAGAAATGGATAGAAAGGGCGTTATATTCAACAATGTTAATAATCAACTAATAAATAATAATAATAAAAGCATACACCTATCATTAGGCGGTTTGGTCACCCATTCATGGTGTGGGGGCCGATGATTACAACACCATGCTACCTGACGGAGACTGAACTTCGGACGCTCCACCGTCGATTCGGACACCCCTCTGCAAATCGACTGGTTCATTTGTTGGAAAAAGCCGGGCATGATGAGTCACATCATAGACAGATACTTGAGCGGATCGCGAAACACTGCCTTAAATGCCAAAGATTTGCAGGAGCTCCAATGCGATTCAAATTCACACTTCGTGATGATGTCGATTTTAACCATTCGATATACATCGATGTTATGCACATCTCCGGCTCGCCTCTACTACACGTTGTTGACGAGGCAACAAGATTTCAAGCCGCAAAATGGTTAAAGAACATGTCATCTCAACATGTTTGGAATACCCTACGATTATGTTGGATTGATGTCTACTTAGGGCCCCCCGACATAATTAATCACGACGCAGGTACAAATTTTGTTTCATCGGAGTTTCAACAGTACGCGAAATCTCTCGCTATCAATACGAAGGAAGCACCTGTCGAGTCGGCAAACACTATTGGTATTGTCGAAAGATATCACAAACCCCTCCGTAGAGCGTATGAGATAATCAAAGAAGAAATCAACGCAGGTAATACACAAGATCAAAAAGAATTGGTTCTACAAATGGCAGTAAAAGCTGTCAACAATACTGCTGGGTATGATGGCATCGTCCCGACGCTTCTAGTTTTCGGGGCAGTTCCTAGAATCTCTGAACAAGATCCACCAAGTCCTTCAATCGTTAAAAGGGCTGCTGCACTTAAAAAGGCAATGGCTGAAGTATCAAAATTACGGGCAACTAGACAAGTTACAGACGCACTCAGAACCAGAAATGGCCCCATTACACCAAACATACCCCTAGGATCAAGTATCCTCGTATGGAGAAGTCATGAAAAGAACTGGACCGGACCTTATACTTTAATAGCTATCAATGGAGAGACAGCCACTGTCCAAATGCCACACGGCCCCTCTAATTTTCGAACAACATGCATTAAACATTACAACGATCAAAATGCTCAACAGAATGAAATTCCGAATCAAAACCTTGGACCGCAAACAGAGAACACAGCTATACGACGCCAACCGGCAAGAAACGCTGGACTACCGGCACGATACCGAGACAATATTTTTATGAATAATGATGTACAACCTAATTTCGTTGATTCACGGCGCAAGGAGTTAGATGGGTTACTGAATAGAGGAGTTTTTGCTTTTATAAAAGTTAATGAGATTCCACCAAAAGCACGCATTTTCAACAGTCGTTTCGTAGACCGAGTGAAAAATGAAGGAACAGCAAACGCAATGGAAAAGTCGAGACTGGTAATACAAGCATACAAAGATGATGAAAAGAAAACTGTCCTTACATACTCCCCAACAATCCAGAGAATGAGTCAACGACTCATAATAAGCCTATCTTTGTATAAAGGCTTCAATATCTTCACCCGCGACATTTCACAAGCTTATACGCAGTCAAAGAGCCAGCTTACTCGGGAATTTTACGTCAGACCACCTAAAGAGCTTGCTTTGCCTCAAGATACACTCTTAAAGGTTCTTCGTCCATTATATGGCGTTCCAGAGGCAGGAACACATTGGTTTCGAACATATCATGATCATCATGTACAAAAATTAGGTCTTAAATCCTCTTCGTATGACCCATGCCTATTATTCAGCTGTGAAGCCATGTTAGGCCTACAGACAGATGACACCTTTGCTGCAAGCACCACCCAGTTCAAACTAAAAGAGGAATTAGAACTCCAAAAAGCTCAATTCGACGCAAAACCGATTCAAGAGTTAACAGAGAACAACCCAATCATTTTTAATGGTGCTCATATATCAATTTCTAATACCACAATCTCAGTCACACAGCACGATCAAGTGAGCAAGATCGCTCTCTTAAAAGATACTTGTAAACACGAGTACGTTTCTCAAAGAGCTAGAGGATCATACATCGCATCGGTCTGTCAACCTCAAGTCGCATTCGGACTATCACATGCCGCACAGATTACAAATCCAACCTCACTCGATGTGACAAGACTTAATAAGTCTTTAAATTGGCAACTACAGAATCCATCCAAGGGCTTAAATTTCGTCAAACTCTTCGGCAAGCTGCGAATAATAGTTTTTACAGATTCATCTTTCGCTAACAACCCCGATTTTTCCTCTCAGCTAGGATACTTAATAGTCTTAGCCGATGAACACAACAACTGTAACATCATTCACTGGTCAAGCATAAAATGCAAACGCATTACAAGAAGCGTAATTGCTTCAGAACTCTACGCCATGTGTCATGGCTTCGACATTGCCTGTGTCATTAAAGATACAATTGACAGTTTCCTCGGGTACAAGGTACCCATCATTCTCTGTATTGACTCTTTTTCCCTTTTTGAATGTCTTGTAAAGCTAGGGACCACCCGTGAAAAACGTCTAATGATCGATATAACTGCCCTCAGACAGGCTTACGAACGACGAGAAATTACAGAAATTATTTGGATTAAGGGAGAGTCAAACCCAGCAGACGCCCTTACGAAATCCACGGGAAACCAAGCACTACAACGAATTGTGGACTTGAATAAAGTCAACCTAGAGGCTGGGGCATGGGTGGAAAGATGATACATACAATTTACTTAATTTCATTTCGTTCGTTTAGAAAGAGTCCGCAGT
Source organism: Podosphaera xanthii (assembly GCA_028751805.1). Lineage (NCBI taxonomy): Eukaryota > Fungi > Ascomycota > Leotiomycetes > Helotiales > Erysiphaceae > Podosphaera > Podosphaera xanthii. Next base: position 6,728,373 of record JAPWIX010000006.1, read on the forward strand.
GTCGGTAATAGAATGACTAGCGTCTAGTCACATGATGTTCAGACGCGTGTATTCAATACTTTCGTAAACTGTAAACAACAATACAAGTTAATGTTTATATATCGTCAGATACCGGTAATTTCGACCAACATAGGGTTTACAGGTACTTCAAAGGTTCCAACGATAATTGTATTACTTATGGCTTTGGAATTCCCTCCTCCAAAAGTTCAAGAAGATCACTGGCCATCATCTATTCCGAATTTGATTTCGCATCAGATGTCGTCGCTCGTCACTCAGTGCGCGGATACTTTATAATGCTGGGTGGAAGGCTTGTTAGCTAGCAGTCTCAAAGATAAAAGTCAATGGCCACCTCAACAACCGCAGCTGAATACCTTGCCATTTTTTAAGCATCTAACAATGCTGCCTGGCCTACTTGACTCCTTGTAGAACTTAATGTTGCTGCAAAACTTATCGGAAATGAAGGAATTGAAGTTTACACTGATACCCTGTCAATTTACAAACGACCTGCATGCAAGGATGACCATGAAGCAGCCTGAGATCTCGCTTAGTGACAAATGCTGAAGCCTCAGCCAACAATTAGACGAACTTTCTCATCCCTTTTCATGATGGCCTTTACTACGAATCATTCTGCTGCAGTTTGCCCCCTGAAATTTACTGTTATCACTGTATTCATTGTCTCTAGTTACACAAGCAGCTTCCTAAATTGCTATCATCCGTTGCTTTGTTTGCAGATTACCATTTACAAACTGAGAAAACCAACCCAACTGATTTCAAATCCACGTATCGGATTGAAGCATGAGCAGCCAGTACGAACCATTTTCAGCAATGGGTCGATGTTAGGGGTGGAAAGGGATTCCGAAAAGCCTCTCGGCTTTTAGTTAAAGCTTAGATAGATCCCTCAGAAAAGGGCAATCAATTCTCATTTTCTCTCATCAATCTAACCATCTAACATCATTGAAATCAACTTTATTACACAAATTCAAATATAATGGCAAATAACAGAGGTGAAGCATAAATTTTTGACGCTCTTTGTCCTTTTTAGGAATACCTTCTTCTTCTCTTCTCTATCTCTCTCTTCTTCTATTCTTCTATCTATAATATATCAGACGTTTTGCGGATACTTGATAAAACCTAGAAACTTTGATTGGTCGGTCGACGGTCGGTCTGTTGTATGAGTGGTCAGATGGTAGTTGGGCGACGTCATTTTGTTTGACCGCCTAAAATCGGCAGAACACGGACGGGAATTGAGCGTGGTGATTGGTCGGTGTCAGAGAAAAGTGGCACGTGTGTCTGACTAAGACCATCAGGCTAACTGTGGATCCGATATTAAAACCTCGACACGCTGATTGGCCGGCGGTGTAAGCCGCTACAACAGGTACTTTCTGGGGTTGTGGGAAATATATAAGACAATCTGATTGGCCGACGAGGTCTACGACTACATCATTTTGTGTCTGAGTAAGCCGTTTGGCCCAAATGTGGATACGTTTTTAAAACTTCGACATTCTGATTGGTTGCCGTTAGCAGAGCACGGCTGAAACCTATATGTGGAAATAAATTTTTGGATTCCTTTTAACACTGAAAACTTCAACCCAAATTTACATACAACACGATCCCTAAACATATTACTCCTAAAAAACATAAGGTTAGACCGTCGTTACAGACAAAAAACCGTCAACAGGTACGTCTATATATTACGTCTTCAAAACTGCCACTGACGTGTATATTCAAAAGATAAACCAGAGGCACACCCTTTGAATAAATATTTACCCTCTCGAATATTGCTTCAAAAGTAATAAATAGTTCATTGTGATAAAGGTATAACCGAAATCAGCCATGTCTGTCAATTGCGGCATGAGACCTGTTACTGACATGTTTGTAGGAGATCCAACAGACGTGCATTATCCAAATGGATTCTCTAGAGTCATACTGTTCCTCATGCAAGAAGAGGAGACCCGTCACGGATTTTTCTTTGAACCATTTTGGGCGCTATTATAGACAATGTAATCGGCATCAGGTACGTCTGTAAACCGTGTTTTGGGGTCTGTTGCTGACGTGTTTTGCGGAGAAGACCCGAGCCTTACCCCGTACAATGGGAGATAACGATGCACCAGCACCCCGGCAGACACGCGATAGTGCAGCTGCTAGCCTGACGCATGATACACGACCTGCCAGGCGACCTCGGCGAACAAGGGCTCAAATGGACGCTGCCCGGGCTGCGACTGCGGCTGTAACGTTAAATCCTCCACCTATCATCAATCCTACACCACCACCAGCTGGAGACCAACCTCTCGCACCTCCAAATTTGCCTCCTATGCCTCCGTCTCCGTCTCCTGGGCCAGCACGTCCTGAACCGGTGGTTCCAGTTCCGAAAGCTTTCCGGTCCGTCTTTCAAGCTACGGATTCTCAAGATGTTGGTCGAATGGAAATCGTGTGCCGACATTGCCAGGCTCTCCACTTCGCCCAGGAAAAAGTAGCAAGTGGCGAGTTTGAGCTTTGTTGTAAGAAAGGGGATGTTTCGCTCCCGCTCCTACAGAATCCGCCACAGCTGTTGTTGGAACTTTTCACCGACCAGAATCCACGTGCGGCTAGCTTCCGGAAGAAGATTCGCAGCTATAACTCTGCACTGGCCTTAACGTCTGTCAACACCGGGAAAGAGGATCGAGTCGACTTGCGGCGTGGGTTGACCACATTTACGGCTCACGGGGAGATGTACCACTTGCAGGGGCCATTGATTCCCGGCTCGCAAGAAACTCCGGCATTCGCCCAGCTGTTCTTTTACGACCCAGAATACGCGGCTGACTTACGACGAGAGCGTGATCCCCAGCTCGACTCAACCATTCTTCGTGATTTACACGCCATGATGATGGAGGTTAATCCGCTCATTCGGATCTATAAGACAGCGCGCGAGCGCCTGCAGGTGCAAGAAGGCAATTTCCGAATGGTCATCAGCCCACAAATGAGCTTAGTCGTTCAAACCGGAGCAGATCGTCGTAGGGAGAATCTTCCACTCACGGGTGAGGTGGCTGCTATCATTCCGGACGAATACACTAAGGCCAGCTTTCGGGATGTGATTCTAGCAGTGCGCGAGCCAGGTCGGGACGGTCGACAATTGCATCGAGTGCCCGTAACTAACCCTGCATATATGCCGTTGCACTATGTTCTTTTGTTTCCGTACGGTGAGCCGGGGTGGCACTGGAGCCTTTCGCTTCTAAATGTTCATCGCAACCGGCAGCAGTTACGACTCTCCCAACAGCCTTTCTACCGGTTCCGGCTACACCAACGAGTCGGTGAAGTTTCTCTCCTGTTTCTTGCAGGTCGGCTATTCCAGCAATACGTCGTCGACAGCTATGTTGCCTGTGAAACTACTCGGCTCGACTGGCTCCGGAATAACCAGACGAATATTCGTGCGTCAGTTTACAACGGGCTTGCTGACGCTTTGATCCGGGAAGATCAGGCTGATGTGAATGGACGTGATGTTGGTCGCCGCTGTGTTCTCCCTTCTTCCTTTGTTGGTGGTGATCGGTTCATGCAGCAGTTGTTCCAGGACTCCATGGCGATTGTGCGCTTTTTCGGACGACCAACTCTCTTTATCACTTTTACGACCAATCCGAATTGGTCGGAAATCAAGGCAGAGTTGAAAGAAGGTCAACAATCCACCGATCGGCCGGATATCATTGCTCGCGTCTTTCATCTTAAGGTTAAGCAATTGCTGCAGGACGTTCGGAAAGGGGTTTTTGGTGCGCATCAAGGGCACGTGTACACGATTGAGTACCAGGAGCGCAGCTTGCCTCATCTGCATCTCCTGCTGTTTTTGAAAGATGCGAGGAGTTATCTCACCGCTGCTAAGGTCAACGAGATCGTCTGTGCCGAAGTTCCGGATGAGGCTACGGATCCATCGGGCAAGCTTCGGGAGTTAGTATTTGCTCACATGCTGCATGGGCCCTGTGGCAATGACTTTCCAAATTGTCCGTGCATGACCCGGAAAACCCCAAGTAGTCCAGTCGAATGTCAAAAGCGCTTTCCGAAGGAGTTCACCAACGAGACGATCATCGCTGAAGATGGATACCCCATATACATGCGTCGTGATACAGGTATGTTTTTTTAATGCTTATTGAATTCAGGCTAATAGTTTATCAAGGTACGTATACAGTGCAGAAAAATGGCCAGCCCGTGACCATCGATAACCGCTGGGTGGTGCCGTACAATCCGTATTTGCTCAATAAGTACCAATCGCACATCAATGTAGAGGTTTGTGGATCAGTGCACGCCGTAAAGTACATTCACAAGTACGTTTACAAAGGCGCTGATCGGACGACCTTAGCGATATCGAATACGGATGACGAAATCACCCGGTACCTCCAAGCGCGGTACGTGAGTCCTCCGGAGGCAATCTGGCGACTGTTTGAGTTCACGACTCACAAAGAATTCCCGCCCGTTCAACATCTCCAGATTCATCTCCAGGGACAGCAAACGGTATATTTCCCGGGCAATCTGACAGCTGAACAACTGGCTGCGAAGATGGAATCTACTCGCACCACGCTCATGGGTTACTTCAAGTTTAACACGGACCATCCAACAGTTGGAGACTGGCTCTATTCAGAGATGCCGGCACACTGCGTTTGGAACCAGAAGTTGAAGGAATGGACCATCCGGAAGCGCGGAGAAAACCGAATCGGGAGAATGTATCACTGCAGTCCAGTTGCAGGTGAGAGGTTCTACCTGCGGCTGTTACTAACGGTCGTCCGCAACGTCAAGTCCTTTGCGGAGCTCTATAACTTCGAGGGCGTAACCTACGAGTCTTACCATGCGGTATGCATTGCACGCGGTCTGGCTCAAAACGACCAAGAGTGGTTCCAGTGTTTCGATGAAGCATTGGTTTTCGCGACCGGTAATGGTCTTCGGACGCTTTTCTTGACTGGACTTCGTCAAAGAGAAATTGCTGATCCGTTGGCTATTTGGGAGAGGTACAAGCACCACCTTTGCGACGATCTTGCCCGCAAGCTCGGTGAAGTTTCGGGGTACCCGCTGGACCTGATCGATCCTCATTACGATTACGGACTTTTTCTGCTTGCGGCAGGACTTGCAGATCAGCAGCTGTCTCTCGCGGAATACGGATTACCGGAAAACGTTTGGGATTGGAGCCGAAGCCATGTCGAGTGGTCAGCAAGAGTGCAGAGGGAAGATCTTTGTGCTCGAGCGGAAGATATGCGGTCTCAATTCAACGACGACCAGCAAGTTGCCTTCACGTAGATCACCGCTGCGATCTTAACGGATCCACGGACGGCACATTTCTATCTGCAAGGTCAGGGGGGCTCCGGGAAAACGTTTCTCTATAAAACAATCTGCTACTATTACCGTGGACAAGGAAAGACCGTTCTCTGTGTGGCATCGACGGGAATTGCGGCGCTGCTTCTCCCTGATGGACGGACATCACATTCGCAGTTCAAGATACCGATGGAATTGAACGAGGGTTCTGTAAGCGGCATCGAGAAGCAAAGTTTGCTGGCTGCGTTACTCCGGAAAGTCGACTTGATCATCTGGGATGAGGTGCCCATGCAGCACAAGTACTGCTTTGAGGTGGTCCATCGGCTGTTGGTTGATCTGCGGGGTTCCTCGGAAGATGTTTTGTTTGGGGGGGGTCCCTGTCATTCTCGGCGGTGACTTCGCACAGATACTTCCTGTGGTGACAAACGGGTCTCGGGCTGCAATCGTATCGGCATGCTTGCAGAAGTCGTTTGTTTGGGAGCGGTTGAAGCGGCTCTCATTACGGGTTAATATGAGAGTCCGGGAGGGAGTCCATGGCGCGGAATTTGTGGATTGGGTTGGGAACATCCCGTACTCCGAATCACAACGTCACGAAGTTGAGATTCCGAGATACGTACATCAGCCAACCGATGTTTCCAGCCTGATTAATCGTATTTATCCGCAAGACTTGATGATGCGAGCCGGGACGGATCCGACTGTATTTTGTGGCCGGTGTTTACTCTCAACTTTGAACACAACGGTTACGGAATTAAACGGAATGATTTTGGGGCTACTTCCAGGACAAGCACGGGTGTACCAGTCAACCGACACCCACGTCACGGACGCCGACGTCGCCGAAACGGGTCTCGACGAGTTTCCTGCGGAAGTTCTGCGGAATATTGACCTCCCTTCGCTACCGCCGTCTCAGTTGTCTCTAAAGATTGGCGCACCTATTATGGTCCTTCGGAACCTTGCACCAGCTGAAGGGCTCTGCAATGGAACCCGCATGGTGGTGACCAATCTCAGGAGGCACTGCATCGAGGCAAGAATTCTTGGTGGCGAAAGGGACGGTCAAAAATGCGTACTTCCACGTATTGAGTTAATTTCCCACGACCATAGTTTGGGAATAAAGCTTAAGCGGAAGCAATTTCCGGTCCGGTTGTGCTTTGCGATGACCATCAGCAAATCACAAGGTCAATCGTTCCACACCGTAGGGCTGGATTTGCGGACGCCAGTTTTCACCCATGGTCAACTCTACGTTGGTGTTTCGCGAACTTCCCGCGTCGAAGGCCTAAGTGTTCTGTTACCTACTGAGAACAGAGGCCGTACCCAGAACGTCGTTTACGAGCAAGTCTTGACTGATATCCGATAGTATAAGAGCTGTCAATTCCGTATCCAGTGAGTTAACCAATAATCAGCGCGTAACATTTTAAGATCTTTTCCTAACGTGATTTGTGAAGGCCTCCCCGATCTGACTCGCCCACCGAACTCCTTCTCGAAGCTCCATGCCCAGTTTGATTTAGGTTGTCGTGATGAAATACAACCGACATCAGGTACGTCTGTAAATTGTGCTCTGAGGATTCTATCTAACAAAAATAAGACTGAGGTCCATATCCACCACCCCGAAGAAAACCGCCCTAAAGATAATACTCTATATGTATGATTCATATTTTCTCTTGACAAACATATAATCTACATAAGGTACGTTGATAAATCATGGGCCGATAACTGATTCTAACGAGTTTTAGAGGCTATATCTCGGATCTGCAGCATAGCATTCACCCAGCAGTGCAGTTGGTAGTCCCGCCGCGACAGTGCGTAGTGTTTCGTTATCTTTCCGTATCCATGGTTTGTGTGGTTGAATTCCCGCAGAATTCAGAGGTCGTAGGCTGCTTTTAAAGTTAGATCTATAATATATCAGATACGCTAACTACCTTATTCTCAAATGACAAACAATTCCCTTGCGTTGTTCATTGGATAATACTCATGCTCACAATGATTAATTGCTAAACTTCTTCAGCTGTTTTAGCCCAACTTGAATTCCAAACGTGTGTCCAGTAGGAAACTAACACCTGTAAACCTATTCTTGCAACCTGAAATTATCTTCATAGACTCTAAATCCACAGCCTACATCCCATCTGAAATATATTACCAGCCATAGTTCAAGTCTCACTTCCGAAGCAACGCGAGGAACCCTGCCCCGGAGCGAAGCGCAGGGCCGCAGGGTCAGGACCTAGTAGCGCAATATTAGGCAACAGATCGCTCGGCAAAAGATAAAACCACGTCACACGGTCAAGGTACTGATTTTTCGGGACGTTACTAGTTTTGCTCCTCCTTTCATCTTGTTAAGAATTTAGAAGAGAAAGCAAGGCCGCCCAAAAAGCCCATGGATACTGTACTAATACCGTCTAATCGCACAATTGAGCAAAGCATGGGGCTTCCATGCTTCAATACAACAAGTACTAGACAAAGCAATCATGGCACAATGAAACTCATTGGTATCAACCCTCATTGGCACTATCAGCGGAGAGAATGAGAGCAGTCTCACCTTGAGCGCATTATCTTTCTGGAACCTGAAATTGTCAAGGAGAAAGGTCGATCTAAAGGTAGCACACTAAAGCTCCCACCAAAAGCAAAAGGTCTGTCACAGGGCTGAAGCCTGATCCTAGTTAGGCATTAGCCTAACCGGCATTTCCACATAAAAATTAATTAGCCGAGCCAATTATGCATAATAATTATTGTTAATGTTATTAATAATGGGTCGATGTTACGGGATAGATCCCCGAGGCTTATCCTGGCTGCGCCAGAACGTCATTATTCGCGAGGCTGACCGCTAGCGAGGCTGGTATCGCCAAGACCATTATTGGCGAGGCGGATATGTCGATACTCGCAAGGCTGGCCCTTATATTAAAATGGCTGGAATCCGTATTTAACAACACCACTAATCATGAGGTTGGAGATCGCAGTAATAATAGTTACAAGCAGGCTCTATGCAGGGAGCGCAAATGTGTATATATTTGAGAAGGGAAATTCTTCCTATGTTCTTTCAGTAGATTAGAATAATTAACTGATTTTATATTTGGACTTGCTCTGGTGTTTACCACCATCAATTGATCCCGCAACAGTCGAGAGCAGAATCTAGCAACATCATCTTATCCAGGAATATAAACAAAACAAGTTGACAACCTCAACCGAGTCATACAACATCCTGAAAGAAGATTCAATTATGCTTGCAATTAGGTACTCCTTGAACAACTAATCTAAGCTCCATTATGATTTAATATAATGTAATGATGGCAATGGAAATAGAAGGAGATGAGGGAAGAAGTCATAAGTTTGGACAGGGAGATTTAATTCATTCGACTTGGTCATCAAGAGAAACAAGATTCTCAAAATGTAGATAAATAAGAGAGAAACTTCTTAGATCACTTTCCTCTTCACTTCAAGATTTTCTTGTATACAGCTCCGAGTATGGTTTGAATAAAACCCCACTTTAAGACTCTCACAAGGTCACGGCGAATCTTCGACACGACATGACCCTTCTTTGCATGTATATAAACGTCAAAGCTTTCATCAGGTACTGCAGCGCCTTTTATTGTAGAGGAAGATAAGGATCTATCCTCTTCTATTTTTTGCCAATTCCCCAAAACAGCACAAAAGAGTAGACGGAAGTGGGACGTAAGTGAAGGCAGTCCAGAGCTGAGTACAACAGCTATATAGTTTTCAAGAGGTGTAGGTGATATCAGAGATCTGTGCGGGGCAGGAACAGCTTGTGAGAGAGCTTATATGCGGAGTATAAATTTCGATAAACCAGGAAGCGCATCGATAAAGGAGCTAGATGTAGAGATGTTCGTTGATACTGATGTGCAAAAGGATACTTAGATTCGTTATGTATTGATTAACCATTAAAATTTGGGGTAACCTGAATTTGATTGATGCAATTACTGATCAAATGATATGTATTTTCCCAGTTAATTTTTGGGGATAGTAATTGATTTGATTATCAACACCTAAAAAGGTCGCAAAGTAGCATTGCCATACAGATAAGAAGCGGACACATCGGGTACAAATCTTATCCGTATCGAAGAAAAGTGCCTGGAGTTAACGATCCAAGCTGTCAGTGAGGATATCCTTCGGAAAACGCCAAGCGCGTGTTAATGTCCTGCCCACGAAGGGTTAAAAGAAGAAGAGATGCCCGGAGTGAAGGGATCCGCACTGCGCAGAGCCGTGAGGGCGCACTTCCTAAAGGCAAAGTTTAAACAAAAACAATAGAACGTTACCAGGCAGGTTTAGGGGGCTTTTCTTACCGAAAGGGTTTCCTGTGTAAATTAAGAATTCGGTAGACACCTACGCGAGCCACTGTAGGCGCCACACTAGGTCAATTGAATTCAAATCAAATCGATTTAATTTGGTTGCATTTAACGACCACGGCAAATCTATCTTTTGATAGATGCCTTAAAGCCTCCCAAAGAGCGTAGGACGCTCCGCGATTTGCAGAGAATGCTGGTTTCTACGTTACGTAGGATAATTATATACATGTACGAGGGAAGCTGACCACCTTATGAACTGTCCATACAATAGTTATTTCTCTTTTATTTGGTCATGATGCAACCGAATGCCGCTGCTCCCCCTGTAGAGCCCAAGAAGTTGAGATAGTAATAATCGTTATCAAAATATGAGTGCACAAGGCTGAGAAGTGTAGATGATATCACGTGTTCATCAAGATTTAGCAAAAAGATTGTATCGACTGTTGTGATATGACTGTCAGAGCCGCTATGCGCATACCCTTGTCTATCTACAGGGATATGGCACATTCATGTACTAGTCCTAGAACAGCGTATAGGGATTACATAGCCCTGCACAGCCGCTATTACGATCATCACTAAGAGCCTAGTGCTACTAGTACAACATGGTAGCATAATTAGAGATGGTAGCATAACGGGACAGAATAGGATGTTAGGCTATCGGACATTGTGGTTATATGATGGACTATCCTGAAAATGTAATATGTATATGTATTAGTCCTGTCTACCTCAGTAGTCCCATTGACCACACTAATAAAGTTATTCATATCCTCAGTCTCTGAGTATCATCTTCTGCACTTCTCTGTTATCCCTAGCTTATTCACAATTCTTTATCTGCTCATAACCGAGTTACAACATCAACTAAGCCACCCCATTCTCCTCACATTATTCTGTTCAGAACCAAACTTCAGGGAAAATGTTTATCATGGAATAGATGTTCCAATCAGACTAATATATTGTGTCTAAATCATCTACGGTTTATCTTCGAGAGCTAATGACAAGCGTAGTACTTTGACATCTTTTTCTGCCGTGTCCAGTTGCCCTACAGCCCCTGCACCTCACCTTGTCATGCTCTGCCTCCACCTAAGACGAACAATATCGCAGTATTTAACTCTGGCTTTCAAACTAATATAGATTTCTCCCAGTTTGCGCTACCCTCCATCGATTAAATACTCGTTGATGAGCCCTTCTTGCTGCCCCCTAACTACGCCGATACTGCCGTATTGAGGGATCAAGTACAGGGTGTCCTATGGTAGTGCGTCAAACCAGTAAGTGGTCGGTTGATATACCTATGGAGATGGAGTTCATCCGTGGTTGAGGTTGGACGTCGTGTCGTACGATCGAGTGATTAATTTAGCGTTTTGCGGGACGAAGACGGCGTTTCTACCTGTACGTGGTGTTCCCTACGAACCTGGAGTTTATCTTCAGAGTCAAAAGAAACACGCATTACTTGGTCACGGAGGAAAAGTCATCCAAACGAGTTTGCGGGGCGTACCCAGCTCCCGCTATACTGGTAATGGATTAGACTAAGTTGGCCCTTTTTACCAAGATGAATTCACACTGTTTACAGATATTCTGGCATTATACTGTCTCCCGAGGAAAGAGCACCGCTACTTGAGCGCTGGTGGTGTCGGTATAAGGAGGATATCTGGACTATGGGATATTAGGGAGATACAGATGGAGATACGCACCTCGTGTGGCTCCGGTATCTTGGCCTCGCCTGGCTGGAGTTGCAGGTTTTTTGAGACTTTATCCCGCGTACCGGAGTTTTTTTTAAATCATTTCAGCGTATGCAGCCTGAGGCTATGACGCGAATGATTACGGAAGATATGTATATTTCGCAGAACGACTCTGTTTGACGTTTGGAACACTCATACTCAGATTTCATTTGCAGATACCACTACGAGAATCACGCCTTGCGACATGTACCCTCTTCCGTGAATATCCACCACAGGGAAAAGCGTGAAAAACCTATGGTTATCTGAGTATGCTTTCGTCATCCTGCGAATACAGTATCACCGCGAGGGAAGTGGTGTGAGGGTCTCGCTGGACTCGAACCAGCTTTCTCCTGTCTCAAGTGGGGCATGTGTCTCGGCTACCCAGACTCTACTTGGGAGAACGGCCCGGACAGTGTACCACTGCAACATCCGACCCTGCGTACTGGTTTCCATGGCTGCTCTTTTTCTTTTTTTTTTTTTTGAGCAGAAGGTTCCGTAGAAAAGGTGGTCGGATTCTACGGGTAATTACTGAACTAAATGGCTACCCGTCATGGGTCAATGTATCAATGATCTTAGGTTCGAGATAAAAGGTAAAAGGAGATAGGAGCACTGTAAAAGGTGTGGCCTGGGTCAGAGAGGAGCCCTAGTGTTATAACAGTCTTGGACTTTAAATAGCACGAATAAATACCACTAAAAACAATTTAGCGTTTTATCATTCTATGTTCTTGAGAACATTAGATTACGTTGCTAGAGAGATAGGCCTGAAATAAACTATTCTTCTAGAAACATATTTAATTACGTTACTTCAAAGTGGAGAGAGTACAGTAGCTTACAAAAGTGGTCGAATAAATCACCAAATCTAATACAGTTGACCATAACTTTACAACATGATCTTGAAATGAAAATATTACAGCATTATATGAAAATTTAATTACTTTACTATCGCTGAGACAATTTTGAAGCAAAAAAAAAGAGAATTGTTTTTTCTATAGAAGTCTTGGCGTTCTCAATTACTCGACCAGTTTTGGAAGCATCATTTTGATACAAGAACTCAAAGATCTTTTCCCAACTAGCCATCCAATCCACAAGATATTTTCTCTTGCAGTCTGTAATTTCTCATTATCTGTACCTTTAAACAACCATGGAAAATGAATCAGCCGATTTCTGAGCTAATACGTAGATGAATGGTGAAGATACGACCTGTCAATTAGGTAAAAGCTACAGAAGTAGCGTTATTTGAAATACAATCGAATCGATCGGTGAGGTGATAAGTGCATCTGTAGCGTAATTTGAATCTCAATGGAATTCAATCGATTGGAAAAGATAGAATTTGAACTAAGGCGTCTAAGAACTCCAACCATCATGTAAAAAGGAAATATAAAAGTCAGATAAATTGTATTTATATGAATCATTCAGCCTCCAGTATCAAAATTACTTAATCAATTGATTCATACTTATATTTTGAAAATACTTCTACCCTGAACGAGATTATTTGGGATTTTTATCAAGGCAATCTTTTCTTTAAAAAATATGAAAAAGATATCTTCCGACCAAATAACATCCATTGCAAAATTAGTCCATGAAAGGAAATCAACGATTGAAATTTCAGCAATATTAGGACTCAGTCATGCCATTGTAAAATACCGAAAGATGATAGTGAAGGAAGCACCGAAATTAAAGAATTGACGGCCACAAAAACTATCAGCTAGAGACAAGCGAGAAATCGCCCGTTTAATGGTAAATGTGAGCGCTAAGACGGCAGTAGGAGCGTCCAAACTAGTAAATTCAGAAAGAGAAGATCAAGTTTCCGCTCAGACTGTCCGGCGGGCTTTAAGGGAGCAAGGTCTGAAGGCGATAAAAAAGAAGAAGAAACCAAAGCTGTCAAAATCTCATCAGAGAGCTCGCTTGAACTGGGCTTTATGCCACGAAAATTGGACGAAAGAAGACTGAAAAAGGATGATTTGGTCAGACGAAACCAAAATAAACAGGCTAAATAGCGACGGGATTAAATATTCTTGGGTTAAAGGCCCGAAGAATTTGCAGCCAGAAGCGATCGAAGAGACCCTGAAGTTTGGGGGCAATCTAATGATATGGGGGTGTATGTCATGGTATTGGATAGGTGGAATGGGCCGTATAGTTAGACGAATGGATTCTCAACAGTATTTGGAAATCTTGGATAATTTTCTAGTACCTACCATGGATAGAATTGCCAGAGAGCCCGACTCGATACCTGCAACTGAGCTAATCTTCCAGCATGATAACGACCCAAAGCACACATCCAAGAACACAAAAAGCTGGATAGCTTTTACAAATCTCAAGACAATGAATTGGCCCTCTCAATCGTCGGATATGAACCCGATTGAGCATCTTTAGGGTCGGCTCAAGTGTCGACTCGGTGAGTATCCAGAGCCACCGAAAGGTATACATGAATTATGGGAAAGACTTAGGGAAATTTGGCAAAACTTAGATCCAATTTTATGACAGACTCTAGTTGAGAGTATGCCGTCGCGTGTTGCAGCTGTAGTAAAGGCCAAAGGGGGTCATACTAAGTATTAAAATGATGCTTCCAAAACTGGTCGAGTAATTGAGAACGCCAAGACCACTATAGGATAATCAATTCTCTTTTTTTTTGCTTCAAAATTGTCTCAGCGATAGTAAAGTAATTAAATTTTCATATAATGCTGTAATATTTTCATTTCAAGATCATGTTGTAAAGTTATGGTCAACTGTATTAGATTTGGTGATTTATTCGACCACTTTCGTAAGCTACTGTAGTTGCAAAGATGGGACTTGCCAAAAAGATTATGTAAGAGGACTGGGATACCATGCGAAAAGAACTTCACCGTGGCTTTACCGCCTACTTATTTTGGCAAAATCACCCCTGTCATATTACCCCTGTCGATAATTCGGTTCGCTAACTTACCCTTGTCCCCCTGTATAGGATACTCTGATGGACACATGCCCCCTTGAGACAAAAGAGAGCTGGTTCGAATCCAGCAAGACCCTGTGAAGGGTAACTGGTGTCGGTCACTGCACGACGAGCGAGTGCCACAAACTGTGTATATTCTATCTACAGTCGTCCCTCTCTAACTCACAGTGAGTCGTGGGTTTAGTTATTGTTAAACTTTATTGAATTGCTAGTACTTGTTTTGCAACACTTATCCTTACAGATCATTTTGCGTGCAGGGGTAAGTATTGCAAATGTAAATGGTTGAATTCTGATGAATATTTTCAACACTTATACCGGGACCCACATCGCTATAGATGAGGTTGGACTGTACTGTGGTTGAGGCCGTGCTTCCGCGCTACCGAGACAAGCCTGTGCCCTAAAGAACGAGTCGCAGGCAAAGACGCGACGGGGTTTCCGACGGGATCAAAGCAGTGCAGGGTATACTCATGGGTCGGATGGCGCAGTGGGACACCGTCCGGGCCGTTCTCCCGAGTTGAGTCTGGGTAGCTTGGACACATGCCCCACTTGAGACAGGAGAAAGCTGGTTCGACTCGAGCACGACCCGCACACCACACATCTCGCGGTGAAATTATATTCGTCGGATGACCAAAGCACACTCAGATAACCATGGGTTTTTCTCGTTTTTCCCTGTGGTGGGTACTCACGGAAGAGGATACATGTCGCAAGGCGTGATTCTCGTAGTGGTATCTGCAAATGAAATCCGAGGATGCGTATTCCAAACGTCAAACTGAGTCATTCTGCGAAATGTAGATATTCCGTAATCATGCGCGTCATAGCTTCAGACTGCATACGCAAGATTGGTTGTAAAGAAAAGAGGTCGCTCAGATAGATCTGTGTGATGCTTTGCCAAACTTCGTGGATCCACCTGCTGGCGCACGAATGCAATCTACCAGCAGACCGATTCGTTCACCTCACAAACCGTAGCTCTTCGGAGGTTGGCTCAATACTTTACCCCATTTCCCATCAATTTCGGGCATTCGCTTGAGGCCCAAATTATCCGGAAGGTCGAATCGCTTCCTTTGCCTCGACACGTAGTATGAGTTGAAGTTTGTGACGAGGAACAGATAATGTACAAGTTGACATCGCCAATTGATTTCGAAGAGAAAGTTGTCGCACTGATCTATCGCGTAGAGTGGCCGTTTCCTACGACACTTGGGGCACGTCTTGAATAACTGGCCCTGTTTGTCGACCCGAAATGCAGATGGGCGGTAGCATCTACATGAGGAGCAGTATTCCCTGGGTTGAGACTCCATGGATTCAGGTTTTTTTAGAATCATATTGTGACAGAAGATTTGAATCCTTTTTCTTTGGGCTGTCTCAGAGCCTCCTCCCCAGTACCTCGCGGCAGCCTCTTGGCGCTCGTTTTGAGCTCACAATTTACTTCAGACTATCCAACATTACTTTTCTTCCCCGAGCGTGTCGATCTAATTATCTAGTTCTAATGCGACGGAATCTAGGATTGGCCAGAGTGCGTGATGACTAAGCTTGAGGGGGAAAATATCTGGGGGACGGAAAATACACGTGGCGTAAAATTATAATGGAGGCATAAAAGTTATGATTGCTCCCCTTCTAGAAACTACTCTATCCCTTATCTGTACAAATTTGTATGGAGCTAGAGGTCGAGTTAATTCCAAAAGGGGAATACAGTGCAATCGGAGATACAAGGCAATAAAAGCCACCTGCTCCCGGCATAGAGTGATACTGAGTAGCAAGGATGTAGCTTATTTATGGCTGAAATTAAAGTTGTACATAGAGGTAAGCAAATGTCTGGTGCGAAATGTTTGCTTGAGAGCAGAAACACCGGCTGAAACAAATGTTGGATAGTCTTCATTAAGTAATGAGCCAAGTCTAGTGTCAAAGGGGTATGAGTTCACGGGAGTTGAGGATGCCGGTATATTAGTTATGGAAGAAAATGTATTTGAATCTTTTGTCATTGCTATAAGGCCGAATATAATATGTTTAAAAATGAATAATAAGCACCTGCAAGGCATTGAAATATAAAATTAATTTTATTCACCAACAAATGATACCCTTGCGACCTAAGGGTCTTTGCCGTTCAATCCTAAAATTATGCAAGGAGGCTGCGAATGAAATCTAATTTCTTTTCTCGGGTATTACAGGGAGCATAAGCAAAGTACAGGGGGCTGGATTGACAAGCATTATCTGCAGCATTTTTGACCGCCTGAAGCTTTGAAGCGGGTCATTGCGTTCATAGGGTCGCACGAAGAGATGAGTGTAACCAAGAACGAGCAGGGTAACTTTCAATCTCCAGACTAAAGGAGGATATGTGCCTCTCTACTTAGCTCTTGTCACCCGTACGATGAGAAGATTCCCAGACGACACCGCGGGGAGGTGTAGAGTAGGGCTTGTCGCCCAACTGTAAACTTTGAACCTATGGTTCTTCCACTATAAATCCCAAACCCTGCCCGAATCCCTTTTAAAACCGAGAAATCCTAAAAAAATTTACATGAATTACTGAAATGGAAAAATTAATCATGATATTTTGGTCCCGCTGCAGGCTCTGGTGCCGGAATAAACTTCTGCTGGCCAGCCCTGATAAACTAGTCCTTCATCCGCTCTGTCTCCCGCCATAATCAGAGTATGCTCAAGTAAAATACTATTTTGACCCATGCTAGAACCACTTAATAGGCGGCTGCCACTGCGTAAGACGGCTCTATCCGCAACTTCAAGCGTACGTAAATCGAAGTTTCCACGTGAATTGATGTGTGAAACTAAACTAGCATCATCGATAGCGACACGATTGCCAATATCAAGAAGATCTGGTTCAGTGAGGTAGGCCGATGGACAACCACCAGCAAAAATTGCTGTATTGGAGCCGATACGGGCACCCAAAAGACGGTAATAAAGAACCATAAAGTAGGTTCCAGTGAGCACACTTAAAACGCCATTGCCACTAAATCCACGTGATCGCAGGCCTTCGATTGTCAAGTATAACTGCCAACGTTGGCAATAACTGCTCTTGTCCCAGTCGTAATTTCCGGGTTTTCGTCGACCAATAATGATCCATTTTGCAGATATAACAACAAAAAGTGTTAGCACAGTTAAAATAATCATGAGTGCGGAGTAGAGGCTGGCGTTCAGGCCATAGATTATAAAGGAACGCGTAGGCCGTAATATAAGGAGATTTGTCCTATATGAGATAATTGAGAGAAATATATTCACGATTGTGCTTGTGTCCCAAGCAAGGCGTGTTACCACTGTTGTTAAAACGGTGTAGAACAAAATTATAGGGAGCGTGATGACGTGGTAGGGGGCTTCATGGCCATAGAAAGCCCTTCCAAATGGAGTGGATATGATGGCGGACGCGTTGTTCATGGAACTGAGTTCTGACCCCGGTCTGGTAGAGCGAGAATATGTAGATCTACCCAGCTTCTCGTCTATGCTTTGAGTCCCACTATCAATAAATTGAGAGTCATTAATACCAGCTGCCTTTTCTGATACATTCTTATTGTGTCTCTTATCATCAAGATTTAGAGTATCGACGTGGGCGACTTTTAAAGACCCATATCCGAAATTCTGGTGGAATTCGGTGGCTTTTTTCTGGGAGAGACAGACTGGTCCTCCATTCTTGTTTCCTATCCACACTGTATCGGGCCCACATTCTTGTCCACGTTTCGTCGTAGTTCCACTACCCAATACAGCTCGTTCTCCGACGACGGTGCCAGGACTGAGAATAACCCGGTCTGCAATCATAGATCCGTTACCGATTTTAACAGACGCAGTACCGTGTCCATCTCTAGTGACAAGATAGGATCTAGATCCAAAAACTACATCGTCTCCTATGTATAACAGATCAAAATCTTGAATTACAGGCCCTGTTCCTGGCCAATAAACTCGTTTTCCAACCTGTGCACCGAGGGCTCGTGCTGCGATGGAAGTTACCTCATAATGTTTCCCGAAAATCCTCGCAACGTTGTGAAAAATTTTATCGAGCTCAAGAGAATCCAATATGGCTGTTCTTATGATCTCAGACTGGGTGAAGTTGTCAATATTGCGAGGAACTGGCTTTCCACAAGTTCTATCGAGGAAGTATTTGATTACAAGAACAGTGAGAAATCGAAAAAGGGGAGAAATTAGCCTGTGTACATTTACTGCGAGATAGTGATATAAAATCCTGCGTGGGGATGCCCACCAGTGGATGACGGACACCACTCCATGATGTTCGTTGCCGGTGGGCTTGCCGCTCACCACACCAATGAGAGCTATCATCCAAGGGAGAGAACAGATGAAGAGGACTGCTATTTTCATAGGGAATATGATCAATATTTGTATGAGAAAATGAGCTTCTGGTAGTTTTCCGTTGATAGCTCCACGATATTCATCCATGGAGTCTTCTGATTCATACGACGAGGAATTCGGCCCTATGTATGTGTCTGGAGGAACAACTGTACCGGCAGCCACGAGAGATTTCAGACCTATGCTACTATTCCTCCCGATAGATATTTTACCTAGCATCATTGTTGTATTTCGTTCACAGGCAAATGGTCGACAAGTACAGCGATTCAAGTGAACCTTATCGTCGATATTCAGCAAGTCATATTCCCCAAGGGAAGTCCCTTTCTCTATTATGACGCCACTCCCAATTTGCGCCCCGAGTGCGCGATAATAAAGAACTCGGGATTCATGAGTGTGTTGAAATACACCCTGTAGATTAGATTAGTGTTTATAAACCTTAGGTAAGGGTGAACTTACCTTCCCACATACTAACAAAATCTTATCTACAAGCCACCATCTCGTGTGATAAAAGCCCCACATGGGGTAATTTCCAGCTTTGAAACGGCCAATAATTATCCATTTGAGCATTATGCCAAATATGGGAGCTGCTATCTGTGTAGAGACTCTTGCAATTGCTATTGCAGTTATTAGACTAAGAAATCGAGCTGGGAGATGAGAATTTCTCCAATGGTTGCTCATTAAACTTAGAGAATATATAAACATTGTAAATAAAAAAGCCTGCTTCAAGGGATAGAAGAGTGAGATAGGTAGAAGGTTAATGAAAAGCACCAGAGGATTAGTTGAGCTACACATCTTTGGAGGCAAATCGGAAATTTCCGGATTCTCAGAGCTATTTGTTTGGTCATCTTGCGTGACACTCAGCCTATCTGCGAGATTACTCAGGTCGCGCACAGTGCTTGATGTAAACAGTTGATGGATTGGTATCCGAATCTGAAAGTTTCGGCGAAGAGTTGAGAGCAGCCTCCCAGCACTTAAGCTATCACCACCCAGCTGGAAAAAGTCGGACTCAAGCCCAATAATGTGGGTTGCTATTCCTAGTACGTTAGCTATCGCATCTCTGATCTTCAACTGCGTTTCCGTAAAATTTGAGAAGTCTAGTTCATTCATTTTTTTACATCTAATTATTTGGTTTAAGTATTGTTCATTGATCATGCCATCTTTTGAACGAGGAAAAGGAGAATCGAGTAGGATTATTTCGGCAGGTACTTGGTAGCCATCAAGAGTCTGAATCAGGTAATTTTCAATCGACTCTTTCACCTTTACAGATGGCTTGATGCCTTCTTCGGTTCTTTGGGCAATCAACAGCTCAGATAATCCGCTTTGAGGCTGAATTCGAAGCATTAAATCGAATTCTGAATCCAGAATCTGCACGACAGCATTATGAGTCGTTTTTAAATCAATGGAGCATAATTTATTTTTAATCTCGGTTTTAAAAGAACTGTTGACTATTGGACAGATGGCATCATAATGCTTTTCTATTGGTTTGATGTTATCTTTGATGGGTTTAAGGCCTAATCTTTCGCTAAGCCTAATCCTAGTAACTTTATTGTTTAATATGGGTATATTATCCATGTAAACAACAATGGAGGGCAGTTTCGAAGCGTGAAGTACGCCTTGTAACGCACTGTGGAGCATTTGGAGACTAGGTCGGGGTCTTCGGTGATCCGGAACCACAACAACCCCTACAACTTCTTGCAACACCTCATGGGGCACGGAGAAAGCTAGCACTGCCTTCACTCGCTCGAATATTGTGGAGGTTTGGTCGAGAGATGCTTTTATGATAGCCTGTTCAATCTCAAAAGGTGAAATGATTTCCCCGCCGCGGTTTATGACTTCTTTAGCCCTGCCGGTTAGATACAAATATCCATCACAATCAAGATAACCAAGATCTCCAGTATCAAACCAAGAGGTCTTGGATAATGAGCTTTCGAGAACCTGGTAATTCTGTAAATATCCTGCAAATGTCGGTCCTCCTCGTACACAAATGCGACCGATTTGATTAGAAGTCAGCCGGACGTCATTATCGTTCATAATTGCTATCTCAGGCCCACATGAAATTCCTGAAGTACCGGGACGTTCAAGCTCGTAGTTTAACGGAGGTGTAGATATCGGCATGCATTCGGTCATTCCATAGCTGGGAAGAATTGTACAACAGAAGACTTCTCGGAGACGTGTCGCGAGCGCTGGCAAGAGAGAACCGGCGGCGTTACATACTAATCTAAGTCTCAATTGGGAAGGAATTTTATTTCGGAATTCTTTTTCGTCTAGTATGCTAGTATGCATTGATGGTGAAGCATAATACCATGTGCCTTGGCCATCCTCCAGTAAATCCCAGAATAAGTTAGGGTCAAATGAGGGACAAAGAATTGTGGAGCCCCCACATAAAACAGGAGCAAACAAGTTCCTGACAAGTCCTCCTCTATTCTTGTTAGATACACTTGAATTGCCGGTATGAAGAGAAATCTTACACATGGTTAAGAGGCATCATGTTAATACACTGATCCCGCGATGAAAGCCCCCAGGACGTGACGACGCACGAGACTCCAACTAATAATTGCGTTGTTGTAACCGGTACCACCTTTTTCGTTCCACTTGTGCCGCTAGTTAGAAGTATAAGGGCTGTATCGCTACCGTTATTTGGTCTGCGCTGTATTATCACATTTGTTGGTGTTTCGGATGATGTTCCTTTGTATATCCTGGTGTCAAAAGTGCACTGCGAATTTTCCTCCACGATGATGATCGATATACCATTATTCGATACCCATTGGTTATCCAAGTCAAGGTGTGCTATATCTTGAGCCAGAACCATGATCACATGGGGTTGTATAAGCTCGACATCTCTTTGGAACTGTGTCGGTCCGCCTGAGACGTTGATTGGTGCAGCAGTATAGTACGATGATACTGCAATACATGCCAGTCCAAGAAGGAATCCATTAGGAAGAGCCAGACCCACGGTTAACTGACTATGCTTGGATAAGTGCTTTGGAAAAGGTATGCAGAATTTATGGATGAAGTTGATCAAATTTTTGTGGCTTAAGATCCGTTTATTCGCAGGATCGATGAGGGCAGGAGAGTCGGACAAATCAAATAATGAGAGAGGATATTTGATGTAGTTTAAAACTTTTTCTTCTAGTCTTTGGGAAAAGAGGTTTGTCTTTAGGTCCGCTAGTTTTTTTGCTTTCGCCATCTCTGGAAGTGTTTGCCATATCTTGGTGTAGGCACTTAACACCTCGAGTGCGTGCCAATTATCTCTATATTTCTCGAGGGCCGCAACGAAGCAAAGAGCAGGAAGGTAGCTGGGGTGATCGAGTTTAGGTAGTATGTTACATACATTAGAAAGACTCATGCAGTTTTCTAGCTTTTTCAGAGTTGAAATCCATGATTGGAAGATCTGAGTCTCATCGTTGGTTAGCAACGTCGAAAAGAATAGGGTTTTGCTCGAGACCGCCCAGCCAGTAGTTGAGAGATCCATCAATACCATGGAATACTTCGTGCCGGTGTATGGTCGACGATGAGGTTGTCCAGTTCAATAACATATCAACGGCAAAGCTTCAACTGGGGATTCTGGCGTTTGCGGTGTCACGTCTGGGATGCAGTGAGGATTTGATTCCATGCATGCTTACATCTCATGGCGATTTCGATCTCTAGACAAATTATGCCCCCCCCCCTTCCAAATGCACTTCTTTTTTCTTTCCTCGGCCGAGCGGCCCAAGCCCGGAAGAGCGAAACTAGTCCCTGTATTGCCAGCCATAGCTGGAGTACCCCTGGTGATGAGTTCACAGCCTGTAGTGTGATCCGTATGGTGGAACGAGCCACAATGTCGTCTGTGCCGCACAGGGATCGCGAAAAGCCGCTGTGAAAAAGCTACATGTACATGTCTTCCTGGGCCCAAAACCGCATCCCAGACTTCTTGACCCTGCATGAACATACAGGGATTCAATATTAATCTATACCTTTGCTCTGTCTAGGTATCCTGAGGCGCTGTTGATCATCAAAATTACCCACTCGATTTTCTCAAGATCAAAAGTCAAGCTCTGACTCCAATCGTGTAGCGCTGTCGCCATTTGCGATCTATTTAGCTACGGGTCGGGTCCTGCAGTTACGTACCGAAAGATTTTGATGTCGGGTAGGCCAAATTGGCGCCTCCATAACTCTTGTACGGTTATTTAACTTTTTAGCCTTTTCTTCCGTGTCGACAGAAAATATTCCAGTCATAGTAAGCCCTGGTAATTACCAGCAGAATGGGCTTACATATACTAGTCTTTGTCACAGTACTAATAATCGTTGCTGTACTCGTACAAGCATCTCAGGAACAATGTTATTCCGCTCTGCTAGGACACATTTTGAGCTTCTTTTCGAAATATCCTGGCGACGATTGCATATTTCCATCAGGACTCAGGATATCTGTGGGTTAACGACAGCGTTTCTGGTTGTACTTGTCCTAGGATATATACCCACAGGTCGTCGAATCGAGCATTTTCCAAATATCTGGCCATAAATTACTGCACTAGTACATGTATACAGTAAACACAAATAACACCCGATTGTCAAGGATATGATTCCCAAAGGTAAAAAAAGAAACGTCGAGTAGAGACCAGATATGTATATCTACCAGTGTATTAGGCACGTGATCGTAAAGAAGCAATGTTTCACGTCAACACCCGTACCAATAGATCAGTCCTCATAAAATTACATTAGAATATGCCTAAGCCGATAGTATTTCCCGGTATAATTATTGGAAAGATTCATTGAAACTTTATCGTTTCTATTTGCAATACTTATCCAAACGCGCAAAATGGCGTGTAGGGGTAGGTGTTGCAAAAGTAAGTATCAATGGTTCAATAACTCTTTATAATAATTGCACCCGGGGCCCGCTATGGGTTTAACAAGCTTTACTGTAGATAATTTGAACACGTACTGTTCCATCAATTCGCCTTGATTATTTTGTTGCCATAGTCACTCACCTTTTCAACGACGTGGTTGACTGAGGCTATTCGAAGCCGGAGACACGTCACTTTCCAGCCCGACCTGTTTTGTCCGTTATTCATCAGATTCACGACATGACTTATTGTACAAGACTTTATGGAATATTTTGAGTAGCATATATTGAATAATATTTTTTCTATTGTTCTTAACTAGAGGAGAATCTACCACATTTAATCTCTCCCGACATTCTAACTTATTGGGATCAGTACATTCCAAAATTCATCTATTCTCAGAGTAAGCACAATTTGACACAGTTGTAAATATCGTCGCGTTTAACCAAACACGACTCGCTGTAACCGAACAAATGTACTTTGACTCGCAATACAAATATATGAAATCACAATGTGAATACCTGAATATCACATTGAGTTATGACTCAACGTCTCACAAATTGTGGTAACCCAAATGAAACTATACGATCCCAAGTATGAATTAAATCTTGCCAAATCAATCATACCAGTCGTCAGCACCAGTGCCTTTCATGAACTTTATTACTTTGGAAATTTCCATGAACGACTTAACGTGCCTTCATAGGTATAACTCCTCGTTACACATTTCGTTGGATGATTTAGTGGTTCACCATTGGGTGTGGCTGACCAAATATCCGACCAACACAAGGCCTACGTGAGCCACGAATCTTTGAATGAGTTATAGTTTCTGTATCCGTCCCTTTTTTGATTTCCTCTATCCCTATTCCTATACAAATGTGTGTAGAACTAGGAATAAAGGGAATTTTAATGGGGGAACTCATATGCCGCTAAAAGTTAATTTATTCTGCATCCTTGTCATTCTACAAGTGAGTTTTGATTCGTTATCAGATCGGGTTTGATTACCCAAAATACTCGCTTAAAAATCTATTAACCAGTCAAATCGATTAGAATACTAACTAGGATGTACATTCAACTACAGTCGTCCCTCTTTAACTCGATAGTGGGTCCCGGTATAAGTGTTGAAATTATTCATTGAAATTCAAACATTTACATTTGCAATACTTACCCCTGCGCAGAAAATGACCTGTAAGGGTAAGTGTTGCAAATGTAAACGTCCAAGTTACAATGAATATTTTCAACACTTATATCGGGACCCACTATCGAGTTAGAGAGGGACGATTGTAGTCTCATCAAATACGAGGATGAGACCTGGGAATCGGGTAAATGAGCCGCCAACATATCATCAGCGGCAGGGTTAATGCAACCAATAGCTTACGCTGCAACGTCGGTGCAAGATATTTCTCGTCCATGTACTACATGTCGTAATATTACACTTACGTTTCTGTCAGTATCGTGGTCAGCTTAGTTCTCTGGGATGGAAAGGTGCGGGTTCCATGTCATGACCATCAACCTGTTGAGAAAAAGTATCTCTAGTAGTACAGTAAAACTTCTCTAACACGATAGTGGGTCCCGTCATAAGTGTTGAAAATATTCATTGTAACTTGCACTTTTATATTTGCAATACTTGCCCCTGCACGCAAAATGACCTGTAAGGGTAAGTGTTGCAAATATAAAAGTGCAAGTTACAATGAATATTTTCAACACTTATGCCGGGACCCACTATCGTGTTAGAGAAGTATTACTGTAGATCAAAACCGAGGCATGAGCCCAAGTGCGTTCACACTGAGAGGGAGCGAGCGAATTCAAACAGACAGACATCGTTCCAAAACCTTCCAACCTATCGAAATAAAAATCGCAGATAATGCAGAATCAATCAGCTTCTTGGCCGTACACTGCTACATGTCCCAGAGAAAGGCAAAAGTTTATATCCTTCACTGAAGATGGATCCGTGAGAGCACCACGACGTATACTGGGACATGCAGAAGGGTTTTGTCGGACGTACATATCCATAGATTGGACGCTATTCCGTTAGCCGAAGATTCCCCCCCCCCCAAAAAGTAAACACGCCACCAGTCCTACGTCAATATCTATGGAAATAATTTGGAAGAACACAAAATACTCCAATCGCATGCGTTGATACTGGTCCACGAAGTTTTCATTCACGTACTGATAGACGTGTGGAGCACTGGGTGCTGTACAACGCTCTCTTTTTTCGTCTGTTATACCACTGATAGGAGAGTACAACAATCTTACGGTGAAAGTACATTGATTAGAACAAGGTGAAGGTTTTCTATGAAGGATAACATCCCATAACTTTGCTTACCTAGTTTAATGGAGAGAGAAAAAAGGAATTTGATGGACTAGAACCAATAAATCTGTCCATACTCTTCATTACTAAAATTGATAAGCTCTGTCTGCTGAAATTCTGACTACCTAGTCAGTATATTTTAAAACATGTACCCCACAAATTGAAACTTATGCCTAGCAAAATTATTATTCCATAAGCCATTTTACTCGGGTCGGATGGTACAGTGGTACACCGTCCGAGCTATTCTCCCAAGGATAGGTGAGACACATGCCCCATTTGAGACAGAAGAAAGCTGGTTCAAATCCAGCACGACTCGCACACCACATATCTCGCCTGGTCATGTATGTGACGATGAAAATGACATATTCAGATTGCGAAGGGCATTTCTTGATTTTTCCGTGGTGAGTGTCCACGGAAGAGGGTACATGACCCAAGGCGTTATTCTCCTAGCGATATCTGCAGATGAAATCTTAGTATGAGAGTTCTAAATGTCAGTTGAATCATTCTGCGAAATAAACGTAGCCATTCGCGTCATAGCTCCAGGCTGCATACGCAAAACTGATTTAAAAAAATGGTCATTTTACTCTACAAACTTTCAATGTTTTCTTGTGAATTTTTACATATATTATTTCTTCATGTACTTAATTTGATTTATATCATTATTATTGGATTATGAATCTTTCAGGCGTCTTATCTGGAAGGAGAAAAATGGTATAGTATTAGATTAGGAATAATAAAATCGTGTATCATCTATACTAAGAAATTAACGGTATACTTTAACCATCGCTGAATACAATGTAAAACTAGTCAAGCCAAATGCTCGACTATCAAAACAAACTCTGCTCTCCGAACTCCGTTTGTCCGACTAATTCATTTACCGAGTTCTGTCTGCCTAGTTCTGTTTACCGAACGCCGTAACTGTAACGTGACATAGATCGACCAACAATTATTTCAACACTCCCCCATTGGTCAAGCGGTATGATTTATTTTCTGGGTTACTAAGTTCGCCACCATTTTCTTTGGAAACTCTACCAGATTGTCCAACAAGTATCTTTCCTATTTGTCTTATCCATTTGTTGAATTGATCTTTAGCAAGTGGCTTGCAAAATACGTCCACAACCACATTAGTGGTCGGAACATATTTCAAACCTATTCGTTTTTTCTCGTACAGATCTCTTACAAAATGGTAAGAGATGTCGATGTGGTTTGAGCGGTCTGTAAGGTGAGGATTCCTAGTTAATGCAATAGCTACCTTGTTGTCTCCGCGCGTATCGACTGTCTGATGGTTCTTAGAAATGTAACCCCCAAACCCCATATCTCGTAAGATCTGGGCTATCCATTGGCCTTGCTTGCCGTTATAAGCTGAGGCGATATATTCAGCTTCGACCATTGCTGTAGCCACAGCCGTCTGCTTCTTACTCCCCTAGAAAACTGGTCCTCCTCCAATTAAGCCCACGCAGCTAGAGATGCTTTTTCTGTCTGTCTTATCACTTGCCCAATCGGCATCCGAGTACGTGACCAGTCCGCCTTTAGGACCAAATTTTATTTTTGCTTTGATTGTAAAGCGAAGATAGCGCATCAAACGTTTGATCGCGTTTGCGTGATGTTCGGCCGGGTCCTGCATATATTGGCTGAGCCTGCCAAGGGCGAAATCAATATCTGGACGGGTATAGACCATAGCATACATCAACGATCCGATGATTTCTCGGTACCAGGTTGGATCTACACGCTTGTCGCTTGGACTAGCATTTCTTAAGTCGTTATAATTTTCCACCGGAATAGCTATGTCGTGTTTCGCAGAGATAGGAAACCCAAATTTACTGAGTACTTTGTCTAGGTTCCGTTCCTGATCCAGCTCTACATATCTCGCCGCCCAATCTCATGACACGCGAATTCCAAGAATTTTCCTAAGCTCCCCCAAGTTCTTGGCATTGAAGCGTGCACTTAGTTTTCCAAAGAACCAACCGAGATCTGAAGCTCGAGGAGCTTCCGCGGCGAGGTCACCTACATAGACAAGCAGCCGAATCTCGCGTTTTACATGAACAAATATGCATGGATCCGCTTTGCTTTGCACAAAACCCCAGCTCAATATCTCACTCTTGATTAAATTATTCCGGTCACGAGCAGCTTGTTTTAGTCCATAAAGGCTACGCAAGAGTCTAAGTGCAGTACCTGATTTAGTTTTTTCAATGCCCTGTGGAATCTTCATCCAAATTTCTTCATCTAGTGCTGATTCCGTGAATGCATTTTTAATATCATAGTGATAGCCCTCCAAGTTTTCGCATGCGACAAGAGCAAGATATGCACGAAGGGTTGCCATTCGCACAATGGGGGCAAACGTTTCGGTATAATCAACGCCATACTGTTGACTGAACCCTCTTGCAACGAGTCTAGCTTTAAAATGTCCTAATGTTCCATCAGGATTAAATTTGAGAGTAAAAAACCATTTGGATGAAACAAGATTAGCTCCATCAGGTGGAACTTCCTGATGCCATGTGTTGTTAGCGAGGAGTTGTTCAATTTCGGAATTGATAGCTTCTTTCCACTTATGACTATACTGTGGGTCAGATATTGCTTCCTTGTAAGATGCAGGAATCGATATATTGTGTTGTGCAGCTTCAGCAACCATCGCAGTCTCGGATCCGGTATGAGGGCAATTATCATCATCGAACCAGTCGAGCATTGCAAGCATTCCCCGAATCCTTTTGGAGTTCCGCTCGTCGCTATTTTCTTGCTCTATTTGGCGTTTATTTACTGATCTGAGCAGTCCATGGGGAATAGATTCGACAGACGACAAAAAGTCAGGCTTAATTGCATCTTGTGGTTTCTTTATTTCAGCCATTGATATTGAGTCTTGTTTTTGGGTCAGTGGATCTATTGGAATGGTGATTACTTGATTTTCCTCGTTTTCAACTTCAGTGAGAGACGAAATAGAATCAATATTTTCGTCGAGAATAGGGGATTGTGATGTGCTGGGAGGATTTTTATTTGATTCAGCCCCAGAATTTTTTCGAACATTGAACTCCAGTGTTTTTTCAACGCCTGTACCGAAACTCGAAATATTAGAGTGCGATGTATTTTTTTGTTGATCTAATGGCCTTCCACGTTTATTTCTCACTGGCAAAACATTATAATTACCGTCAGTTTCTATGAATTTTCTTTCTGACAACTCTGCCCATAGTTGATAATTGGAGATACTGCGACCTGGTATATCTTCGAAGAAAATAACATTGCTGGAGATGATTGTGGTGTGCATATCAGGCGCATAAACACGATAGTGGGCAGTAGTTTCATCGCTGTATGCCATAAATATCCCCTCTCTTCCCGTTGGCATCAGCTTATCCTTCCGACCTGGCAATAAGGCTTTAGATACGTGTGCTAATACTTTGCAGCCCCATGTTTTTACATGATCCTGGACATGTGGAACTTTTCGAGTAAAGGCTTCTTCAGGAGATAAACAATATTCTACCTTCATTAATTTCCCGGTAAGATCGTCCACAGCTTCTTCTACAACAACTGGTCCTCGTCGCATTCGAGCACGAGTGTATGCTTGCGCTTGAGCTGCTTCACACCAAAATTCAACTGGAAGTTTCGCATCGTCAAGCATGCAGCGAATGCTTGCTTGCGTAGTTTAGATGAACCTCTCAGCGGGACCATTTTGTGCTGATGTGTGTGGTTCAGTGTGTTGTGCTGAGACTCCTGACTCTGACTATTGTTTAAGGGTTTGGAGAATCTCTGGTGTATTGTCAGTTCGAGAATCTTTTACCTTCTTTCCGATTTGAAGTTCTACTTTTAACTTCCAATGATTTAGTGCGGAAAGCACTTCCTTATGATCCTATAGGAGAATTGTCCATGTTTTTCGACTCCAACTAGCAATAAGTTCTCCAAAGTATCGATATCCTCGATATGAAACAGGGAATGGACCAGCAATATCAAATGACGCAAGTGCAAGAGGTTCTGGAGCATGTTCTGCTAGTCTTTTAGATTGCTTCTTCTTGATCTTTTGTGCAGCACAAACCTCACATAATGGTACCCGATCTGGAATTATAATTTTCTTAATATCATACACTGTGTGCAATAGAGAAAGGGCTTTAGAGCTTGCGTGGCAGAACCTCCTATGATGATAGGTATAACGAGATATTTCTTGTCGTCGTCGCTCTAAGAGGGAAAGATTTTTTTCTTTGTTTTCCAGGTGTGCTTGATCATTATTTACTTTTCTGAAATCTCGAATCCGCTTGAACACGGCATTTTGATTACGCTTTAAAAGATCGTTTCCAAATTCATCATCTGTTGTTTCTTTCTTTAATTCCGCATACGGATGATACGAAACTCTTTGATTGTCTGATGAGTCAGAGTTCTCATCGCAACTACTGTGGGGATTAACATGGGAGCTTGAAATCTCCTCCATAGCCTCTAGTGTGGAACAGCTTTCAACATGATCTGGTATGTTATCTAATTTATCTTTAAACGTCACATTTTTCTTTGGAAATTTGTTTCAGGCGCTCATAATTGTTTGTTCTTTTCCAATCATTTGACCGTCTACTTCGCTTGAGATTTCAGAAATGATATATAAGCCTTTTTTATTTTTAGCTTTGAGGGCAGTTATAGTGATCGGATCGAGGAATGTCATGCAATCAGAATCGAATTGGCCCAAACAACGATCGCTCATAACCAATTTCTTAGCAGACAACAAATTGCAGCCTAGCCCAGGTACAAGTAGAGTATTTTCCAGTAGAATACATCTGTTATTTTCGAGTCTAACTATCGCAGTCCCTATTCCAACCGAATAAAGAATCCCACCTCCAACTTGAATGCGCTGCCGGCAAGGAATTATTGGTGAACTGAATAGAGATTCTTTGTCAGTCATTGGAGAGGTACACCCAGTATCCGCAGCCCAAGAAAAGAGGGGTATCTTACTTCGTTGTTCCCATGAAAGACCTCCAAATTCATCGAATTGAGTGTCAGATTCTTCATCAGATGGTTCCTCTGCAAGTTTGGCATGTTCATTTAAACGATCAAATTTTGAAACATTCCGGGGACGATAAGCTGGTGTTTAGTTTCTCCAATTAGAAGACGAATAAGCTTTCTCACGAAAATCGGGCCATTTGTTTCTATTGTTTTGCTGAGTTTTGATTCGGCTTGCATATGATCGTGGTGGCTAATAGACTTTGACCTCTTCGTCACTTTCCTCGCCATTCCTTCGAATACGGGTCCTCTTTGCTGCATCGAACCCTATTTCTGCGAATGGACAAGTGATACTAACATGACGACTAGAACCGCACTTAAAACAGTTTTGGTCGCCCGGAAATGATTGGCCACGCATCCGTCTTTCTGCAAGAGCTGCTTCCACTGCTTGCTCGGCTTCATGCTTAATTTGTTCAGTGTTAATATTGATAGCTTGAAAAGCATGTTCTTTTCCTTGGGATTCTGCTTGGAGCATCTCCCATTTCTCGTCAAGTCTAAGCAGACGCGATATTAGCTCCATATCCGAAGGAAAACCTTCCGCAAGACTCATATTCTTGCCGCGGTCGAAGGCCAGCAACGAAGAGATTCCACATGAATTCTGTACTGAATCTGGTCCCAAGGGAAAATTGATGTACGTTTTTCCGTAGCTTAATGAGCTGACTGTAGTTTTTAGATGGACTAATTTCTACATTCATTACCAAGTTGTAAAGGCTACGATTTGACTAGCGCCTGTAGTATGTGTTATTTGGTTGTAATCGTCTTTCAGGGCTGCAAACTGGGCAGGTACCCCAGTAAATTCATCGATCATATCCTTATCTGTAGAAGAAATCTTAAGTCGCAGGTTGAGTCGAAATTGTACTTGTGCTCTCTTGTACTGCAAGTCTTTTCCCGTCATGATCCACCATTTGACTGATTGAGTTCCTTCCCCCTTATTGTAAAATGTCCAGTCCGATTCAGGTTCTTGTTTTCTCAAAGAATCTTTAACATGTGCATATTCTTTGTTCGTCTTTTTCAAGAGCCATGCTGTGTCTTCTCCTTCAAGAACTTGCTCAACCAAGTCAAACCTTCATTCTTATTGGCTCTTGTTAGTTTAGGAACCAATTTCTAAAGGCCAGTCCCTCTCTCAACTTTCGAATCTGCCATTGCTATTTTTTTTATTTTTTTTAAATGATGTTTTTTTTTTAAGTGCGTATGTAAAGACATGTGTGGAAGCGTGAGTGAGTTTGCTAACCTTTTACTCTACCTTGATTCTCGAGCAAACCGGGGTCATAACCTGTTAGATTATGAATCTTTCAGGCGTCTTATCTGGAAGCAGAAAAATGGTATAGTATTAGATTAGGAATAATAAAATCGTGTATCATCTATACTAAGAAATTAACGGTATACTTTAACCATCGCTGAATACCATGTAAAACTAGTCAAGCCAAATGCTCGACTATCAAAACAAACTCCGCTCTCCGAACTCCGTTTGTCCGACTAATTCATTTACCGAGTTCTGTGTGTATGTGTGCGTATTCTATTTGACGTCTATTTGGGTAGCGCGGTTATTACCCGCAAACCTTTTTCCCATTCGAGCCAGAAGACGCTAGAGCCTGAGCTCTAGAGTTGAGAATTTTCTAGTTTACATGGCTATGCTGCGTTGTCAGAAACCGCGCATATAGAGATTTAGGCTGAAAGCAAAATTTTTTTTGAGACCTCCACCTGCTCGCGACTAGTGATCAGCTAGTCCCACTCACCCGCTCCAACTATCCTTCCTAGGAGCCCCCAATCGTATATAATAGCGAAAAAACAAAACAAAACAAAACAAAACAAAACAAAACAAAACAAAACAAAACAAAACAAAACAAAACAAAACAAAACAAAACAAAACAAAACAAAACAAAACAAAACAAAACAAAACAAAACAAAACAAAACAAAACAAAACAAAACAAAACAAAACAAAACAAAACAAAACAAAACAAAACAAAACAAAACAAAACAAAACAAAACAAAACAAAACAAAACAAAACAAAACAAAACAAAACAAAACAAAACAAAACAAAACAAAACAAAACAAAACAAAACAAAACAAAACAAAACAAAACAAAACAAAACAAAACAAAACAAAACAAAACAAAACAAAACAAAACAAAACAAAACAAAACAAAACAAAACAAAACAAAACAAAACAAAACAAAACAAAACAAAACAAAACAAAACAAAACAAAACAAAACAAAACACAAGCATAAACGATCGAATTCCTCATCTGGGACAAATGTCCTCGAAATATCGAGAATGGTCAAGCCATTTAATTAGTTTAGTTTCTCCCTCTGGTGTGCCAAGTAGGTTTGGAAGGAGTTAATTTATAGGCCCAGGAGGCCGGCCGCCACGACGTCGGAGTATCCGACAAAAAAGGAAATGAGTAGGTGTCTTCCGAGACCCACAAAGACATTCCATTCTAGCCTCTTTGTGATTAAAACGACTATGATAAGTCGCGAAATTCCCATGCCCTGTCCTGGCAGCGATTAGTTGACCTAGACTCCTACGTGTGAATAGGAGCCCTTTCGGAGCACGAGGAGCGCTGTTTATTTCTAGTTTTGAGTAAGATTTCGGGATGTTCTCTCTCCACTATTCTTCTCTACTTTCTTTTTCTCTGGCTTCTTGCCAATTCTTCAGTGATGCTAAAGAGTACTCGGGTGGGTCCAGGTATGTCATACTGGCCCTTTTCTTTGCTTCAAGATTGGCAAGTTTGTTTCCTTCGACCCCGGAGTGTCCTGGCACCCACCTGATGCTAACCTGTCCCATAGAAGTGTGGGGAAGCCGCTCTCGTTTTCCATTTGTTGGCGAGCTCGGTCGCTTTTGAAAATATGTTTTGAGATGAAGAGTTACAAGGTCCAGAAAGGAGTTGTATAGCGACCTCCAGGTTATCCAAAAACACCCAGACATTACTTGCAAAGCGGGCTGAGGATAGGCTGACAGCCTTTTCTATCCCGCAAAGAGCAGCAAAAGCTTCTGCGTCAAAAATTTCTTTGCTGTTTCCGAGAGGGACGGCACCTGAGCAGACTTTTAATCCTAGCTGATAGATAACATAACCACTGCCGGCGTTACCATTGGGTTGCTTTGAACCATTAGTGTACACTAAAATGTCGCTTTTTGGGATGTTCTGCAAAAATGTTTGGAAGCTGTCAACTCTTCGCTCGTTGGATACCATAGGAGCACCGACTCGGAGGAGTGAATTTTCTCTAGATTCCTTGATCTCCCAGGGTGGGTGAGCTAGTGGATCAACCTGTTCAGAGGGAGGGACAGTTCTGCACCAGCGAGAAAATCTTGACGTAGCAGGAGATGAGCTTGATGCCTGGCTGCGCATGTATAAGGGGTGACGAGAGTCAAGTTTTCTCATACGTACTGCAGCCCTCCGCGCGATATTGTCAAGTTCGATTTGGGCCGGGGAGATGCCCGCCTCTCTCATTAAGGCAGTCGAAGGAGTGGTGCGGAACACTGGAAGAATGGCTCTCGCACACGCTCTGTGTACTTTATCTAGAGCTTCTAAATGGGAGCCAACTCTATTGCTTACTACTTTCCCTCTACTGACCTTGGTCTTGCCGGGCCACCAGGTCTCAGCTCCGAAATGTGCAACTGGTAATACACAAGCAGCAACCATTTGTTTGGAGTGTTTCGGTGAGACTCCCCGGATTGTGTTTCCTGAACACCGGAGAGCGTTGGCAACCTTGAGTGCTTTAGCAGCCTGAGTTTTGACATGATGTTTAAACGTAAGTTTTTTGTCAAAGTGAACTCCTAGCCATTTTAGATAGGGCTTTTGAGTGTCCTCCACAATGGTAAACTCATTTGTATGTACTTGGGGGCTGAGATCTTTGTCCCTATTCCTCCGAGAGAAGTGGAGAAGCTCGGATTTACCGGGGTCAATAGTTACGCCTTCATTGATTCCCCACTGTAGCGCCTCGTTGACTGCTGTCCTTATTTTTTCGGTATTTTCCTGCAGGGAGGGGGATATCGCTAGGACAGCAAAGTCGTCAGCATAGCCAAAAGCTTTCTGAAGGCCGTTCAGCCTGAAAAGAGGAGAAATGTATAGCAGAAAGAGTATCGGGGATACTGGGGAGCCCTGAGGGAGTCCACAGTAGATTGGCCTCGAATCACCGATTGCTCCATCTAGACGGATACATACTTCGCGCTCAGTTGCAAATGATCCAACCCAGTTGCAAAGTTGAAAAGGCCGGCCTTGCTCTCTTAAGCTACGAACAAGTCTACCAGGCAACACCGCATCGAAGGCTCTTTTGATGTCTAGTGTAGCAATTGATGCAGTCTCTCCTTTAGCTAAAGCGCTCTCAATATCATGAGTCAGGCAAGTTGTCAGATCAACACTGGATCGCAGTGGTAACGCCCCAAATTGCTGCCGAGTAAGGAGCTTGTGATTTATGGCTATCCACGACATCCGCTTAGCCACTAGCCTTTCGAGTCCTTTGCCTAGCACAGAAAGAAGCGCGATTGGTCTATAGGATCTGGGAGAAGACATATCTAGATTTTTTGGCTTCTCAATTATTGCTAGAATTGCCGTGCGAAAGCATTTTGGGTGGTGTCCAGTATCTAAGCATGCCTGAAACAAATCCTTTACTAAGTCTGCAATTTGTGGCCAGGCCAGTCTTAAAACAGCAGTAGGGATTTGGTCCTTGCTAGCTCTTAAGATGGATCTTGAGATTTCTTCTGAAGTGATCTTGGGGAAGGGAAGAGAAGTGCTTGCAACCGCTGTACTTGTAAGTGGGATATCTTCAACCTCTGATTGATTAGACAATAGGCATCTCGCTAGAAGATCGCCCTTGCTTTCGGGCGACTGAGCTAGTGGGCCATCCGGATCATTTGGATCTTTTAGGGGAGGGGAAATAAATTGCCCTCTTGATTTATGCCACTTTGCTATACTAAAGACGTCTTTTGCGTTTGCAGCTTCATCCATGATTTTCCGGTAGAAAGCAATTTTTGCCCTCTTAATAATTTTACGAAAGGCTTTTTTGTCTTCAAAGGTTGCATTGCCAGTTCGAGAAGCGTTGCGGTATATCTTCTTGGCTGTTCTACAGTCCTGATTCCACCATGGTTGTTCCCTGTTGTGTGGGAGAGATCTTTTTGCGGATCCCGAAAAGCAGCTATATAAGATTTGAATGATTTTCTCCGCTCTACAATCAAGGCTTGCACAAGATTTATCTGTAAGAGGGAGTATTGAATCTAAATGAGTGTGTAGCAGAGAAAAGAATGTTTCTTCATGAATGGTTGCAACCCTCAACTTTCGTGTAGGAGGTTTTCTTCGTGCTTGGCATGGAATTTTAATAAGCAGAGGGAAGTGGTCTGATCCCACATCGTAATCATGTTGAACTGAGGCTGAGATACCCTCTGAGAGTAGAAGACTAGAAGAGAAGCAAAGATCGAGAACATTCCCACGGTTATGGGTTGGAACGTCAATTTCGGATGCCAGGAAGTAGTTTCTCGACTCAATCTAGCGAACTAGATCTTCTGCTTGTGTTGAAGCCGAGCTATGATAGGAAGGGTTCCAGCTGGGGTGATGAAGGTTGAAATCTCCGGCTAGAATGGTCTTAGGAAGGAAATTTGTTTCAGCGAGTGAGTAAAGGAAAGAGGCACCGGCGCCTGGATCAATAGCTCCAGGAGGGGCATTGTACATATTTATAACTTTAACGTCCATATTCCCGGGGAACTTAATTGTTAGGAGTGGAAGGTCTCCTTTGCCTACTTCTAAATCAGTGACCGGGGCATCTTGGACAAACGATAGGCCATTGTCTTTGTTTGTGTAGGTGAGTAAACGAGGTCGAATGGACCAGTCATCTATAGGTGTGAAGCATTGATAGGATGGGTGTTTGCAAGTTAGTTTCCGAGCTATATCTTTAGAAATATATGGTTCTTGAATTAGTAAAATATCTATACAATTTTCGAATGCTGTTTCGAGAGCGATTTGGTGAGTGGCGGAGCAACGTCCAACATTAACTGAAAATATCTTTAATGACGAGGGCTTAATATTCATCCGTATTCTAGACATTATCTACTTGCATGTCTAGATCTAGAGATGCAAATCTTCCTCTAGACAATAAGGGAGACTCGGTAAAAAGTCTTCGAACGGACGGAGGAGTTTGTGGAACTTGTACTGGGCAGCTGTTTACTGGAACACCATCAGTGGCCTGTCCTCCCATCACTCCACAGTGTGCGGCTTTTAATCGAAGTCTAGCTGCCGCTGCTGCCTGTCTAATTTCAGCCATCTGAGCTTTAGCTGGTAAGGTGTTGTCTTTTCTGGGCCTGATTAGGCATTCTAATGAGTCAGCTGGATGAGGGCCATGGCAATTGGCACACTTAGGAGGGCATAGGTGATCCCTAGAGGGGTCGCATGAGGTATGTCCGCTCTCCACGTGTTGAGTGGAACCGCAGAGTCTACAGCGAGGAAGTCTAGCACACGATCTCTCATTGTGCCAACCATAGCACCTAGCACATTGTGGGGTGCGTAGTCCCTGTGGGGGAATTTTAACCGGGACCCGAACGCCAAATAGTGGTAGGACTTTGGATTGAGTTGGGCCTTTGGGATAGAGTACGACCCAGCTTTTGGTGGGAGAATAATCAGAGTCGTATTGGCCGCGAGACTCAAGAACGTTCAGCGGGGCAACGTTTGTGAGATGTAGGAGGGCGTCAGATACGACCTCAGAAGTAATCTCTGTTGTTGTCATTGAGGTCCCGTCGAAGCCTTGGTACGAGCGAAGCACACCAGAGAGCCTGTAGGCAATGTGTGATATCGACTTTTCTACCTTGCAATGGCCTTGGGTGGACAAGAAAGTTTCTATTTCTCCCATTCGAGCAAATAAAGTCTCTTGGGCAGTTGTTGATATTGGGCAGATTGCAAAACCCGTTTTGATCGACTGAACTTCTCGCACGAGTTTTTCTTTCAAATGATTGTTAATTTGCAGCATGACCGCATAGGGAGACATTTGGAGGGCGGGATGGCCTGAGGAGACTCGAACGAAAAGACGATTATCTTCCGGGATTTCTCTATTTTTTGCTCTGTTTTTGGTAAAATCGGGGTTATTTGGTCTCTTAGTCTTCTCGGTAAAAGGTCTAGGGGCCGGAGTAGAGACAATATTGGCATAGGATAAAGGGCGTTTAGCGACTCCAGGGTTTGTAGCTTGATGCATTCTTGGGAGAGCAATTTGGGGCCGTGGAAGGCTCCTTTGTGCTTCTGAAGGCACCGTATGGGACTGTGGAAGCTCACCAGTTGAAAAAGGAATCGGAGGTCGAGGTGAGGCTCTGACATAGCAGTCAAAGTGCCTGCGTGCTACTGAGTTCAGATCAGCAACGAAGTTATAGAAGGGCCTTTTGAGGTGCTGGGGAAGATTTTTATTCTCAATGATGGCGTTGTCTAGAACGCAAGCAATGTTCTGGAACAGGAGAGTGGCCTCCTGAGTCCTGGTGTTGGCAGCAGAGGTAGTTGACAGTAGCAATTCTATCAGCGACCCCTCTCCACTGTTTGCAGTAGAGGCAGGTAGGTGTGGAGGGGGAAGGGAGGGAGGGGGACGGGGAAGATTTGACATGACGCGTCGGTATGTAGCTATGTGAAGTCTTGATAGTGAGATCGGTGTTATGTGACATAAAGCCTGTGAGCCCGAAATGTTCTGTTACCGAGTTCTGTTTGCCTAGTTCCGTTTACCGAACGCCGTAACTGCAACGTGAAAGATCGACCAGCAATTATTTCAACTATTATTATTAATTTTTCTATTTTTTAAAAAAACCTCAATCCCATCCCATTTGTATTTGATTTCATTTGTCTGGTGTGGAACTCGTCGCCCATGCAGAAACTATCAAATGTATTATTTACATCAAGGGAAACCTTATTGGTGAAAATCCCTCGATTCTGTCTAATTTATCTTTCAAAAAATTTTACCCAGTTTCCCTAGGTTTTCTTAAGAAAGTGCATATTTCGCGTTGGTGCGGGATGAATTTATGAGAAATAATACTCACCGTCCTTCTTAGGTAACGAGGCGAGTCTTTTCGTTGATGATGATGAAGAGGTGGACGCTTGCATTGTAACGTCGATTAGAGGTTTAAGGGTGGTAGTAGTGGCTGGCGTGGGCTAGGCTCTGCGTAGGCGTCCAGGGCCCCTTCTTGCGCCCTCAGTCGTCTGGCTTGTAACCCATGTGGACCCCTGGTCCTCTGTGTCCTCTGCTGTGCGTGATGTAGCCGCTGGTGTCATAGTTTTTCTACGAATATCTGCCGTCCTCTCTAAGATTTCCAGTCGGGCCCTTTGGATACCAACTTTGTATGCCGTGAGGTTTTGGCACGACACATTTTGCCAAGATTTATGTGCCTTACCACAATTGCAGCAAGACACGGATTTCATCGGAAAGTCCCTGGTCTGGTGAGTGCTCACACTCCCTCCACATCTCTTTTCCCTATTACAGGAAGCCTGAATGTGTCCCCACTGGTTGCAGTTGAAGCACTGCTTGACTTCGGTGCGGGGTGACCAGAGTTGGGCCGTGTGTGGCATCAAATGGGAAACAATGGCGTTTCTCACAGATTCGCGTTGGAGAGCCTCGGGGATGACCGTTCTTTTTGGCCCATTATCGCTTCTTTCCACTGTGAAGCCACCTATCCCTATCGATCTTGAATCCTAGGATCTTTACTTTGGTTTCCTTCATCATGTAGTGTGCCACTCTGCTATTGTTGGCGTGTTTCCCTGCTTCAGTCATTGCCCCTAGAGGAACCCCGAAAATTTAGACAGGGTAGTCAAGCCTCAGGATCTGGAACTCTTTGGCCTGGGCCATACCAAGGGCTGCATCTCCCTGGGATATCGACTGCAAGTACACTTCAGTCTCACAGCTCCGTAACTGCCTGACGGCGTAAGCGCACCCGATGTGTTTTTTTGCCTGGTTGAGCAGCTATAATGGCTGCATTGTTTTTGCTCCTTCCACTTGTATTCTGATTGCTGCTTTTGCTGCGGGTAGTGCAACAACTGAAGCGTAGATGGACCGTCCTAGCCCGGGTACCGTTTGGAGAGCCGCCTTGCGGACGGGCTCCTCGAGACTCTTCGTCACAATCTTTTCCAATTCCAGCATCCCTT
The DNA here is from genome assembly GCA_028751805.1 of Podosphaera xanthii. Taxonomy (NCBI): domain Eukaryota; kingdom Fungi; phylum Ascomycota; class Leotiomycetes; order Helotiales; family Erysiphaceae; genus Podosphaera; species Podosphaera xanthii. The sequence continues at coordinate 6,768,053 of JAPWIX010000006.1, forward strand.
TCCCCATTGGCGAGGTTTCCATTCTAGTTTCCAAGCCCTTAACATGAGACTTCAGGGCTTCAGTAGCCAAATCTACCTTCCCCATCGACTTTCCCCCCGATTGACCTTCCGTCATCACCCCCCATCCCATTATGAAATAATAGAGGGAAAATAATAGATGTGTTCTGGTGCGAAATATATATATATATATATATTTTTTTAAATCATATTGTATTCAGCCTCATAGCTATGTGACAAAAGATTTAAATACATTTATGTTTTATTACAGTACAATCTCGCTGTAACAATGTGGGGCAAAACTTAACCAAGGCTCCCGATTGGAGGATCCAATTAAATTGGCCAATAAGAACTCTTGGTTAAGTTTTGCCCCACATTGTTATAGCGAGATTGTAGTGTAACCATTTCCCCCTGTATCCCTAACTCCGGGGAACCCACCCTCCTTTGGCACTAGTTTTGGCTCATAACTTAATGTCTGGTGCGAAATATTTGCCTGAGAGCTGAATTACTAGTCGAAATAATTGTTGGATAGTCTTCATCAAGTTGTGTGCCAAGACTAGTGCCAAAGGGGCATGGTCTCACCGGATTTGAGGATGTATGGAATATTTGTTAAAATATAAAATATATTTAGATCTTTTGTCAAAGCTACAGTACAGTCCAACCTCATCTATAGCGATGTGGGTCGCGGGCTTAAGTATTGTTGAGATTTATTGGATGGTAATGGTTTAGTTTTGCAACACTTACCCTTACAGGTCATTTTGCGTGCAGGGGTAAGTATTGCAAATTTGAACGGTAAAATTTCTATGAATGTCTTCAGTAATTATACCGGGACCTACTATGGGATTGGACATGTTCTACTGTATATAAATACAGTGTTGCCACCCTAAAGATTGTTAGCTTGCATTAACGACAGGCATTAAAGTGGGTTTTCTTGAAAATCTTCAGCTTATTAGGAAACGATCATACCTCTTTGCCGAGACATCCTGGAAGCTTTTTACCGCATTAGGGACAATATACCTTGTAAAAGCTCTATGGATAGGAAATTTTTCTTGGCGCCCAAATATTGTTAAACCTCAAGTTACTTAAAAATTTTCTCATTTTTTCTCATCTACAACTAAATAGAGCTACCGTAAGTTAATAATTAGGACAGAGTTGATAGTTAAAGATACATGGATATAAAGTAGGAACTCCTTCTGCTTCCATAACAGCCTGACTCCTTGCAGGCATACCGACGACAAATCAACTGAGTTCGTCAGATGAGATTGAGTCCCAGGCTTCTCTTGTCACTCTTTTATGCGTCTGCTGGGATGTTTACCTTCCATTATCGAACTCCGAATATCGAGCATGAGTGTAATCCTTCATCGATTTCCGTTCAGACTCCATTGGATTTAAGTCGGGAGAGAAGGGAAGCCACACGATGGGTTCCACCCGGCTTGGAATAAAGCTTGTATGGAATTCCGTGCAGGATGGCAGGGAGCACCGTCTTGCATCAGTAAAAATGATGGCTTAGCTTCTCGTGCCGTTATTATTCTTGGTAAAATCTATTAGCAGTAGGTCTCCGAGTTCTATTTCCCCCAACTTTGTTCTTAAACTAGACCACTATTTTTTCGTTCCCATGGAAAGATCCCCAATACATCAGTACTTTCTACGAATAAGCCTAGGAGATAAAAATATCTTGTCAAACTCCTCACCAGTCTAGACTTCATTCGTGGAAACCCCAAATTATCAATAAGCAAACTGACCTTTCTGGTGACCCACAAACGCGTCTGCTAACCGTCAGTAATCCAAGATTCGTCGGTCCATAAGACTTGATTCCACTGCTTGATGGTCCAGATTGAATGAGACCGAGCGAGAAGTAAATGTAGCTTGTTATTTTCTTTGATGAGCGGAGGCTTACTCTGGGAGACACATCGCTTATATCCCATTCTTTCAAGAGCATTCCGATTAGCTTTATCGCCGATATTCCAGTGAGAAAACTGCAACGTGGCAAGTTTTAAGTAGGCCATAAACTGAACAACACGTGAACTGCAAACAAAAGTTTCATGCTCATCAGCTTGAACCTCACTCAGGACTGGAGGTCGACCGGGACTCCTGGCTTCTGAAAGATCACCACGTTCGCATGCGTATAGAAATTTTCTTTGTCTTAGCCCTACTTCATGAGCGATGTCAAGATACAAAAGCCCATGCCTTCGAAGTGTCTGGATTGCAACCCGTTTATCCCCATTTAGATTCTGGCGACAAGGTCTCTTCGAAGCCCGATGGGTTAGAGAATTCATTTCGATTATTAAGTGACAGACTCTGATTTTGGAGTTAGAAGTGGGAAATATAGTGGTCAGATGTTCGTGGCTGCAAAGATTGGAAGGTAAAATTTAAATTGATGTCGAGAATGTGGTTGTAAGCTGAGGAGATAGCTCGAAAGCGCACCAACTGTGTAATTTACACTGAATCTGCTACAGTTCAATCTCGCTGTAACAATGTGGGGCAAAACTTAAACAAGGCTCCCGATTGGCCAATTCAATTGAATCCTCCAATCGGGAGCCTTGGTTAAGTTTTGCCCCACATTGTTATAGCGAGATTGTACTGTAGCCCTTTTTGGAATGATGAGCGCAAAAATTCAAGGATAAGGCCTGTAGTTCCATGATTTAAGGTTTAACAATCTTTAGGGTTGAGACACTGTTTTTTATTGTTGAAGCAACAATAGCAGCAGGAAAACTAAGCCGGGAACGCAGAGGGGTAGGTTGAATAACGAGAATGTTACACGTAAGGTGCCAAAATGGTAAACATAGGGTGCTAAATCGCTAAGCGTAAGGCGCATTCCAGATAATGATCAGATCTATAGTGATCAGCACCGGTTGCTATCTGAAAGGTCTAGCAACCGATCCACGGTGCCGTTTATCTCCGTATCCATATATATACATAAACACATTTGATCAATCGTGAAGCTTCATCACAACGATTCAACATCATCGACAATTGATTAAATAGAGGATCAAAAGATCTGCATCTATAGTCGTCGGTTAAAATTTCTGTTCTCCAGTGTGAAACGCTAACTAAAAAAATGAAGTTCTCCAATCTCGATAACTTCGTCGTTCTCTGTTGCTTCTACGCCGCATCAAGGCGGTCGATTATGTCGACTGAGGCTTGCGCGTCGATGGTTAACAGGTCGTACTTTTATACCGGAAGTTAGCCCAATCTTTGGAAGCTGAATAATGGTCCACGCACTGTTAGACCGGTGTTAATGAATCTTATCACCTGCTACTTTAACATATCTTGCCCACTGCTGCCATTCTTCTCTTCAAAGAACTAGGTCATTTTTCACAACGTCAACATCTGGTGCTGCAGGCGTTTTTCTGTGTTGCCTGGATTCGAAATTCTTCATATTATCACATAATTCCTTTTCATCGTGACAGTAGTTACTGCATGGTTTTCCCCTCTTCCGACAGCTTCCATCTCGATTTTTTCAAGGAGATTGTTAAATTTTGTAGGAATAAATATTGGGTTTTTATACTCAACAGACCAATATTTTAACGGTGGTGTTTGTCAACCGTGGATGTAAGTCTGATGTTGAGCGAATCCATGGCGTATGAGCATTATGGTGATTTGTTTATCTACCTATATGGATGCGAAGACAAAAGGCACCGTGGATTGGTTGCTAGCCCTCTCAGGTAGCAACCGTTGCTGATCATCGTAGATCTGATCATTATCTGGAATGCGCCTTATGTTTACCATTTTGGCACCTTACGTGTAACATTCCCGGTTGAATAATGGGGGAAAGGGATCCAGACGCAGCGCTGCTGCTTTTATCGCACTTCCTGAAGGTAAGTCTTTGACCAAAAAGAATTACAGAAAAAAACACGTGTAGATTTAAGGGGTTTTCACCTGAAGGTCTCCCTGTGTAAATAAAAAAACTACAGACACCAGCATGGACCTGTTAAATGCCTTATGGGGTTAAATAAAATCAAACGAATATATTAATGTTTGATTTGAATTCATTTAACCCGATTAGGCACCCATTGGGTCAATGCAGGTGACTACCAACTTTTATATGTACATAGGAGGAAACCTTTCGATGAAAACCTCCTAACCTGCCTGATAAAGTTCTGTTACATGAAAAGTTTACCTTTGGGAAGTGCGATCGCACTGTTGTGTCCAGTGTAGATACCTTCTCGTCAAACAGCTCTCGCTTCCTTTTCTCTTCTCTCCAATATCAGCCTCTCCACTTCCCCGACAAGTCGAAATTGTTCAAACCATCCTTGGTCTAGGATCCACTGCGTGATTCTTGTCAAATCTTTTGAGTCGTTCATCATTGCTTCGAATGATCGAATTTTGGCTTTCCTCCATACCTCAGCCATACCCTTGACTCTTAAAGGGCAGGTCATAACCGCATATTTGACGTTTTCAGAAGGATATCCACACGGGCATCTTGGATTGTCAACTCCAGGAACTTTTCTTCGATACAGATAGGATTTGAGCCCAATGTGCTCGCGTCTCATCTGTATGGCTATGCTGCTCTGGGCCCTCGTCAGGTGTTTATGGATTGATATTGGAGTTCCAGAGTGGGTCATTCTTTTCTTTCCTGTTTTTGTATCGATGATAAATTTCGCTGCATTCCTTTGTTTAGGGTGAATACATTAATTTTATATATATTATTTTGTGTACTAATTATATCATCCGTACTGGTGTATCGGTAACATTTCCGCCTCTCACTACATTAGTTGTACGCGGGAGCGCTGGGTTCGACTCCCAGGTACGGAAGATGCGCGTTCTTAATAGGGATAATCATGAAAATTTTTTTGAACAGAGGACATCAGATAAATTGATCGCTTAAATAATATATCTAATTTTGGCAGATACAGTTGAAAATTTCGTCTACATCATCGTACAACTAGGCACTCTAAGCAATGGCAGGCACGGTTGTAAAAGTTGCCAAGCGCGGAGTAAACACCATCACGTTATATACCACCAACAACGTTGTATGTTTAATACAAATGGGGCTGGAATCCTGTGCTATCTCGGCCCCGTAGATTTTTTGGATTACTGATCACGTTGTGCCAGCGCGCAGCGTACAATCCCAAGGATCATGTACCGGCTAGCTCAACCTATCTGTAAGGGGATCGCTTAGAAGGTCGTTATTCACGAACGAATTGGATATCAAAAGAAGAAAATAAATTTTCTTTAAGTCTACAAACTGGTGACTCTTCTTACTAAATACTATAGTGGTTTCCCTGATATGCCGCCGCTCCCAATCCCATCGCAATCCCCGTAACGCCCCCAACTCCTATCCCCGAAGCCCAGAGTTCCTCCGCTCGACCTAGTCGCGGATCCCCCAACATACTCGGTTCCTGAGGACGGTCTCGGAGTCCTTCCACCGCCGTCCGACCTTCGAGGGCGGCTATCCTCTTTTCCGTCGGTCCGTGGATACCTTTCGCACCTGGACGCCGATACGCTCCCATGCTCAAGTTAAGGCTTGGATGGTCCTTGTAACCAACCCCTAGATGGGCACAGCCCGTAACACTATCTATGGCTACCCGACGCGTCAGTCTCCAGAAAGATCCCAACCAAGTAGATGTTCCCTCCCCACCCACACCTCAGGAGATTCACCCGAGCCAATTCCATCTTGCGACCATCTGTCCCAGGTCACTGTTACCGCGATTTCTCAATTACCAACTGTCCTCCCCAACAGATAATCCAGATGTGACTCTTCGACCGGAAAACCGTGAAACTTAAATCCGATCGACTGTTGTGGTGCCGTTCCACGGAAGTACTTGACCAGCTGAAAGAGCGCCAGCAGTCTAGGGTGCAGGGAGATTTAGAAACTACTGATTCGTGCCGGTATTTAGAGTGTTGGCTGCACTTTTTCAAACTTTGTTCTGGCACACGCACAACGTAGCGCAATCAAGATTCCTCATGATTCTCTCTCCATATCCACTTTCTACTTCCCCCGCATGTCTATACCCGTCCATCTTTTCCTTGTGAATATCCCTCCGGATTTCTTCCCAAAGGTGAACCATATGTCATGTCTGCCTTCCCAAAGTTGTGCTCCACGACTCGAATCCTCCGTCGGGTATCCATAACATCGGGAGCGAATTCGTGAGTTTTTATCCAGGTAGAAGATAACACTGTTTCTTAGGGTGACTTCCGGAAGATAGGGCTCCCGTTGAAAAGACATCTAGGCGTGGGAGACTTAGTGTTGTTTGGGTCCGGATCTTGTCGAAGAGAATTGTTGACAGGTTGAGGAGCCATCGATCGAGAGTGCCTTGCGGGCTTCCAGCTTCGAATGAATTGCGACTCTTCTTGGCTATTATAGATATGCGATCATACTAGGCGTTTACAGCCGGCACCGCGTGAAGGTGAAGTGTTCGACTTTGCCAATCAGTGTCTATCTATTCTTAGGTACATAGCGTGTCAATTATACTAAGAATATCTTTAGTAAAGGTATGTACGTGGACGAGATACGTTAGGGGTAAATTGGTCTTTTGATGGGTGCAGATAATTATTCATCGAGACAGCTGCTACTTATTTATATCATGTGTACCGAAGTACCTCACTAGCTTAACTGTCATGTGACTATTCCTGACATCCCCCTTACTGAGGACACTGACCAAATATTACAGATTAAAAAGATTACCCCAACTCCTATTGAATCAATCTATGTGTTACATCTTATCTAGATCTATTCGATCATGACTTCGTTTATTCCATGGCTTGGTATGATTAATTAGTCCCATTGAGTCTCTGTGTCGAATGTGGTCTGGTTCGGGACGTTGTTTCGAGAGTATGTCCGCTATTATATCTTTACCAGGAAGGTGTTGCACACGCAAACGGCTTTGTGCAACCATGTCATTGCGTACAAAAAGGTAACGCAGTTCGATATGTTTCGCTTTACTATGGAACTTCGAGTCCTTCATAAACTGAACTGCTGGGTCAATGTCACAATATAAGATAGGAATGTAACATTGATGTCCAACATCCTTCCAAATCTTCTCCAGATATGCGGCTTCTTTCGCTCCCTCGTTTCCAGGCATAATTTCTGCTTCTAAAGTGCTTTGAGCCGTCGACTTTTGTCGTTGAGCCTGCCATGAGATGGGTCCACCGTTATACATCACAATAAAACCCATGAAAGATTTGCGATCGTCTTCAGTGCCCCAAGTTGCGTCAGTGTAGATGCTGTATTGTATATCGGAGGCTTTTCCTTTGTAAGTGATTCCAAGCTTTCGGGTGCCATTCAGATGCCGCAGAAGATTTTTACTTAGGCGTAAGAATCGCTGTTTTGGGTTAGACATGAATCGAGCCAACTGGCCTACCGCGTAACTGATATCGGGCCTTGTATTGTTGGCTAGATAGATAGTAGAGCCTATTATCTGCCTATATAGCTTTACTTCATCTACTGTACAGTCGTGATCAGTATCTTCGCTCTTCAGTACAGTCCCTGCTGGAATAGATAGACTGCTTGGATTGAGCTTGTTCATTTGAAGCTTTTCAAGCAGCTTGGTAACATACATCTCTTGATGTATGAATATTGATCGTTCAGGTCTGTTTCTCTCGATTTGAAAACCTACGAATAGCGTAGCTGGGCTGAGATCTTTACACTTCTATCTTCTGAGTATTTTTGCTTTGATATCGATGACTTCTCCTCTTGGGCTGATTAACATCATGTCGTCAACAAATAGTAATATATACGCCCTCTCTTGTTGTAGACAGAATAAGTTGGTGTCTGAAGCTGAAGAAACAAATCCAAGGTCCTCAAAGAAACTATTTACCGCGAGTAACCATTCTCTTGGAGCCTGTTTCAGTCCGTATAAAGATTTGTTAAGTTTGAGATGATAGTTGTGTTCATGACCTGCAATTTTGGGGTCTAAGAGAGCGAAGAATTTGGGAATTCTCATGTATATATCCTGCTTGATAGTCGGATTGAGGAAAGCAGTGTCAACATCAAAATGATCTATTTCTAGATCTTCGGCAGCAGCTTTGGCTAATAGCGTCCGTAATGTGGAGTGACGAACGACTGACGCAAACGTTTCGAGATAATCAATGCCGTAGACTTGTTCATAGCCTCTTGCAACGAGGCGAGATTTGCGCTGAGCAATTGATCCATCTTGGTTCCATTTGTATTTGCAAACCCATTTTGAGGTGATTAGCTTTTTATTTGTTTGGGGGTTATTCTTACAGATAGTGAAAGTATTCGTATCTTTCAGGGCTTGAAGTTCGTTCTTCAGTGATTGTTCCCAGAGATCAGAATCTTCTCCTTTCATAGCATTAGTTAAATCGATATTTTCAAAAAGTGGAGAGACAGTGTCCATGATAAGCGCTGAGGAATTCTCAGGTTCAAAGGAAACAGCTGATAACGAGTGAGCTAGAAGAAGTATTTGATGCCCATAAACTGGTTTCGAATCTTCGGCAAAGTATACCTTTGATTTCACGGTACGACCATATCTGGTAACGACCGGCTTTGAGTATCCACCCCCCAACAATGTTGAAACATCTTGTTGGTGCGCATGAGGTGTCTCAATATTTTGAGGCACAACCAAACATGATCTCCCACTTTATAAATTTCTTGTGGTTTTCATTTTTTGTTTGCATAAAATTCCATACGCTGTTGCGCTGAAGCCATTGCGGCTTGGGCATATTCTTGTGCGTCTACAAGCCGAGCAACAAACTCCTGTGCTCTTTTTGCCGGATCAGATAGCTTTTTAGTAGTAGGAGGAGCCTGGTTGATAGGCTCACGTGATAGCTATGTGCTGAGAAAAATAGACTTAAGCCACTTGATGTATTTCTGTTATTTCAAGCCAACATGGCTGAAGGTAATAGAGATGACCATTCGTACTGTGAATAAGAGATAAACGCTCTTAGATATGAAAGAATTTTTTGGTTCATCCTTTCAGTGCTGCCATCTGTTTGAGAATGAAAAGCCGTCGAAGGCCGCTGTTCAATACTGACCAACTTGCAAAGATGAGTTCAAAAGTCCCCAACCCAATCTGAGCCTCGATCTGATGTTAAAAAAGTGGGGAAGCCATGAAAACAATAGTGGCAATTAACAAATCTATTAGCACATTTTTCAGCCGACATAGAGTTCATTGCTTCAAGCGTGCAAGATTTCAACAACCTATTGGTCATTACCATTAAAAAACGTGGATTTTCTTTCGATTTTGCTGGCAAATCTGTCATAAAATCGATCAGGCACAGGTAGAGGTAAGAGTAGCCCCTTTTTCCTATCCCTCCAAACATGAGGTCTTCCACAAATATCACAGTTTTTACAAAACGTGCGCACCATCGACGAAGCTCCTAGCCAGAAAAAATTTCTTGATAATATTGCATAAGTATTATCACGTCCTGGATGCCCAGTGATATATGAGTCATGTGTTTTCCGAATAAGTGCCGTTCGAAGTGGTTCCTATCAGGAAGATGAAAGACTGTCCTGTGCAGTTGTAAAAATAGACATAGGTTTAGATGATCTCAGAAAAACAGTATATTCCTTCCCGTATCGTTCTTTATCATACATATATCCTTTTCTAAGATGCTTTCCACCCTTCCAACAAGCAGCCTGTTTAGACTGAGACCATGGTACAACATCCAAACCATATGTGCAACCCATATGCTAAAGTAAGCGCCTGATTGTTTTTAGAAAGGTCTTAGAATTGACATTCGAAACAGATAATGAGACAATGATGACGACAAACACTAATTTGCCCAACAATATACAATATTTATCGTAGAACTTCTGACACACCCCCCCCCCCCCAGGATTTAATGTCCGCTAATTAAGTCCTGTTCAGTATTAACCGGGATCAAATTTAACAGGCCAACAAATCCAATATGTTTTTGACGACTTAAAAACTTCGTCATGCCGTCGGCAGTCATCTCATCAGTCGAGATCCATGATACTTTGACCTCTTTTACCTGAACATGCTCCCTGAGCCAGTGTTGATAAATGTCTACATGCTTGAGCCTGGTTTTGATGATGGGATCTTCTTTTGTTAACAAACGTATGGTTTGCATATTGTCATTAAAAATCTCAACATCATGATCGAGGTTAAAATTGACTCCGGCGAATAGCCTATGCATCCAGATTAACTCTTTCGTCGCATTTGATAATGAAAGTAACTCAGCTTCGGTCGAGGACGTTGCTACTGTCGCTTGTTTGCTTGAATTCCAATGTACAGGTCCATTATAAAGTTTGAATACGAAGCCTTGGACGCTCCGTCTGTTATCTGTGTTGGCAAATGCTGCATCTGCTGAACAATGAATTGTTGGTGAGTTTCCTGAATATTCAATACATAGCTCTTTACTTTGAAATTGGTAAGAAAGACAATGATCTACAGCCTCTTGGTGAAGCGGGCTCGGATTCGTCAAAAACCCAGCTAGATGACTAACCGCTCGAGAAATATTAGGCCGAGTAACTCCCGATGCAAATATTAACAATCCAACCTTTTGTTAGTAAATCTTAATTTCTCCTGCCGATGCTTGCTGTTCGTTCTTCGGCATTAAGTCTGTTATCATTGGCGTATTAATGCGACGATTTGTCTATGTGTACCTGTAATCCTGGCAAATTTTTTCTATATATGCCTGCTGACTCAACCAAAGCTTTTTTGTGACTCTATCCCTTGATATTTTTACTCCCAAGAACCATTCAAGTTCACCCAGGACTCTGGATTCAAACTTTTGCGTCAGCTTCTTCAACATTTCCAATGTATCATCGCGACGACTTTTCGGGAAAATGAATACCTGATCTTCAACAAAAAAGAAGATGATAATGCCATTAAAATCTGTGAAAACACATGGCTGACCTGGAATTTGATGAAATCCGATATCCTTTAGTGTTCCGGACAACAACTTAAGCCAAAGCTTTGGGGATTTTCGAAGCCCTTAGAGTCCTCGAAGTAAACGAAGGACATTTCCGTTGCAGCTAAAACCTGGCGGGTTGTACAAATAAACTTCCTCGTCCAAAGGTGAATTACAGAAAGCATTTACTGCATCTGCTTGTATAGTGTCAAGATCAAATAGCGCAACGAGAGCAATTAACACTCAAAAAACTTGGAAAGCAAGAGTTGATACATAATTATCCTCTTCGGTTTTGGGCTGAAGGTCCCCGCGAACACAAATTTTGGCTTTAAACTTTAGTAAGTATCCCGACTCGTCAAATTTACAGGTAAAAACCCATCTGAGGGGGATAGGGTTCATGGAGTTAGATTGCTTGACTTTCTTGATCGTGTTCTTTGCTATAAGAGTGTTATATTCTACCACCATAGCATCGCGAAATTCTTGAGAGTGTGGATGATTTCTCAACTCATGCCAATTGCTAGGGGGTGGTGGTAACTCAGATTGGTGAAATCTTTTCAAATCCTTGGCCTTCCCAATCATAAAGACATTAATTGTTGCGACCAGCGCACTTGGGTCCAAATTCCTAGCCTTCTCTGTTTTTCTTCAAATTCTTTTTCCAGAGATAATATGGCTTTCATCAATATTGCTGGGGCTCACCCAAGACATTGGTAATTTTTTAGCAGTATTTTCATGGACAAGTCTATCTTCTTGAGACTTATGTTTGTTATCTTTTATTGAGCCTCTTGAATTTTTTCGACTCTCTAGCTCATCTTTTGCTCGGTAATCCTTAAAAATTTCATTGTTGTTTGTCTAGCTATCTGGCTCATTATTTCGTATAAGTGCTGGGTCATCTTCATCAACGATGATATCCGAAACTGATGAAATCATTTGTAAATCTATTAATGGTATTAATTTTTTATCTAGGATTTGTTGTCGTTTGTTGTCAAAGAATAACGTCTCATCAAATACGACGTCACGGCTTCCAATAACTACTTCTTCGTCAAGTAGTAAAATTATGTATATGTTTCGTGAAATTTACCCTACTAAGAATCCTGTCTTTGCTCGTGGTTTAATTTTTTCACCCTTGGGAATCGATTTGTCTAGGGCGTACGCGGTACATCCAAATGCCTTCAGGTGGCTATACTCGTCTCTATCAGGGATTCCTAGTACCTGGCGAAGTTTGGATAGTGGAGAATGCCAATCCAGAGTTGAGGTGGGTGTTTGATTCACAAGTGTCAGGAAAGCCTCTACTATATAATATATATATATGAAGATTGCCAGGCTATAGTGTTCTATGATTCTGGTCTGGCCTTTTAGCCGAGTAGTGATGCATCTATCTCGTGTATCCTGTAGAATGGCAACCTTTAGCCTGACATCCACCTCTTGACCTCCCTCTCTCCATACGCCGTCCACATACCGCTTGTGACGATAAGATATGCCGCAGTCATAACATTCGGGCCAGTATTCATGTGGCAGATTTGCTCCATTTCCAAGACACCACGCCTTTGTTTGTATCACCCCCCCAGAACGTTCTGATTGTCCGTTCTGTTCACTTGTTGACACTGCTGACCATTCAACTTGGATCCCTAATTATGCAACCCAATTGTCGAATCTATTTCCAAGTCCACTTTCTTGGTCGCATCAAAAAATTTTAACGTCTTTATTGAATTGTTGCTTAACATAGGCAACAAAATTCTGAAAATGTCGCTGTAAATTTAAACTAGTCTTATTTGTAAGAAGGTAGACGTAATTCATTCTTGTGAGATCATCAGTAAAATGGAGCATGTATTTTGTTCCGTTAAAACCTATTGGAGAATATTGGACTAAATCAAAATGGATCCTTTCGAAAGGAAGTTCTGCTCGATCAGTTGGTCTGCGTGAAATAACGCGAGTTGCTTTATTCAGAGCGCAGGTTTCACAATCATTTGTTTTTGGACCTTTTCCATTAATGTCGACAGAACTGCACTTGATGTGTTGTAGAGCATCTTTTCCTGGATGTCCGAGATGTTGGTGCCAGACAATTTCAAATCCTTCTGACTTTTGTGGTACTCTCAAATTGAACATGACCGTCGAGTTATTCTCTCTTTGCACGGAAATAGGAACTTCTGTGAACACGTCATGGTGTTGTGCTGACTCGGTTATGACTCAAGGATATCTGGAGTTTGAAGCTTATGGATAACGTGCCAAGTGACAGAGTTGCTGAAACTAATGAGTCATGTATAACATCTTCTTTTACACAATAATAGAACTCGCATTGTAGTTTCATAGTAGGCATCGGATACTTGATATTGGAGGAAAGATGTATATAGATATTGCCATAGTCAGAGGAGCAAGAGTAATAGTCTCCATCGTGACCATCAAGGCGATATTATATCCACTATACGCATTCAGTATAATCATTTATATCGTACTTACCATTCATTCACACCATTGACTATTCCATCGAAGGACAGCTCCATCACTAGACAAGTCGCCAACCACTCCACATCCCCATTTAAAACTCATAACACATGGTCATGATGATCTATAAGTTGATAGATATTTTGACCATTGTAAGTCATAACATTAGTGTCCGAGTCCCATTTAACACCTTTTCTCTTCAAGGCTTTCCAGGACACAACAGATGTCAGAAATTCGGGTGCAAAAGCAACGTTTGTTAACGTCATTTCAGAAGTTTTTCCTTTGCCTAAATGAGCTGGAAACACCATATTTCCATAACCTATTATCGGGCAAGTTCCTGCTCCAGATTGAACAAAAGCAGGACGTTGCGGAGGGGTTAACTGTGAGGAAACGTAAGATGAATCAGATTAGAAAATTAATCGTTCAATTAAATCAAGAGTATAATAAATCTGAGGATCGAAGACACCTGCCCTATTCCTTATGTACATATTTCCCTTCGAACCAGATCCCCTTTGCAGTCTAACGCCTTACCGTCCTAGATGCCATTTAATGATGGTCTGTATGTTGAGGAAGGAGTTACTCTTTCAGTGGCTCTTTCCTTGCCACACTAGCGTAAACGAGGATTAGCGCAAAGCCTACAAGTCCCACCCACCTTATGATACCTCAGGCATCAGCCTTGTACCACACTGGCTCCAGACCTGTAACATTAACTCAGAGACTGCAAGTGCTAAGTTGTTACAAACATGTCCATCTGCTCCATTGTCCAACAGAATTTTGTTTTGCAGTGGGTGTACCAATTTGGTGGCTAGACTCGTCGAACCAATGGAAGTAATGAAAATTCCACAATTATTTTGGCCATCCTGTGGAGAATGACTGTTAGTACTCTGGTTCTCATCCTTTGCTGGCCATTTTAAGTTGACAAATTCTTTCAGCCAATTTGATGTCCAATCCGCCTTCCTAATGAAAGTTCTGAATTTATGACAATGACAAGCATCTATAAACTTCTTTACCACTTTGTTATCCTGCTGAAATCCACCCGGAGCCTTTCCTTTGGCTAGATAATAGCATTCTTTTCCGGCATGCCTTATTCCACAAAGAAAAGGTCTTCTCTGCTCATTTTCTGTTGAAGTATAATCAAGAGATGGCCACGGCTGCTGCAAACCCTATAAAGTTGCTGGGAATGTCGATCTTGATTCTGTTTTGAATTCGGTTAGAGCCCAAAATTGTCGGAATTCTAGGAGAACATCCAAGAATTTTAAACCCGACTTATTACTGTCCTTTATGAACTCCATTCGCTTGCTTGTTACCCACATAGGCAAGAGTGAATTTGCTGATGAAAGAAAATCCTGGATTAACTTGTAGTCGCTGAAGTCGGCAATCTTTAACCTCTTGATCATAATGTCCAGTCGTTCCCATTCCATCAACCACATTTCTATCTTTTTGTCTGAGGGTGTGATTCTAGCTTTGCCATAGTCCTCAACAATTTTCAATCTTTGTAGGTCTTCAGCTGGTTCGAGTCAATTCTTGATTTGTTTCAAAACTTCTTGACAAGTCATGTTTCCAAATATTAGTTGTCGACAATGTTCCTGTGATGATTCGATTATCTTTGCTCTCAGCTCGCCGATCAACTTGCATTCATGTTTAAATGATTGAATTTCGACACTATATTGAGCGTTGTCTTCCTTAAAGATTGATTTCTCATCATTGTCTAAGTCTGCTAATTTTGTGGCCGTTGACTTGTAATCCGAAAAACTTGGCTTCTTAGGCTCCTCATGTATAACAGTACCTGATGGATCAACAAACTTCCAAATACCACTATCTGTGGCATGACCTTGGATAGTGTCAAACCATTCCATATAGTTTTCTTTTGTTAAAGAACATGCTCTGAAGAATGCCATGATCGTAATTCTTTGCCGTTACTTGAGTTATAGAATTATTTTATTTCTATGAAGTTCGAGATGGGTAGAAAGAAGATAAAAAGATTCTTGTTCTCGGGCTTATTCACAAAAAAAATAAACTAGTTTCGTGGAATCAATCCTGGCTCATAACTATCAGGAAGATGAAAGACTGTCCTGTGCAGTTATAAAAATAGACATCGGTTTAGATGATCTCAGAAAAACAGTGTATTCCTTTCCGTATCGTTCTCTATCATACATATATCCTTCTCTAAGATGATTTCTACCCTTCCAACAGCAGCCTGTTTAGACCGAGACCATGGTGCAACATCCAAACCATATGTGTAACCCATATGCTAAAGTAAGCGCCTGATTGTTTTTAGAGAGGTCTTAGAATTGACATTCGAAACAGATAATGAGACAACGATGACGACAAACACTAATTTGCCCAACAATATACAATATTTATTGTGGAACTTCTGACAGTTCCCAATTAGGTACCCAGACTTTCTGGCGAAAGCGTAGAGCTCCTCTCTCATCAAAATCACATTCAGAGATTGATATTTTGAGTTTCAAACTTGTTGGAAAATTTCAGTCCCCATTCTTTAAAGATTTATACATGGCTTTAAATTCATTATCCTCGAGACAGCCTTTGTCCCATAAAGCTTGAAGCTTCGACTCGTGAAATATCTGGGAGCCGTG
This sequence comes from Podosphaera xanthii, assembly GCA_028751805.1. Lineage (NCBI taxonomy): Eukaryota > Fungi > Ascomycota > Leotiomycetes > Helotiales > Erysiphaceae > Podosphaera > Podosphaera xanthii. The sequence continues at coordinate 6,783,865 of JAPWIX010000006.1, forward strand.
CAATATATCTTTGGGTAGACTTATTTGCTCGGCTAATGCAGAGCCGAGCAGAGTATTTAGAAAGTATATTTGTTGAGGATCATCACTCATCCATTTATCCTTAATCGATTGCATCTGTCAACTTTTCAAATGGTTGTCGTCGTCGTGTTTTGGCATGTCCTGTTCCCGTCGCGAAAGAGTACCAGGTCTTGCTGAATTCTTTCCTGATCTAAATTGAAGGTGAAAATTGAACTGTGAAAGAATATATGTCAGAGTTTCAGCACCATTTGTTCTGCGACATTTGAGTTTGGTTGTATCGGATGTCTTGGCCAGCCTCGCATTACTGTTTTATTCGGCGTTTCGGCTAATTAGAGCCCGTGTCGACATACCCCTGCTACTTTCATTTGTCACCTTTGTGGCCTAGGTGTTACAGTTTATGACTCTGTAGTTACTTCACTTGAATTAAGCTACGTACTAGGTTGTCAGAGGCCTTTTCTTATTTGTATTTAGTCAAGTTAGATAGGCACACAGAGCGACTCACGCTTTGTTTTCAGTCAACTTCTCTACCCCAAACTTCTCAGAGTTCACCACTCTACCACTCGTACCACTAGACCATTCGTACCACTCGACCATTCGTACCACTCGACCATTCGTGCCACTCTACCATTCGGACTTCTCTATCATTCATCCTCCTACAATCCCTATTCATCCCTGTAACCTCTTTTCCTTACCACGAATCTCGAATTAGCCCAGGTGCTGGCTTCACGTGTGACAATATAGCTCCATCGAACCTGGCGTTCAGAGAATTTTTTACTTGACATAAAATATTGAAGGTTTTTATGATCAGATAGAATAATGAATTGGTGTTTTATGTAGTGCTTCACGGATCAGGAGCGTAGAGCGTCATGAAATGGCTTTCGATTGTATTTCTAAGATGGAGAACTAAACTTAACTGCAGATAATGCTGCTATTATATACAAACAAATGGGGCTATGAAGCTAGGTTTAGAAGCCAAGAGAACATGACAGAGACAGAGAGGAGATGGTAGAAACAAAGAGAAAGTAACAGAATAACCTGGGCCTGTAAGCAGCGCAGTTATTGTTGTAGAAGTAACCAGAAACTAAGGGAATCAATTAGAGGATGGCAGTGACAGGTTGCCTGGCGATGGTTGGGCCTGAGGCATCAATATCCCGTGGATCATTACATTTTAGTCCAATTAGTTCGCCTCTCTATTGTTCTAAAGCAGTTACTACAGCAAGTAGCTCTTTATCATGAATCTCATAGTTACACTCAGCAGGAGTTAGTTTCCTGGAGAAATATGCCACCAGTCGGAGGATATTCTTATAGTCATATTGTGAGAGACAAGCTCCTATCACATACCCGGAATAGTCAGCTTCAACCAATGTCCTATTGTCAGGGTCATAAAGAGCTAGAGCCAGTGCCGTGATAAAAATTTCTTTCAGAGAATCAAACGCTTTTTTATGTTCGTCACACCACAAGAATGGTCGATCCTTTTTGGTGAGATCCAACAACGGCTGCACAATTTTGCTGAAATTAGGAACAAATTCTCGGTAAAAATTCGCAAAACAAGGAAGCTTCTGATGCCTTTTACTGTCGTGGGAATTTCCCAAGATTTTATTGCATCCACTTTATCAGGATCGACTTCAATTCCATGTCCTAGGTTTATGATGAAACCTAAGTACTTAGTTTTCTTAACAGCAAATTCGCATTTTTAAGGATTGAGCTTTAGCCCAGCTTTATCTAGGCGCTGAAAAACTTGTTTTACCTTATCCCAATGATCTTCAATAGATCCGTAGGTGTAAATTAGGATATCATTCAAGTTAGCTGTGCAAAAATTTTCAAGTCGCCTAAAGTTTCATTGACATACCATTGAAAAGCTGCGGGTGCTCCTTGAAGTCCAAATGGTGTGACTAACCACTCGAAGGATCCAAATCTAGTTCGAAAGGCAGTCTTTGTAACGGGCCATGCCCGATTGACTGTGGCTGGGCTAATTTACTTGGCCCATCCGAGTCACGTTATGTGGCGTATTGGTATTGTAAGGCCTATGTTATGCATGTGCATGGCCATGCATAAATAGTGCGACCAGCATAATTAGCGATATACAGGGGATCCTTGCTATCACTACTAGATCTTTTGAGAAGGTTCTAGAAGAGCATGCTGGTTGATTTTATGTTAAACAGCCTAAGTGAGTAAGAGGAAGGAATAGAATCTTTAGATATTAGAAGGATCTAATAAATAGCGGCGCTTGCAGCGATGTAGTCTCTCCACCTCATAGATTCAACATAAATTTATTTTGTGGTATTGCTTTCGTGCAGTAACTGTTTGCCTTAACCCGTAACATATATCAAATCTCTCTTTATTTATAGTAACTCTCCGTGGGGTGTAGCCCGGTGGATGTTGCTCTTGGTAAATTTGTTTTCGATCAGTGTATGAGATACTCATTTCCGGAGTCTGATCAAAGCTCAACGACAAGTTCTTTCTTCAGCATCGAGGACTATACCTATCAAGATTTCTCGGAAATTCCCGAAAATACAACAGTGATGTCAGCCTCTCTGCCTGTCCCTCCGCCAGCAGATGTGAATATGTCGGATGAGTCACAAGATGTTCTCTCAAATCTATCGGGTGAAAGCCTCCAAGGATTAGTGAGGCTGTTAATCGAAAGTAATGCTCAGGCAAGACAGGCTCCTCCACGTGTTGCTAGGCGAGATGTAGCACTAGCTAAGTGGGATAGAGATCAGAGGGAATTCCCATTCTATATTCAATTACTCGAGGCAAGAATTGAAGAGGAAATGGACCGGGTTGTGTCGGACAGATCAATCTGTTTAGATATGGTAAATTCTCTTCCAGCAGAAAAAAGGTCACGAGTTGCGAGTCGATTCAACAAAAGATCGGAGAAGAAAAGATTTAGTCGGCGAGAATTTATTCAATACTTCAGGAATGAAATCGAGGACAAGCAAGCTAGGTTAGCCGCATCCGAAAAGCTCCTTCGGATGGAGCAGAACAACCACCAATACTTTGGTGACTTTATCAAGGATATTTAATACTGTCATAAGCGGCATGTAGACAGCGTGTGGAGAGTGAGGGGTCAAGAGGTGAGTGTCAGGCTAAAGGTTGCCATCCTACATGATACACGAGATAGATGCATCACCACTCGGCTAAAAGGCCAGAACAGAACCATAGAACACTATGATCTGGCAATCTCCATATATATATTATACAGCAGAGGCTTTCCTGACAAGGATGCTTTAGTCATGGCCCCCGACATTCCCGATGACTACCACATGTTTGTCATCTACCTGCGCCAGAAAGATGCTGGATTTCAAGAGGCCAAGGCAAACAGTCCCCCCCTCGCACCTGCTATACCTCCGACGCCCATCTCTCAAGTTCCATTTTCACCGCCTCGAAATTATCCAATCATCCCTGGCCCCCGTTTTCTCAGAGAGCCAACAGTTTCGCAAGGCGGCACTGCCATGGATCTTGATGCCGTATCTAGGCAAAAGAAACCCAACAGTAAACTTACTCAGCAGACCAAAGATGCTCGCCGAGCGCTTTGAAGATGTGTCTGGTGCAACACCCTAGGCTATTCAGCGATGAATTGTCCATTGGTGTCAGGCGCTATTCTTGGGAGCGCGGGGCGAAGTCTAACAATAACGACGCGGGGTATAGGAACACGATGAGGAACGCGACGGGCGTTCGTGACTGAAGGCGAATAGGGGATATGGAGGAGCACGAGGGGCACTCAGAGGATGCAAATAGCAAGAGGTGACGGAAAGTCACTAGAGAGACAGGAGGGCGAAAGTCGGGTTTGTCAAGATTACAACTAATCCTAAAGACAGAAAACAAAGTGTGAAGCTTCCAGAGCTAAGGGGGCGAATTACTTAAATACATACTTGAGAATCCGATGCGAAATGAGGTGACACTAATATCTACGTCTGAGCCTGAGCCTGAGGCATCCAGTCTAGTCAGGAGAATCCTGACAATTGGGAACTAGAACCGCTGCGTCTGCGAAGCCCTTCACGCCTTACGTTGCTCAAGATGAGCAGCTAAAAGATTGACTTTAACGCTAAGTCGCCCGTTAGAGTCATTAACGGTTAAACAAATAAGTAGCAAAGATCTTTCTTTTTCTAGACACATGTACATAAATGTAAGGATAGGAACAAAGTCTTTTTCTGCTCTAGTTGATACCGGCGCTTGTGAGGGTCAGGACCCTTGCTAATGACTCGGGCTCTTGCCCTTGTATAATTACCTTACTATTTGTGCGGCGTTGGATGACGTGGATCAGGATGTTGTGGCGCAAGGAGTTCTCGCTTACTCTCAGAGAGAGAGTAATCGGAGTTCCGTGGGGCACTGGTGAAGGAGGTAAATGTGATAACGAGATCTGAGGCAAGATAATGGATGTGGTCTTCCCAAGGGAAAGACAAAGTGAGGAAGAAGCGTAAGGTGAAAAGTAAGGATTTGGAATTGAAGTAAATCGGTCTTCCCAAGGAAGAGATGTGAAAGGTATGTGGTGAATGTATATTCAGAAGACGTTGCGTGCAGAGGAAATCTCTCACACGCTGAACCTATATATATATATATGTACATGACCTCCTCTACCACACTGCATAACCATACCAGATAATTCAAGGACTTGCCTAATAGAACTAGATTGACCTTATTATCCTCTGCTTCCTGACTAGTGATCTCATTTCCAACCTCTATGCATGGTTGACTCGTATTGATCCAATTACTCGAGAAACTAATCATCCGACAACAGAATTAATATCAGCATCAAGTGCACTAATCTATGAAACTTACATTAGGTAACAATTTCTAAGCGCTAGCCATCATTACGATGATCCTCGTCTAAATAATGATCATCGCTTACTTACCCAATTTGGATGATAGCTATGTCCGCGTATATTGGGGAATATTAAGAAAGCTTCCAAAAAGTTCTAAAACGGTTTGTTGGCATCCTAAGGCGTGGAGATTATTCTAGCATCTTCTATGGGTTATTGCAAGTTCTAATTCTATGGCGTTCGGAAGGCTTCGGGGGTAATAGATTGGGATAACTATTTAAACCTGCGTTCTTCTCTTGTAGATAATCTCCATGCACTTCTTAGTTATTTAATTTACAATTTTAGAACCTCACTTTTGAGTTATTCGAGTTGAGCCTCTTACAGTAGAAGTGCATGACTCTCATCTATCTCATAGACCAGAGATTTCAGTTTTTTTTTTTTTTTTTTTTTTTTATCAGATCATCAATCATCAGTAGGTTCATGAGTCAGATCTTCAATCATCAGTCAGTTCATCAGTCTATCAGTCGGCCAAATCACTCTCTTAGTTATTTGTTTCATCGTAATGTCGGGATTCAGGGACTAAGAAATGGATGAAGGAATTAGAATCAGTGGGACGCAAGACTCAGGGAACCAATTTTATATGGCACCAGAATCAAGTCAGTCTGGCAGCGAACAGGCGCCCTCATGGGTATCAACCTTGATAAGCACCTTGACCAATTTTTTAAGAAATCAACAATCTATGCAGCAGATTGGAACTCCAGAAAGCAGACCAAGACACTCCCAACCACACCCGGAAAAGTTCTCAGGACTCGACTCTTCTCAGTACCCCCAATTCCGAAGCCTGTTGGAAGCTAAGCTAAAGATCGATGTCAATGCGATCGGTAGTGAAGAGGAGAGAGTTTGGTACGGATTTGGGCGCCTTACAGATGTTGCTTTACAAAGAATTCATCCCTGGATCGAATTCGCCAAAGGAAAGAACGATTTCACCGTTGCGGGATTTTTTAAACAACTAGATAAGGCCTTTGGCGACCCGGAGAAGACAACAAAAGCCAAGAATAAGTTGAATACAATCCGCCAAGGTAACCGCAATTTCCGAGAATTTCTCCGAGAATTTCTCCAAGACTTCGAACAGACCCTATTAGAGGCGCAGGCATGGGATCGGAGCGACGAGGCAAAGAAAGGCTATCTCCGGGCTGGGATCAATCGTGATCTTACGGATTGGATGGTTTCGCAGACTGAATCTCCAGGGTATTATGATTTTGTTTCCCAACTACGCATGACGTCGGATAAGATGGAGAGAATGAAAGCTTGGGAAAGCAGAAAGGGGCATAATCGGATACTCAATGCTCAGTCTACTTCAACATTTGATACCCAAGAAGGTGGGGACCAAATGGACTGGGAACCGACCACAACGATTAGCGTTGCTGCAGCTCAGCGAACTCCCTCAGGTCAGGTGAGTAAACACTCACGCATTTGAGCAACTTGGGTGTCGCAGGAAGAGATTGTGCAAAGAATTTCTGAAGGCCTGTGCATTAGATGTGGGAGGCGGGGCCATATAATAAAAGGCTGCTCGCTGCTTCCCGCGTTGAATCCGAATCGTCGTAATAGGAGTCAGCTGCAGCAGTCAAGGGTCTCGGTATCTGCAGTCTTAGTGGATCTAAATGATGAAGATGGTTCGGGAAAAGAATAGCCTCTGATAAAAGTCGCAGTCAGGGGCTTGAGAGGAAGTGAAATCTGAGAGAAGACTGGAATTGGTTTGAGGAAGTCATGGATGGTCAACCTTTTGTTGTATCTGCTTTAATTAATGATACTATATTTGCTAATACACTCATTGATACCGGTTGCCTATCATATGGTCTTTGTGATTCCTACTTCGCTCAGAGAAACAACCTTAAGCGCTTAAAAATAAGACCACGTGAAGTCGTTGGCTTTGACAGAAAAGTAGCTTCATTTGTGAGTGAAGTTGCTGTTATAAATATGGATTTGGAAGGACACAGACAGTCGAAAGTATTTCTTTATGTTGCTCCCATTGGATATTATGATGTAATCTTGGGAATGCAGTGGATCATATCTGAAGACGCCAGAATTAACGGTCCCCGATCCGAGATGCTGATAAAATCTACTGGTATATTAACTCATAGTAAGGAATCATTTTTGGCTGCCTATGATCGGACCAAAGGTCCAGTGCAGATATCAGCTGTGGCTTTTGAACATTTATCTAGGAGTCTGCACAAGAATAACAAAGTTCAGGTATTTGCAGCAAGCATGAAAGATATTAATAAAGCACTAGCAGGAAAGCAGCAATCAGATCCAGTGATAAGTTTACCAAAGCACTACCACGAATTTCTAGACGTCTTTGATCATACTAAGGCGGAATTACTACCACCGCTCAGAGGTAAAGGCATTGATCACAAAATTGACGTCGAAGCCTCAGACGGCCAGGAAGCTAAGATACCCTGGAGCCCATTGTAGAGTATATCCCGTGATGAGTTACTGGTCCTCCGGAAAACATTAACTGAGCTGCTTGACAAAGGCTTTATACGCGTGAGCAATTCACCAGCAGCTGCACCAGTCTTGTTGTTAAGAAGCCCGGAGGGGTGTAGAAATATTGTATGCGCTATTGAGGAATATCTTAACGCGTGTTAGGCTTGGTGTTTCACTGTATATCAAGTTGGAACAATTTGGTGGCTGTAGAGAGGAGTTAAGTGGGAGTTATTTATTACTCCCACCCCAAACTATAGCCCTAACTATATACAAAATTATCTAATAAAACTAGTTGATGATTGTGTGTCAATACGGACTAGCGTATAATATGACATACAACGGTCATAGGGCAGAATGATAACCAGAGTGGTAATGTCTCTACAAGTTACATTCCTTGCAGATCACACCAATTAGTAGAACTAATTTCAACAAGGCTTATAAGTCCCCCATTAAACTTTAACGGTCTATCCACTGTTTAAATTCCGCGCTTTTTGCATGTTATATTGGCCTCTTTAATCATTTCTTCTTCTAATTCTGCAAAATTTGTGTTGACGAGCTCAAAAGTGTTGTCAATTTGCATTCCTATCACACCAAAGTATAACTATTGTTACGAATTAATAAACATGCGTCGTATGATGATTTAGTAAGTCCGAGTTTTATTGTGTGGTGTTTGTGATAGGTATTAAACCAGTGATTTGCGGATTTAGGTGCTCCATATAGTGGCAGATTTAGTTTTACAATAGAGCCTGTGGAAATTCCCATCTCCCGACAAAGCTCGACTGGCGCCCAGAAGTAGAAAGGTCAATTAATTGTCGTTTTTGATTGTGTAAATGCTTGCTGGACATCCCTATCATAAATAAACATTCCTTTTGCCAACATCAATGGTGCAATTGCCAGGATTGCACGTTGGCTAGCTCTTTGAATGGTCGGCGATTGAGTTAAGACAGTCCATTTGTCTTTGTCTCCCCATGCCGCTATACAGAGTCTTGACTTTTCAAACCATTCTTCGGATTCCTTGTTTTTGATATCATCAATGAATTTTGCCTTGTAAATATGTGATCCAGTTGGGATCTGATCTCTGGTAACGTAAGATGTTACCTTTCTGTTGACAATTCCTTGACATTCAATTTGTCTAGATGTTTTAAAACCATCTCTCGGTAAATTATTTTGGAGAAATATCTCAAATACCAGTTCGTTTTTGAAATAGATGGCATATCTATTGGGGCGGCTTGCTGAACGTTTTGGCTGTTTCCTCAATGGCGGAGACCCTGCTGTTTTTCCCTGATTATTTTGTGATATTATTTGCTCAATTTCGGTATTAGCATTAATTTAGGTATTAGCATTAATTTTATTGTTAGTATCAAATGAGATATTTCTTTCTGATTGTGTCTCCTCCATATACGGCTTAACCGATGTCATTCGGAATGCCGTCGGTTTATCATTATTATCTTGCACTTGCACTACGCAAGTATTTTCATCTATGCCCAAAAGTACATGTGGGCCCTCCCAAGAGCCTTTCTTACCGTTGTTTCCTTCTCTCCATACCAATACTTTCGATTGCAGTGCCAAATCCCTTATTGGTGATGTTATAGGTCCATTTCTCATTTTCAACGCATCCTTAATTTGTCGATTTGCGCGCAATTTTCTAACTTCATCCATGGCTCTCCTATATGCCACTGCACGCTGTTCAACCGATACAGCCGGTGCCTCTGTGTTGCTTATTTTGCTATAGGCACCAAAAACTAGTAGTGTTGGAACCAATCCTTTCAGGCCGGCTGTATCATTTATAGCTTTAAAGGCCATTTTCAGGCTTGCAGGTTTGGAGAGACTTGTAAGTTCCTCTCTGATAATAGAATATGCCCGACGAACTGGCTCATGGTATCTTTCAACCATTCCTATTGAATTATGCGCTTCGACCGGTATTGTCTTCACGCTTATCGATAAATTTCCCGCACTGTACTGAAATTCTTTGCTGGTGAAATTCTTCCCAGCGTCAGTAACAATTTTATCTGGTGGACCCACGTAAGTGTCGATCCTGCACATTTTTAGTGTTTCCCATACTTCCTTGCTTGTCTCATTAACAAGAAATTCTCCATTCTGGAATCGAGTTGCCTCATCCAAAACATGAAGCACCGGCTGGGCTTTACCGTCCTTGGTAATATAGAATATATCTACAATAATTGTAGCGTTAAAGTCGATGTCTTCTTTTAGATGGAATCTAAATCGGCCAGGTGGACTTCCGTATTTTTGACAGTGATGGCAAGTAGTGTTGAGACGGCTTAAGAAATCACTGTTGAATTTGTGGCCTGTTTGCTCTAAAATTCTACGCAACCTATCTGCCGATGGGTGCCCAAAGCGTCTATGTAGCTGTGAAATTTCTTGGTGTGTTAAGAAAGCTTCGTTCTCGCTTTCTATTGCGTCTATAATATAAGTGGATAGCGTTGGTATGTGTGGTAAAAAACAATGTCCCCATTGGACGACTATTGGGATTTTTATTGACCCGTTTGCGTTATTTAAAGAATTTTCAAGGTTATTTAGATAGAAGCCACACCTTTTGAGGTGAGCAAGGCATATGAGGAATGGGGTAGTTGTGTCAAAAATGTAAAAAGTGATTTGTCCGATTGCTGTAGAAATTGTTGCACGTCGTTTTGATGTGCTTTTCCTATTCCAAAGTGAACGGTCCATTCTTCGAAGGGATTCAATTCGTAAATGATTATATTAGGACCAAGTTTTTGTAGAGCCACCATTTGAGGTGCTCCAACAGAGGAATGTCTTGCTGCACCTGTATCAATTAGGAAACCTGCAAACTTATCTGGGCCGTATCGACTGAGCATTGATGTAAAAGTCGAAGATAGATTTTTGGATCTTTTTATATCAGTGTTAAGTCGATCATCAGTTCTACCGATAAAAATGCTATGTTGAAACGCATTTTCAATCAAAGCGTTCACCGTTCTTTTAGCCTCTACACTAGAGATGTCCCCGAACGACGTGTGATAGTGAGAGTCTAACTTTCCCTGATAAGGACTTCCTCCACTACTATAACAATCGCTATTCTCTTCTTCGTCAATCGAATCCAAAGCAAACGCGCTGTTATATTCCTCGTCGTCGGCATCTCCTTCGAATTCACATAGCCACTGGTTAAATCTCTTTTTGAATCTGGGGCTCAATTTATCAAAATTTTGAAATCTTCTGTGGTTAATATGTCGGCTTTTTGCTTCCTCTTTCTCCTTCTTCGAGTTGTGTTTCCGCGACCAGCAATCTTCCTTGCCACAAACATAGCAGCTTGGCTTGTAAAAATTCTTGTATGGAGTATTATTATTCTTAAATTGGTCATTGCGGTGGAATTTTCTGTCTGTCCAAAAAGTCGAAGAATCTTTGTCCACTGCTTCTTTTGCTCTGATTGAATTTGCGAAACTGGAAATTAAATTTCCTAGTTCTTTAGTTGGATTTGCAAATGTTGATTGACAGTGGTCATTTCCCGTGCATGCAAGAAGTATTTTATTTCGCATAAAAGCGACTTTTTGTAGCTCCACAGGTAATTCCGTTCTCAACTGTCCTAATCTTGAAGTCATAATTGTGAAACATTCTGAAACAGACTTTGAATGATTTTCTTGGATGATAGAACTTAGCGAAATTTCATTCCACTTGGCTTGCGCTAGTTCACTGTAATTTTCACCTTCACAGAGAGTCCTGATTTCGAGGATTGCCTCCTCAAAGGTCCTCTCTGCTAGATTACTAGAATGATGATGAGATAAAGCTATGCCATTGAGCATCACTGGAAATGCTCTCATATACTGAGAAGGTGGCAAGCCCATCCTTTGGCAAGCATCCTTGAAGACTCTTACTTTGAAGGCAAAGTTATCACCCGTGCCTTTGTAGTGATTTTCAGATTTGTAAGCTCTTTCGACATTTGCAGCTGTTTTCGCGTAGTCCAATTGTTCGGCATAATTGTTTTCTCTGTCATTGTCTTTGGAGAGATACTGCGCTCCCCCGGACTGACGTTGGTTGTACCATTGTGCAGTACCATAGTTGGGATTTCTGATGTCCCCAATTTGAAATTTTATCGTTGGATTTGGTCGACTTGCTGAGGCAGAGAATTCCGGCCTACTCCCATTATTATTATTATAGGCCCGGTATTGAGATTCTTCATGCTGCTGGCCTGAGATCTCCTATTTGTTATGTTCTTGGTATTGTCTTTGCTCCTCTGAAATTTGCTTATTTACTTTGTCTTGATGTTCTTGTTCTAAAATTATTTTCGGGGGATTTTCTTCTTTTATTTTGTCATTAGTGTAGCTGTTGAAGTCCGGTTAGGCCATGAGTTTGCGTTTAGCCATCGCCGATCTTCTTTTTCTTTCTCTGATTCCCTGAAGTTCTTCTTGAGTCCATTATGGACTTTTTCCTTCTTCGATTTGTCTGATTGATGGAGAATCCATATTGAAGCCCTGCTTGGTCCCCTAGTCGAATAATTCCTTAGTGAGAGGGGTCCAATTCTCGGCTTGAGCCAACTTTACCAGGCTTCCACTCATTGTTGTCTTTGAATGGCCTCCATAGTGAACTAGTAGGCTCACTCCATTCATTATCAGATAGTTCCTCATGTCTACTTTTAGGCTACATAGCCCTAACTTATCCCACATCTCCTTGGTCCAGTTTTCGAAATGGTTCTTGAATCTGTCCCATAAGTCATGGTCTTGATAGCCCCATGATACGTAGTCTTGTAGTATTAGTTGAACTATTGATTGTAACCCAGCCCCATCTGCTTGTAAGGGGTCGAGGTCTAGAGCTGATACTATGGATAAAGCAGACACACTGTCCGAATCATGGTTTTTGTCGCCTAGAATGGCTCTAACTTGATTTTTTTCGTCACCCATTTCCAGATCAATGCCTTAAAATAATTGTTTGTAAAAAGATGAAATTCGGAATGAAGTATAAAGCCTCTTTTTTTTTTTCGATATATGAAGTTATGAAAGTTTTCTGAAAGTCTTTTTATATGTACGTCTACTGATCAGTGTCGGTTGCCCACTCTACCTAAGATTAGTTAACCTCGCTTGCTGTGGCAAGATTCGTAATACGTAAGGATTTGGTGGTCAATTGTCCTTTTGTCAGAGTAGTGACCAGCACGTGACTCGACGGCGAAAGGCTGAAGACTGAAGGCTGAAGATCGGAAGCGCGGAAGCGCAAGGCTGAGGTATGGAAACTTAATGGCCGAAAAGGTAGCTCTAGACTAATGCTGAACGTCCAATAAAGGAGTAAGGGAGCGGAGGTAAAGACAAGAGATTAGGAACTGAAGAAGTCTGAGAGCTGAAAGACACTGAAGACTGAGAAATACTGTAGGCTAAGAGACACCAAAGGCTGAAAAATACTGAAGACTGAAGGTGACTAACTTGAATTCTATAGTCTCGAGATGACGGAAAACTAAGCGTAAGGAGCTCATCTATCAATCAGTGCCCTACTATATATCCGGAATAACATCTCAAACTACTAAAGGTATCTTGTCACACTGATGGAGAAACATCGGGAGAACTTCCAAAACGCCGGGGTTCCTCCGATACCCAATACAACACCGGAATACATGAAGCCAAACAATGGAAGACATCCAATGCTAACCCACTCGTCTAAAACATAACTAAACATGGGCCAAATGATCTGCGAACTCTAACACCTTTCATTAATTACGTGTGCGTTACTAATTTACATTGCTTCGCTTACTAGTGTTACACGTGACCTATATTCCTACAGATACCCTCCACGACATTACCAGTGCTAAGCATGTCTCAAAAGTTGATGTCATATCGGCTTTCCACCGCCTATGATTAAAAGGCAGTGAAGCGCACACCATCTTCCAAACACGCCTAGGATCCTTCGAATGGCTGATTACTCCCTTTGGCCTTTGTGGAGCGCCTGCCGCTTTCCAACGCTTCATCAATCATGTTCTTGCTAAAGGGCTTAGAATATCTTGCTCTACTTACCTTGACAATGTTGTTATCTACATTTCAGGCTCACAACAAGAGCACCGAGACTTTGTTAAGCAGATCCTTTGTGCCCTTGGCAATGCTGGCCTTCAACTAGATTGGGGTAAAAGCGATTTTGAATCGTCCTCAATCGAGTATCTTGGATTTATTGTCCAACCCGGCATTGGCATTCAGGCGGACCCAGATAAGATAATAGCCATCCGAGACTGGGAGTCCCCTACCTCTATCCGGGGAGTCCGGGGATTTCTCGGCTTTGCCAACTTTTACAGAGGATTTGTGAAAGATTACTCGAGTCTGGCCATGCCTCTCACGCTTCTTACAAGAAATGATCACCCTTTCAAGTGGGGTGACGAACAGCAACACGCGTTTGAGAAACTTGGAGAAGCTCTGATATCGGCGCCTGTCTTAGCAACTTTTAACCCTGATTTCCCTACAGTTGTAGAAGCTGACGCTTCAGGTTGGGCTCTTGGGGGTACAGTACGACAGCAAGGCAAAGATAACCTGTGGCGCCCGGTTGCGTACTATTCGAGGAAGTTCACCCCGTCGAAAGTAAACTACCCGGTCCATGATAAGGAGATGCTGTCCATCTACTCCTGTCTACGCAATTGGCGTCCCCTACTTGCTGGTATTTCTTTTGAAGTTCATACGGATCACCGCAACCTTGTCTATTTCCAGCAGCAACAAACTCTATCTGAAAGATAATGCAGGTGGGCTCACGAGCTTTCCGAGTTCAATTTCCGCCTGATCTACAAGCCTGGTAACTCAAGTCACTTCTGATGCACTCTCTCGACGTGATCAAGATATTCCCAAAGACATGTCAGACAAACGCTTACAATCCCGTGTCCATCAAGTTCTCCAACCTAGCGGCAAAGGGTTTGTCTTTGCGGCAGCCATCTGAGCGAAGGATCCTGATAAGGACCCGCAAGATACATGGCCTGGTGCTCATATACTTCTGAATTCTCCATTCCACGACCCCGACCTAGAACAACTCTGGCATAGTGCTCTCAGCAACAATGAACGTTACTGGGAGGCCCGCAGAATCATCCAGACTGATGGACGGATGTTCCCTAACGAATGGGGCCTTCAATGGCAAGTCAGCGAGTGCTCCCTGGACCACGCTGGACGACTTCTATGGCATGATCAACTATGGATCCCTTATCACGAGCCCCTTCGCACTCGGCTCATCCAGTTGACACATGACTCTAGCATGCCTAGCCATCCTGGACATTCTGCCACCCGCGACCTTATCAGTCGCTTCTATGCATGGCCCGGCCTGTCTGAAGATGTTCGCCGATTTGTGGATAACTGCTGTACGTGTAGAAAAGGGAAGTTCTGGAAGGAGCAAAAGCGCGGCCAGCTCAAGCCCCTGCCTATACCAGAACATACTTGGCAAGAGCTGGCCATTGACTTTGTTGTTAAGCTACCCAAGACAAAACGCGGCAAGACCCTAATCATGGGAGTAACAGACCGGCTCTCAAAGCAGCCTATCCTGATTCCTTTAAGTTCGGAAAAGGCTGCCACTATGGCAGAACAGTTTATCGTCCACGTTTACGCCCACCATGGGCTTCCCCGTGCTATTACATCTAACCGAGGATCACAGTTTGTCAGTCTGTTCTGGAAGGAAGTATGCCGTCAACTTGGCATTACTCGTCGTCTTTTCACTGCCTACCACCCGGAAACTGATGGAGCCCAGGAACGTTCAAATCAGGAAGTTGAGACCTAACTACGTGCATTCTGCGCTTATTCGCAGGACGATTGGGATATATTACTTCCCCAAGCACAAGTTGCTATGATGAATTGAACATCTACAAGTACCGGCATGTCCCCGTTTTTATTTAACCATGGATATCATATCAACTCCATTGATGATGCTACTGCAGATGACACAAAGGGATCAGCTATATCACCTGCAGCAAAAGGTCGAAACTGGCTGGACAAACACCGGGAGACTACCGCTTTTGCACAAGCCTCAATAGCCATTGCTCGGGAAGCCCAAGAACGTCACGCCAACCACCGTCGTCAACCTTCTGAATCTTTCAGAGTCAATGATCGCGTCTATCTTCGACTTAAGAATATTCGTACAAAACAACCCTGCAAGAAACTTGACTGGATTTCATTACCATACCGTGTGGTACAACTTGTAGGTTCGCACGCAGTCAAACTCGTCACACCACGCGGCATTCATCCAGTTCTCCAAGTCAAACCTTGTCCGCCGCGCTCGAAAAGATCCTCTTCCCTCCCAGATTCTTCAAGACGTAGAGCCACCAGCCATTGAAGCCGACGACGCAGATGAGGATCACGTTGTGGGAGAATATATTGTGGAGAAAGTTTTAGACCATCGCCTGTTAAAGAACAAATGGGAAGTTGCCGTCAAATGGGAAGGCTATCCTGCGCCAACATGGGAACCACTTGAACAGTTGGAGGACACTGCTGCTATGGAAGAATACGAAGCAACTCACGACTGCCCTTGGAAAACCTCAGGAGGGGAGGGATTGAATGTAATGATTGTTATAGTTATGAGTTTACGGAGGACAGGATGTTGGCTACTGAATCTGTTGCAGTATACACAGAGGATGGTGTATACTGATGATGGCTGTATACACAGAGGATGCTGTATACACAGAGGATGGTGTATACTGATGATGGCTGTATACACAGAGGATGGTGTATACTGATGATGGCTGTATACACAGAGGATGGTGTATACTGATGGTGGGAATAGGTATACAATGAATACTGTATGCGTATTATAATGAATGATCTGATAATCTGCCTAATTGATATGATGAGAGAAAGATATGTCTTATATACATTAAGATTATAGTTGCACATCGTCCCATTACTCCTGATCATGACCCCTGGAATCTTCTAGCATCTACTTGTGTTTGCTATAGAACAGAGTCGATGCTTCTGCTGACTTCCATGAGGTTCCATGTACTTCCATCTCATCCAAGCATAATTATCATTACTGATACCAGCACCTCAGCCGAGCCAGCACAACAATGATCCACGGGATATTGATGCCTCAGGCCCTGCCATCGCCAGGCAACCTGTCACTGCCATCCTCTAATTGATTCCCTTAGTTTCTGGTTACTTCCACAACAATAACTGCGCTGCTTACAGGCCCAGGTTATTCTGTTACTTTCTCTTTGTTTCTACCATCTCCTCTCAGTCTCTGTCATGTTCTCTTGGCTTCTAAACCTAGCGTCACAGCCCCATTTGTTTGTATATTATAGCAGCATTATCTGCAGTTAAGTTTAGTTCTTCATCTTAGAAATACAATAGAAAGTCGTTTCCTGATACTCCAAGCTCATGATCCGTGAAGCCTTACAAATGGCCTCAGCACAGCAACGCAATGAAAGTAATGCCAATCACTCACGACGACATCCAGAAGGTTTTAAATTAGGTGACAAAGTATGGCTTGATCTACGCAATATTAAAACAACACAGCTATTGAAGAAGTTGGCCTGGTTGCGTGCAAAGTACGAACTTGTTGCAGTCCTGGATGCTTTGACAGTGGAGTTAAACGTGCCAGGAAACATTCACAAACGTTTTCATGTGGAATTAGTAAAGCGAGCTGGTAACAATCCGTTTCCAAGCCAACTACGCGACGATGCACAGAATCCTCCAGTAGTTGATAACCTTCAGAATCCAGAACATGAAATTGATTCTATTCTTTGGGCTAGAACAGTAGGTCGAGGTCGCGGCAAATATCGACAAGCTGATCGAGATTGAATTCGTTTTGTCAATGTACCAAGCTCGTTGGTGGCGTTCTAGGTTTCTGTCATGATACAGTATCTATTGTTAAGATGTTTCGGATCCAACTTTA
This sequence comes from Podosphaera xanthii, assembly GCA_028751805.1. Taxonomy (NCBI): domain Eukaryota; kingdom Fungi; phylum Ascomycota; class Leotiomycetes; order Helotiales; family Erysiphaceae; genus Podosphaera; species Podosphaera xanthii. The sequence continues at coordinate 6,800,925 of JAPWIX010000006.1, forward strand.
GACTATTATTTTGAGATATGGCAAGGAAATAATATAGCTACTAGCGGGTCTTACATGTAGATAAATAGCCTCTTGATCCATCTAGATGAGAGGTGTGTGGTTTAGGTTCATTCTTGCGAAATAGACTATCATCATCATAATAATTCATTCCTTTAGTGATTTATATTGTCTCGAGTACCACTGTCACTAAATTTATAACTTTGACTTTATATATCACAAATTGTTAAAACATACATCGCGATAATTAACTTTTAAAGTCGAATAGAAAGTCAAGCCTCAGGCCTGTGACATCTGCTAGAGGTTGCCATTCTGGGTATACGAAGTTGAGATCTCCGCCATTTACCGTTATTTTATCGGGGTTCCATGCTAGTAGCGGTGGGATAGGTATCCCTGGGGCCCGATATATTGAAACAAATGTCACACCATCTATTGTTACTGCTGCAAGGTCTGAGGATGTGCTGCGCAGGAACTTCTGCTGGGTTTCTCTCCTCTTTCTTGTTTAGATTGTTGATCTTGAGTGGGGCTTATATGTGACAGCTGATAAGCTGAAGTAATCCTGTAGCCTATGTGGCGCATAGGCAGGCCCAAACTCTGTAGGGATAAAGGTATGGCGCATGGGGCATGTGGCATGTGGCAAAGGGCAGGGTACTATACGGCAGGGGGGTTCTCGCTATTGTGAAACTTCCTCGATTACAGATTCTAGCTGAAACTCGGAGGCAAGCTGAGGCGTGGAGACTCCTTGATACACCTGGGTTTTCTATTACGAGGACTTTCTGATACAAGAGGATTTCCCAGGGACCCTCAGTCATGTTAGGGCCAAGGCGAGTTATTAGATTGGAGAGAAACTGTATATATATGTGTTGAGGAACGAAATAGTTCACATCCTTATAGATTTGAATATTAATTACCTCTACCCATTTAGCAGCGCAAGCGCTCTTGTCTAGACTGTGACATTATATGCCACCTGGGTGTTTGGCAAGTACCTCTTGAAATCAGGGTGTGATTTTATGAGCCAGTTGGTGTTACATTGTGAGGCCCATGGTTCTCGAAAGAGCAAAACATCGGTGTCGGCTTCCCATGCAGTTTGTAGAATTATGTCGTTTGGAAACCCTCCTTAGTTCATATTAGCCCAAAGAAACATAATTAATGGTCTGTGAACTATCCCAGTGAGGTCGTGATTCTTTATGGGAATTAAGGGAAGGGCTAGGTGTTAATGTCTGTAGATACTTCGGCAGCCTTCTGCTTGGCTTCTACTTCTCGAAATCTCGCTACTCCATCTTTCTGATCTCTTTGGCGGATGTCATAAGCGGTATGTAGACAGCGTGGGGAGAGAGAGGGGTCAAGAGGTGGGTGTCAGGCTAAAGGTTGCCATCCTACATGATACACAAAATAGATGCATCACCACTTGGCTAAAAGGCCAGAACAGAATCATAGAACGCTATGATCTGGCAGTCTCAATATATATATTATACAGCAGAGGCTTTACTGACAGCGGATGACGGTTAGCTGGTCCTGAGTTCGCTGCACTGTCTTGCCCTCTATACGTACTGGGCGCGCCATTTAGCGGGAATCATCAGCTCTATGCGGGCCATGGCAATCGATGGAGAGGAGGATCTTCTGCTTGCACGCCTTACATTAATTCCCTAGAGAGCCGCATCTGGTGCATCTTAGTACTCAAGAGCATAAATTTATTGTGTGTTATGCCAAGCTGCGATTACATTGGACAATTCGTGGCCGGCGGTGGAATCCTGTAAGACATCCGCTTTCTTCAGAGATACGCTCTTCGGACTTGGATAAATAGCTAGGAAATAGAATACCCAGTCGCTTGCAGGTCGGTTTATGCCGGATATGAGGACTCGCGCTGAGATCGGTGCCATTCGTGTTGTAGACGTTGCTTCCTTTATGACTATTTGCCTAATCAGTGGCATATTTATCTGCTAAAGCCTGTTTGTTATGCCAAGCTCTGTATTTGGAGGGGTGTCAAAAGAATTCAAGTAATCAGGGACATTCAGGGTAAGGACCCAAGTCTATTTGGATGCCAGTTCCAGCTTGAGGTCCTGCATAGAGGGGTCTGCAGTGGTGCCATTCTCTGTGTCTCTAAGCTGACTTTCCTCTATGTCTAGGTAATGCACCTCACCGAGGAGGAGGTTTATGGCTGCCTCATTATTGGCAGTGACAGCAACTCCCGAATTAACAACCATGTCTTGCTGAATCGCAGAGTTGGTAACTCAAAGTTTTGTTACTAGACTCAGCTTCACAAAGTGAGGCGATAATTTCTGCCATGGTAAGTCTTACCCGAGTCTTAGAGAGAGCCTTTCGTCAGGACGTCCTGCAGGTGACCGATGTACCCTTGCCAGCCTCCAGGATAGTTTTGGCAGGTTGTGAGGCCTGCTTTGGCCGATTGGTGTTTCTGCGGGCGACCATTTCCCATAAGTCTCCTGTTGGATTGGTCATTGGGGCAGGTGGTGCCATTGCTAGTATAGCACCACGAGGAGTAGCCGCAGCTGAGGTGGGTTGTGTGGAATTTGCTGCGCTTACTGTAGGCCGTTTAAGCTAAGCAGAGGGCTGGAGAGCTGGCCCAGGGCCATGCTTAGCTTTAGTCCTTGTTGGGAGGGGGGCTGGTTGTTTGGCTAAGTGTTGCCTGATTTGCCTAAAAGGATATTGACAATCTTATCCCTGAGACCAGCAGTTGTGTCAATGGAAAAGCATGTTTGTCACGTGATAGTGGATATGTGACACGTGACCTTAAATGTATATTAAATGTTTTGATATCTATAGTTAGCCTTCTCTTCTTGTAGACAATCTAATCCACCAGATCTGAAATTGTCAATCAACCTCCTATTGCTATTCCCGTGACATATTGTCCACCATCTGTTCAACCCTACCGCTGGAGCGAGAATTGGACTAGTTAGACGCAGCGTCTGAATCAGCTCGTCATCAAAATTTGCCACAATGGACTCCAACCCTTGGAACCCTGAAGGCACCAGAGTCCCACAGCCCGAAACTCGTACTTTTCGAGAAGAAATTTAAGTGATTTTGACACCGCCTCCTTCCAGAAATATCCACTCCTATCCTGTGTTCCTAATCAGAACCTCTTTATTCAAGCAATGCAAAGTGGTATCTATGACAGCAACACAGTCCAACTCAGCAAAGAAATTATGACGCTGGCAACATCTTACGTATAACTTAAAAAGGAGTTTTTAAATCACAAAAATGATTACAATATCCTCCTTGAGAAAAATCATGAACTCCTGGAGGCAATCACAAAGCTGCAAAAACAAAAGAAAGTAGCTGGAACAAGTAGCTCACAATTACAGCAGCAACCTGTAACACTACAACAACAGAATTCTACACTTTAAGAGCAGAATTCTATCCTGTAGCAACAAAATTCTACCCTCCAGCAAGCCAACCAAAACTTAGAGCAACAATTAACGACTTCTTGCCAAATTAATAATATCTTAGTACCACATCAATCAGCCAAATACCCAGACCCAGACGTTTTCTCGGCCAACGACTTAGCGTCACGTAAAGAGCTACCCCTTTTCATACGAAAAATCAATATGAAGTTTATTGCAAATAAAGATTGGTATCCTGATGGACAAGGCAAGATGATTTATCTAGTTTCTCGGTTAAAAGGAAAAGCTTACTCTAACGTCTCTTACGGCATTAATCAAGATGGCATAGTCATATTTACTTTGAGCGATGCCATTATGGTTCTTCTAGAACAAGCATTCACCGATGTCGATGAGTCCAATGCTGCTAGACGAGAAATATTTACAATAAAACAAGGGCAAAAAGATACAGCTACGCACATATCAGACTAGTTCGACGTTGCACAAAAGACTGGACTTTCCGATAATGCCCTGATCAACCATCTCTACGATTTATTACACCTTGCCATAGTGTCACACATCTAAAATCGTTTCATGCTACGTCAGCCCATTCCAAAAGATTTGACCTCGTACCTCATCAAAATTCGGCATATTGATGCTGTTCTGCGATCAGCTAGTCCCAATTATACCACAACTAAACCATCAGTAAGTAATTATCACCCTTCAGCCCCTCTCCCGACTCAAACTGCCCAACCTACTACACTACCTGCCGGAGACCCAATGGACCTGGGCGCATCGACTCTTGGCCGTAATGCTACATGGACTACAAATGATGCCGCTAATCGTCAAATCCCCTGAACTGAGGCTGAGAAATGTGCCAAGCGAGCGTATTGTTTTGAAAAAAAGCTGTGCAGCTGGTGCTTTGAATCAGGACATCGGGCACGAATTTGTGCATAGGCACCCTTGAATCCAGGTAAGAGCAGCTCTGTAGACTATAAGACTGTGATCAATGAAAAAAAAGTCTAGTCTCTGATCAAAGTCGCGATCGGAGACTCCAAGAGTGAGAAGTAGTTACAGAACTAGACTCACATGTCAGAAGAGTAAAATATATCATGTACTTATGGCGAAACAACATCACAAATATTATCGCTGTCAACACTAGATAGCGACCATCTTCTTCTTTCATGTGACATATCATCAAATAGAACCAGCTTCCGAGCACAAGCCTTTCTTGATTGTGGTGCTACTGATGAGGTCTATGACCTCAACTCTGCACAAAGACACAGTCTTACAATAAGCCAACTCATGCAACCCCGTCAACTATACCTTGTTGACAGTAGGAGAGCGGCTCAAATTACTCACACAGTAACCATTAACCTTAAAATCTTAGGACACGAAGAAAAATTGACCCTCTTTTTAATAAACCTCGGCAAGTACGAACTTATTCTTGGCCATAAGTGGCTCAGGAAGCATAATCCCTCTATCAATTGGTCTAAGGACTTTGTTCATTTTTAATCCAAATTTTGTAAAGAAAATTGTCTCCCGACCGAACTTAACCATATTATCGCCCCTAACAATGGAGAAAATATTTCTCACTCAAAATTAAAATTGGAAAAAGCCGTTAGCGGGCGTCCAAGAAAAGTCGGAGCTGCAGCTTTCCAGAAACTACCCAAACAAGGTGTTGACATCTTTTCTTTATCTTAATATGACGTAGATAGAAGACTCAAAGAAAAGGGATTCAAACCTGATCCTTCAACGTCCAAACCCTCACAAACTTACCCCCATAATAAACCTACTCCTCTCCAGCAAATTTATCGAAAATTATATTCGCAAAATGGGAACTCTGATGATAGCCAATCTAGCTCAATAGCGACTCATATGCACTGTCAAGTTTCTAGCCTGCACGTGATAATTACAGTAAGAATCGCCGGGATAAAGGGCGATTGTGGGGCTGAGATCGAAGTGATGACTAAGTGGTGGGTGGTGGCTTAGGAGTGGGTGGTAGAAGTTGGTGGTGACTAAGTGTTGGGTAGGGTATAGGTAATAATTGGGACAAAGAACTAAACATGACCCGCCAATCCCGACGGGAGACTATTGAGTTATGAGAAGGAGTAGATGCAATGTTACTAACTTTAGAATGAAATGTGTGATTCCGTGAGGGTAAGAAGTGTATTGGTAAGATATAAGGTATGTATTGCTTGACTTGCTTGTCCATGTAGGTAATGCACTCTCTTTATATACACAAGCCGTTGTTACCCTACTGCGCTCATCCTATACTTGCGCCCAGTACCTTCTGAGTACCGAGTCAAATCTACTGATATCTATTTACAGAGTTGGAGACCGCTTCTGGTATTGTCTCCTTACAGGGTTTCATTTCGCCATACGACTCGTGTCACATGACTTGGTACATCTGACTCGATCTATCTGACTCGATCTATCTGACTCGATCTATCTGACTCAATCTATCTGACTCAATATCCTCGGTACATACGACACGTACATGCAAGTGCCTATTCTTATTGTTTTATACCTACACTGCATAAATCCAATGTCGCTATGCACAACAGAGACCTTTACTATATACATAAAGCTTCGCGCACAATACACCCATCTGGCCTCAAAACGCTATCAACCCAGCTTACACCATCATGACCAACCTTCTCTCCCTTCACTACCGCCCCCCCCCTTTACCTTACTTTGCTTGGACGGGCAGGGTGGAGTCATTGACTGAGATCCTTCTCTCAACTACCTCTGCAGATACCACTAGAAATGAAGAAGCTACGCTTCTTTTCCAAAATATCGCATGCATTTTGGATGATGCATACTGTGAGGATGGCCTACCTTAACATCTACAAAAACCTTTCCGTAACTTTGTCGCCGACCTAAATATGGTGGCGCGCCGGCAATTCGAATGCCATATAAGAGGCTCTCCGAGGCCCCCTTTACCATACTCGTCCACTGCAATCGAATTAAAGACGGCCTCAATCACCACCGCAAAAACAACACCAACCACTGGGACATCGGCTATACAACACCAGAAGCCCTGCTTGTACGCCTCGGTCATAACAACAGCCCCTAAATGATCACAGTTCGGGCAGCCCCCAAAGCAACCTGCCCGGACTCAACCTCAACAAAAACCTGCTCGAGTAGACGACCGATTACTAGTTCGAGTCTCCCTTGACTATCCCTCTCTCTGAACGTCTCCCTATGCAGTAATGCTCAAACTCAACTCTTTTCTCAAGGAGAAGCTAGTCCTTGAAATTCAATCTACTAAGACCGGATTCGCTATCTGCCCTATTTTCACTGCTGCTCAAGAAACACTTTCAGCGCGAATGAGCGAAATCGAAGAGTTCCTATCCACGAGCGGCAAATGTAAGGTTGAAAAGCCAACCAATCACAAGGCATACCTTCTATCCGGCGTACCTCGCTCATGCGCAGATTACAATGGTTCAGAAATTAAGTTAGTCGAGATAACTGCTCCAGCTATTTCCGAAGCCCTCCTTGATCTTACTAATGTGGCGCCAACCAATGTTCTCGAGCCGCGTAATGCCTCTGAAGCTGAGTTCGCCGCCCATAAAGACTGGATAGTCCTCTACCCGGAGGAGTCTTCTCCTTTGTCAAGGAATCTTCCACTCTTTGGCATCAGAATACAAGCAAAACTTCTCCCTAAAAAGATTAAACTACCACAGTGCGGTAAGTGCTTTGGTTGGCACAACGAGAGAGCCTGTTGCAGAACTCCTCGGTGCAGAATCTGTGGATCAATTGAGCACCTAGAGAGCCAGCACACCTCATGCGATCTAGCCAGAGTACATCAATGCCCGACAAAGTGTGTGAACTGTCATGGCCCCCATATGACTGATTCCTTAGAATGTCTCATCCAACCCCAAAAGGATCAGTCCCTACCCACAAAATCACAGATTGCTGAGATACGTAAGACGGCAGTGGCTGCTAGATTACGTCTGAAAACAGCACACTGTGGAGCTCTAGGTACAAAAATTGCTACCACAACACAAACTGCTACAAGTAAAGTTCCTTCTGTCCGCACTGTCTCAAAGGATCTCTTCTCCGAACAATCCTCACCTTTCCTTACGCGCGGCCGCTATGCCCCGCTCGAAAATGAGACCCGCGAGCTTTGCGACAACAGCCCCTCAAGAATGCAACTATGAGTGAGGAAAAATTAGCACTTAAAATCCTCTCAGTCAACGTAGGTAGGAGCTCAGTGACGCACGAGCTCGCTCTTCAAATTGCATTTTAAACTCGTGCAGTTCTCTTACTTGTGCAAGAACCGTACGTCTCAAGAGATTTAAATTGCAGGATAACCCGTAAGCATCCTTCCTTCGAGTGCTTCACTCCAGTGGACAACTGGTCCATCCGTCTTCGAGTTTTGACATACTCACGAAAGGACTCTGGCCTAACGTTCACTCAGATACGTCCGGGTGCATACCAACAAGAAGAAAATGGGGATGTGCTCTTTCTTTCGGTGTTTCAGGCCCCTTCTCTTCACAAAACCTTAGTTATCAACATTTATAACGCCCCCCCTGGAGCTATCAATCCGGGAGCAGGACTTTCGTCTCTTCTTTCCGTGCCCACACCTGAAATTTTCTCGTAAACAATAATCACAGGAGGCTTTAACCTGCATCATTCCCTTTGGCATCCATCATTTCCTGGAGCTCCGTCACCCGAGGCGGAAAACTTCATTCACTGGCTAGACCGGGTAGGGCTGAATGTCGTATCACAAATAGACATGCCCACTCACAATCGCGGAAATGTGCTAGACTTGTGTTTCGCAACGGATTATTTACTGGCCAGAGGAATAAATGCCTCAATAGAAACAGACCTCGACATGACCTCCGACCACTTTCCAGTACTAATTTCACTTCCTGAGATCAATCGCATCCCCCATTCCCCCAGACTACGTTTTTCAACTGTTGACGAAAAGACCTTTTTAGCTCTACTAAGCACGAAAATTGAAGAACTGAGTCCCCTCGTGGAAACCAAAGCTGGACTTGACCACTCGGCAACAGAACTAATTCGGATTCTCTATAGCGCATTCACTGGCTCCGAAAAGAAATCGCTCTCAACTAACAAAGGACAACCCTGGTGGAATCAAAGCTATAGAGAAGCCAAGCGGAGATATTGCGAATTAACTCGTCACTTGATACCTTCTAGGGACGCCAAAAAGGAGTCCCGGAGAGTCGTAAGGAAGGCGAAAACCTTCTTTTTCCAGAAAAAATCTGAGGATGCTAGCAACGCAAAAGACGTTTTTGAAATCACTAAGTGGCACAAGTCAAAAGGAGTCTTCCGTACTCCGCCGCTCTCAAACCCACTTCTACCAAACTCCGCACCAGCTGACAATCTTGAAGATAAAAGAGAAGTTATACTGCAAAATCTGTTACAGAACCAGTCAGATGTGGAAGATATCCCTATTCTAACTCCTACCGTGCCCTTAAAGTCGCTTCCCTTTCCAGTTCTCACCCCAGAGGAAGTCTCAGGGGCAATACTTGGAGCCGGGAATAAAATCCCGGGCAAAGATCAAATTCCGATGGTTGTCCTTCGCCACTCCTGGCCTCAAATATCTGATATAGTCCTTAATCTTTTCCAGGCATGTATCGATATTGGACATCATTCCCAGTACTTTCGTACTGCGATTTTAGCAATTATTTGTAAGCCAAACAAGGCGGATATGTCTAGCCCACGATCGTACCGACCTATTGCACTCCTTTCAGTGCTAGGAAAAGGACTTGAAAGGGTTTTCGCAAGGCGCATGTCATGGATAGCTGTTAATTTTAAGGTCCTAGCAACTCAACAGTTTGGCGCGCTGCCTCTTAGATCTTCAGTAGATCTAACCACTTGTCTAACCCATGACGTCGAAACTGCTCTTGCTAAAGGGCTAACAGCCTCAGTTGCAACGCTCGATATTAAAGGTGCTTTCGACATTGTCCTCCCAGGTAGGCTCGTGAAACGTCTTCGAGAACAAGTCTGGGCGCCCAGTCTATGCAACTGGATCGGATCCTTTGCTACCGAACGCACGGTCTGCATTCGCCTAGATGGAGAAGTGGGTGCGCCAAGGGCTATAAATTGTGGACTTCCACAAGGATCCCCAATATCTCCAATACTTTTCATGCTCTACACCTCCCCTCTCTATAAATTAGAGGGTCTTAAAAATGCTTTTGGCTACGCCGATGACGTAGCAATAGTGGAAACTTCCCCATCCCTGGAAGTGAATTCTCTAAGGATTAGTTCCGCCGTGAACCAAGCTCTCTCTTGGGGTGACGAAGAAGGGCTTAAGTTCGACCCATCAAAGTCCGAACTTCTACACTTTTCTAGAAAACACCGAGATAAGGGACGCAGCCCGGAAGTCCTCACTAACAGCTTTTCAATTTCTGAGAATACGGAGCGCTCATACCTCAAATGGCTAGGTATAATTTTTGATAAAAAACTAACCTTTAAGTATCACATACAGATACAAGCAGCAAAAGCCCTGAAGGTTGCAAACGCTCTCTGCTGTTTAGGAAATTCGGTCCGGGGCGTGCCACCACATTTGTCAAGACAGGCAGTTACAGCTTGTGTTCTACCCATCGCGAACTTTAGAGCCAAAACATAGTGGCCTGGAGTCTCCCAAAAGAAAGGAAACATAATAGTTTCCAATAGAGTTGGCCGTCACCTAGCAAAGCTGGACAAAGTTTATAGTGCAGCTGCAAGAGCAATACTCCCAGCATATCGCATTGTCCCCTCGCCCGCTTTCCTTAAGGAGGCTGGACTTCCTCCTGTTGAGATTGCCCTAGATTATATATCTAGGAGAGCTGCTGTTCGAATCCGCAATCTAGATCCCCGTCACCCCCTCTTCAGGCAAGGACAAAAGTTACTTTCAACCCCTTCGTTAACACGGCTCGCCCGGTCATACAAGCAGATTCCAGCATTGGAACAATTTAACCCTCTACTCTTACCTCCTTGGGAGATACCAGAGCCAGATGAAGAAGCGTTTAATCGAGTTTGTGGTCCGCTAGGTACTGCTAGCACAAGGGCGAATCAATTTCGGGAACTCTTGCTCACTATCCCACAATCTGACATCCTAGTTTATTCAGACGGATCTAAAGCTTCTGATGGGAATGCTAGAGGAGGGTATGCTATTTATCAGCTCGGGCGTCTGTTACAGACTAAAGCTTTCCCTCTAGGCAAGAGCAAGGAAATATACGACGCGGAAGCATATGCGGCCCTAAAGGGCATTGAAGCAGCATGCGCCCTATCAACCACTCGTTTTTCCAAAAACCTCTAGCTATTCACTGATAACCTAGAAGTAGCGAAAAAGCTTACCATTAAAGCTGCCACTACTTCATCTCAGAAAATTTTCATTGACGCTCTAGAAGCTGACAAGTGATGGAAAACTAGGACCAGGCTTCCGCATATTAGCGAAGGTGAAATTAAAGTACGTTGGGTATCGAGCCATGCTTGAGTCGAAGGAAATGTGCTCGCAGATTCGGAAGCGAAAAGAGGCGCGGCCATGCCCTACCAAGACGAGCAGCCCAAACTACCTATAGCAGCACTAAATATGTGGAACTCTTCACAGATGAGACAAGCCAGAGAAAAATGGTGGAATAACCATGCTCCAAAGTCATATATCAGACTAGGAATTAATACCGCCCCAGTTTTCCCTGAGGAGCTTCTCCTGAGTAGAAAATCTCTAGGCCATATAATTGCAGCCAGGACTGAACATGAAGACTTCGCCAACTACCATGTTTGTTTCAAGCACGAGGACGCAAACACGCACTGCCTCTGTGGATCCCCAAAATCTCCAAGACACTTTCTATTTTGTAGGACTCTTCGCCGCCGCGGTGGCCGCCCCGATGAACCTATCCCGAAACTCCTCGGAACGCCGGAAGGAGCTGTCATTTTGGCCAAATGGCTAGAAAATGCTCGGTTTTTTGAGCAAATCCGCCTTCGTTGAGAGGATTTTCTTTTCTTTTCTTTTCTTTTCTTTTCTTTTCTTTTCTTTTCTTTTCTTTTCTTTTCTTTTCTTTTCTTTTCTTTTCTTTTCTTTTCTTTTCTTTTCTTTTCTTTTCTTTTCTTTTCTTTTCTTTTCTTTTCTTTTCTTTTCTTTTCTTTTCTTTTCTTTTCTTTTCTTTTCTTTTCTTTTCTTTTCTTTTCTTTTCTTTTCTTTTCTTTTCTTTTCTTTTCTTTTCTTTTCTTTTCTTTTCTTTTCTTTTCTTTTCTTTTCTTTTCTTTTCTTCTTGCTACTTTTCTGATCGGGGGCTCTGGGAGAAGTAGGAGTGGGGGTTATAGACTGCCTAATCACCAGTCATGAGCCTGGGAATGTCTCAAAACTAAAAATCGCATTATGCATACCTGTTTACTATGTGCGCAGCTTCATATAACGCTGCACAGCATGTATTTAAGACTGGGAAAGTCACAAAAACTAGAGCCCCGGCTCTAGCGTCCTATGATCCATATGGGTCTATTTAGGTCATGTGCTATAGGCACGTGACTAGAGCCTAGACGAAAAATAGAATCATCATCATCATAAAGCTTCGCGCCGAGTCACACTGGTATCATAGGCAACCAACTTGCAGATCTCGAGGCAAAGAAGGGTGCAGCCACACCCTTCTTGAAACCACCTGAGTACTCTTATTCCGCTCTGTGTAAGTGGAATATAGAACAGACTAAACTAGCGAAAGACAACTGGTGGCACACATCACGTCCGAATTCGTACACACAACTTGAGATTGGAAACGCACCTAGCTTTCCAAAGGAGCTCCTTTTAAGCCGCAAAAACTTGGGCCAGTCGGTCGCAGCCAGAACGGGTCACGTTTACTTTGCTGCATACCACATCTGCTTTAAACACGAAGATGCCACACTGAACTGCCTCTGTGGATCTCCTAAAACACCTACACACTTTTTCTTCTGCCGAATTCTCCGTCGTCGAGACGGCCGCCCTGCAGGGCCCATCAACACGCTGATTCCACAATTACTAGGCACGCCGGGGGGGGCTTTAAGCCTGAGTAAATGGCTGGATCAGTCTCGTTTTTTCGAGCAAAATAAGCGTCCGATGAGGACAACCCAATTTTTATTTTTCTTTTCCTTTTTGTTAATGATCGGAAGCTCGAGGAGGATAGAAGAGCTGGCGAGCGGGACCGGCTTATCATCGGTTAGGAGCTAGAGGAGGGCTCAAAAATTATGCTACAATATGAAAATTTTTTGTTCTGTGCGCAGTTTCATACAACGCAGCACAGCGATGTAATTATGACTGGGATAAAGTCAGAAGTTCTAGGGCCAAGGCCTTAGCGTCCTATGTCCCGGCCGGGACGGGTAGTCACATGTCAGACTAAGGGCCATCACTTAGACAAAAAATAGAATCATCATCATCATAAAGCTTCGCACATCTGGAACTTCCAGCTTTCATCCTGGCGCCCACTACAAGAACCACACACACACACAAAAAATCGTCCTTATTAAATCATCGGAAATCGCAGCAAAAACCACCCTCAATTACAAAGCTTCCATCGGCTCAAACACGTCCCTCGCGCTCTGCGCGCCCGGATAGAGCCACCCCGGAAATGGAGGGCGTTACTCAAGATCCCATATTAACTCCTATTCACTGTGTAAACTGGGATCTTCCTGATCTCAGCCAACAGACTAGTATAGATGTCGACACCCTAGAATACGACGAAGCGCCTGACGACAACCCATTCCCAGATCCAGAACCTGCAGGCCCCGTTCAAGCAGCGCTTTCCAACAGCATTAGCTCAGTTTCAACCCGAAGGAAGCTGAGGCCCTATTCGGAAAGATCTCATCAGCAATCGACAATCACTGCAGCTCAGCCAGCCACGGCACCCTGCCCGAAAGACAGTATTTAGATTTCAAGAGCTTCTGCCAAGATCTTGCAAAAGTTGCAGCTAGCCACTTCGACGCCTATATCTGCGATAAGCCAGCCCCTGTCTCAACTCTCAACAGCGTTATTTGCGACACTAATCCGCCAACATTCGCCAGTGTTACACGTTAGGCTCCCGCCAAGCGGGCACTTTGGGGCACTAACACGCCCACAATATCTCGCCCTGGTACAAAGACGCAACCCCAAACTGTCCGTCAGGACGACCGTCTCTTTGTGCGTATTCCTGAGGGCGACAAAATCCGGGAACTTTCTGCCTACTCGATCCAGTCCCACCTTAAAACCTTGCTAGGGAACGAAAGCACAATACTCACTAACGTACAGCCTATCAAGACCAGCTTTGCCCTCTGCCCTAAAGATGGACAAACTGCGAAACTCAAGGAAAAATTAGCGACAGTTAGCCTCTTCGGAGATGCCCCGGTTGAGAATGCGGAACCATGGTTCTCTTACCGAATCGAGAATGTACCCCGCAGCTATGGTGCTGTCAAACTTATTAACAATGAATGGAAATACTGCCTAGAACCTGTCTCGACCGTCGCCATGCACGAAGCTCTCTCCGCAGCAGCTGGAGTTGCACCAATGGCCATCCAAGCATCACGCAACAACGATGCTAGCTCAACTTCTTCCTCAACAGCGTGGATTGCCCGCTTTCTTGAATCCAACCAGCACCTCCCACGCACTCTCTTCCTTTTTGGCTGTCGCACACAGGCAAAACCTCTTCCCAGACGCCGTACTGTAGCTCAGTGCAACCGGTGCTGGCTCTGGCACAACACTCGCGTCTGCGCTTCCGACCCCAAATGCCGCCTCTGTGGCCCCTCCAACTACTCCGAAAAACAGCATAGCAACAATTGTGCGGCCACGGGTGCTGAGCACATCTGCCCCAATCGCCGTATCAACTGTCATGGCCCACACCCTGCGAACGATAGTTCCTGCGAACTAAGACCTAAGGCCTCAGTACCGCCCATGACCAAGGCACAAGTTAGATCAATTCGCAGTGCTTACGCTGCGGCACGCCTACGTAAGCAGGCCGAAGCGGGCTGTATCAATCACAAGACCAACCCCGTTCAGACAACAACCGACAGTAGCGCAACAACAAACACAGAATCAGCATCGTTAACCAGCACCGCAAACAATCCCTATGAAGTTCTCGATTCGGAGAAGCCGCGCAATGATCAGATGGAAACTTCACGACTGACACAAGTAAACGTATATGTGAAACACCGCCGCTAAAGATCCTCTCTGTAAACGTCGGAAGAGGCGCCCCAGCCCACGAAATTGCTCTGAACGAAGCTTACTCAAGCTCAGCAGATGTAGTTCTTATTCAGGAACCATACATCTACAGGGACCGCGCCAGGCACATCACAAAACACCACCCCTGCTTCGAAGCATTCTCTCCAACTGATGACTGGACATCTTCACGACCTAGGGTGATGTCCTATGTGCGAAAAAACGCCCGTCTCCGCTCAGAACAGGGTTACACTGCACTTTCCAGCGACCTGCTTCTCCTCAAAATCCGATCACCCTCAGGTAAATCGTTACATATTGTCAACGTCTATAACGCTCCTCCTAGCTCTGCCAGCGACAGTGTTCTAGACTCCCTATACCCCCTCCCCCTTCCATTTAAAGCCAATCTGCTTCTCTCTGGAGATTTTAACCTACACCATATCAGATGGCAACCATCATAGCCGCGTAGTCCTTCTCCTGGCGCCGAAAAGTTCACAGAATGGTTAGATAATAATAGCCTTTCTCTCCTATCCCCTCAAGATATAGCAACACACGACCGTGGCAATGTGCTCGACCTAGTTTTTGGTTCAGGCCCCTTAGTCCAGACGACGAAGTGCACCCTAGCCCCACACCTAGACACAACGTCAGACCATGCGACATCCCTCATCTTAGTTGACTGGGAAGGCTATACGGAACCCCTCCGCAGACTCAGACTCGACACATTGAACCAAGAACTATTCCTAAGGCTCCTCTCTACCATGTTTGTAGGTCTTAGTCCAATTTCCCTGGCTTCTACCCGAGATTCGATAGATAGGTGCGCCACGGAGCTGACAGAAGCAATCAGCACAGCATATGCTGGCGCAGCACGCCGCTCTCTCGGCCATGGTAAGGGTAACGCTTGGTGGAACATATCATGCAAACTTGCCCGCCAAAGGTACAAGAAGGTCTGCAGAGGCCCCATGACAGAAGATGAAGCCATCAGAGAGCGAAACGAGTATTGTTGCACAATTGCAAGGGCGAAGAAAGCATACTTCACCAATAAGATTGCGGCAGCTACTTCGGGTAAGGATATCTTTGCTTTAACGAAACGGCACAAGTCCACTGGTAACTTCCGATCCACCACTCTCAAAGACCCCAGGTTCTTGGAAAGGCCCCCTGCGACCTCCCTGCCTGACAAAAGAGAAATTCTGCTCGGTAATTTACTCACAAACCTGGCTGTAGCGGGTGATATCCCTCTAGATACCCCGACAGTTGCAACTCGTTCAATCTCATTCCCTCCACTCTGTTGGGACGAAGTTCGGGAGGCAATTCTTAAAGCAGGAAACACGGCTCCTGGAGCTGACGAGATCCCAACTGCCATCCTCCGTATAGCTTGGCCTCTAATCGGGGATTATGTCTATTCACTCTTCGACAGATGTCTATCTCTCGGCCATCATGCGATCTGCTTTCGACAGGCTGTAGTAATTATGCTTCAGAAGCCAAACAAAGCAGACCTATCTTCTCCTCGCTCATATCGTCCGATAGCACTCCTCTCCGTACTTGGTAAGGGGTTAGAGCGACTAATTGCTAAACGTATAGCTTGGATCGCGGTGCGTAATAAGATACTAACCACCCAGCAGTTTGGCGCCCTCCTGGGAAGATCAGCTATTGACCTTACTACCTGTCTTACCCATGACGTCGAAAGAGCTCTAAGCGAGGGACTTACCGCTAGCATGCTGACACTCGATGTTAAAGGTGCTTTTGACGCTGTCCTTCCAGGCCGACTTGCCCGACGTATGCGGGAGCAAGGCTGGCCAGTGTTCCTTGTCAACTGGGTAGCCTCCTTTTCCACCAACCGCTCAGTACAAATTCGCCTCGACGGCGAGCTAGGACCTCTCCAACCGATCAACTGTGGTCTTCCCCAGGGCTCCCCCGTATCTCCCATCCTCTTCATGCTCTACATATCCCCTTTGTTCAAAATGGGAAGTATCTCCCGGAGGTTTGGGTATGCAGACTATATCGCAATTCTCAAGACACAACAGTCGTTACACGATAACTGCATCTCCCTAGCTAAAGCACTAAAAGAAGCTTTGGATTGGGGGCTAGATGAAGTTATCACTTTCGACTCGGCCAAAGCAGAGCTTCAGCATTTCTCAGGAAAACGCGCTGATAAGAACCCGGATAACACCCCATCAGTCACGCACGGCGACTTCTCTGTATCAGATAAGACAAACCGTCCCTATACCAGATGGCTTGGGGTGTATTTTGATAAAGCACTCTCTTTTAAATGGCATGTCCGATTACTTGCGAACAAAGCCTTAGTTGTGGCAAACGCGCTCTGCAGCCTCGGCAATACACTTCGGGGCGCCCCTCCCAAACTACTACGCCAAGCAGTCACCGCCTGCGTGCTACCCATCGCTTATTATGGGGCCGAGACATGGTGGCCAGGAATAACGCGCTCTATTCATCTGACCAGGACCGTTTCAAACTTAGTGAAGGGTCATCTCTCTCTCCTCCAAAAAGTTGTAAGAGCCAGCGCTAGAGCCATTCTTCCCGTCTATCGAACAACCCGACCAGCCGCACTACATAGAGAAGCAGGTCTACCCCCTCCAGAAATTGCATTGGATTCAAAACTCCGCCAGGCAGCCCTCCGCATACATCGCCTAGATCCACGGCACCCCCTCCGCCGCCGTAACATGTAGATCTTAAGACAGCAAAGACGTGTCTCGCGCCTTTCAGGTTGGGCCCTGAATCTCCCGCCCACAGAGTATCTAGATCCCCTGGTCGACCCTCCTTGGCAAGCTAAGGAGAGCTTGTGCTCCAGGATCAGACGGGTTACCAGGACCTCACGTCGCCTTCCTGAAGGCATTCCCTCACAAGATATGGTAATTTACTCAGACGGGAGTCGTCTAGATTCTGTTTCCGGCCCTCGCGTCGGGGGCGGAGTTGCCATCCTCCAAGCAGGTCGCTTGATCTGCCAGAAACGTATACCTCTTAGCCCTTCACTCGAGATCTTTGATGCGGAAGCTGCTGCTGCCTTAACTGCCTTAGAGATAGCGGTAGACCTTCCCTCAGCACGATTCGCAAGTAACCTCTGGGTGCTTCTAGACAATTTGGATGTTGCCCGACAGCTCCTTTCGACCCCCACTTGTTCTTCTCAAGAAATCTTCTCCAGGTTCGCATCTAAATCGCGAGAGTGGCCTTAGCGCTCGCGCCTTCCTCATGTCTTACCAGTTGGAGTCAACGTTCATTGGATTCTAGGTCACTCTGGAATCTCTGGTAACACTCTAGCTGATGCAGCCGCGAAAGAAGCTATGAATATGCCACCGCCCCCACCTTCCCCGCTCACTTTTGCCTCTGCCAAAACTTGGGTCAGTAATTCAAAATCAGGAGCCTATAAAGATTATTGGTTACAAAACGCCCCTAAATCGTACCAGGACCTGGAAATTGACTTCCTCGCGGGCTGCCCCGCGGAGCCGTCACTACCGCGACAACATGTCGCTCACATATATGCTGCACGCTCCGGACATGGAGACTTCGCATCATATCATGCCCGCTTTGACCACGATTCCGCGCACAACACATGCAGCTGCAACGAATCCAAATCGCTTTTACACTTCATAAACTGCAGGCTGAATACAGTTCGGCTTCCAAAGCCACTCAGAGCCTGCCCAAGCAAAGCCATCTTCCTTCTCGGGACTCCCACTGGAGCTTCAAAACTTACTAAATGGCTGGAAGAGTCGAAATTCTTCACCGAAATCTGTCCTAGAATCCCTCCAGACTCGACAATCATGGACAGCTAGCAGTAGCCAAACCATAAAATTGAACATACGACTGTTGACTAGTTTCATAACTTCTTATACCGATGGCGCAAAATGGAGTCTTGGGGGCTATTTCATTTTTTTTTTCATTTCTTTCCTTTCCTCTCTCTTTCTATCGTATTACGGGAGTATTATCTCTCCATGGAATTATTCCCTCTAATGTGGACTAACAACGTTGTCGGAAAGGTGATGATTCAAGTCACTTGTCACCGCAAATCATCTCAGGTCTCCTTCTCTCTAGTTTGGGGGAGTCGGGGGCCTCAGGCATCCGGAGCAGTAAGCTCTGGCGTCTTATCCAATTTGGGACTAGTGTATTTTACCATTAGTTAGACGTTAAATAACAAACAAATAACAAACAAACAATCATAAAGCGACAACCAAACAAATCTGGATCGCCGCATCGACCCACTATCAATAGGAATACAAATCAAGTCACCAAACTGAGCACGATTAAAGACAATGGCCCCGCAGCTCTCTCGAGAGACTGCTCAACGGCCCTCCCCCCAAACACACGCAAATCCGATGTCCCCAGACGTCGAAATGGTCGACATCCGGCCCATCATCCCACTCGCAAATCCCACACACTCAACACAACCAAGCTCTTTCGAAAAGAGCATGACAGAATTCCTCGAAGCCGAAGCCCATAAGTTACAACAGCGCATGGCAGAGGGGAGACTCATAATCAGCAGATTCTGCAGATTACTTGACGAGATTACAGACAAAGAGCTGCGCAGGGAGACCGAAATCGCCGCGGCTGGTCTAAAGGACCAGATTGCAAATATCCTGGCAGGCAGAAAATGTCGTCCTGCACAAACAAATCTACTAGCCACCAGCACGCAACCTGTACGGGCACAGGAGGCAGTCGCCCCCCGTACCACCCAATCTCGCGCGCAGCGACGACCGACCAAGATCACAAACGCCCCAGCTCCACCCCCAGCTGCGACGCCCCAACCAGCCGTAACCGCTCCGCGAAGAATCTGGCCAATGGATGAGCCAGAATTGATCATACCATCATTGGATGGCGATTGGACGGAGGTTTCCCGCCTGAGGGCTAGGAAGCCAAAGCAAACGCCGCCAGCACTTCCAGCTGAGACTCCCGCGCGACCTATCCAATCGACCAGTAGGACAAAGAGACCTGAGACCGCCCAACCCGATGAACGTCTGTTCCTCAGGCTCCCTGAAGGACATTGGTGGAGATCCATGTCTCCACATTTTGTGAAACTGAGCCTTGCGGCAAAACTGAGAGTTGCGACCTCGGCCATCAACATGGTCACGGTAGTTAACTCAGGATTTACCATTACAGCTGCCAACGAGGCAGCCAAAAATCGTCTTCTCGAGGAGGTGCATCGCCTAGGGAGAGAAGGAGGAGAAGCGGATGAAACAACAGGCGGAACCCCTAAGGCAGACCTCCTAACGCAAGGCCTCAAACTGGAGGCTGCATCCAAATGGACGTCGGTACTCGCCCCTAACGTCCCCGACTACCTCCATACATTGGAGCGCCCAATTACCGTGCCGGAACAAGGTGCAACAATCAGATTCCAACATGTTTCCGTTCCGGTTACCAAGGAAATGGTCATGGAAGAAGCTGCCCTCAGAACTGGCGCAACCCCCATTTCGGCACGCGCTCTTGCCTCCAACAGTGGTCGACCAGCAAATGACTGGTTGATCCACTTCCCAGCCGGCACCCCCAAACTCGGAGAGCGACTTTTCGAGACCAGCGGCCGTCTCACGGCGTTCCGTCGCCAACCACGGATCGCACAGTGTAACCGATGCTGGGGTCACCACCCGACAAAGATCTGCTCCAGAGCAGAGAGGTGTATCAGATGCGGCTCCTTAGAGCACAAACTCGAAAGTTGCAAGCAAGAGATCCCCCGTTGCATCAATTGCCACGGGCCTCATAGAGCCGACGACCCTAATTGCATGGCACGCCCAGCCCGTGCAAATGGAAAGACAATCCCACGAACCCACGACCAACTGACTGTCATTCGCCAGCGCGGACAAAAAGACAGGACAGCAATAATAAGAGAAGCAGAAGCCAAGCAGAAGGCCGCCGAGCTGACTGCCGACAACAACACCCCATCCCCTTCTCAATGCCCGTAAGGGACCACAACCTTCCGGAGGTAACCAATCGACCGACAATCACGTTCCTCTGCGCAAACCTCGGCAAAGGAGGACCCTCAAATGACATCATATTACAAGCCGCCTGGGATGCTGGCACAGATGTTCTACTCATCCAAGAACCCTGGGCCTCTAGGAACAACAACAGCTGGCTCATGAAGTCACACCCTGGGTTTGATAGATACTCACCAAACACTGGAGGAGCAGATACGCCTCGGCCCAGGTCAGCAATATACACCAGAAAAGGGAGAGATACCCAGCAAAAATTCTTATGTGGTACATCCCCAGACTTTGCAGCCGTAGTGATAGACAATGTGACATTTGTCTCCATATACCGGGCTCCAGGTGTAGCCTTACCACCCCTGCTGTCATGGAACCCAGCTGGACCAACAGTAATCGGCGGAGACTTCAATTCAGTGCACCCAGAGTGGCAACCCTTAGCAGGACGCTCGCACAGAGACGGCCACATTTTGACCGAGTGGATGCTCGAGCACGGCATGACCCTGGCCTCGAGCCCAGGTGTGCCGACACACGTAAGGGGCAACACCCTCGACCTAATATGGTCCAACGCTGGCGCCATTGCCAACGTGGCACCGGAGCTCGACTCCACTTCAGATCACTTGACACTCGCAGGCGACGTCCCGCGGCCAAATGCTAGTGGATTGAATGCCATCAGACTCAATAGCCCCATACGGGTAAGCAATAACGCACTAGAAGACTTCACCAAAGTCGTTGGGGAATGGAGCAGAAACCTAGGAAGACAGGAGATCAGGACAGCAATGGGCGTGGAAAATCTTGCCAGCTATCTTGTGGAAATCCTCAGCGACGCGATAAAAGCAACCGGGAGACGAGGCTCACCTCAGCCTGGGCAATCGGCCCCATGGTGGACAGACGAGTGCCGGGAGGCTAAAGTGATATATAGAACATTTGGGGACAAAGCTAGCAGAAAAGAATTTCGTTGAGCAGTCAAGACAGCTAAACGCCAATACTGGCGCCGAAAATTCTCCGAAGCTAAGACAGATGCCGATATTTACTGTATGGCTCGATGGGCGAAACCGCGGCAGCAAGGAAATACTGCCCCTCTTAGAACCGCAAACAGTTTCGAATCTGATCCTCGACGCCGCGCCACCCTACTCCGGGACATGCTAATTGCCAGGTTCACGAGTGAAAATGACATAGAGGTCAACGCTGACCCGACAGCCGCCGAACCTGAAACCGATCATCTACCATGGATGATAGAGGTTACGGAAGAGGAAGCTAAATGGGTAGCCACATCGTGCCAAGACAAAGCCCCAGGCGCCGACAACATCACCGTCCGGCTGCTGCGTGCAGCGTGGCCAGCCATAGGACAGGCGGTTCGAGCTCTTTACGAAGGATCTCTCCGCTACAAGCACTTTCCGACCATATTCAAACTGGCCGAGGTAATCTTAATCCCCAAACCCGGCCACGACCTCAGCACAGCAAAAGGATGGCGACCTATCGCACTTCTTTCGTGCCTTGGGAAAGGACTCGAGCGCCTAGTCGCCAAACGAATAGCACACACGGCACTCAGCAGCCAGAAGGTACCTCAGCAGCTAATCGGAGCACTCCCCAGCCGGTCAGCCAATGACCTGGTCGCATGCCTTGTCCACGACGTGGAACATACTCTCAGCCTACGACACAAGGCTGTACTGGTAACACTGGATGTCCAAGGTGCCTTTGACGCTACTCTACACGGACGGCTCCTCCGGCAAATGAAAGGAATGGGATGGGCAACTGAATCAATTGACTGGACGGCTTCCTTCCTACAGGGGCGGTCTGCCCGCGTCCGGTACGAGGGAAGGGTCACAGATGAGGTTATCCTCGAATGCGGCCTCCCACAAGGGTCTCCCTTGTCTCCAATCCTTTTCCTCTTGTACATGTCAGAGGTGGCAGGGGGAAGCAACTGGAGGCTCGGATATGCAGATGACTTGGCTGTGCTAGGTGTAGATGCAACAGCAGCCTTAGCAGCCGAGGCCGCCCAACGTGAAGTCGACAACATAGTGAAGTCGACAACATATTGACGTGGGCAGAAAGAAATGCTGTGGCGTTTGACCCAACCAAAGCCGAAGTCCTGTACTTTCTTGGCCCCCGAGCCTGTTCTACAGACCTACCACAAATCACAATGGGAGACGTAACAATCCAAGAGTTCGAGACTATTAGATGGCTGGGAGTGTTCCTAGACAGAGGCCTTACCTTTCGTAATCATGTTGCCGAATGGACGAAGAAAAGCAGCTGACTCGTGCAGCACCTACGCCGACTCACAAAATGCACGCAGGGACCCCCACCAGGACCACTGACAACCATCATCCGTACAGTATTAATGCCAATTGCCCTTCACGCTGCCGAGGTTTGGTGGCCCGGACTCACCCGAGACATACCCAGAGGCAAAGTGCACAACTCCTGCCGGATGCAAACTGAAGCAATCGACCGAGTCCTATTATCAGGGATCCGTATGGCCCTACCAACATGGCGAACCATGCCCACAGCAGTCCTCCGAAGAGAAACTGGAATTCCACCAGCAAAAGTTCTGCTCGAGGAACGCCGCCTCTTGGCTGCAGCCCGAATTCGTCGCCTCGATGAATACCATCCTCTACGCCTTCGGGCCCTAGAATCCACGGAGGCCGCAAGACGCAGAATCGGTCTGCGAAGTTCCAACAGAGGCCGGCGACCGGCAGACCGAACTCATGCCTCCAGAATACAGAGAGCGTCAAGATTACTCCCCAAAACAGAGGCTCCACCACCCCTTATGAGGCCCACCCCACCTCCGCCACGGCTCTGCAAAACAGACAAAACAACAGCTGCCAGAACTACGAAGGAATGGCTCAGCAGACTCCCCCAAGATTGCATTTGTGCTTACAGCGACGGATCCGGCGCGGCAGGGTCCCACTCAGCATGGGGCTTCGCTGTCTACTTCGGCGGTACGACTGCCAACCTCGAGCTGAGCAACTCCGGGTCCTTGACAGGGGCGGAAGTTTACGACGTGGAAGTGCACGGCGCAATGGCAGCTCTCGAAGCGATCATCATGAGCCTTGGCAACCGCCACATCTCGAACATCTACGTTATGTTAGACAACGCTGAAGCAGCACAAGCTTTGATAACGGGGAAGATAACGTCATCCCACTGGCGTGTCCGCAGATTCCGAAGATGGGCGGAAGGTCTGGTAACCCCAGTACGCGTGAAGTGGATACCAGGCCACGAAGGTATACCAGGAAATAAGGTTGCAGATCAACTAGCACGTGAAGCGCTAAACCAGATCGGAAACACGGCAGCCACAGGAACCCTCACAATAGCCGCAGCTGGACGTAAAGCCCGAGCAATGGTGAGAGAACTATGCAGCGACTGGTGGACCTCTGCCTGCCCGAGAAGATACAAAGATCTCGAGCTTCAAATGCGCCGCAAGAAACCACCCGAACTCGCGCTCCCTAGGGCGATCTACGCGCGCCTCATCGCAGCCCGGACCGGCCACGGAGACTTCGCGACGTACCACCGCCGATGAAATCATGACACTGCACCATTACACTGTGAGTGTGGGAGAGAAAAGTCAGTTGGCCATCTAGTACAGTGTCGCAGGGCACTCAGTAGGTGGCGCGAAACTAGTGGACGGCGAAGAGCCCCATTGCTCCAGACTCTACTTGGGGCACATGGGTGGCAGAAATTCAGGGAATACGTCCAAGGTAGTGGCATCTACGAGGAGACAGTTCTTGGCATGGCGGGAGTAAGGGCAACTGAGGACAGCTAGAATTTGCGGAGGGAGGACGGTACCTGCAAAAATGGAGGACTAGAAATGGATAAGCTCGGGCGCGTGGTGGCCGAGGTCGAAGGACTATGAGAGGGAGCAATTTTGGTGGTATTAAGGCGTAAAGGCGCGAGACAGATTTTTCTTTTTGTTTGTTTGATTCGCTGGGCTGCTGGGGCCAATTTGTTCAACACATGTATGTACTCTAGCATGGTTCCGGTCATTCTTGAGAGACGAGGTAGAGCGGTCAACCTGATCTCACCCGGCCTCACTCGTGTCTGACCCACCAGGGGTTTAAGGCACGTTAAACTACAAAAAAAAACAATCATAAAGCTTCGCGAAAAAGGAACAAACGCGCTAACAAAGATTTCGATTAATAATACCTCAGGCATCTATAACCTTGAATCCTTACATGCACTTAGCTCGCTTCTCCCTTGAAGATATCCAAATTGCCCTCCAAACAAAAGACAGGCTTAATCCCTCAAAAAAGCTCCCTCTACATTATCACCATCACTTGTCAGTATTTAACCATAGGGACGCTGACGTACTCCCTCCTCATCGTGACTTTGATCACAAAATTGAACTAAAACCAGGTACTGCACCTCCACATGGGCCTCTTTACAACATGTCCGTCGAAGAACTCCAGGTGTTGCGTAAATACCTGAGTGAACAGCTAGAGAAGGGATTCGCTCGCGCCAGCGGATCACCAGCCGCTGCACGCGTCCTATTTGCAAAAAAACCTGGCGGGGGATTACGGTTTTGCGTCGACTACCGCTGCCCAAATGCTATCACCATTAAGAATCGATACTCTCTTCCACTACTGTAGGAAACCCTATCTAAATTTAGCAAAGCAAAATACTATACTAAACTAGATATCATTGCCGCATTCAATCATATATGAATCGCGGAAGGTCAAGAATGGATGACGGCATTCAACACACGTTATAGTTTATTTGAAACACTGGTAATGCACTTTGGATTATCTAACGCACCAGCTACTTTCCAAGCTCGTATCAACGAAATACTGCGACCATACCCCGATATATTCTGCAAAGCATATATTGACGACATCTTGATCTACTCTGAAGACCTCCAGTCACATCGAGCTCATGTTAACAGTATACTTGACGCTTTGGAGAAAGCTGGTGTGCATTGCGGTGTAAAAAAATGTGAATTCGAAGTCCAAAAAGTAACCTATCTTGGCATGATCATCTCCACAACAGGCGTGCGAATGGACCCAAAAAAGATCCAATGTATTGTTGATTAGAACGCTCCTACTTGCCTCAAAGATGTGCAAGGGTTCCTAGAATTTTCAAATTTCTACCGCTGATTCATAAAAATTTCTCCAAAATCGTTAGGCCTCTTGTTTCTCTCGCCAAAAATGATGTGAAGTTTGTATGAACAGATGCCTGCCAGAGTTCTTTCGAGTCCCTCATAAGATCATTCATTACAGCACCCGTGTTACGCCATTTTGATGTTTCAAAGGAGATTTTTGTCGAAACGGACTCTTCGGATTTTGTCTCTGCATGTAAGGTTTCAGCCTAATAACTCTTCCTATTTTTATCACTTATTTCTATTTATACCGTTGTCATTACTCTAGTTTTAGTTAACCATGTTTTCGCTATCATTAGACCGCGTCTATATTCTATTTATGTTCTCTAATGTTTTGATACGATTAAGGTATTATAGACCGCATCTATCGGGAGGAAATAAGTTCTATATATGAGGAAAGAATCTCAGTAGGTAGAGCTCTTCACGCTTAGTTCTTTGTCATAAATACAACCTTCAGACTGCCTTTAGTCCAACCCTTAGATTCCAGCAACCTTCAGACAACCTTCAGATTACTTTTAGTGTAACCCTTCAACAACAGATACCCTCAGAATATTCTCTAGAAACACCTTAAGCGCTTTATACCCCATTTCGAACCTTTGTTAACCTACGCCGTACCCAATATCCTGACACTGCAGGAGTATTGTCCCAGAAAGACGAAAACGGGGATATCCATCCCGTTGCTTTTATGTCAAAGAAGCTCGATAATGCAGAATACAGCTATGAAATTTATGACAAAGAACTATTGGCCATCGTGCGGTGCTTCGAAGGTTGGAGGGCTGAACTTCAAGGATCAATCTACCCTATCACTGTTTTAACCGACCATCGCAACCTTGAGTATTTCATGACTACAAAGGAACTCTCTCGTCGTTAGGCTCGCTGGAGCGAGTCTCTATCGCAATTTTATTTTGTCATCAGAGCTCGACCAGGCAAGGAAAACGCAAAAGCTGACTCCCTTACCCGACAGTCTCAAGATTTCCCAAAAAATAATTCCGATCCACGCTTACAACACCAAAATCAAATTCTACTCCCTGCTCATAAGCTCCATGAATCAGTTATTCAAGAAATTCAAAAAATTAGACGTCAGCCTAATTCGAGCCACAACGCCTCTAACCTCTCTCCAGCCACCCTCACTAGACCCCAAAAAGAGCCCCTTGACAATAAGATTAAACAACTCCTCGAACAAGGCTATAACGATAATAAAGATAAATGGCTGACAAAAATAATTGCGGAGTTGAAAAAGCCCGAAGGAATCCTACACTCAAAAGAGATTTCACTGTCAGAATTTGATCTTCGTGATGGCCGACTTTATTTTCGTAACAGATTATATGTCCCAGACAATGAATTAAGATTCCTGCTGATACAGAATATTCACGATAGTTGTAAGAAAGGCCACCCAGGAAAAAATGTCCTATACCAAGCCATATCAGAATCTTATTGGTGGCCTCAACTCTCTCAGCAAACTGACCAGTTTGCCAGGAACTGCTATAATTGTTTGCGCAATAAAGTTTCTCGACTTAGGTACCAGGGCTCTCTCAAGCCCCTCCCCCTACCAGTACAGCGTTGGCGTGATATTTCAGTGGACTTCGTAGGACCCCTAGCCGAGCTTGATAAGTTTAACTGCATAATGGTAGTGGTAGATTGTTTAACAAAAGAATGACACTACACGCCTTGTCATATAAAAATGAAAGCGAAAGAATTGGCAAAAATCTTTGTACGTGATATCTAGCGACTTCACGGACTATGTTACACTATCTTGTCCGATCGAGGTCCACAATTTGTTGCTGAACTCTGGAAATATCAATCTATAAGCGTGTCGACCTAAGTTAAGACATACATATTTGTACAAAGCCAGCATAAATATCCATGTACCCCTCGCTAATGATGCAAGGGCCTTGACATGCGACCAGACGAGCACCAACGCGTGTTCGTATGAAATATTTTCTATTATTGTCTCGTTACAATCTTCTGTAAATATTTACATGTTCATGTTACCATCTACGGGTTGTTAGTCTTTACTGGTATTGTTTGTGTCTGCGGGCTATGGGTTATGGGTTGTAACATTGGCGCTTATCATTTTTTTTTCATTCTCTGTGTAAAATTCGATGACATATTCGGTTTGTAAGACAGCATGGGGAGATTACTTGGTCGAAGGGAGAGGCGTCAACAAGAGACAGAGAACTTGTACTTAAGAACAGAGGAGATCCGTCAGGAAAGCCAATCAATTCTTCTTCTCTCTGCGCAATTCATCAAAGTCTCAATTCTTCTAACAGGAAAGCAGTTTGTCAACGCCTCCAAAAACGTCTCATACTCCACAGCTTACCATCCGGAGACAGACGGTCAAACGGAAAATGCGAATGCATTTATGGAACATTATCTTAGGCAATACATTGATTATTCGCAGAAAGACGTCTATGAATGGTTACCATTGGCGGAATTTGCGGCAAACAACGCAGTCAATGATTCAACCAAAGTCTCTCCATTTTTCGCTAACAGGGGTCTCCACCCACGCATGAGTTTTGACTCGCCACAATCCACCCGAAGATTAAATTCAAAGCACCTCTGTGAGCAATTTGACGCCGGCAACGAATTCGGTTCCAAAATGGTCAAAGTGCTTGATGTGCTACGCATAAATCTCACACGTGCTAGAGAAAGAAATGAGAAAGCTGAAAATAAAAATCGCTCCCGAGCACCAGCTTATCGAGTTGGCGTTGAGGTGTTTCTTAACTCCCGCAATATTACTACCTCAAGACCTATTCAGAAGTTGGACTGCAAATTTATCGGGCCATTTAGAATAAAAAAAATTTTAAACTCGCACGCGTACTCGCTAGAATTACTGTTTGAACACGAAAATCTACACAGTGTTTTCCACACAAACCTTCTGAAACAAGCACCCACAAATCCTCTCCCAGGACAAACCAACCCTCCACCACCGCCCATCGCGTTGGACGAGTCAGTTGAAAAACTAATCGCTATCGAAGCTATCCTTGACTCCAAGCGAAGCAAAAATAGAAAAAACTTTTATTATTTAATCTTATGGCGAGGATATGACCCCGAAGATCAAACAAGGGAACCTCTCCAGAATGTTGTCAACGCCACTTCCTCAATTCAGAAGTTCGAAAGGCGTTTTCCCCAAAAAATTAAAAACGAAAAATCGCGAAGTTCAAATGGCAAAAAAGAAAGCTCTGACTTCAATAAATATTTATCACTAAGTACGAAGACTTAGGAAGTGTCAATCGGAAAGATTTCAGTCAATGTTTTTTATTTCAGAAGTGCGGTCCTTTCTTTCTGAATCTATCTAGCCTTTTATGTAGACATTAAAATTTGCAAATCCTTTTTTCCTTCTCCTTTTCTTCGTTCTAGAACAACTCTGCTATCAGTACTTCGGTGAAGCCGACTACATCTCAAGAGTCAGTGACGTCAAGCTTCTAACCTCGGTATTCCCGATGCTTGCTCGAACTTCGGTTATTCCGACCCCCTTTCCTAACTGCTCGGTGAGCCCGATACCGAGCTTACGCGAAAGCTGCTTAACTGACACTTAGAAAAGGAGCTAAATATAGTACATATATGCATAAAATATTTAGACTTTTAAGGAGTAGCATTTAACCAATTAAACAAAAGGAAATCATGATCAACACACCCCCACAGTTTTGATGATAAAGACACAAAACTGAACTGTACTCAGATAATGTTATCCAAAAAAGTGTGAAATTATTCGCCACCCAAATCTGAGTCCGTTATCGCACAGTGTTTATTATATTTAGTAATTTCCACATCAACCAAATTCATTTGTTTGACAAAGATTTGGTGTTTCTGAGCTGGGAGTATTTTCGTAAAACCATCAGCAATCATTTTGTTGGATTCGATCCATTCGACGTTTATTCTACCTTCCTGTACCTCTTGTCTGAGCCAGCATTGATGGATGTCGACATGCTTTAAGCGAGTTGCTAGCTTCGGAGTTTCTTTTTTCAGCAATCTAAGCGTTTGTTGATTATCGCAGAAGATTACAGGTGATTGAATGTCCAAATGCAGATTCTGAAAGAGACGTATCCACCAAATGTACTCTTTCGCTGTGACTGTAAGCGCCAGCAGCTCAGCTTCTGTGCTCGATGTCGTAACGGATTTTTGCTTCGTCGCCTTCCAATGTATCATTCCATTAAATAATTGAAGGCAGAATCCGTTGGAGCTGTAACTAGTTTCTGGATCATCTGCGAATGATGCATCGCTCGATGCGACAAAGGTTCGACATGAAGTGTCAGTTACGTTCCCGCCGTATTCGATGCCCCTATACTTAGTTCCACATAAATATCTAATCACATGGTCTGCAGCTTCTATGTGTTCTCTCGATGGATTTTGCAGGAATTCTGAGAGTTTTGATACTACATGGGCGATGTCCGGCCTAGTTACAACAGCTGCGTAATTTAACTTTCCAACACGCTGTTGAAAGCTGTGTATTTCTCTGGCTGTAGCTTGTTCTGAGTTAGGGTATAACGGAGATATCGGTAGAGGCGTTGTCGGGGGTTTCACTCCTTTTTCGTCTATGTTGAATTCTTTTGCTAAATTTTCCAGGTAAGCATCCTGAACAAGCCATATCTTTCGTGTTGATTTATTTCTAACCACTCTAATACCCAGGAAGTGATTAATTTGTCCTAGAGGCTTAGTTTGATATTTTCTCATCAACTGTTCTTCGAAATAATTCACATCTGCAATATCACGTTCGTGATAGATGACGATAATATCATCTACATAGAATAATGTGATGAGATTTTTACCAACAAACAGACAGTTGACACCAGGCACTGGGGCAAGGCCTATACTCATAAGTGTCGACTGAAGATGGCTTTGCCAAAGTAACGCTGACTCGGGTAAACCGTATAATGCCTTTTTTATCAATAGGAAAAATCCACTTGCTCGAAAACCGTCAGGTAGGTAAGCAACTAATGGTTTTGGGAGTGTAGCGTTAGTGTATGCTGCAACGACATCGTACTGGCGTATCTTGTACTTGTAAACAGCGGAAATTGCCATTGATGCTCTGAATACTTGCGTAGCCAAGGTTGTTGCATAAGTTTCCTCATTCGTCTTTTGTAAGTCTCCTCTGGCTACAAGTCTTGCTTTGAACGATAGCAAATAGCCATCAGCGTCAAATTTGTAGGTATATACCCACATTAACGGCAAAGGCTTTTTGCCTAGTTCTAAACTTCCGCGTGCTTCCATAATCCCTATTTCCTCTTGGCTGACTTTTTTACACAGCTCTTTCTCAAACAGTGTATTGAATTCTTTTATTTCCGCTGCCTTGAATCCAGCTGAGTATTCATGTCTAAGTACTTCTTGATGACTTTTTGGAGGCCGAGGTAAGTTATTTCGATGGATTTTATTTGACTCAACAACTTTCTTTCCTGCTGCAAACGCGTTGTGAAACGCAGTAAAATTTGCTTGCTTGCGCTTTCTTTTCCCTTGAATAATGTTGTTCTCGCTTATATCACTGTTGATGTTTTTCGGGCTTTCAGCTGTTTTCATATAATCGTCGGGGCGTGTTACTGGGAGTAACTCTGGAATATTGTCTAACTTTATTTTCATCGATTTTGATTTATCACTTCCTCCGGGGTTGAGTGGTACATCCACGATGATATTGTTATTTTCTGATTCTACTTCCAGGCTCACGTCTTTCCATTCTGGCATTTCAATTGCATTGATTAAGTTTTCGGCGGACTCCCACACCACTGACCCTAGATCAAGCTCCCTGGGATCATAGAATTTCGTGTCATCGAACGTGACGTCTCTAGTCCTTATTGTCTTGCTCTTGCTTGGAATCCAAATCTTAAATATGTTAGTCGAGTCATATCCTACAAGATGCCCAATGTGCGCTCTTGGGCTTAACTTCTTTGACTTTGGTATATGTTTATCCAGGGCATAAGCTCGACAACCAAAGATATGCAAATGTGCGTAACTCGGTTTAACCTTGTGTATCATTTCGAATGGTGTTTTCCACTGAAGTTGTCGAATTGGGGTCCGATTTGCAATGAAACCTGCATACTTCACAGTTTCCGGCCAGAGGCTCGTTGGCAATGAGGCCTCTAAACTTATCGCTCGAGCCTTGACTACTATCACTCCTCCAGAGCGCTCAGCAGCACCATTCTGTT
Source organism: Podosphaera xanthii (assembly GCA_028751805.1). NCBI lineage: Eukaryota > Fungi > Ascomycota > Leotiomycetes > Helotiales > Erysiphaceae > Podosphaera > Podosphaera xanthii. The sequence continues at coordinate 6,832,508 of JAPWIX010000006.1, forward strand.
CCGGGGTATCGGCAGCTGAAATTTGACAAATAATTCCGTGCTCGGTAACGAGATTCTTGCATTCTTGAATGAGAGAGGTTTCGCCGTCTAAGCGGAATGAATGTACTTCATATTTCCATTGCGTCTTGATGATTTGAAGGACAGTTCGTATTGTGAGTTTGAATTCTGTTTTCATCCTGCAAGTAAAAACAAAATTAAAGTGACTATCAGGACAGTAAAAATGACTAATATATGTATCACCGTTGTAGGCTTCTTCCATTATTATTGCGTCCCAACAAAGTGTATGAAAAGGAGTTCCAGTGCGTGGAATTTCTGAGCCTGGTCTTCTTGAAATTAGTCTTTTTGACTTGGCTAGAGAACATGATACACATTTTTTGCTTTCTGGCGTTGGGTCAGATTTATCTATGTTTATTTTATAATCTGGTCCGTTGATGTGCGACAAAACTTCTGAATTCGCATGCGATAATATTTTATGTAGATTGGCCTCAGTTATCGTACGGAGGACCGGATCATAATTCACTTTGGCCATGAGGGCTACATCGTGACAATTTGTGTTTCGCGGGTTGTTGAAAAGTATATGTCCCCCGTTTTGATACAACGTACAAGCAATGGACTGATCTTCACATTCTAGTTTAGTCGGGGTTCTACTATTCCAATGAAATCCAGCTTCGTTCAACAACTGCATTGAAACAATATTGGTCAGAAACCCATGAGCTAAACCTACATGCTTTAGCGTGATGTGTTTTTTTCTGGTGGGCGTGTCAACTCCGACTCGAACTGTTCCATAGGCTTCGATTGGAATTGTAAAATTGCCGGCTCTTATCATCTCCCCCTTTCTCGCTGGTTTTGATAATTCGAATTTCCATTTATTGGCGTCGTTACAAACATGAATGTCCGATCCTCCATCTAAAATCCAAGCGTCCTTGAGGGGATTTTTAGAATCTGTTATATGAGTTTCTGTCAGCTCAACAAGATAAATGTATATGACTCTGTAACGAAGAGTCTGAAATATATGGTGATTCTGTAAAGAATCTCGAAGATGAGCTTGAGGAAATTCAAGACGTAAAAATAAAGTCACTCTGTGAATGAACTTCAATTGTTGTTTTTTATTCTCTTGTCCCCCACTCCGTCCTTCTATCTACCTCTATATACCCATTCCCTTAGTTCCCAGAAAAACTTTGTAAGAGAGTGTCTAAGCATATCGATCTAAGATGGATAAAAATAACAGAAAGTACACTAATAATAATAGTAATAACTCTTGCGAAAGATTGAATGATTCGTGGAAAGTTAACGCAACATTCCAGTGAGAACTAACCCTTTGATGTAAAACCCAACTATTCGGGAGTGTGAAGTTGATCGCGTACTCATCCCAAACATATTTACCTGATTCATGCCTGAGGAGTTGGCATAAGTCGTGCCTGAGGACTTAACCTGATTCATTCCTTAGGAGATAACATTAGTCGTGCCTGAGGAATTGACCTGATTCATTCCTGAGGAGATAACATTAGTCGTGCCTGAGGAATTGACGTGATTCATTCCTGAGGAGTTGATATATCCCAACCTGTGACCAACTAACCATTATTGAATGGAAAGGTTTATCAAAAAAATAGTATACTTTTAGAAATAGGAATTACTGAGTCTTACATCTGTCGCAGCAAGTGTTGCAAAATTTAAATGATTGTTTCTATAAATATTCTGAAGTTCTTCTGTCTCATGGATTTCAGTAATAGCGTTTGCTGATATCTCATTTTTTTGCTTAGGACCTAAGTCTGTGCTGCCAGTTCCTTTAAATTCACCGTCATATTTGAATCTTTTGGATATTAAAATTTTAATTTTTTCTCTGCGAGGATCTGCGAGCGCCTGATTGATTTTATGATATATTAACTCTTTTCCGTACCAACCTGAAGGCCTTAGATCAGGGTTCAAGTAATAGCAGTCCTTAAACAAGTGATAGTTTCCACAAACGCATGTCCTTGAATCCGATTTTGGCTTATTATGAGAAGTTGCAAATGATGCAGGGATTAGATTATGGCGGGATAGCTTATGCCTATTGTAATAATTTCTGAATTCTTCAATGATATCCTCAAGTTGGATAAGTCTCACTGAATTATTCATGGTTCGCTGCTTAACGTTTTCATCTATTCTTAATTCGAGATTGGTTGCGTAGGACTGATCGATACTTTCTACAGCAAGGGCGAAATCATATAGCGGTCGCTCTTCCATCACATCTGGAAGGTTGATTGACGTGGCAATGCCATAGATCCTTTCCCATTCGTATAAATATCTCTCCACAGTCTGATTTTTATCGTATGCTTTGATAGCGTTGTAAGATCTGATAACTTCCAGTTTAGTAGAGTGATCAGTTGGGGCAAGTCTTTTTTGAAGTGCTCTAAGCAGAGCCCAAGTTGAGGTGGCATTACGGGTCCAAAGCTCATTGTCAAACTGAATACTTCCCATAATATAGCTGTCTATTTCTCGAATGGATTTCAAGATTTGATTGTTTTGATTGACTTTAATGGAGTGGCGTTTCTCTAGATATTGAAGCCTTGCAAACTGATTCGAGTCAAGATCCATAATTGTATTAGCGCCAGGTTTCACATCTTCTGGTTGCGGCTCATCAGGTATTGCTGGAAGTTCTGGCTGAGATGGTTTATTCGGGTCAATATATTGCCAAACGTCTTCGATGCATCCTCTCAACGCTTTTGCCTTGATAATGTTTATCCATGGCAGCCAGGTTGAATGATCAACCAAATATATCTTTTTGGAGGAGATTTCCTCGGAGTTTTGATGAATTTGATGCATAATACGTGTTGAAATATATAAATGTGATGAAGAGTTAAATCAAGATGAGGGTGATGTTTAGTCTAAAAATGAGATTGAGTTGGGGATTAGAATAGGAGTTGGAATAGGGATTGGGTGAGCTGATGTGCTGGTGCTTTTGCTGGTGCTTTTTCTGGTGCTTTTGCTGGTGCTTTTGCTGGTGCTTTTGCTGGTGCTTTTGCTGGTGCTTTTGCTGGTGCTTTTGCTGGTGCTTTTGCTGGTGCTTTTGCTGGTGCTTTTGCTGGTGCTTTTGCTGGTGCTTTTGCTGGTGCTTTTGCTGGTGCTTTTGCTGGTGCTTTTGCTGGTGCTTTTGCTGGTGCTTTTGCTGGTGCTTTTGCTGGTGCTTTTGCTGGTGCTTTTGCTGCAAATGTTGCTGATAACTGTCAATCGGAAAGATTTCAGTCAATGTTTTTTATTTCAGAAGTGCGGTCCTTTCTTTCTGAATCTATCTAGCCTTTTATGTAGACATTAAAATTTGCCAATCCTTTTTTCCTTCTCCTTTTCTTCGTTCTAGAACAACTCTGCTATCAGTACTTCGGTAAAGCCGACTACATCTCAAGAGTCAGTGACGTCAAGCTTCTAACCTCGGTATTCCCGATGCTTGCTCGAACTTCGGTTATTCCGACCCCCTTTCCTAACTGCTCGGTGAGCCCGATACCGAGCTTACGCGAAAGCTGCTTAACTGACACTTAGAAAAGGAGCTAAATATAGTACATATATGCATAAAATATTTAGACTTTTAAGGAGTAACATTTAACCAATTAAACAAAAGGAAATCATGATCAACAGGAAGTAAGGCGGGACCACATGTCAACGGAAAAGCATGTTTGTCACGTGATAGTGCATTTGCGACACGTGACCTTAAATGTATATTAAGTGTTTTGATATCTGTAATTGGCCTTCTCTCCTTGTAGACAATCTAATCCACCAGATCTGACATCGTCGATCAACCTCCCATTCCTATTCCCGTGACAGGTTGCGGCTACTGTTCAACTCCATAGTTTTTCATCATCTATCACGTCCAGTAGGTTGTAGAACGTGCACAAGATAAGTCTTTCTTGCCCGACGCGTTTATTGAGTCTCTGGACTTCCGCGTCAATGTAATCCGTCATGTTTTTTACAAGAGAGCCTTTCTGGGGGAGGTTGGGTAGGTTGGTATTGGGGCTGTCAGGTCGAGTGTCGACCATTTCGACATCTAGGGATTTGGGGCTTTCGTGTGATTATGGGAGGGGGCGCTGAGCGGTCTTGTTGGAGAACTGCGAGGCCTTTATCTTTGGGTTGTAAAATCGGTGGTTATTGATAGTGTTGGGGATTTAAAATATGATCAAAATTGGGTCGTCTATAAGTTGAGGTTACAAGGATGAGTCGTAAATTGAGTCACTCAATGTTGATAAAGACTAAGCTAATATTTTGATGCGGTGGGCGCAAACTACCGGCAGATGGACTAGCATATCTCGGAAATTTCAGTTATCCTTGGAAACTTTTGTCTGATGGGGTTGGAAGGCGTCGACAGAAAACATCCCTCTGATTGAAAGATTTTTATCGGGGGGAATTCATGACATTAAAATCTAGATTTATATCTAAAACAAGAGGGAAGTATGATAGGAAGAAGTCATTGGAAAACACTTCACTAGATCTACTGTCCATTATGGGGTCGAAAGAAATTCATGGCAAGTATACATGCCTGTGTATAGTATGTTGATGATTGACTCTAATCTTTTGAGTAAGGCACTAAGCTTGCGCATGCTTGTCTTAAGCGGGACGCAGGTAGATATTCTCTTAGACTCATCACTACCCGGATGATATGATTATCGCTGGGCAGAATAATAATTGAAACATAGAAGAGATATGTTGTACATTCATGTCCCCCTATGAGGATACGGTTTAGATGGACATGTACCCGAGAAATTAAATTTAAATAGGGCCTTATCCTTATTTTTTTCATAACCGACTTTTTTTACGAGAAAATAGACTCCTGCTTTGAAGATATTGTTATTACGTCATGTCCCTTAAATATGAATGGCATAGCTTCTTAGTATTCCGATGATGCGGCTTGACCAAACATGTAATTAGTTCCCATAATTCCAACCCCTACGTCTTGCCTCTATTCGTAACACGGATAACCATCTAATTGAGACGTCTCACTTCAGTATCTTGAAGATGATTGACTAACATCTTCTGGACGGAAAACGCATTTCTCGCCTCGAAAAGAACGACGGCAAAATTTGAAAATTGCGACAGCGTTGTCCGAACCGGAACCTTTGAGTACACTTTTATCCCCATTAGGTACATGAAGTCCTAAATGTCGAAAGCTCTGACAGAATGATCAGATAATCCCCATTCCTGAGCTGTGGCATTAGTTGCTTCAGCCAGTTTGTCTTTCTATGTCTCGTAAATATCTGACTGTTTCTGACTGTTTCTGGCTCTGAAGAATTGTAACTGCCCTTCCACTATGTTGCCATGATCTTTATCTCCCTGCTGGTAAATCTAATGCCGTGAGCTGGTACTTATATCTAGAGGCAAAATAGTACTAGGCAAAAAGTCTTTTGATCATAGTTAACCCAGCTTTTTCCACAGAAATTTGTCGTTTGATTGGGTATTTGTAAGGCAGTAGTTTGGTTAGAGAAGAGCCTCTATAGGCAAGTTAGACCAAATGAAAGGTATTGTTTGGGAAAACAGAGTTTGAGCTTCAATCTATTTTCGAGGGCGATTCTCTCCGACTATCTTATTTCGTAGTGCTGTATATATATATTTGTATATATGTATGCAGATAAGGGGTGATTAAATAAGATTAAAGCACATATTTGGCTGCTAGAGCATGCACATAAATCATGTCTTAAGCCATTTGCGTGCGATAAGCGTACCAATACCGGTATATGAATGCACATGGTATAGATTCCAGGAAAACTTAGGGACTCATTTTTGTTAATATATTCTTAGCTCTAGTATGAAAGACAACGTTAGCGTCTTTGGTTGAGCAAGAATCCGATCGCAATAGTGAAATAGTAGCTAGTTTAGAGTTAGTTGTGTGGAAATTGTTTGAACTTGAATGAACAGATTTTGTTCATTATATTAGACGCCATAAATTATATCCTCCAAAGATACACATTTCGAAAAGAAGTGTGATCAATGCGGTTAGACGACGGCATTTCCATGACCCAAATCCCTGGTGAAAGAATTTCCGGCAAGGTCATATTTTTAAGTATATATACAATTTAGTGATACGAATGAGCACCTCAGTCGTACCTGAAATCCCAAGATGTAGTTGTACACCAGTAACTCCGTGGAAGGCACTGCCCTCCGACGCCATTTGTTGACAAATTTTCGACGTTTCCTTTGATCAAAATTTCAAGTGGCTCGTTGAGAGTGTTTTCCTTGAATGCCGACTAATTCATATCCTCTATGTTCTTCTCTTACTTTGCCTCTCCCGCGCTGTGGTACCAACTCATGATCGTTGTTATTATGATTCGGAAAGATCTCGGCAACTGTGCTTGATACTGTACCAAAGGTTATCGGGCGAAGCTCGCGCCACTGACAGCTCCACACTCCAAGCGCAGTCATTGTGCTAGAGCTTGCGCACTGGAGAGCCCACCATAAGAAATTTCGCGGGAGAGAGTGAGAGTAGAATGACACAACAAGGAGATGAATGAAGTGCAGAGTGAGGGCAAAGTCGAGCACAAGTTTGGAGCGTTGAATTAGGATCAGTAAAGCGATTACTCTAAATTTAAAAGGTTAATGAAGTTCACATTGTACACAACAGAGGACACACCCGACAACAGAATTCGACATCCATATTACCCCTAAAGTCCATCCCACAGCCGTATCGCCTCTCACGCTACGCCAATTTAAAACTAAATCCAGGGTAAAGCGTCTACCAGCCGCTAAAGCACCGAATAGTATGAGTACGCAAGCAGAGAGGTAGTATATTAATTGTAGCATAACAATTTGTGAGAAGATTTTAAGCGGCGGAAGCTCAGTAAGAGCACCTGCACGTGGAGGCCGACGTCGTCGTGCCATGCTAGTGCGCGGGAATCGGGAGAGTTGGCGTCATTGCAGAAGACTCTGGGCAGTTATTGTTGCTCTTGACAGATAAACTGTCCCATTGAACAGGTTGATGAAGGCGGTGGAGTGAATCTGGCATAATGAACAGGGTTTTGCCGTTTTAAATTGAACGACCATCTTATCACCATTACTAACTTCAACCACCCAATTAAATTTTAATCCCTTGATTGCAAGTCCAACTTTTTCACAAAGTTTAATCAATAATCATCTCACCATGGGATTTCTGGGGCCCTTCGGTGACACCACGCCAAAACCTAAGATTGCCTCTGACGGCGCTCCAATCGCCCCTGATCGGACGCAGCGTTCGAAATGTTGGGAGGCGCGCGACGCATTCTTTGAATGCTTAGATCGATATGAGATTATCGACAGTATTAAAGACAAATCAAAAACAGATCAATTTTGTAGTAGGGAAGAAAAGCCTTTCCAAAAACAGTGTGCATCTAGCTGGGTATTATTGGAATTTTAAACCCGAAACAAGCAGACCAAGCTGACAATTATGCCACCAGGTAACATATTTTAAGCAGAGACGAGTTGCTGAGTGGAAAAAAGCCCAGACTTTGGAAAAATTGAGTGCCGAAGGAGCTGTGCGTTTGCCGGGAGAACTTCCACCTGTACCAACCAGGAGATAATAAGGTCTGGCTTTCAATCTCAGCTCCTCATATCTATTTGTCTCTTATACCTGACTAACTGATGGCACTGTTCCTCGGAGGCATCTGGAACATAGCGTTACTCATGCTGCTAATTAACCTTTTCTCTTGCAGTATCACAAAGGCTTTCTAATATTCAGACCTCATCTACACCCGTCTGCGTTCTTGTATGAAATAAAGTCAAATCAACGTACATCGATATTTACATCCACTAGATCAGATCATCCAGTTTGTATAAGACTCCACTCAATCATGACGTTAAAATGGTTACTTTGAACCCCAGAGTGACACGAAACGATTTACAGATGGGGAATTATATACCGCAGGCTTAATTGGTTCGCTACACTACTTAATCAAATAAAATCAAGAGATAAACTGTTCAGAAGCACTAGAACATTTGGATCAAAAGTTTGTCACCAAAAATACCAAATACAACCTCTCCTTACCTTGTGATAAAAGCTTAACTTAGTCTTCTTGATCACGAGTGGATGACTCGGGCGAAGAAGCAGTGGTTTTCTCAAATATCTAGAGAAATCTGGTACAGTTTTTAAGTAAAATCAAGAAAACATGTCTGAGGGTCCAGCTCATAGCCTGTAACCTCCAGTTCTTTCTCTTGAAATGAGTGTTCCTAGTTTACAGTATCCGGTAGGGATCCCAGGATACACGTGATAAGTATGAGTCTGGTCTGTTGGAACAAGGTGACTCTTGGAACATGACAAACATGAAAACTCTTCTACTTATCCCTGTCTGTACAATTAGTTTATATAGTACATTCTGTATCCAACGGGAAGTTATTAACCATTTCCCATTTCACGATTGTAGACTCTTTTTCTCCCTCGATGTCTTCATTGGTTTAAATGATAGAAACCCTAACAGATTGCTTTTCCATCTTCTATTATTAACACTTTCATCTTCCTTCAAATTAGACATATCTTGACATTGATTAGAATTCATAGTATCTAAGACTCTCCGTATGCGTGGAACTGGCCAAAGACTTGGCTTAGAGACGTTTCTGTCATCATTGATGTTCAAAAAGTTCTTCTTCCGCTTTCAACCCTAAACCCGATGGACGACATTCGTAAAATTGTCTAAAATTCCATTAATAAATATTTATTTTCATTTTACTCATTCAAGGAACTTAGGGTGTGCCTTATGTCCGTAGATATTGAAGGAATAAAGCAGCTCCGGAAGCCCGCTGTGATTTGACAACATCAGCCCTCCTGTAATCACTTCTACAATAAGTCGAAATCTATGTTACACACTAACTGCTGATAGAACTTATACCTCTGGCTAACAAGCTTCTTTTGACAAGAAAGCAACCATCAAGAATCTCTTCACAATATACTTCTTTATAAGGTGAGTTCAAATATACAATGCACCAAAGACAAGCGTCCATCGATCAATATTTCTTCGAAGGTACGTCACATATCATCCAGTTCTGCAGCGTTTTTTTTGAAGAACCGAGCATGAGCCAGGTAGTAGAGGTGAATAAGCTTCGGGCTTTTTTCTGAAGTTTTGTAGAGAAGCAAAAACGCTTCTCTTCAGATTTATACACGATACCAAAACTCATTCGAGTCATATCAGAAGCTAGATTCAGGTCTACTCTGGCCGAATTCAGTGAGGCACTAGGCGTCTATTGTAGCTAGAGTGATGATTAATGTTCTTTGGTAGAAAACAAATATTTTAAGATGAGTAAAAATTTTTTGATGAAACCACTTCATTACTGGAGATATGTGAGTATCGATGGATTGCTTTAAATCTATGTGAGGGTTACCCAGTAATCAGGAACGTGTTTACATATGTACATCGCATGTGCTACGCTTTCTACATTACTGAGATCTAAATATGAGATAAGCCTCCCGTCGTGGCTTCTCTGATTCATATAATTCTATTAACAGTATTCAGACGCTTTTTGTTCCGCCCTAGTATGACTAGCCTTCTACGATTTTCAACCCTATGATAGGAACATAGGAGTATTCTAGATACAAAAATAGGCTCTCCTCTAAATACTACCCTTATGCTCGAGGAGACAGGATTAAGACTCATCTGTGACGGGATCTTACAATTTTTTTTCGCAAATGTATATCTAGTACACATCTATTTTCTATCTAAAGAGAGAAGTCATAATCACAAACGGTTCAACAGATGCGTAGTCTTCTCATGATGCGTCTTTTTTTTATCAAATCATTTTGGCGCAGTAGCCTAAGGCTATGACGCGTATGATTACGGAAGACATGTATACGTTGTAGAATAACTCAGTTTGACGTTTGGAACACTCATTTTTAGATTTCATTTGCAGATATCACTACGAGAATAACGCCTTACGACATGTACCCTCTTTCGTAAATACCCACCACAGGGAAAAGCGCGAAAACCCCGTGGTTATCTGAATATGCTTTCGTCATCCTTCGGAAACAATATCACCGCGAGAGAAGTGTTATGAGGGTCTTGCTGGATTCGAACCAGTTTTCTCTTGTCTCGAGTGTCCAAGCTACCCACACTCGGCTTGGGGGAACGGTCCGGACAGTGCACCACTGCACCATCCGACCCTGGCTTCGGGTCGCTTTACTATTGTACGTTGTCTCATCGATTAGAAAGAAGCCGAGCCGCAGAGCAACTCCGGATCCAATTTTACTAAATCTAACTATGATAGTCCACAATGCAAACATCTACTGTAGACAGGACTCAAAAATATATCTTCATCTCAAGAATGTAGAGATTGGGCTTTTGTTCCACCTCTTTCGATACTTTTGAAAGAAAAGATAGATGGACGATGTTTGCTTCATCTTCCTGCGTTTATAGCCCCAAGTAAAAGTTTAATCGATGCCAATTACTTGGTAGATAAATTAGATCGTTTAGAGCTCCGTCAATTGTACTTTTCATGCAATAGCTTCTCGGTTATCATGCTAGATTCGACGAGTATTGAAGGTAAAGTATTGTTTTTAGACATTTTGAGGCTTGTGGCAAGAAGCATCTACAGTACAATCTCGCTATAACTATGTGGGGCAAAACTTAACCAAGGCTCCCGATTGGAGGATTCATTTGAATTGGCCAATCGGGAGCCTTGATTAAGTTTCGCTCCACATTGTTCTAGCGAGATTGTACTGTATTAGGAGCGATGCCCTAGAGATTTATTGGCTGTGTCTAAAGTGTCGCAAATCTATTAATAGATTTCTACTAATAGCTATTATTTTTATTTTTTATTTTTTTAAATCATGTTGTATTCAGCCTCATAGCTATGACAAAAGATTTAAATACATTTTTTTTTAACCTTTTTCCCTGTATCCCTAACTCCGCCCTCCTTTGGTACTAGTCTTGGCTCATAACTTAATGAAGACTATCCAACATTTGTTTCATCCGGTGGTTGCACTCCTAAGCAAACATTCGTTAGCACCTGGGTTTTCAAGTTTTTAGTTTGTTAGAACCGATATATCTACCATCAGCCTCAAACCAATCGATAGGCTGAATGATACAGTAGTATACATTCTAGACTGTTCTCTCAAGTAGAGACTGGGTTGTCTGGACACATGCCACATGTAAGAATGGAGAAAACTGGATCGAATCTAGCAAGATTCCCAAAGCACATTCTTACGCGGCGATGTCGATGTTAGTATGATGACAGCATATTTAGATGACCTAGAACTTTTCTTACTTTTCTCTGTGGTGGGTGTGCACGGAAGAAGTTATATGCTGTAAAGGGTAACTTCTTAGTGGTATCTTCAAATGAAAACTGAGCATTAATGTTCCAAACGTCAAAATTGAGTCGTTATGATGACAATACATATCTGGCGAACATACCTGCGTGGCCTACTATGGCGCCATATCAGTTCAATGAAATAAAAAACACTACCGCTGAGACTCATTACCAAAATTCTCATCAAATATACGAGTCCTCACACTCAGTGTCCACTTGGACGTCGCACCGTTGATGTTACTCATTTGGTGATTTTCATCCATGTGTTGCACTTATGTGACACTGGTTTTCACGCAGGGGGTACATGTAGGTCTCGGTAAGACCCTGACGTATGTTGAGCGTATTGGTATCGGCATAGAAGGCTTGTGTCTGATTTTTCGCCTCCACGGTGGAAGATAAACTCGCAGATACAGCTTTATACGTTTGACAAGGGAATCAACAAGATGCCAGCGGAGAGAAACGGCATCACGAGGGAATTTCTCGCGAATGGCTGCAAGATTATCATAGGCACATTAAGAGGGCACCGAGTTGCGGGAGTTCCCCCCTCTTAAAGTGATATATCTCAGACATATGAGGATGTCAAAGTTAGAATGGGAAAGAATCAGGTTTTTTCTCCGACTCACATGTCGGAATCTCATGGTATGCACTCCCTCTATCGCATGCAGAGTGTTCGCAACAAACGTATTCCACAGGTATCGAGAGCATGTGTTGACGATCTTCAAATCATAACGGACGGTGTCCATGGTGTCATGAGTAGGGGTGTTCGAGGTCTGCTTTACTAGGGGATATACATGTAGTTGTATAAAATGGAGCTAGTTGACAAAACCAACATTAGTGAAGTGATTACTTCGATTCGTTGACGATGGCAAATACCTCGTGACATTGGATGAGCCTTGAAAACCATGTGAATTACGGGATGCTTCATGTACTTGAACACTTGCCACAGACGAGATGATCACCAGCAAAAGAAATGATTGGAAGGCGTAACCAATCGTATTCAGAAACATTCTCCTGTTTGACTTCATCCTAGCACATAATAATCCCGAGCAAGCAATGCGTGGAATTCATAAATTTGATCAATTCTCACCCCAGACATATTAGCTAAAACTGACGTAGAGAAAGGTAAACGTGACATAGAATAAAAATCAAGTATGATATAGAGATAATTCACCAGGTGATTGAGAGCCTGAGAATTCATATGTATCAGACTCCTGTGAGAGCGAAACTACACGAAATGAGCAGATGATATCGTCGAAAGCCCATTACCAGCGGTTGAATCCCCGCGACCGTAATCCACCATTCCCAGAAACCTATCTTACTTGCCGAGAGGACCGCTGATACTTCCCGTCATCACAGCAACTTCCCTCTCCCAGTTTCCCGTCGAAGATGTGTCAATCTTTCCTGGCGACTGGGTCCCTTTAACCACACATTCTCGAATGGCATCGATGATACTATTTCGATTACTGCGCAGCATTCGTGGCATTACGCCGCCTTTATTCACTATTTCCACCATCCGTGTATTGATTCCACTCGCGAGCGTCCGCCAGTACCACGATGGTAACGAGCTCGTCTCTAGCCGAGCCAGGAGCAGTTCCAGAAAGTCCCGCGGACGAGCCGCAGCAGACGGGAGGTGTGGATGCGAGGGCGGGACAATGGTACGGAGGAGAGATTCCAGCGCGACGATGTTTTGACATCGAGCCGAGATTTCGAGCAAGGTTCGATCGAGCGTCGGCAGGGCAATGAGTGCTCGCGAAAACGAAGCCAGGGACGAGGTGTGGGCGGTGCGAAGGTATTCCTGCAGCGTATTCACCAAGTATTCCGGCTCCCATGTTTCGACCGTCGAATCCGTCGGTGTGGACGTGGGCGAGAGGAGATAGAGCGATGCCAGGGCCGAGGATAATCGTGCCTTAGTATCGGACATTTGAAAGTATGCCGTAGCGGGAGCGGCGAATTCCCGGACAATCTGCTGCGACTTGGTTGTGACGGACTTTTCCACCGGAATGATGACGCTGTTTTGGAGGGTCTGGATGACGTCGACTCGGTCGAGTTGATAGCCCTCAGCTGTTGTCGTCATCGTCTGCGAGAGGAGCTCGCGCAGACTGAGCAAGGTATTTGCGCAGCGCACCAGCGCACTGTGGTCTTCCTTTTGTCCTTGTCTCTTACTTCCGCTCGCGCTCTCTGAGCCTGCAATCTCGGCGTGCTGGATCTCCAATTGTCGACCTAATTGTAGACATCGGCCAACCGCGCGACCCAGTCGTGCTGTCTCCCACAACCGCTCAGCCACTACGCGAATCTCTTCGGCCGTCTCATAGCGAGTGAGAATCTCCTTTTCCAGCCGCTTGTAACTCTCATTTAACGAGGCGACCTGGCCATCGATTTCCTGCGCGATTCGCACGCCTGAGGTGATCTGGTCTTGGGTGTGCGTGAGGAGTGGTAGGGCGAATTTGGTAGTGAGAGTGTCGATGTTGGTGTTGATCTCTTGGATGTCGAAGAGGACTTTTGAGAGGGGTGTAGCGAGGTCGAGCGGGCTATCGTTTGGGTTGTTGGTAGCGAGGACCAGCGAGTTGGCAAATTCCGACGGGGAGAAGGTCGGCGATAAGAATAGCTCGTAGTCAATGTAGGAACTCTCGCCCTCGGCGGCCATCGTCATTGTGGCGAACGGCTTCCACAGATGGTTTGTCTCAGATGGCTTCCCTTGCGATGGCGCTGGATTCGGCCCGGCGTGGTCCCATAAGGCGATGGATTACGGTCTGCTTGTTGACGATTAATTGAGGTCTCGTATTCTACACGAAATGCATCGAACATAAATGGGACTATGTGTTCACCTACAGCCTGTGCTGATAGACTATATTTGAAATTCACATGAACCCTTACAATTCCAGGCTCAGTTTGATCCTGTACGTCGCCATCACCCGTCCTATGCTATCAAAGGGCATCAACCATCCATAGTCTCATCACTCCCAATCCCGAATACATTTCACAGCACATTATATGTATGCTAAATCACTTCCCTGTAGACACCTCGCGCTGTCACCAGCATAGTATAGCGCATTCAAATATATCCAATCCCACAGACATCCGTAAGAGACGAGTCTGATTGTTTGATGAAGAACATATTTTCCAGAAAAATGTTGCTCAATTTGTCTAAATTCAGCGGCTGAAAATCCCGTCATCTTAGGAACCGGACTAAGTATATGTTTACTTTGCTGATGACACGATTTGATGACTAAGTACCATTTGGATCAATCCGTACTACCTCCAGTACGACCAGCGCAAGCATCTACGTGCTTTTGATTAAATGTTTCTACTCAAGTATCCTAACGTAGGCCTCTGAACTCCGAGCCTCGAGCCTCGTCGAATAACTCTGAATAAGGCTACAATTGGAAGGACATATTACTAATCTTTCGTCTGCTATTGGGGGGGGGCCACTGTTCCATAACTAATACTTCAAATCTGTTAAAGATGAGATTTGTATACGCTGTTTTTCCTGTTACCCTCGTTCGTATCGTCCCTTGAAAGCTTCAACTAATAATATTTTAGCATCAATTTGTCTTACTCCGCTAACCAATCATGGCCACTTTAGAAAATTCTGTAATGTTAAGCGTTGATTTTAACAGAATAAACTTTTCAACTATATCAACCATTAGCTGCTATCCTTTACCATGTTGGTACAAAATCAAAGATCACTCTCCAATATGTCAGAGACGCTCACTCAAGGATAATGTGATCCGGTGCTGATTGGTTAAAATGAATTTCGAGTATCTCAAAAACAAGTCCATGTCTCCTAGCTAATACCTGTGAATTCCCAATATTTTCAGATTCAAATTACTCTACACACGGCTTCATTTCTGACGGGGTTCCAGAGTTTTAGTATCGGGTCCATAATTTACAAAGAGTGATACAGATCACCAAAAGGCCTATGCAATGCGCCAAGATCTAAAATGAATCCTGCATAGCTAATTTTTGAAGATTCTGTCTTTCAACCATTGTATATCAAACATCAAGCCAATCCATCGCTTATTCTGATCCGTTCAAAGTTCCATACAGCGAGAATTCCCCGATACTTGGCTTCATCACACGGAGCATCGTGAACTACTACGTTGAACAGCTTCCACTCAGCGGGAAGAGAGTCGTATCTGCGCGAGTTTTCCACGTTCGCTGTCAGAATCTGATACAGAGACTGTTACAAAGGTCTACCATAAACCTCAGAGTGGGTTCCATCAAACAAGAGGTAATCATTTTATGATGAAGTAAAAAAATCTAAGACGATACGTAGCACGACCAGGTGAAGTGCTATCAGATGTCACGGGTCAGGCAAGTATTCATGTTCTTGAGCCGTAGGAGCAATCATTCGGTCTAGTCTCTACGACGGTATGGCATGAATTCAAGAGCAAATTACCCTCATGGCAGATTAACTTTGCGCAGCAGAAGATAAGAAACTTGAGACCGATAGGAAGCGTAATAAATTTTGACATTTCGCAAATTTATTTTCTATCTAAATCAAAATATCACAATTCTACTCGTGTGACTCACTTTATTGGGGAAACCCTTACTTTACTCTGCAACCATATATCTAGATCCTGTAATCGGATAGATATCTTTCCAAGCAGAGGCCTGCCCGTGATTCCCAGGTATTCCACTCATCTCAGAAACTGTCTTGATTCATTCTACCCTATTTACAGCTTCAGTCGCTGGTACTACCCTTGCCTCCTGCCGAGTCTTTTCAATCGCTTCAATGTTTGAAGATTGAATTGAGCTTACTCAAACCTTCTTCCTCTTATTAGTGGCCACTAAGCTACCATTTTGAAGACGTTAAGCTTCGTTTTTGAGTCTTTGCTCGGCTCGTTGCGCCTGAAGCTCTCCAATTGATTTTGCCGGTTTGCACACGAATCAGGCTGTACCCCGTGTGTTTTCATTATTCTCTCGTAAGACCTAAGCTCTAGCATGTACATCATCTCACTTCTAAGGGGTCACTATACTGACAATTTTGTATTTATTTGCTTTTCGCTTGGTTACTGTTGGAGGTTATTGCGGAGAGAGTTGTGAAAGTGACGAGTAAGTGAGAATAAACCAGTTACGTGCCATCCACTTTTTTTTCTGAACATCCGCATGACGCCTATTGTGTGCTCCATGATAAAATTTAGTAAAACATTACTATTTTATTTATTTGTTTTTAAAGTCTACCGGACATAATCTACGATGCTG
The DNA here is from genome assembly GCA_028751805.1 of Podosphaera xanthii. Classification (NCBI taxonomy): domain Eukaryota; kingdom Fungi; phylum Ascomycota; class Leotiomycetes; order Helotiales; family Erysiphaceae; genus Podosphaera; species Podosphaera xanthii. The sequence goes on from JAPWIX010000006.1 coordinate 6,848,936, forward strand.
TCCCATCCCAGAGGGGACATGGTGACACATTGCTATTTTATTGGTGCAGAATAGTGTGTTAAAGGATCCTTCAATCAGCTGATGATAACGTATTGTTTTTTAATCATATTGAATTCAACCTCATAGCTTCAAATCAGCAATCTTAGTCATTGTTAATAAGCCAAACAGGCCAGACAAAACAAACCCACGCTCCTATCGCCCCATTGCATTGCTCTCGGTCTTGGGTAAAAGTTTCGAACGGCTCATCGCACGTCGACTTGCCTGGATCGCCATTGACGCCAGAGTTTTCGCATCACAACAGTTTGGGGCGCTTCCTCTACGCTCCGCAACCGATTTGACCACCTGCCTTGTTCATGATGTCGAGTCTACCCTCAACAGTAAACGAACTGCCTCCCTCCTAACTCTGGATGTAAGAGGTGCTTTTGATGGTGTCCTTCCTGGCCGGCTTGCAAGACGTTTGAGAGAGCAAGGCTGGCCTGATCACCTGGTTCGCTGGGTAATCTCCTTTTCCACAGGTCGCACTGTTAAGATTCGACTCGATGGGTCGACCGGCCCAAGTTTGGAAGTCTTCTGCGGTCTCCCACAGGGCTCTCCAGCTTCTCCTATCCTGTTAATGCTTTACTTAGCTCCCTTATTCACCATGGGCTCTTCGGAAACAAAATTTGGGTACGCGGACGACGTTGCAATCCTTCGGACCTCACCCTCCTTGCTCACGAACGCAGAACTATTATCTCAAGATCTTGAGGAGATTCTCGAATGGGGTAGACAAGAGGGTATAACATTCGACCATGGCAAAACGGAACTTATTCACTTTTCCCGCCGCAGAGCAGACCAGGATTCTTTGCACACCCCCGTAGTCGTGTCTGGCCCAATTACGATTGTTGAAAACCAAAGGCTACCCTATACTCGATGGCTGGGTGTCCTATTCGACAAAAAACTTTCTTTCAAGTGGCATGTGCGTGCCCTAACTGACAAGGCCCTCAAGGTCAGCCATGCACTCTCTTCTTTGGGGAACACAGTTCGCGGAGTCCCGCCGCATCTTGTTAGGACCTCAGCTCTAGCCTGCGTACTCCCAATCGCGTATTATGCTTCCGAGACTTGGTGGCCTGGAAGATCCCGCCAAGGTGCTCGTTCTCGGATCTCAAACCGCGTAGAAACCATCCTGCAGCGGCTAGACAAAGTTGTCTTCGCCTGTGCCCGAGCAATTCTTCCGGTGTACCGCACCACCCCAACCGCAGTACTACTGCGCGAATCTGGCCTTCTCGCATCCGAAATTGCTCTCGAAAGGCGAGCAGCCTCCGCCACTGCGCGCCTCCGCCAACTCGACCCTTCACATCCACTACTCCGCCGAGCCAATCGCATCATTTCTCAGCAGCGTCCAACGTCCCGGTTTGCCCGACGAGTTCTAGATCTACCAGTGTGTGAACAGATAAATCCAATTGCCCACCCCCCCTGGTCCCTATATGAGGCACGAGATGCAGCCATAAATCGAATCGGGGGACCAAGCGGCTCTTCTAAAGAGGTTGCGAAACAAAGCTTTCTCTCTTTTCTCCAGACAATCCCAACCCAGGACATCATAGTCTATTCCGACGGATCGAAGCAACAAAATGGAGCTGCTGGTGCTGGCTTCGTGGCATACCAGGGTGGCATACAAGTCTTACAGCAATCTTTAGCCCTAGGCGTAGGGGCAGAGGTCTTTGACGCCGAAGCTAGAGGAGCCCTAGAAGGTGCAAAAGCAGCCCTTAGACTCTCAACAACCAAGTTCGCGACAAATCTCTGGATTTGCCTGGATAACCTCGAAGTCGCCATCCATCTTCTTTCGCCTTTTTCAGGATCTTCGCAGGCTGTTTTCGACGAATTCATCGGTTTAAACTCTTCTTGGCAGTCGCGTTACCGACTCGCGCATGCTGGGATAGGTGAAGTTAAGATACGCTGGGTTCCTGGCCATGCCTCCATTGCGGGGAATGAAGCTGCTGACGAAGCAGCCAAACTGGGCGCTCACCTTCCTTTTTCAGGCAGCCCTCGCTTCACTACCGCTGGCATCAGACACCGCATCAAGGCATCCACCTCCCGGGCGATGGAGAATCTATGGAACCTTTTATCCCCTAGCATAGGACTCTATCAGCAGCTATCTATAACCACCGCACCGCTCAGACCGAAGGAATTGGATCTTCCGCGGGCTACTCTAGGCCGCATTTTAGCCTGCCGGTCTGGACACGGTGACTTTGCGGATTACCACGAACGTTTCCGACATTCTGAAGCGAATATACTTTGTCAGTGCGGACATCGGAAAGCTCCCCTTCACTTGTTTTTCTGCCGTATAGCTAAGCGTCGTGCTCGGCGTCCTCCTGGCCCACCGGCTGAAGTCATAAACTTTCTCCTAGGTACCTACAAAGGTGGCCTTGCTCTTAACAAATGGCTCCAAGAGTCTCGTTTCTTCTCAGAGATTTGCCCTTCAACATAAGGTATCTGAGTTAGCCTCTGAGCTCGGTTTTCCGAACTCATGCATCTTTAACTATCCGCTTGATATTCTATTACTTATTATATTTCACTAGTGGCAGCTATGTTAACGCGCCCTAGTCTTGTAAATTCAGTTTACTTATGAAGCCCGAGGTTTACCCCCCGGCGTCCTGTATCCCAGTAGGGAATTGTAGGGGCCGTGCTTAACACGTGCCCCGCTGACGTAAAATAATAATAATAATAATAATAACCTCATAGCTATGACAAATAACGAGTCGTTAGAGGGCTTCGTGGGGAGTAGAACCCTTACTAAATATGGCTATCATCGACTGACTAGCGCAAATGCCAACTCGATCCCAAAATTTGTCTTCCTCTCAAAGATACTTTAGATGAATATCGACATCACTCTTTGCACTGATGAAAAGCGCCATAATCTATCAACGTCTGCAGTAGCTGGTCGCATTCTCGAATTACTGAGCGGCTTGCTGACCAATCTCTTACTTGAGGGGATCGTGACACAAACCTGTAACCCTACTCCATTTATCAGGAAGTTCTATCCTCTTCTAAGTGCAGTACCTGTGTGGACATTTTTGCACTTAAAATTTGTGAAGGATTGGTTGTCGTGCTTATTCGTGCTATGTAGAGTCCAAGACTATTATAACATTCGGGCTCCTCTCTGACCCAGACCACACCTTCTGCAGTGCTCCTATTCCCTTTCACCTCGAACCTAAGATCATTGATACATTGACCCATAACGGGTAGCCATTTAGCTCAGTAATTACCCGCAGAATTCAACCACCTTTCCTATGGAACCTTCTGCTCCAAAAAAAATCGAAAAAGTGTAGCCATGGAAACCGGTGTGCGGGAAAAAGTCTCAAAAAGCCTGCAAACCCAGCCAGGCGTGGCCTAGACACCAGAGCCACACGAGGCGCGTATCCCCATCTGTATCTCCCGAGTATCTCATCGTCCAGATATCCTCCTTATACTGACCCCACCAGCGCTCAGGTAGCGGTGCTCTTTCCTCGGGAGACAGTATAATGCCAGAATATCTGTAAATAGTGAGAATTTATCTGGGTAAAAAGGGCCAACTTAGTCTAATCCATTACCAGTACAGCGGGAGCTGGGTACGCTCCGGAAACTCATTTGGGTGACGTTTCCTTGTTACAGTTATGAGGAGTAGATGCAATGTTCTGACTTGCGAGTATAATGTATGATCCCTCTAATCGAGGATAGAACGGGAATGTGGTAAAGAAGAGTATGTGAGTTATGTAAAGATGTATTGATTTTTATTGACTTATTTTCTATGGAGGCTGAAGTATCCTCATTATTTACACAATCCTAACACCCTTATTCTATTGTTATACTCACTGTTTTCCACAGACTGAGCTGCTCTTCATGCTGTTAGTCCATTGAGTCGTGTACTTGATCTCAGCCTCATCATGCGATAAGTATTGTTTTATGCAACTTATCTTACATGACTTTTATCACGAGATTGAATCTATGCAACACGGTATCTGCTAGTCAGTGCTGTCAACTTAGCAATCTCTGTTATTTCATGCTTCTACATGTTTGCATTCATGGTACGTGTATGCGTGATTACCACTCCTACATATGTACCATTGTTATAATTTCCTAGTCTGTTAACATAGTTGATGCTTGTATACACTCGCTTAGCGCAAGCTAAGCTAGTGTCAAACTCTATTTACGCATTAGGGGTTTGGGGATATCTTTAGATAATGGAAGATACTGGAATATAACAGAACAGCATAGAACTACACTAGATCAATTGAAGTGAGAGTGTTGTATCTATGGTGGCGGTATGAACTTAGAATGGAACATTCTAGTAGAATGGTAGAAGATGACTAGGAGTTCTGGAGAGATGTATATAAGGAGGTGATAGACCTCAGCATGATAATAATCAAGTAGTTCCTTTTATATATTCAATCAATAGAGACAATTGATTGAGATACTTCTCTACTATACTTATCCATTTCATCGTGATCATTACTCTCCAAGGTACCTATCACTCTGACTCCTCTCGTAATCTTGTTATAATAACAACCATAACTCATGAGTCGCAATTCACAACATTCCTCCGTGACCAAGTAATGCGTGTTTCTGTTGGCTCTGAAGATAAACTCCAGGCTCGTAGGGGACACCACGTACAGGTAGAAACGCCGTCTTCGACCCCTTCGGGAACAATGTTTTTAGGCTAGATGAGCTCCCTGGTAAAGATGGCATGTATTTTATATGAAATCGTTTTAATTTGAAGAGAAATTAATATTATCAACAGCCTAGTGCCACACTACTCTCCATGAATTGTCATCCTTGAACTTCGAGATAATTCTCACAGAACCTTTTACAGTTTTTACCAGTAAAAAGCTCCACCGTAGGAGTGAGAGTAACTCAAGTACCCATAGAGACTCCTCTTTCTTCAAACACCAAGCCATTGAGATGTCTTCTAGTTCAGTCGCTTCTTCGTCCGAGACTAGCTATTCTCCTTCCAAGACTTCTACGGCCCATTACACGCGCAGAAGCTACAGCAATAGCAACATCTGCAATCCCTCCACCTCTGATTCCGATGTTACCACCGCTTGCACAAGAAGATACCAATACGAGTCAATTGCGCTTGATACGAGGAGGCACGGATACGGATCCATACACTGAGCGACAACGAGCGTATGTGATAAAAATACACATCAGCAAATTGGCTTACGTCGGAATTCTGGAGGATGACGATGATTCTGATTTATCGGACAGTAAAGAAGGTTCTGCACAGCTACGAGAGCAGGAACTCGAACGGCAATCATAATTTGGTACTATACGTGAAGATGTGGGAAGTTTGGTGCTAATGAGATAGAGGAAAGAGTACTGGCTGTAATTAATATCGTGCGAAATAGTAGATCTTAGGAGTTTTTAGACTTGAATGCAGCATTTACTTTTTCCTTTGCAGATTGCCTTTAACTAAGAAGTGCGCATATTGTACAAGACAATTATGAAATTGGTATTTTCATAGAGTGTAGTTTCATTAGGCTTTCGGCAATAAAAAGCTGTGGATGGGATAAATATCAGTATTGTGAATATAATGGCTGTATAAGCATTAGCAAATATTTTGAATTTGAATTTGATTTCATTAACCTGATAGAGTGCCTTTAGTGGCCCGTGCAGGAATCTCTTAACTATTATATGTAAATACAGTCCAAACTCATCTATAGCGATGTGGGTCCCGGTATAAGTGTTGAAAATATTCATTGAAATTCAACCATTTACATTTGCAATACTTACCCCTGCACCCAAAATGACCTGTAAGGGTAAGTGTTGCAAACATAAAAGTCCAAGTTATAGTGAAACTTTTCAACACTTATACCGGGACCCACTATCGCTATAGATGAGGTTGGACTGTAGGAGGAAACCTTTCGGTGAAAATCCCCGTAGTTCTGCCTTATTTCTTTGTTGTGTCATCAAAGACTTACCATTCAGGAAGTGCGATAAATGATGTATTGTCCCATGTGGATCCCTTTCCCACTTCATTTAACCTACCCCTCTGCGTTCCCGGCTTAGTTTTCTTACTGCTATTGTGGCTACAAGCTCACGAGCCGGAACTGTTCAAGTCATCCTTCAAGAATCCATGGGGTGATTCTGGCAACGCCTTCCGGACTATTCATCATCGCTTCGAAGGTTCTATCTTTTGCTTTCCTCCACACTTCAGATCTTCCTGTTGAACTTTGCGGGCACGCCATGATCATATGCTTCACATTTTGGGAGGAGTATCCACAGGGGCAACTTGGGACGTCTACTTCAGGGACTTCTCTTCGGTGAAGACAAGAAAGGAACCCGATATGTTCGTTTCTTATCTATGTGGCTATGCTGCTCTAAGCCCTCGTCAGGTGTTTCTGGATTGATATTGAAGTTCCAGAGTGGGTCATTCTTTCCTTTCCTGTTTTGGTATCGATGGTACTTCTCGCTGCATATAGGAAATGTTTATTTATTTTCCTATTTTTCTATCACGTGGATTTTTATGGCTATTTAGCCGCTCCCTCTTTTTGGCTTAAAGATGGGTTCATAAAAGGATGCTGATTGGATGGTGAAGAGACTAAATTGCAGTAGGGGCTGTTTCAATCGATAATAGGTCCGGTTTCAATGTTGAAGACGTCAATACAAGTTATACGACTTATATTTGCAATATTTAGCCACCTCACGGCCAACATTTTACAGGGACAAGTCTTGCAAAGATAAACGATAATACTTCAATGAGTCTTTTTTCCATAATTGCGACGGACCCACTAACGTGTTAAACAACGTCCACTGCACTGGATGAAATTGGAGAATTCCGATTTGGAGATATTTATACTCCGTTACGAGCATGAAATTTTAACAAACAGTAAAGCCTGTCTAAACCCGTAGTGGGTCACATGTTTAATTATTGTTAAGATTTATTGAGTTATTGCTGCTTACTTTTGCAACAATTACCCCTGCAAACCTTTTTGCATGCAAGGATAAGTACTGCAAATATACACGATCAAATTTCGATGAATCTTTTCTATAATTATACCAGGACCCACTATCGACTTATCCAGGCTCGACTGTAGTTTCATAGCTACTTGTATAAGACGACCGGTAATTCTAAAGATGATGCTTCCACCAAGGCATGGAAAATCGGTGGCGATTAATCGAGAACTAATTGGGAATTGATTTCTGAGGGATTTGCGACACGAGGTATATTCACTAGACGAATGAGCCATGCGATAGAAGAGCGCAGCCTTTGCGGCCGCTCCGATATGAAAGACAACGATGACCGCATGCATGAGGAAGTCAATTAGCCCGATCTCCTCACCGATGACTGAAACTCGAGAGTTCATAGCGATCACCTGAAACCGACGCTGCAAGTCCCATGCAAGATGCACACACACACACTCGCCCCTGCCAGTCTATCCTCAACACCACGGGCCATCACCAGATTCAATATCTCGTGCGAACGAGACACTACCTCAGAGGTCCCATCAGTGATAGCGTATCGCGCTGGTAACAAAAATCCACGACACTCGGCAGTGAACGATGACTCGGCGGCAAAACATCGGACGTGTCCATGAAACTCTGAATGGCGCCAAGCGACACCCCCCTAGTCCCATGACGTCACCGCGCGTTTACATGTTCACGTGATATAACATGACCGTATGCAGGCGCGCACCACGCCGACGCCGGAGATTTGTCCTGTCGATCCAACCTCATGCCGCAGTCAGCACCACTCCTTCCAGAGGGGAGACAGCCGAGCGGGCCGTTCAGCACGTCTCCTGGCACATGTTCATGGTATCCGGTCGAAGATCATACTGGTTTGGCTGGCGCCGGCCGTAACGACGTGGAGAAGCAAGAACCTGTACATGTACAGGGAGACCGCGACCGAAGAGATGAGCAGATTTCGTCATCCCGATCGTAAAGCGGTGAGTTCCGTCGCACGACCACGAGAGCGTCAGAGCTGCGTGTGCAGGGTTGAGCAGAGAGGGGATTCCGTGTCGATGGGTGTCACATGTCTCGTCCACTTGGTCCCGCAGTCACATGCGTGCGAGCCGTGGACGAGTATTCTCCATCTGCCATGCCACAGAAGTGTCCCGGCGGGAATGAACTCTGGACTGCAGCGGACATCGAACACTGCTTGTAATTTCTCCGTGTTTACAATCCGCATTGTCTCTGGAGCTCTCTGAGAATGCACTCAGCGCCAGGTGAACCTGATTCTCTCCGAATCAGCTTTGCACTTGATTTGCAGTTTTTCGCCGGGATTGCAAAAGCTGAGTGGATTAAGCGAAAATACCCATGATGGAAATCGACCGTGTCGCTGTGTTCTATTTGTACTGAATTAGTGTGCGCGGCAACTGATGTTTGGGTTTCATTCGGCATATTTGATTTGTCGCCGTCATTATGACCACTTGGAAGACCTTGAGAGGAGTACTAAATCACAGAAATTCGTGTGCTATTTAAACAATGCTATTATTCTAAGCCAGATTGCAACTGCTTGTTACCTTTTCTATTTATTCTAGAGATGCGAGTGGTGTAAATAATAAATTTTATGTTACAGTCAATTTATCTGGCAACTAATGATAGGGCTATAGACCTCATGTTGACATTTCTGATCAAGAACCGAGAGCTCGAGCAAATCCAAATATGCTTAGGAATGATTTGTAGTATGATATCGATTTAAAATCAAGGTCTTCTATGGCAGTGAGTAGATAGAGCTCAACCCGACAATGCTTGGGATCTTCTATGAAAGCCAAAGAAGGCAAATGTGCAAATTTAACGTCTTCATAAAAGTTTGGTAATATCCATTTCAAACTATAGACTCCTACCCTTACTCCGGTAGACACATTTCACTACTTCTATTTACATTCAACATTCTACTCGTTGAGTTTGCAATTTCAATTTTTTATCTTCGGCGTCTTCTTTGTTTTCTACTTTCAATCGAACCCAGACTGCCACTTTCAGTACTAGATACGATATAGTCATCATAGTCCGTAGCGCTTGAAGGCAGCGGAATTTCTACAGCACTTTCTGAGCTATAGCTTCCACTATCCTCACTGCTTGTACTGCTGCTTTTGCCATAATACTGATATCTACGGCGATGATCCCGCATGGCGCGACGAGGAATAGGTGCTGCCGCCGTCTCTGTATATTCATCTAGTACTCGTCTATTGCTCCGGTACCGCTCGGAGGTGTCTCTATACTTGCGTTCCTGATTTATACGCCTTGGCTCTCTATCTTGATAGACAATAGTGCGTTTGTGGGCGCGCGAATCGACGGCACCTGGAGGTGTAGGTGCTCTATTGAGAATTTCTCGTTCAGCTCTCAGGGTTGACCCTGAGGCACTACTCGGGCTTTCTGAGATTACCGACGAAGCAGGTGAGTAGCGATGTTTAGTAGCGTACGATCGATGATTCCGGGACCTACTTGGACTTCTTGATTGCTCTCTTGAGTCTCTTTGAGCTGCCCTTAAATCTACCCTGTACGTCTCTTTTGTCTTGTATTTCCTGGCCTGTGGGCGTATATCTTCTACTTTTCTACTCAAATTGCTCTTTCCTTTTTGTCTCCATCTTTCTCTGCCTAGTTCTGACTTCAAAGGACTCTCGTAGCCACTCTCTGACTCAGAGCTCGAGCTTGACCAAGAACTCTCACTTGAGTTGCTGCCGGGCTCAGGAGCGGCCGGAAGGATTCTTAGTTGATGTTCAGATCTTGCACTAAGCTTCTTTTCTCTTCCTTGCTCCCTGCTCCCACGGCGGTTGAAAGTATTGCGGCTTTTGCCAGTTTCAGGAGTTTCAGGGTCCATGCTGTATCGAGATATCCCTTTTCTCAACCTTCGGAATTGATGTGGGGGACTTGGATCATTAAGGAAGGCTCGTGTATGTGTCGTTGCAATATCTGTCCGACTTCTTTCTACGCTATTGATACCAACCATCCCGCCTATACCACTATCTCGACAGTCATCTTTTCGTTCCCTCTCCACCAGCTTAGTGCTCCTATTTTCTGGTAAAGACTGTTCAACACCAACTCTTCTTGATCTTCTACTTGAGTTACCATGTACTGGTTGGTTCGGTGGCAGTGGGTTGGGCGCAAAGGGATTTCGGTTGGAAGAGACTGAAGGAGGCGGTGATTCAGAATAAATATTTTTTTTGTCATAGACTATTTCCACTGTCGCTCCATCAATGTGCGAGCTTCGGGCGTGTCTAACTTGACTAGGATCAGCTGATGCAATTTGAGGACTAGTGTTTCTACGCTCCACATGATATCTCTTGACATTAGCGACTTTTTCTTTTCTTGTCGCTTTAGGATGTGCACGTGCCTCTCTGTATTCTCTTCTTTTGTCATTGCCGATGGGATCACTGTCCGCCCTGCGAAATACCCCGGTGGTTGGATTCATGCGCTTGTTCCTCTCATAGCGGTCATGGTAGACGATATCAGAGCTCGCATAACCAGTTACGCCGATTTGTGGTGGCTCATCATGATTATCGAGTTCTTCAGAGTCCAGAGAGTCAACTGAGCCTGCAGATTCTACTGAGTCCTCCGGAGAATAACCTGTCTTTGGACTAGATAAAGATCGAGCGACGTCTTCTTGCCACTGAAGCACACGCTGAGACTCCTTATTATTGGGTGCTACTGTGCTAGAATGTGGTAGATGTGGGCCCATCTCATTCTCTCTTTCTCGATCTCGATGATCTTCACCTTTATGTCGTCCATCTCTTTGTCGTCTTCTTTCTCTGCCTCGTTCATCAACTTGATCTTTTTCTCTCCTTCCTTCTCGCCTTCTCTCTCTCTCACGTCCAATTTCACGCTCTCTGGTTTGGTCGTGATCTTGCACTCTTCTTCTATTTCCCTGCCACTCCTGCTCTCGCTCTCGATTTCGTTCTCTTTCTCGCTGTCTGGGTCGTTCTTCGACCCATTGGTTGGGATATTCTATTTCTTGTAAATCACCTGAATGGTAAGGTAATTCGTCTGCGATAGGTCCTAAAAGACTATGACTACTATTTCCCAGAGATTGGTCAGTCCAGTGAGCTTCAATTACATTCCCATCAAAGTCTCTCACAAAGCACCGTTCCCCGCTTTCAGTCCGTTCAACCCTTCCTACTGTGCCAGGAATCAATTGTTCACTCTGAATACAGAATTTGTGGAGCGCTTGTATGCTGGGCGCTGGGAGTATAACGTGGGCTAGGCGGATCTGTAAGTGTGGCGGAGATTGAGTCAGAGTGAGAAGCGGATGAGCTGGATAAAGATGAGTAAACCCGAATGTTGACGAAGGAGGTTGAAGTTGGTGAGGATTTGGGTTGTGGAGGAATTGAATTGAGAGTGGCTGAAGGAGGGAGGCGTAAAGAGTAGTTGCTGACGGGAGGTTTGATACCGAGAATAATGGTATCTGAGGTGGCGGATTAGGAGGGTGAGTGTGCGGCTGGTGAAGCTGAGATGAGTGAGGATGCAATGGATACTGAACAACATGTTCTTGCAGTGGAGGCGGGGGGAAATGATGGGACATTCTCAATCGTTTGATAGAGAAATGAGGAGTTGATCTCGCCCGTCAAATAGGTGAGGTAACACTGGATAAGAAGTGATAAATATTTAACTTGGCGGTGCAAGTATGAGTCAGTCATTCGGTTCAAGGAAGTGAAGTTAAATTTATCGTTGACTGTTAACCACATATAGACGTAATCTAATAAATGGGGTTTTTGTGGAGGGGACAGAGATATACAGCGGCACGCATGAGCCCCTCAGCGTACCGGTACCTGGCTTAACGTCTGCCACTGATTTATTGGGCCCCCTTATAGAGACCTTGCCTCACATAAGAGTGCACCAAAATTACCACATCACTTTTTTTCACGCCAATGGTTATCATTACTCTCAGTGATATCACTTCAACGTATACTTAACAATGTACATCGCATGACGTTTACCCAGCGTTTAAGGAAATTTAAAACGACCCGAAGTCTTAAATAGCTGTATCTACATGTTAACAGGGTACTATACAACCATTATTGCCACGAAATCATATTCATGGCCACCTGGTTGATAATGCAGTATCTCTGACCTGTAAAGCCTCTCTTCAATCCAGGAAAGCCACCTGGTCGAATAAATTCTAGTTGATGCTAGACTAAGCCTGCAATCAACTTACTAACAATACAATGCCATAGCAAAGTTTATTCTGTAGGTTCAAAACGAATCTAAGTCAACATGAAAAAATTGAGTTCAGTCCTTTTGAGGGTGGATATTTTCCGTAGAGTTCTACAGCAGCAGAGCAATTGATTCTCTGTGTATCACTGAAATATCGATCTGTGAAATTAAGCAAAGCCCTGAATACCTCATTTTATCCAGGACTATGGCCATCAGATCCACTATATGATGAAACTTGAATGAGACATGCATTTTCGAAGATTGATAATCCAGCATTCCTATCGTTGGACCATCAAAAATTTGTCAGTCTGAAGAAAAAGCCTAGATTACTTTCTCAGACATAGATCACCTAGTCAACCTCTAGATTTTACACGGTACTATACACGCTTGTGATATAAAAGCGCAACTCTATATAGTAATACTGAGGCCACTGAAGCTTGACTCTACCAAAACCCACAAGTCCTCCAGCAACATAGGATGGTTGAACACAAGAATCCACAGTGATTTAGCGGCTCAAGAAGGTCTTCATGCTGCTTAAAAAATGAGAAAGTCCCTCAGAGAGGAGATTACTTATCTTAGATAGGCATGGGATTTAAGAGGCAACGGATTACAATATATTGGTTTCTAGAAAAATATCAACTCTTCTCCCTTGCTGCTTTCAATTGCACGTAATCAGACCCTATTTCAGTCAGTATTTGAAACCCTGAGAAAATACAATGAAAATGTGGGCTATCTAGAGAATGAGATACTGATACTACCATAGGTGTGATTCATTCTGATATCTGGTACAACAGTGCACACTAAACAACTTTAACAATCAATTTTCTTACAAAATTTAAATGACTAGAGCCGTGAACAACCAGTATGGCCTAATCGCTTGTAAGCACTTAACTGATCGGGAACGCCTCAGTGCCTGCCAAGCTGGTTGGCAAAGCATGCAGAGAATCATCTAATACTCAATTTGGGGACAATTCAGAGCTCGAAATATCAGAAATGCTTTATTCGAATGTTCGAAAATAGATGAGCTTCAGGCTAAGATAATATTTTTTAGCCAGGGTGATATTTATTATAGATTCAGCATCTACTTAATCAGAAAATTCAGATGAATTCGATAAAAGAGAACATCATATAGTAAAGTCCAGCAAAAAAATGAGATATATGGGGCAAAGTTTGATCTAGCTTGAGCTGGAAAAGATAGTAGGGCTTAAGTGAGCCTAAATCAAAGTATCCAGATATTAAGATTCTTCCGAGGGCTCAAATTCGGACAGGCCAATTTAAATAAATAACAGCTGGATCTGAGAGAGTTTGAATCACTATCAACTGAAAAATTGGCACATCGGCAATACATCTAGCACATAGAAGTGAGGAAAATCACTTGGGAGTGCACTAGATCTTCTTTGATCTATCTCGACAGATATTCCTCTTATTGATAAGATGCGGTTAGCAAACACTAAATCATTCTCATCTTAACATCTGCTTCTCAACTCTATCAAGAGGCCATCAGTAGATTTTTATGGCCTTTTTTGAGAGGGATCTACTTCACTTCCGTCGCGTATTTTATTCATAGGATCGCCGCATCAGCACATAGCTAGATTGTTAAATAGGACCAACCACAGAATTTAAATAGCATATCACACGCAATTGGCACAATTGAATAGCTACTTGAGCAACTGCAATACATCACAGTCATAGAAAGGTTGAAAATTAAAAGGTGACAGTGAAGAAGATGGAAAAAAAATTGCATAGAGAGCGGTAACGTCAAAGTTTCTGTTCTGGCAAAATTGCCGAAACTTTCAACACCTATCACCTTATATTTCAAAAACGCTACAGATTTTGTCAATCACATGGGCCTTTTCGTGTTATTGAGCAAGAGTTTCGACATTCAAGGGCCGCTAGAAAACGAGATTATCATAACCATGTCATTTTAAAATATATGTCATATCTGAAGTATATAAGCAAACTCGCATACTTAATCTCGTCTAGTGGATTGTAACTGCCTCCGTGGGCAAGTAAACTGAGAACCGCCACTGATTAGTTTCTCGGTCGCAAATGATACTTAGCGCCACTATTATTCCATCAATTCATCAGGTAATATTTAAAAAAACTCGGAGTTTATACATGTGAATTCTTCAATCGTTTATTGCAAAGAGTTTTTCTCGATCGCTCAGTTCCAGACTACAAATTTTCGACTAATTTTACGTACGTAGAGTACTAGCTGGTAATCCTCTAGATACCACTCCTACATTACTAGCATCGCCTTACGAGCCATTTTAGAGTTCAATCTACCATATCGGGCAACTCTTTGACAAAGGTAGGACCGGTTTGTGTTTGGATGTGTGACTGTTAGTCCATCAGGTATCTGTCACGAAGATTAGCTAGTCCATACCAGACTAGGTAAGACTAGCGTGGAAATACAATAACTGGAAAGTTGCTAGAAACAACAAAAAAGCCGAAAAAGATTCGATACATGTGACTCTGCTTTCTTGCAAAATCAAGAAGTTGTGTATAAACAAGTACCAGATCGTAGTTTGATATAGATTTAGACATCTCAAGTTATTAGTAAATACATTTCATCCTACAAGTGCGCACGACGATAAACAATCTGTTATCATCCGGGGGACGAAGACGGCGTTTCTACCTGTACGTGGTGTTCTCTACGAACCTGGAGTTTATCTTCAGAGCCAACAGAAACACGCATTACTTGGTCACGGAGGAAACGTCACCCAAATGAGTTTCCGGAGCGTACCCAGCTCCCGCTATACTGGTAATGGATTAGACTAAGTTGGCCCTTTTTACCCAGATAAATTCTCACTGTTTACAGATATTCTGGCATTATACTGTCTCCCGAGGAAAGAGCACCGCTACCTGAGCGCTGGTGGGGTCAGTATAAGGAGGATATCTGGACGATGAGATACTCGGGAGATACAGATGGGGATACGCGCCTCGTGTGGCTCTGGTGTCTAGGCCACGCCTGGCTGGGTTTGCAGGCTTTTTGAGACTTTTTCCCGCACACCGGTTTCCATGGCTACACTTTTTCGATTTTTTTTGGAGCAGAAGGTTCCATAGGAAAGGTGGTTGAATTCTGCGGGTAATTACTGAGCTAAATGGCTACCCGTTATGGGTCAATGTATCAATGATCTTAGGTTCGAGGTGAAAGGGAATAGGAGCACTGCAGAAGGTGTGGTCTGGGTCAGAGAGGAGCCCTAGTGTTATAATAGTCTTGGACTCTACATAGCACGAATAAACACAACTACAACAATACACAGATTTATCGATAAATCCCATAAAATTTACTAAAAAACTGTTTAGTTGTAAACTGTAAATAAAAAGTAAACGCACGTACAAGTACATTTGGGCATCATTATTTTTGTACATCTTTGTTGAACAACAACTTGGTTCCTTCAAACTATTACTTATTACATTCGGGTTTTTGGAACATGTACGAACTGATTTTCGTCTGGATGTAATTAAATCAGATACTCTATCAACATGTTAAATCTGCATGAGTATTTAGTATCAATTAAAACCATTTCATAGTCAAAGTTCGATGCAATTACACAAAAAAAATTCGCTCCGCAGTATCGTTTCAATTTGACGTGAGGAATGTCTCTAGTCATTAGGGCAATAACTACTAGTATGGCCAGTTGCCCTGCATCCTTGATTTCTTGTCATATCGTATCCGAGCTCAACAAAGGCTGTGGAGTGTCGTAAAACTTTTGGCATGGTCTCGAGTTGAGACAGGACACGACCAGTTTGCGCGACCAGCTGCTTATCATGCATCCTAATATGTATATAGTTGTTTTCATTCGTGCTATCTTGAGTCTAAAACTATCATAACACTAGGACTCATCACTGGCCTTACATCTGAAAGGAAAGTTGGTCTTTTGCGTTAATACACGTCGTTTCCTGCATGCCTCTTCTACTCCGCTGTGAAAAATTCCGCTTTTCTTACCGGCCAAGAGATTCATTTTTCGCTCTTTTCTAGCTTCTGGATTACTGGTGGTGATGGCATATCCAGCAGACCTAGCGAGGTTTTGGACCGACTCATACAATTCTTTAAAAGAAACGTAAGATCCGGGTAGATTCAATTTGGACGAAGTAATTCTGCCAATGTTAGTTTTAGAGCTGGACGTCGGCGACGCTAATTTTGATAACAACGCACATGGAAACAGATAGAAGATGAATTAACAATGAAGGATTACTAGATGGAACCTTTGAAATTAAGAGAATGTGGAATTAGTAAGTGGCCTGAAATAAATATGCTTTGTGAGTTTTTTATATTTTTTGTTTCTTGAGTCACCTTGCATTCAGCCTGTAAGTTACGAGACGTGTTTTAAGTGTTGAAAGTGGTCAAGAATGTTTCGCCGGTTTTGATGTACGCGATGGTTTATCAGAACTTGTGCATAATCTTACGGGAATGTTATACGTAAGGTGCCACAAAATGGTAAACATAAGGTGCTATATCGTTAAACGAAAGGCGTATTCCAGATAATAATCAGATCTACATTGATCAGCAACGGTTGCTGCCTGAGAGGGCTAGCAAGCGATCCACGGTGCCTTTTGTCTTCGTATCCATATACAGTAGAGCCCCTCTTAGCTAATAGTGAGTCCCAGTATAATTACTGAAGAGATTCATAGAAATTTTACCGTTGATATTTGTAATACCTACCCCTGCACGTAAAATGACCTGTAAGGGCAAGTGTTGCAAATATAAAAGTCCAAGTTACAATGAATCTTTTCAACATTTATACCGGGACCCACTATTAGGTAAGAAGGGTTCTACGGAGGTACAGCCCATAAGTATTATTCCATGTCGACCAGGGGGGGGGCTTGGCCACCACAACGCTTTCCTTAATTAGGCAACATGGCGAGAATGCACCTCGCACCCATTCCTACTGTGTTTTGTGTGAGTTCTAATGATCAAAGCATTGATTCAATGATTCCCAACTCATAATACAAAATGCAAAATAATTCCTATTCTATTGATAACTAATATTTAGTAAACAATTCATTGCGTTGATGTTGTTGTCATCGGAATACATACAAAACACAGTAGGGATGGGTGCGAGGTGCATTTTCGCGATGTTGCCTAATTAAAGAAAGCGTTGTGGTGGCCAATCCCCCCCCGGGTCGACATGGAATAATACTTATGGGCTGTACCTCCATACTGTATGCAAATAAAGAAATCGCCAGAGTGCACATACAGTGACCAGCAAAACTGTTCGAATGTTTTGTAACTTTCGCTTGTAAGCCTCATAAAATTTTATCTGCTTGACCAATTCACAAAATTTTTACATTAATAAAAAATTCCAATTCTGTGGTTTCTTTTGATATAAATTAGATGATGTGAATCGAAAATTTGGTGGAGTAATCGCGATTGAAAGGCCGTTGGTCATTCGAACAGTTTTGCAGGGGGGGTATGGGGAAATTTTTGAACTGGTAATTTAGTACTTTACATGCCCACCTTTCGCCTTAATCACTGCATCTATGCGCCTAGGAAGACTCTCTATCAGCTTCTGACATTCCTCTGCAGGAATCTTTGCCCATTCATCCTGAACTCTGTCCCAAAGCTCCAGGATCCCATTTGGCGGTTGGGGGTAATCCTTGAGTCTTTTCTTGATGTAATTCCAGAGATGCTCGATGGGATTAAGATCAGGGGAGTTTGCTGGCCAAGGGAGAACGGCGAGAGAATGATCTCTGAGGAATTGTCTGGCCTTCGAGGTATGCTTTGGATCATTGTCCTGCATGAAGATAACGGATTCGGGGGTTTTACCGTATTCCACCAGCGTTTGTAGGAGATCCTCCTCCAATATCTCAGTGTATAGATGCTGGTCCATCAACCCATCAATCTTACACATGTTTCCCGTCCCCTCCCACAGCATACAGCCCCAGATCATAATATGACCGCCACCAAATTTGAGGGTCTCCTCTACCTCTCTCTCTATCAACCCTCATCCTCACCTTTTCCAGGTCCAAGATCTTCCATCTGACTGCAAGCGATTTATCTTCGTCTCGTCTGACCAAACTACACGCTTCCAATCATCTGTAGTCCAGTACTTATGGGCCATAGCAAAGTCAAGACGGTCCTTCTTTTGCTTTGCTGTTAGTTTTGGCTTTTTCTTTTTCACAACAGCTTTTACCCCTGCTTTTTTGAGGGTCCGTCGGACTGTATCAACAGAGATAAAGCAATTTTTCATGTCCCTGATGTTTTGGGCAACTTCGGCAGCGGTATCGGCCTTACTGAATGTTATGGTACGGACGGCATGACGAGTGTCATGCTCGCTGAGCAAACAAGGTCGCCCTCCTAAGTTCACCTGAAGATCTGGACGGTGTCTCTTGCGAATACATGAAACGGTAGAAACTGAGACATTGCATTCTCGAGCTGTTGAACGGATGGAAAGTTCATGGTCAAGGTGGTGAAGAATGACATCAATTTTTGATTGAGATAGAGGCCTCACGATAAAAAGATTCGAGTAACAGTAGAAAGTGATTGTGTGCTGTAAATGATTAAAAACTCAACCTTTCATGAAGACCTACAGTGCTCCTGATGCCTAGTTATACTTTCCCCACATCCCCCCTGCAAAACTGTTCGAATGACCAACGGCCTTTCAATCGCGATTACTCCACCAAATTTTCGATTCACATCATCTAATTTATATCAAAAGAAACCACAGAATTGGAATTTTTTATTAATGTAAAAATTTTGTGAATTGGTCAAGCAGATAAAATTTTATGAGGCTTACAAGCGAAAGTTACAAAACATTCGAACAGTTTTGCTGGTCACTGTATTCGGCATTTGTAGAAGATGTTGCAACACTCGTCTGTTTCTTACTGATAGTAGCTACAGCTCCTCCATTTAACATCATGATAATGCCGGTAACTGACTTTTGGTCGCTAAGATCGCCGGCATAATCTGCGTCAGCAAATGTCACTAGGTCTGCTGCTCTAGAACTCCCGCAGTAGACCTCGATATTATGATCAACCTTGTAATAAGAGATCTCACAGCTTTCTCCACCATATCTGATTCCATAATCAATTGTACCCTCAATGTAACTCAAAATTCTCAATAATGCAAGCCAACGATTGTGACAGGCTTTATGTGAATATTGTGCCATTTTGTGTGTTGCAAATATAATATCTGGTCTTGTGTTACACAGATACATAAGTTTCCCAAGCAATTTCCAGTAGCCTGTCAATTCTTCATCTGTACAAATTTTTCCTGGATTACGCTCCAATTCTCCTACTGCGTCACAAGCCATTGGAGTGGAGTATATCTTTGTACCTGACATACTGAAGTTACTGATGATACTTTTGGCATAATGGGATTGGTCAATCATGAGCCCATCATCCGTACGAGTAATTTGAATCCCGAGAATATTTCTAGCCCTGCCTAGATCCTTCATTTTGAATCTATTCTTTAACTGTTCTTTAATCTTTTCTATTTCTTGATTTGTTATGATATTGCTATCTGATCCAAATAAATGTCTGTGCACCGTGATGTACTGGTTTGGAGCTTAAAGTGGGACTTGCATAATATGCATAATTCCATCAGTGCATAAGTACATGTAGATGGAATAGAAACGAAATAGGAGGACTACTCTGGAATCTTCTGGAAGTGGGAAGAAGTTACCAGTTTAAATAAACAAATGTATTTAAGGATGTATCTGTGACAGTTAGTTGGATAGTTTTTATCTATACCATTAAGTGATTTCCTGTTCACCGCGAATTCTAGTGCTCACTTCATCTTGTCATATATATCCTCCTTCTCAGGTAATAGTCATCCTGCTCATCCTCATAACCTACTTTTAAAAGATGATTGGATGACCCTGTAATTAATAGCTCATCCACATGAATTCCTACTACTATCCTTGTATCTCCTTTCGTAAACACGGTCTGATCTGTTGGAATGCAAGAGAAACCGATTGAAATCAGGAAATCCGAAAGCAATAGGTACCATACGCTGGCAGCTTGTTTCAGTCCATACAGACTTTTAATTACCCGAACATACAGTCCGAAGCGCTCAACCATATGATCAGGCAGTTTAAGATAGACTTCTTCATCAAGTTTCCCTGCTAAGAAAGCGGTCACAACATCCATCTGATACACCTCCCATTTTTCCTTAGCAGCAATCGCTAAAATTATTCGTACTGCATCAAGTCTTATAGTAGGTGCAAAGGTTTCTTCAAAATCAATTCCATGCTTCTGGCTAAAACCCCTGGCGACCAATCGAGCTTTATACCGTAGTATCTCATTATTCTCCCCTCTTTTCAGGTCCAGCACAATCTTAGCTATAACAACATTTTTACCTTGTGGAATATTGTCCAGTGGAGCTGAAAAGGTCCCATGTGTAAGGGGATCGCTACAAGGTCGTTATTCACGAACAAATCGGATACCAAATAAAGATAAGAAATTCTCTTGGAGTCTACATACTGGCCACTCCTCTTACTAAATACTACAGTGGTTCCCCTAGTATGACGCAACTCTCAGTCCCCATCGCAACCCTCGTAACGCCCCCAAACTCCTTTCCCCGTAGCCCTGAGTTCCTCTACTAGACCTAGTCGCAAATCCCCCAAAACCCTCGGTTCCTGAGAGCGGTGTCGGAGCGCATCCATTACCGTCCGACCTTCGAGGGCGGCAATCCTCTTTTCCGGTGGTCCGTGGATACCCTCCGCACCTGAACGCCGATACGTACCCGGACGCCGACATGCACCCGGATGCCGATACGCACCCATGCTCAAGTTTAGGCTGGGATGGTCCTTGTGACCATCCCTTAGATGGGCACAGCCCGTAACACCATGCTCGATTAGCGAGTTCATCTCAGATTCATATGCATCAATCCAATTAGCTGCATCATTGCCCTTAATCGCATCTTCAAAACTTGCGAGGATTTCGACTCGCTCATACTGAGCTGTTGCAAAAGCCTGCTCTATAACTGCACCTGATCTTTGCCGCATAGTCTGCATCTCTAGAGCTTTTGCAGTCGGTTTTCTTTCACGACCTGAACGTCTATCACCCCTTGCAATAGCTTGTTGTAATTTTTGAATACGCTGTGCATCCTTTTCTTTACGTGCAATAGATTTTAATTGACGGTCTAAGCGAATTTGAGCCAATGATCGCGTTGTTTCCGGAGGCAGGTATTCTGTCATACGATCTTGATGCTCTGTTTGAGAACTGGAAGAATCAGAAGGATCATGAGCCTCTCGATCTTGATTTAGATGTTGTTCCTGATGATTGCTGGTAATATTAATATTTCCTGAAGCAGGGTCATTAACTTGCTATTTAAAGTAAAATCTAGATCATCAGAATTTGGTGTTTTATTTATTAGAGGATTGCCTGTCACAGGTTGATTGCATTCATCATCAGAGCTTTTATCGAACAAATTCAGACTAGGAGTGGAGGGTAGAATTTCAGGGTGCTGAAAACTACTCTCATCAAATTCAACTGATTGGGTTTCAAAAAGTAGCTTTTTCCCCGCGTGCCAGATATGATATATTTTAGACGTATATTCATTGTAACCAACAAATATACCTTGCCAGCACTTCTTATCAAGCTTGCCGCGATTTTCTTTCGGAATATGCACATATGCTGTACATCCCCAGATCCTGTAATGAGTTACTTCCGGGATAGTTCCATACCAAGCAGTCCATGGTGTTATCTCCCGCCCCCCAACTGGTTGTCTATTACTGTCACGGTTGGGCTATACAAGCGTAAGGCAATTGATATAGACTATGGTAATCTATAGTAAATCTTTGGAGAGTAAACTCCAGTAATTACAAGGTCAAATATTCCATACTCTGTAACACTTCTGCCTGAGGCAAATACTACAAAATATACGTTCATTACCTAACCAATATCACATGATCAGATTCCCTAGGTGCCCCTCTGCATAAGCCCAAGACTGCGCTACCAAGCATAGTCTACAGATCATATTAAGGCTTGCCAGCCGTCACAATTACACAGGTATACTGCAGCTTTGAATGACATTTCCCAGAATTCTGCTAGCAAGCCAGCTCGAAAACGCATACTATTTCCTTTTTCAATAATAGTACAATTGGCACGCTCAGCAATTCCATTTGCCTCTGGGCGATATCCAATAGTGGGCTCTAGTTCAATATTATTTGTAGTGCTTCACGGATCAGGAGCGTAGAGCGTCATGAAACGGCTTTCGATTGTATTTCTAAGATGGAGAACTAAACTTAACTGCAGATAATGCTGCTATTACATACAAACAAATGGGGCTATGACGCTAGGTTTAGAAGCCAAGAGAACATGACAGAGACAGAGAGGAGATTGTAGAAACAAAGAGAAAGTAACAGAATAACCTGGGCCTGTAAGCAGTGCAGTTATTGTTGTGGAAGTAACCAGAAACTAAGGAAATCAATTAGAGAATGGCAGTGACAGGTTGCCTGGCGATGGCAGGGCCTGCGGCATCAATATCCCGTGGATCATTCATTATTAAAGGATGTCCAGTCTTTCATATCCCTATTTAGAAATTCTGTTCCTCTGTCAATTCTGATGGCTAGGAGCTTTTCCTTATTGCCGTATAGATCTCGATCTTTTTCTACCTTAATATGCCATTTCTTTATTTGTTTTACAATATCCTTCTTATCGCGTTGGAAGAAAACCCATTTGAACTTGGTGAATTGATCAGTAATCGTTAGCATATATCTTTTTCCATGCCAGGATCTGGTGCGAAATGGGCCACACAGATCTATGTGTACACGTTCTAGCGGCCTCGAAACATCTCTCATGGGTTGTCGACTAACAGTTCTCGTTATTTTTGCTTCTTTACATGGCTTACAGAAATTAAATTTTAAGTCTTTGTTTAAATTAATACCATTCACTGCTTTAGGGATTCGCATTGTTATGTGACGACCAGGATGACCTAACCGTTCATGTAATAGATCAGCCCTGGATATAGAACTGGATGCCAATTCTTTAGGTTCAGGTATCACCCATACTTTATTTTGACGATTTCCCCGGAATAGGAGTTTACCATCATTGGCGTAAATCATTAGGTCAGAGCTATTACAAGTGAATGTTTGGCCCTTTTCTGAAAGCATACCTAGTGATATTAAACTGATAGAAGCATCTGGAACATAGAGTACGTCGCGCAGTATAGTAGAGCGGGTATGTCTTGAGAAAGTAGACTTTTTCCAATGAATACGGACATCACCTTTCCCTCTAGCGTAAATTATTGTTCCGTTTGCAACCTCGATAGGTACACGAATCGGAATAATCTTACTGATAAATACATCCTTAAATGGAGTTAGATGACAAGAACACATTGAATCTAAGCCCCAGGATTTATTTGATAATTTAGAGACATTGGCACAAAGATAGGTTGAGCTTTCAGATTTAGTTTCGCTATCAGAGTAACTAACAATATCCAATTTATCACCGATAGTCTTTATAAATGCAGCATTTGCCTTAAGTGAATCATTTTTCTTCATTTCTTTCCACTGATGCCAACTTAGACCTGAAGACTTAAATCTTTTCCCATCCTCTGTAGCTAACCACTTTGGGCACTGTGGTTTGACATGATTGCCACGGCAAAACCCAGCATACTTTCAAGTTTCTGTTGGAAATTGGTATTGGTTCTTCAAAGGACAATCCTTAGAGAATATAGGCCAATTAAATAAATAAAACTTTCAAATAAAAAGATTATATTGTATCTATCTGCAAACCTACTCCAACTTACTATATAGCTGTATGTTAATTTTATTATTTAACATTTTAAGTAACTGAACAGAAATTTAGCCTGTATCCTATTTTCGTTTGAATACGAGGTGGCAAATACAAATCTCAGTAATCGTTTGCCACTCTGATCAGATCGGAATATCATCAATAAGATTCGTGTAGATACTATATGTAGTATCAATGGTAGTTACACGCATGTGATGATGTGCTAACCGGTCCGGCTGGTCCATCTCCTAAATTAGTAACAATGATGCGAAATTCCAACACTCCTCCTGAGCAGCTGGACCGGTCGTGCCGAATCATTCTATCCGAAAGAGTTGTTGACATAATAAATTCGCTTTAGCGAACGGTAGTGGTTTTGTTAATAAATCAGCTAGCATTTTACTAGTCGGGATGTAGATGATGTTGATCTTTTTGTTCTTAACACAATCTCTGACAAAATGATATGATACATCGATGTGTTTGGTCTTAGCCGAATAGGTACCCCCTGCAATCGATAAGGCGCTCTGATTATCGCTGGACATTAACAGACCCTCACTGTCGATAAACTTATCATGAACATGAAGTTCTGTGAAAAGTCGACTGACCCAAACAGCTTGTTTAGCTGCCTCACATAATGCTACATATTCAGCTTCGGCTGTAGATGTAGAAACCGACTTTTGCCGTCTCGATTGCCAACATATTGGACCTCCGCCTAGCATAACAATAAAGCCGGAGACTGATCGACGAGTCACAACATCCCCTGCAAAATCCGAGTCAGAATATATAGCTAATCCTCCTCTTTCCAAAGATCCGGCAGAAGATGGTCCAAAACTATAAGTTATGCAGTAATCA
Organism: Podosphaera xanthii; assembly: GCA_028751805.1. Lineage (NCBI taxonomy): Eukaryota > Fungi > Ascomycota > Leotiomycetes > Helotiales > Erysiphaceae > Podosphaera > Podosphaera xanthii. The sequence continues at coordinate 6,873,572 of JAPWIX010000006.1, forward strand.
ATGGACCCTTTAAGATATCTCAAAACCCTGCAAACGCTGCTCCAATGTCGGCTGACTGGACAAGAATTGTAGCTACCTAATTGGGATACAGCAAAGGTGATGTCTGGCCTAGTTCCATTCGATGCGTATCCTAAGCTACCTACAGCACTGGCATATGCTGACTCGTCTGCAGGAGGCTCATCTTTTTGTCCAGGCATAATTCCATCGTAACCGTTCAATGGAGAAGTGTATGTTTTTGCATCCTGCAACCCAAATGAACAAATTTTATCTCCTATGTATTCAGCTTGAGAGATTTTCAAGGTCCTCGTCGCCCTTTCTCGAGTAATTCTCCAACCAATATTTACACCAATTTCTCCTAGATCTTTAATCGGGAAAGTTTTTGAAAGTTGTTGCTTGACTCTTACGACTTGCTCGAGGAGTTTCCAGCAAATTATAAGATCGTCGACGTATACTCCAATGACTATTTGCATCACTGTATGTATATAAATACAATGATCGCTTTCTGATTTTCTAAACATTAGGTTGGAGAGTTTCTCGTCCAGTTTTTGATACCAGGCTCGTCCGGACTGTTTCAGACCGTATAAAGCCTTTCGGACTTTAACATACTTAGTACCTGTCAGTCCCTCGGGACATCTCATGAACACATCCTCTTCCAAATCGCCTTCAAGATATGCCGTCTTAACATCAATTTGATGTATTTCCCAATCAAAGAAAGCAGAAACAGCAAGAAGGATTCTTAGTGAGTCCATTCGTAGAGTCGGCGAGTATGTATCAAAATAATCAACCCCGTAAACCTGGCTAAAGCCCTGGGCGACTAACCTGGCCTTAAATCTTCCATCGGATTTAAAGGCAAAAACCCACCGAGAACCAATAAGTTTTCTTCCATGAGGGATATGGGTCAACGGGATAAATACTTCTTTTGATCTTAAGGAATCGAGCTCTTCATCAATTGCAGCTTGGCATTTCATCTTTTCTGGGCCACTAGTAGCGTCTAAAAAATTCTTAGGTATCTGAATCTTCTTTTCTGCATGTAAAGCCCTTGGCTTCGGATGCCAAGCAGATCGAGGTTCAATTTGCTTTCGTTGACGAGAACTTCGTCGCGGATTAGAAACTTGCGAGTCTACAGGCATATCTGGCACGGGCTGTGACTCTAATGGATCGGTACCATTTCCGATATTTGACGTTTCTCCAAATGTTTCTTCGTGGTTGCTGTCAGTTGCATTTTCATGTTCTCCAGTAGAAATGTGATCATTTATTTCTAGTGTCGGAACTTCAACTCCTCCTACAGGTGCGTTATCAACTCCTCCTGCAGAAATATTTTCAGGCAGATTGACTGAAGATTGTAATCTGGAAACAGTCGGAATATCTGAAGAGCCATCTTCTGCCTCTGAATCAGTATTATTAGCAGCGTCGTCCTCAGGACTGAGTAGTTGGCTATCGTTTAAAATATCGTCTTCGATTAACTCTTCGCGCGATGATTCACCCCAATCCCAAAACGAATCCTCTTGGAATTTAACATTTGCAGATATTATCAATTTATTTGTGCCAGGCTTTGAGGGAACATAAACTTGTTACTGAGTTATAGATTCGCAATAACCGACAAAAATTCCTTTCAAAGACGTTTGCCTTAATTTATACCTTTGTGGGTCTGCCTTGTCAATAAGAGCATAACAGATACAGCCCCAGACTTTAAGGTGCGAAATTATAGCCGGATAACCATTCATGACTTCAAATGGTGTTAAACTACTCTGGAGAATTGGGAGTCTATTACGCAAATAGCAAGCCGTAAGGACAGCTGCATCCCAAAAACGAAGAGGAAGACCAGCATGAGAAAGCATACATCTGGCCATAGTGATCAAAGACCTGTTTAATCTTTCAGATACTCCATTTTGATGTTGCGTGTATGGTGCGCTGATTTGTTTGGTGATACCATGAAAATCAATGGTCTTATACTCTGATCCACCATCGAAGCGCATAGCTTTTATACATCGGCCTGATTGTAGCTCCTTTTTCTCCTTGAATGCACGAAAATAATGGGGTACGTCCGATTTGCTCTTCATCAGATAAAGCGTAGTTTCATGTGAGTAGTCGTCGGTGAAGGTTACATAGTACAGACTTCCGAATATCCCAGGAGCTCGACATTTTCCCCAAGTATCGGAATGTATCAATTCTAGAATAACCGAAGATTTAGAAAGAGGACCACGATTGATTTTTTCGACCTGTTTGCACAGGTTGCATACCTCACATGAATGCAAAACTTCAGCGTCGATTTGAAAATTTTGTTTATTCCCAGACTTGATAATCGAGGGTTGAAATCCAGATACATCGATATTTTTCAAGAGATGAGGACCGACATGAGCAAACCGCTCGTGCAGAAGTTCTGTGGGTGACTTTGGAGTATCATTAGAGAATAGAACATTAGATTTTGTTCCAGGTAATTGAGGATTTGAAGCAGTATTAAAACAGAACAGTCCTCCTTTAGGTTTTGCCGACGCAATAACTTTCCCAGCGCTTGAGAGTACGCTAAGCCCACCATTGGAAGTGCAAATTTCGAAACCTCTCATCACAAGCTGAATCCCAGAAACAAGGTTCTTTGTACAGGATGGAACGTACCAGACATTTTTGATTTCGATAATCTTGCTACTTTCCCCTCCCGAGTATTCATAAACTCTAAACTTGACGTGACCCACACCACAAACTGGAATAGGAAGGCCCGAAGCGGTATAGATTGATTTTTTAATGGGGGAAATAGAATGGAATAAAGAACGATCGTGAAAAATATGATTAGTGGCACCAGTGTCGAGTATTATATCATCATTTTTCATAGAAATATCAGATGTCAAAGCATGTTCCTCCATCATCCAAATGCCTTCCTGGGAATCGTCCGTATCGCTGCCAGATTTTGTTAGGTTCGATTTTAATTTCTTCCGCTGGACTTTCTCTTGCAACATCCTAACCCTTTTGGCTTTCTCTGGATTCTTTGCTGCCCACTTCGATCCATCAGGAGTATCTAACCAGAGAAAACAGTATTCACGTAAATGGCCGCGGCGGTTGCAGTAAGCACAAGTTTTATGTTTTTCTGATAGAGAAAACGATGAAGAATTGCTTGCTTGAATATTATCAACTAGGGCAACTAGTGGAGTTGGATGTAGTTCCCGATAGACCGCTTGAGAAGCCCGAAGTGATGAAACAGCCGACTGAAGTGTGATTGCTGGGTCTCTTAATGATACAACTGTTGACATATAAAAACCTCCACAAGATTTAATGAAGTAGGTCAAAACACGCTTCTTCATACTAGAATCAGAAGGTGTGGAGTCTCTATCGATCATACCAATTCGACCCCTGATTTCGGCTAGCTTCTGTACAAATTCGTCGATATCAACGTCATCCTCAACAACCAACCCCCAGAATTCTTGGAGTAAATCATCAACATCTTCGTCTGAATTCGGACGGTAGAATTGTTTCAAATTTTCCCAGCATTGCTTTGCAGTATAGGTAGGACCAACGAGATGGAATGCAATATCGGGAACAAGTTGAGATATAGCGACTCGAATATTCCTATCTTGCTTAACATCAAGTGCGGTACTGCTAGATTTTGAATCCTGAGTAGTGGTCTTCGAATCCACAGGAGTAATAGCAGCTTTTGTATTCAGGTCCTTGTTTTCCAAGATAAAATCGTCAATTTCGAATAACGATAGAACATCTAGAAGGTGAGTACTCCATCTATTATAAGTTAACTTATCGAGTTTTGGAGCCCCTTTCATCGACTTGAGAATTTCAGCTGCCGACATGATGAATTTAATTGATTCGAATATAAAAGTATGTCTGAAATCGAGATAGCAACGGACAAAGATTGTGAAAATGAGAAAAAAAAATATATTTTACTCGGAACTCAGAGTATATAAGCTTGGTCTCATAATCTGTTGGAAATTGGTATTGGTTCTTCAAAGGACAATCCTTAGAGAATATAGGCCAATTAAATAAATAAAACTTTCAAATAAAAAGATTATATTGTATCTATCTGCAAACCTACTCCAACTTACTATATAGCTGTATGTTAATTTTATTATTTAACATTTTAAGTAACTGAACAGAAATTTAGCCTGTATCCTATTTTCGTTTGAATACGAGGTGGCAAATACAAATCTCAGTAATCGTTTGCCACTCTGATCAGATCGGAATATCATCAATAAGATTCGTGTAGATACTATATGTAGTATCAATGGTAGTTACACGCATGTGATGATGTGCTAACCGGTCCGGCTGGTCCATCTCCTAAATTAGTAACAATGATGCGAAATTCCAACAAAAAACCCTCACTTGCACGAAAGATCTAAACACATCGACGTTTATCATCATCACATTAGAGATTTGTTTGAGCGAGGAAAGCTTGACGTAACTTACAGTAGCTTACAAAAGTGGTCAAATAAATCACCAAATCTAATACAATTGACTATAACTTTACAACATGATCTTGAAATGAAAATATTACAGTATTTTATGAAAATTTAATTACTTTACTATTGCTGAGACAATTTTGAAGCAAAAAAAAAGAGAATTGATTATTCTATAGTGGTCTTGGCGTTCTCAATTACTCGACCAGTTTTGGAAGCATCATTTTAATACTTAGTATGACCCCCTTTGGCCTTTACTACAGCTGCAACACGCGACGGCATACTCTCAACTAGAGTCTGACATGAAATTGGATCTAAGTTTTGCCAAATTTCCCTAAGTCTTTCCCATAATTCACGTATACTTTTCGGTGGCTCTGGATACTCGCCCAGTCGACACTTGAGCCGACCCTAAAGATGCCCAATCGGGTTCGTATCCGACGATTTAGAGGGTCAATTCATTGTCTTGAGATTTTTAGAAGCTATCCAGCTTTTTGTGTTCTTGGATGTGTGCTTTGGGTTGTTATCTTGCTGGAAGATTAGCTCAGTTGCAGGTACCGAGTCGGGCTCTCTGGAAATTCTATCCAGAGTAGGTACTGGAAAATTATCCAAGATTTCCAAATACTGTTTAGAATGCATTCGTCCAACTATACGACCCATTCCACCTATACCATACCATGACATACACCCCCATATCATTAGATTGCACCCACCAAACTTCAGGGTCTCTTCGATCGCTTCTGGTTGCAAATTCTTTTGGCCTTTAACCCAAGAATATTTAATCCCATCGCTATTTGGCCTGTTTATTTTGGTTTCGTCTGACCAAATCACCCTTTTCCAGTCTTCTTTTGTCCAATTTTCGTGGCATAAAGCCCAGTTCAAGCGAGCTCTCTGATGAGATTTTGACAGCTTTGGTTTCTTCTTCTTTTTTATCGCATTCAGACATTGCTCCCTTAAAGCCCGCCGGACAGTCTGAGCGGAAACTTGATCTTCTCTTTCTGAATTTACTAGTTTGGAGGCTCCTACTGCCGTCTTAGCGCTCCCATTTACCATTAAACGGGCGATTTCTCGCTTGTCTCTAGCTGATAGTTTTTGTGGCCGTCAATTCTTTAATTTCGGTGCTTCCTTCACTATCATCTTTCGGTATTTTACAATGGCATGACTGAGTCCTAATATTGCTGAAATTTCAATCGATGATTTCCTTTCATGGACTAATTTTGCAATGGATGTTATTTGGTTGGGAGATATCTTTTTCATATTTTTTAAAGAAAAGATTACTTTGATAAAAATCCCAAATAATCTCGTTCAGGGTAGAAGTATTTTCAAAATACAAGTATGAATCAATTGATTCAATATTTTTGATACTGGAGGCTGAATGATTCATATAAATACAATTTATCTGACTTTTATATTTCCTTTTTACATGATGGTTGGAGTTCTTTGACGCCTTAGTTCAAACTCTATCTTTTCCAATCGATTGAATTCCATTGAGATTCAAATTACGCTACAGATGCACTTATCACCTCACCGATCGATTCGATTGTATTTCAAATAACGCTACTTCTGTAGCTTTTACCTAATTGACAGGTCGCATCTTCACCATTCATCTATATATTAGCTCAGAAATCGGTTGTTTCATTTTCCATGGTTGTTTGAAGGTACAGATAATTAGAAATTACAGAATGCAAGAGAAAATATCTTGTGGATTGGATGGCTAGTTGGGAAAAGATCTTTGAGTTCTTGTATCAAAATGATGCTTCCAAAACTGGTCGAGTAATTGATAACGCCAAGACCACTATTGAATAATCAATTCTTTTTTTTTTTTGCTTCAAAATTGTCTCAGCGATAGTAAAGTAATTAAATTTTCATATAAAACTGTAACATTTTCATTTCAAGATCATGTTTAAAGGTATGGTCAAATGTATTAGATTTGGTGATTTATTCGACCACTTTTGTAAGCTACTGTACATTTATTACGGACTTGAGGGTACCAGGATAGGTTTCCTGAATAAGGTATTGTGTATCTGGCAACGGTTTGTGCATAGTATTACGTGATTTTATGCGTCGCGTCAATTCCATACAGAAGAGCCTGTCATAACCAATACTCCTCGGTGGACAAAATAGCTATGGGTTATGACAGGTTATGGGTTATGGGAGTATTCTAATTTTAGATTTAAGCGTCGTTAGGATTCGCTTAAATTTACGTAGCATGTGAGAAAAGCTTGCGTAGTTGTCACGCGCTTCTAGATGTAGGCAGTCGCGTCATAGGTCAACCAGATAGGGGATAGGGACTTCTGTAGAGAACTGGATTACCTCATTAAGTCTTCGCAGGACATTTTCTATGTGTTACCACTACAGTGAATGACACTAGCTACATTCAGTTACGCGTAAATATATACATGCATGTACAAAAACGAATGCCTGTAATTATAATTAAATTATCTTCAAGGCTTGAAGTTCATTTGGTTGTTCTAAATTAAATACATTTATATTTTTATCTGCTACTTGGAGGGAATAAACTGCTGAAATGGCAATTGTCGAGGGATGTGGAGACATGATGTTGAATAGCATGAGAGGAATAACTTTTTGTTGTGACGCCAATGAATGGACGCTTGAATCAAAATGGTATGAGTAGCTGAATCCGAATGGTCGGCATATCAAGGATAATATGAGAAACTAATAAGTCTTTGTACATACTAGTACTAGTACCGGTACATGTATACTTACACTAGGATGGGTTTGGTCACCAGTCCCATATAATTTAGTATGGGACTGGGGACAAAACGTATTTCAGTCTTGGGGTACATATTAATCGGCGGGTATCGTCTACCCCCCTCCTGTTAGGAGGGGGGCGCAGCAAAATGCGACACTTTTTCACACCAAAATTTCACAGATTTCACCAACTTCACCAACTTATTGCTCAACAACGCCACTATAGTTTCGCCTCAAAAGTACAATTTACAGAGAGCTCTTGATGGAATTTTGGATGGCACCTTTCGTTCTGCTCGTCATGCTGCGAAAGCTATCGGAAATATCCATTATTCTACCATTACTTTGAACATCAAAGGAGGGCCTAATCAAATAACTAATTTTTGACTCGCAACTACACAATTAGAGAATAATTTTATAAACTTGGCACTAATAAAGATATTGAGGGTTAATTTCTCAAATAATTACCCACTGGTACCAACTCAAAGTTTACGACGTAGCTCTAGCATCACCAAACAATAACGCTTCTTATATACCTCCCTCTCCGATCTTTCCTGCAACCCCCTGTTCCTTTTGCTCTTAAAGCTCTTCACAATTCTCTTGAAGCGATTTTCGTAGATTTTTAGTCGAGCTTCCATGGCGGCTTCTTCTTTTTCGATATCGTCTTTGTTGCGTTGCATAATTCGAAGTCGAGCGTCTCCGGCGTATATCACCCCATAAGCTTGTACCACTCTAGTGCCGGACATACGAGCCTTCTTCGCCGTTTCTTTTGCCATTTTATCATGGAGCTCTTTGACTGCAAGTTTTCCGTCGAGCATCAATGCCATTGAGGCTTTATCGCGTTTATACAAAGTTCGAGTGATAGAGGGAGTAATTGGTTTGTCCTCCATAAGATGATCCAGCAGTCGAGTTTTTAAGTACTTTGAATACCTCTGGACCTCAGCAATGTTACCAGTAGGTGTAACGCACTCTTTCCAATTGATCTCTCTAGGAGGCGGTGTACAAGGCCGCTCTGGGTGGGAGAATTCATTCATTTTATCAAGAACAACCACTGGATCGCACGGTACCAAGCCAGCTTGCCTGAAGGCGAAAGTTATTGTTCTTTTTTTAAACGCTAAATTTCTCGTACGTTGGAGAACTCTAAAAAAGTCTTCTTTGTTGAATTGAAGCCCACCAATGCGAATTTCATCGTCTAAGAGTTCTTGATGATAATGCTTATACTGCTGAAATATACCTATGTCAAGAGGCTGTAAGAGATGCGTTGAATGTGGTGGTAGTAGGAAGGGGAATACTTTATGAGCATCACAGTAATTGATGAACTCAAATGTAAGATGACTACCGTGCCCATCCATTATCAAGAGTCTATTCTCTTCTGGATTCTGGGGACACGTCAATCTTTCCCAGTGCATGAGCCATCTATAAGAAAGGTAGTCATTGGTGTATCCCGATTCGCTTTGTGCAAAAAGCACATCGTCATTGAGATCATTGTCGAAATGTTTCTCAAGATAATGCGCTCCCTGAAAAATAATCATGGGATCAATAGTTCTCCCATCGGCAGAAACTGATTCCATGCAAGTAACATATTCTCTATTTTCAGGGTCGGCGAGGTAAACCTGGTTTTGCTCCGCCCATATGAGTACAAGCTAACTACCAAGGCAACCGATGCGAAAGCCAGTCTCGTCAAAATTCCAAATATTTTGTTTTTTGATTTTCTTTTCATTGCATACGGCCTCAAAACGCCGCAAGTGCTCAACGATTTCAGCCTTTTCAGCAGCCGCCCGACGTGCAGCACCTATCAATCGACTCTTTTTAAATCGATACTTTGGAGTCTTTCTGATAAAGCGCGTAACCCAATCACGTGAAACTTTTTTGGAAGAGCCAGCATAACGAAGAATTGAATTGGCAGCGAGGCGTATATGCTTATACTTGGCATAACTACCAAGAGTTATACACCAATCACAGTAGCTATTTCTACTTGGCAGAAACAATAAGGGTCAGATCAGACTACTTTTTAAGCGCAATCTCCTGCTCCGAATTCAGTGCCTTGTTATGTCCTCCTGACGTCCCTGTGCGTTGTTTGAGATTACGAGCAATTGTAGAATGATGGATATCTCCGATAGCTTTCGCAGCATGACGAGCAGAACGAAAGGTACCATCCAAAATTCCATCAAGAGCTCTCTGTAAATTGTACTTTCGAGGCGAAACCATTGTGGCGTGGTTGAGCAATAAGTTGGTGAATTTGGTGAAATCTGTGAAATTTTGGTGTGAAAAAGTGTCGCATTTTGCTGCGCCCCCCTCCTAACAGGAGGGGGGTAGACAATACCCGCCGATTAGACGTATCTGAAAAAAAAAAAAAGGAAGTAAAATTTCACAACCAATTGAATAAGCGAAATGGAATTACGTAAAACATTCACCTCCAAGAACTTAAAGAGTTCGCGTCTACATGATCAACTCTCATCCATATCACAATACAGCGACTGGCTGCGATTAACACGAGAGGACAGCGTGAACTTCTGCACTCAGATTCTCGAAGAAGAAGAGCTGGAGAAATTTTCAATTGTTATTCAAGATGACTCTATCACAAACGAGTAGTAGATTAGTTCATAAAATGGCCAAATAAATCACACATCGACTTAATTTCAAAATTATAAATGCTCTGAAGAAGATACCTCCAGTGAAGGTGATGAACCTCTCTCTCTCTCTGTCTGGGCTGAATACAGTGGATAGGCAAAGGTATATCTTTTTGATCAGCATCAATTAAAAGTATGTATCAGTACGTACAGTGTCTCAACCCTAAAGATTTTTAAACCTTAAATCTCGAGATTATAGGCCTTATCCTTGCATTATTCCGCTCATCATTCTAAGGGGGTCAAGGTTAAGTAAAGTCGCCTGTCATTTACATGAGTTTTTTTTGCCAATATCTACCCAAACATAGTACAGTCCAACCTCATCTATAGCGACGTGGGTCCCGGTATAAGTGTTGAATTTCAGTGAATATTTTCAACACTTATATCAGTTAATTCTCGGGAATAGTAATAGGAAAGGAATATGCCTCTCATTCTACGACGCGACGGAGTCTAAGTACATTATGACTACAGGTCACCCCGGCAACCACTAGAGTACCCCCCTGATTTAAGTTCACTAACTACTCCCCCCCATAGAATGGAGCACCCGCGACGAGTAGAAGCCCTTAGACACTAAAACAATATGTCGAGTCTCCCCATTCGCACGCCATCATGGGAGATTTGTTTGACGCAGATTATTCGAGCGTGATAATTCCATCCTCGCTCGTCAAGACTCGACTGCTTTAATCTGCACCATCAGAAGTCGATTCCGCCGTCACAACATCACTCTCGGGCACCATGGACACCAGGGACCATGTCGACATATTTTGGCAGTTTAAATGACGCATTTCCTAACCGAAGGTTTTGATACACTGGAATCTCTTCCTCCTCGCAGGTTATTAAATACCCCTCTCTGAGTCGGAAGGGCTTAAGGTGGTCACCGTAATAGTGCCGTGGAATTGGTAACCCGTTGACCTGTCTCAATGTATAAGAGCGTTCCATATCACCTCCATAACCTGTAATAACAAATGGACCTCTCCATGCAGGTCTAAGCTTTTTTCCAGCAGCCTTTGCGTCCCACAACATCACTAAACTTCCTGGAGAATACACATGCTCTGTCCTTACGCCCAGATTGTGTCGATCCTTAGCTCGATCTTTCTGCCGGTCTGATCTTGCTAAGGCTGCTTGCCTGATTCCCTCACGCTTCACAATAAACTCAATTACCAAATTCCCGTGTGCGTCATCATCCTCGGGGAACACAGCTGAAATGCCTTGAGCTAGTGAAGACTTTAGACTCTCGCGGTGGCTAAACGGAAACACGGCCTCCAGACCCCCATCAGGAGCAAATCCCTTCAAGATCTCGTGAGGAGGATACCCAAGATGTAATATATCCCGCCTGTTACTGTCAAATGTAGATTTCGCTAAGACTGACGGCCATTTTGATGGGTCACGCGCATTTTTCTTCAAGGCTCGTTGCAGAACGTCTACAGCTTTCTCCACCATGCCAGTGGCCTTCTTTGCTGCTACTGGCGATGTACACCAGACAACCCCACGTGATTCCGCGAACCGCTGTGTTGCTTCCCCAAAGTGAGCGCCAGGGTCTGAATAAATACCTGTGGGGACTCCATTTTCCAAGAATATCTGTTCCAGTGTAGAGATGACTGCTTCTGAGTTGTCAGATTTTGTCGCCTTTGACCATACAAACCGCGAGAAGTAGTCCACAACTACAAGGATATAATATACCTCCACTCCCTCAAACTTTGGGAACGGGCCCATGAAGTCAATTCCCAATAGCTCCATTGGGGTACTAATCATCACTCTCGCCAATGTCTGTGACCTAAGTGCTGTCCCATGCTTTGCACATACTAGACACCCTGCGATATAGTCACGAACATCTTTAGACATTGCGGGCCAAAAGTACTTAGAGAGTTTCCGCATTGTGATAGACGACGCGAAGTGTCCCCCATTATCATGAGCTTGCAGCAGAAGGGATGAGACCTCTTTCTCAGTTATGCACCTCTTTAAAACCCCCTGGGTTTCGAGATAGAGTACTCTGTCAGCTCCCTGCACTTGGTATCTGCTTGCCTTTTTGAGGAACGCCGCTTGGTGAACTTTCGTCTGGCACTTCTTAGGAATAACTCCCATCGACAGATACATTGAAATATCTTTCTACCATATTGAATCCGAGAATCTAGTGTGAGGCGCAAGGGTTTTTGTTCTTACCACATTTTTAAACCATGGCGCTCTATGATACTGAGGCGTGGTGAATGGCGTCTGACTGTCCGTAACGTTAGAGACGGGAAACATACTCCCCCCCATAGCTTCTGCCCCCGCGGATTCCCAGGAAGGCTTATAAAGGTCCGTTGATATTTCCGATAGCGAATTCAAAAATCCAAATGCTATATGCGCAGGAACAGTTTCACTCAACTCCTTGATACGTACGTTTAATCTTGCCAGTCCTGATTCCACCCTCTTCTCTGCTGTATCACCCAAAAACAAGGCCCTTAGATCCTTCTCCTGTAATGGCTCCCCAATGGTTTTTAGCAACTCCTCGTACCCATTCGTACCATCCTTCCAGATCCACCTAGGATCCCCATTCTCAGCTACTAGATCACCAAATTCCGTATATTCACTTAGTGTCCCCTTTTCACTCGGAAAGATTGTCCGAGAGAGGGCATCAGCGATTGAATTCCGCGATCCAGGTATCCACACAATTTCGATGTTTAAAAATCTCAGTTCACTGACCCACCTTGCATAGATTCCATCAAGACATGATGAGTTTAGGAAGTAGGTAAGCGGGTGATGATCTGTGAAAATCGTTCCTTGAAGTGGCGACCATAACATGTAGTCATATTTTCTGCAAAATTCCACGATCTCACACAGCTCTCTCTTATAGGTCCCGTAATTTCGTTGGCACTGTGAGAATGTGAATGCATCGTATAAAATAGGGACTTCTATTAGTTTCCCGTAGCTGATTCTTGACTGAGTTATCGCACAGCCAGCTCCAAGTTTGCTAGCATCCGAGTACATAATCGTTCGATCTCTGAAGTTCCAGCCATGCATTTCGATTGCACCAGAACACTTTTCTTGTAATAGTTGGAAGGAAATCTGTTCAGCTTCTCCCCACTGCCACTCAACGTTACCTGTGAGTCTTGATAATGGAATCTTTATCTCGGCAAAGTTCTTTACCCAGCGACGAGTCATATTGATCGCTCCAAGGAAGGCACGGACTTCAGACGTATTTTCCGGAGTAGGCCAGACTCGTATTTTGTCCCGCCTCTCAGGAGTCACACATACTATACCACCACTCTTGTGAAGTGTTCCTAGCGCTACAACCTCGTCCATGAATAACTCTATCTTTTTAAACGACAATTTAAGTCGGGACCATTCTAGGCGAGGGAAGAGTTCTTCTGCCATGAAGTCATAGGCATCCTTGAAGTTATGGAACCCTGAAAACATGTCATCAATATAGAAAGATGCTTTTGGAGGGGTAAGGACGCCTTCCGAGACAAGCACTGACTTCATGCCCGGGAACTGATTTTCCCCAGCTGGGATATCCCCAAGAACGATGTACATTAATTCTGTGAGCGAGAATCCTGCACTCATTGACCCTTGTGGCATGCGCGTAGGCTGTACTTGCCCTATCCCAGCAATAGTGAAGGCAAAAAGATGTCTATCGTCAGGATGTACGAGAATGTTCCAGTACCCGTGCTTGACATCGAATTTTAAAAAGAACTTGTGAGAAGGGTGGGATAAGTGGTCATGAACTTTGGCCATCAATTCTAGGTAGCAGCTTGGCATGTCTTCTTTCACATGTTGATAATTAAATGTGATTCTGATCGAGATGGAATCCGTTTTGTCGATGTACTAAGCTCGTTGGTGGCGTTCCAGGTTTCTGTCATGATACAGTATCTATTGTTAAGATGTTTCGGATCTAACTTCAGACTGTTATTTTGAGATATGGCAAGGAAATAATATAGCTACTAGCGGGTCTTACATGTAGATAAATAGCCTCTTAATCCATCTAGATGAGAGGGGGCGGTTTAGGTTCTTTCTTGAGAAATATACTATAATCATCATTATCGTAATTTATTCCTTTAGTGATTTATATTGTCTCGAGTACCACCGTCACCAAATTTATAACTTCGACTTTATATATCACGAATCGTTAAAACATACATCGCGATAATAAACTTTTAAAGTCGAATAGATTCTCGGTTCATCCCACGGTCCTGGATTGTCACTTTTGTCCACAATTACTGCTTGTGCGTTCCAATCAGATAGTTTTCCATTTGCCGCCATGGTTTTTTCATACATTCCGCATGCCAGCCCTTCGTTCACAATTTTCTGAAGCCAGAACTCTTTTCCGGGAGGCCATCTCTTTTGCTTTACTTTTGAATATGGCTTCGTTCCTTCTTTAAGTCTGACTCTATGCGTGTAGAGGTCTGTGGGTACGAGTTGCTCCAATTCAGTCCCATTTAGATCCTGGTAGGTGAACAGCAATCGTTTAACCAAATCTTTTTGAACCTCACTACCCACAGCCGCACCAATCTTCGTTCCCACTGTTTCAAACCATCGGTCAATTTGTTCTTTAGGAGCTGTAGTTAAGGCTCTGATATTGGGTCTTCTACTCGTTGGAAGTTTGTGGGATGGAATGGAGTCTACTGGGCCAGTCGTGGCTGCTGAATCGGAAGGGGTCAGATCCTTCTGTGAGCTGAAACTAATTGCGTGGCTATCTGAGATGTGCACCTTTCTATCTGAGAGGCCCATGATATTTGCTCGTTGCGACGACAGAATTCTCCGATCAATTCTGGTGATTCTTGGGGCTTTCAGTTCATTCGGTGGAAAACTATTTTCCTGAAATGTGCACAAGAGAGAATCTAGTGAAATATTGGAAGAAAATACATGAAAGGCATTATGCTCATTAGAGTGAGAGCAAGATCCGAGATGAGATACAGAATGAGAGTGATGTGAGTTAGAATTGAAAATACAGTTTTGACAGGCTGCAATGAGACTTGGGAAATTAGAGTTTTCTGACGTGTGATTTTTTAAAGAGTGGCAACAAGAAACACAATAAAGTTGACTACATGACGTGCAATTCTCAGTAACAGACTGAGAATTATGAAACAGCTTTGATGGCAAAGAATAGGAGCCACAGCAATTGTTAATAACAGAAGGTGATAAAGGAATATTTGAGCCTCGGCTCGAGATAATATTAGAGGAATCATGATTAGTAGTATGAGACTTGGCCTGACTTGGTAATTTTTCTGATTCCTTGTCGACGGCATCATTGGACAGTTTACAGACTTGTTCGGGTCGACCTAGTTTTTCGAAAACGCAGACTCAGCAATTCTGGGGAGCTCTTCATCAAAATCAGAATCTGTATCATCAGACTCATCAGACGTATCAGATTCTGAGTCCATAATCGGTGAATGTCGCTGCTTCTGACTATCCATTTTTCTATAACTTATATCAGTGTTGCTCGATGTGGGATATAGAAAAAGTTTGTGACTACTCGAGGACACAATAGTGGGTCCCTGAATCGCGACTCGTTTCTCATTTTTCTAGGGATCACCTAGAATAATTCTGGACTCTCGGATGAAGATGCCAGCGTTCACGTCATGAAGCCACGGTATTCCTAGAAGTAAGTGGAGGTCAAGTTCGCCGTTTCTCTTTGACATTGGGCGCACAAACGCGTCAATTCGCCTCCAAATTCCGCAAACCCCTATGTGGAGGCTTACGAAGTGCGATAGCTCTGTAGCCCCCCCATCAGCCGTATTCATTGTGAGCCCACTGAAGCCTTTGATCCCTAAGTTCAGTTTTTCGAGCTTAAGTGCAGTGACGAGACCCTGTGAGATGATGTTCGTTTCCGAGCCCTGGTCTGCTTGTGATATGTGCTTGGGTAACGCAACTTTGATGATTTGCCCATTCGCCTCAGCTCGTGTCACTACGGGAATTCTGAAAGCCTTGGTTTCTGTCGTCGTTGACGAAATTTTGGAGGTATGATTATCAAGATTGTTATTTGCCGAGCTTGAAAAGAGTTGAGGTTGTACCCTTTTTCCTTTCTTCTTATTAACTCTTGTCGACAGCCTCCTGAATTCTTTCGCTGTATCTGGACTGACTTGCCAGAGTTCAAGTAGATTTATGGGAATAGAAATTCGTCTCGCTAAATTGATATAGTTGATGGGTTCGCAGCCTTCCCTGCCGACTATTTCCCTGAGATGTTTTAAGACCCTCTTGCCCTTTCTTCCTGTCTTTATTGGTCTATACGTTCCAGGGTCTCCACTAGTCATTTCCGCTTCCTTCGGGAGGTCATCGTCCAGAATCTCGCTGAGATCAATACGCTGTCTCTTCTTATCCGGTCCTGAGCTAAACAACTGAAGTTGTACGCCAAGTTCGCACGCTCTCGACTCAGGATGCTGCGATTGATCCTCAGGTATGTTAATGTTGGCGAATTGGCTGAGTGAGCAGTCAGCGTCTTGTTGGTCTTCAAAATGAACCTTGTGTGGTGCTCTCCAGGATTCTTCAGATTCATCTTGCGGCATTCCCTGAGGTCCCATTCTCATCGGTGGTGGACGATAGGGGGGATTATCTTGGTTAGTCCCGTATTCGTCAGACCTGTAGTTGTTACTAGGATTATACGGAGGGCGTTGTGGACCCATATGATGAAAGCCCATCTCTCGATATCTGTCAGCTTGGAACGCATTTTTGTTAGGATATAGATCATAGTGTGGGTTTAAATGACGGCGGTTATCACTCGGACCGTCCTATCTACTGTCTCCTCGATCATAGTGGACCAAGTTTGAATCTCTCGGCGGTGGTGGCGGTGGTTGGCGATCGTATATAATGCATTTCAGATGGATTTGCTCCCAATTTTGAAGCTGCAGATTTTGGCACTTTGGCTTAATATGCCCCACTTGACCACATCCAAAACACAACGGTCCATCACTTGATCTGTACACCGCAGATCCATTGACAAAGGCATTCTTTGAGGCATTCCGAGAATTGTATGGATTTTGTCGACTATTTGGGCTCCTTCCCAGCCCAGGATTACCAGACACTGAATTCTTATGATCCTGAAAATTTACGCCCCCAAGCTGTGGTTGCTGAAGCTGCTGAGGTTGCTGTTGATACGAAGACCGAGGCTGATTGTAGTAAGATGATGCTTCATTGCTGAAGCCTTGTCTGGGCTTTGGTACTATCATCCTTCCAGAACTAAAATCTGCCAGAACTGATGACAGGGATTTACCCTAGTGCGCCGAGCAGAGTTCTCGTATCTTGGCCACTTCATCTCGCTCTTCAGCTCTATTCCTGGCTTCTCGAGTAGCCTCCAAACTCTGCTGCACCCCAAGAATTATTTCCTGACACTTCCATAAAGATCCGCACGATAGGGCTGATCTGGAAAATGCCTCGCACAGGATGTCACCGTCACGAAGCCCGTTGAGAAAGGCTAGGACAATGGAGTTCAGTACCGATTGCTCTATAGGCATCAAAGCTTTGCCCGAGCCTGCTGTTCTTGGGGCGTCTCTACCATGTGATCGGCGGAGCAGATGTAAGACACGCTGATAGTACGCCATTAACGGCTCATCTTCCGTCTGCGAAAGATTTTTAATATCATTTTGCAGATTCCCTTCTGTCAGGATGACTATGGGCTTCGTAGTAGTAATTACGGTAAGTACGGATTCGACGGTGATTATGATGTTAGTGGCAGCGATAGTTAAGGTAAAGATTATGATAATGTTTACGGTATGGGATAATGGTGAGGGTTACGGTGAGGGTGGTAGTAATGGTAATGGTAATGGTGATGGTGATGGTGATGGTGATGGTGATGGTGATGGTGATGGTGATGGTGATGGTGATGGTGATGGTGATGGTGATGGTGATGGTGATGGTGATGGTGATGGTGATGGTGATGGTGATGGTGATGGTGATGGTGATGGTGATGGTGATGGTGATGGTGATGGTGATGGTGATGGTGATGGTGATGGTGATGGTGATGGTGATGGTGATGGTGATGGTGATGGTGATGGTGATGGTGATGGTGATGGTGATGGTGATGGTGATGGTGATGGTGATGGTGATGGTGGCGGTGGGAGGTGAGAGTTATCGAAGGAGAAAAAATGTAAGTTTGAATTACGACAAAAGACTTGACATGGTGAGCTTCGTACGGAGGCTTGTCGTGTTATATATACAATGAAAAACTTTAAAACTCCCAAAATAGACTTCCAACCGGGATTACTATTTTCCAAAAAACAAACAACTCCCAGCGCCGATCCAAAATATCCCCAGGAACCTAACACCTTCGACATAACTGACCAGCTTGGCCGGAAACCTTTCTATCAGTTGTGACTTGAACTCAGCTACCTGTTCCTCTGTCGCGTACTGTCGGTCGTTAATCATCGCCTTTAGCTCCGGAGTCGAGTCAAGCCAGCTCGCAGCTTCACCTTCAAGAAGGATATCAATCGCAAAAAAGAAGCTTTCTGGTAATACTATTGTATCTCCTGCAGTTCTAAAATCGTATTCAAGTCGGGAAAGCCACCTTGCTCCGGAATTTCCTTCTCCAACAAACCTTCCTGCCTGTTCAAACTTTGGGAGTGTTTGATTTATTGTAATTAAGGCAGTACATCACTGCATCTCCTCCATTATCCCTGATATACTAGTACTATCATATCATACTACTATATCACGATATTAGTAACGACTACAACAAGGGAGGACCTTGTACTCGGTTACAGGATTATTAATCATTTATTAATTACTAATAATCCTACATCTAATTCCAGAAGCTCCCAGTATTACCCACTCCAGGAATATCTAGCAGCTTCCACTCTCATAATCTCACTGTACATGATTTACCTAGATAGAGACTTGGAGGAACATCGGTATCACCTCATGTATATAAATAGGGCTCTTCCAGTCCACAAACATAGAACATAGAATAATAATAAAAATACAAGATTTAGAACTTTTCACTATATTCAAGCATTCATAACCGTCCTTATCTATTGAAAGGTGATGTCACTCCTTCTCACTCGCTCATAATCTTTCAATACGATTTGCCATTCCGAGTTCCTCTTCACCAATCCAGATTCTTTCCAACTCAGCACGCAATTCACTAAAATCAAAAGCCGTTTTTAAAATTTTATTTTATTTTTATTTTATCTTCTTTGTAATCTTCCTTATTCTTCTATTGTTATTTTTCCACCTTCTTCCACACCAATTCCAGATCACAGATGTTAGGCCGATAATTTAACTTAATAATGGGGCCTTCGTAATTGATTCACACTTGAGGGTCAAAACTTGAACAAAACGGGTTCCTTTAACAGGCACTGCGATGACACGTTTCAACACAGCAGCACAAAACTAGGTCGTAATATGTATGTAGACCAACGAGCTGCCAACTAAATTTCAGGATGAATTTTCAACCTGTGGACTCGAGGTAGCTCCCAATAACAGTTGACTCGAATTCAACGCATGAGATGACCTGCTTCGATAAATAGACCGTATCCACATGACACTATTACTCTATTACAGGGGTAAGAAGTGTAGCCCCACATTCTGTGTAATTTACATGGGCTATCCCTGACATTCCGACTTTAGCGCTACAAAAATGGCTAGACTAAGGCAATAAGGCAACCGAGGCATTCCTTCTTCCTTGAACCTCTCTTATGTTTGATAGTTGCACAGCATCCTCGTACCACACTAAATCGGTTGACACGACATATTGAATAACCTATATCCTCACGATAAACTGCGAAGAAAAATGAGCACCCCAGCATCTCCCACTACTCCAAGATCACGGAGCCAGCTTTCTAGGGATCAGCGAGTCCAGATATACACGTTACGTGGCCTTGGTTTAACTCATCTCGCCATCGGTAATCAACTCGGTATCACCGAAAGAAGGGTACAATATGCCCTTGCAAGGCAATGTCTGACGCCCAAAAAGCGAAATGGCCGACCCCACGCCTTGAACGCTCAGCAGGAAGTTGAGCTTGAAGAGTTTGTCACGTCTTCAAGTGAGGCCCGCCAGATGAGCCACCTGGAGCTTGCTGCTAAGTTTTCCCACTGGAATTGTGGCCAAATCGCAATCAAAAGTGCTCTTGAGAGAAGAGGGTTCAAGCGTTGCATTGCTCAAGCGAAGCCTACTCTAACGCCTGCACATATGAGGAAAAGATTAGAGTGGGCGGAAGAACACTCTTCTTGGACACCTGAACAGTGGTCCCAAATTCTTTGGTCTGATGAGACTTGGGTCACTGGTGAACGTCACACAAGAGTATGGGTTTCGAGGAAGGTGAGTCCAGATCTCAGCCATGTATCAACTGCATTAATCTAATTTTTTAGCCCGAGGAGACATATTATCACACTTGCCTGGTTCGAAAAGGTCCTCGAAAGCGTGGTTGGATGTTCTGGGGCTCCTTTTATGGGAACCATAAGGGCCCTGCCCTCTTCTGGAGTAGGGATTGGGGGACTATAAAAGCGGAGAGTTACTGCCAGAGGATTTTTCCTTTAATCCACGCGGCAACACAACCAATTGACTCTCACGGCCCTCTTCTCTTTATGCAGGATGGTGCTCCTGCCCATTCTGCTCAACGTACGAAAAGAGAGCTGTCATCAAGGGGGGTAGATTTCATAGTCTGGCCGTCATATTCCCCAGACCTGAATCCAATTGAGTCAGTGTGGGATATGATGAAATCCCATATTGAAGAGCACCACCCAGAATTTGATTCTGGTAATCCATCTGAGGAAGTGCTCCGTAATGCAGTCCTAGAGGCATGGGAGTCAATTTCTCAGGAGCAACTGGCTACGCTTGTAGAGAGCATGCCAGAAAGGTGCCAGGCAGTCATCAGAGCAAGAGGAGGTTCGATTCCTTATTAATGATGCTTAATTATTGGTAAAAATGTATTTAATACTTGATAAAAGCTAGCACTTTTGAATAGAATATCATCATTTCAGCGAGTTACAGGGATCTCCTACACTTCTTTTATCACGCAAAATTTTCCATACAAATAAGGTTCAGCTATTGTCGGATTTGGTATGGTCAAAATATTGCAGCCAATGGCATATTGTATAATCCCTGTCAGATCTTGGCATTCAGGGGTTTCCTTCACTATTTACCCCTGCAATAGAGTAATCTACCGTGATGATTACGATTAAGCGAGGCCGAATATGGTAAAGCTTAAAACTTAGTTCAAAAATTAGGTGAGTGAAATTGAGGTCGACAAAAGTGAAGTCGCCTGTCTCTCTCCACCTTGTTTCGCACTAAGCCTAACAAGTCGTATTCATACGTCATATTAAAACTTGCAATTCAGGTTTGCTTTTGATACAGATTCTTAAGCCTAATATGAAATAGGACCCCGTTTGCATTCCATACTTCCTCACATCTTCTAGCCGTACACTCAGTCAGTTGTGTGAGCTTTTCCTCTGTTGTACTATTGTACCATGCCTCTAGCACAATGGGTCGAATCTCCGCTCTGTTCCGCTGTCTCGTCCGCTCAAACTCCGGGTATCGTTCTTGTATGAAGTATTTCATCATAGTCTATGCATTCTCTATCGGATTAAAGTCAAGAGAGTTAGTAGGCCAGGGCATACATTCAACTCCATTGGCATCGAGAAACTCCCAAGCCGGACGTTCTTTATGAACAGAGGCATTGTCGTGTTTAAAGATATAATCAAGGCCCGTCTCTTCTCTCTTTTCTCTGATCCAATTACCTATCCTTGGGAGGATATGTTCACTCTATCCTTCAGAGGTCATACTTCCCCACTCCCGCTCTCAAAAGACACAAAGACCTGGTTCAATTCCCGCGAAGCTTCCCCAGAACATCCAAGAGTTGTTCTTCTTGTAACGATCGATAACAAAAGTGTCATCAAAGTCTTGGCCCCTCTTTTATCGATATTAGATTCCGAGATATTTTTGAAAATGAGTAAGATTAGACTAACCTTTCTGGTAACATGTCCAGACGTTATTCGGCTATCGTTTATCCATGTCTCGTCACTCCAAAGAACTCGTGACCACTCTTGATGCCAATTCAGATGCTGATCGCTCCACCATATTCGGACCGCACGATGATTTTCAGAAAACGGAAGAGAGCTACGTGGATTTCGACGCTCATGACCTCATTTTCTGAGCGAATTCCGAATAGCGTATTCTCCGGCACTCCAACGACGAAAGTAGAGAGCCAGCTCAAGAAACGACATTTGCCTAGTTTCTCGCGAAGAACAAACAAATGCTTCCAGCTCATCAACCTGGGCTGAGCTTAAGAGCCGTGGACGCCCTGTCCGAGGTTGGGGAGAGGCACGACCAGATCTGACCGTATTCCGAACTTGAAGGGTTGTGACTTCAAGTTGATCTGCTATTTCTCTATTAGAGAGTCCGGCTCTGTGGAGTGTGAGTATCTAAATGTAATTAATTTATGGGGAAAGCTTTCTTATAGTTGAATTCCTGTAATCATCTGCAATCTTTGATCGAGTAACATAGAGCGCAGGTCTTCTAACAGGTGGAGTGATTTGAGTATTCATTCTGCTAAGGTTTTTGTTAGCAATGAGGTACACTTATCTGTTTGATTGAAAATTACTTAATTGTATTGAACGCATGAAACTTATTGTATTCTCTATCGCGCTAAAGATTTGGTAAAGTTTGTGTAATGGAGGAAAATGTTGATCCAGATGTCTAGTGAGAATTGAGGTCGGCGAATATGAACTGATCAGAATATGATAGAAACGAGTTGGAAGGTTGCTTCGGTAGGAATGAAACTTGGCACAGAAAATTATGTGATAGTACTGGGATGCCCTGTTTTCTGGGACTTCACCGTTCCTTCACCCCCTGCTGTTTAAGGCTGACAAACCCCCTGCACGCCAACCCCTGTCGATTAAGCGAAAACCTCACTTACCCTTGACCCCCTGTAACAAGGGCTAGTAGATTCAGACTAAATCGCACACCTTTTTTTTTTTTAATTATTTTTGCGTATGCAGCCTGAGGCTATGACGCGAATGATTACGGAAGACATGTATGTGACGCAGAATAACTCTGTTTGACGTTTGGAACACTCATACTCAGATTTCATTTGCAGATACCACTACGAGAATAACGCCTTACGACTTGTACCCTCTTCCGTGAATACCCACCACAGGGAAAAGCGAGAAAAACCTGTGGCTATCTGAGCATGCTTTCGTCATTCTACGAATACAGTATCACCGCGAGAGAAGTGGTGTGAGGGTCTTGCTGGATTCGAACCAGCTTTCTCCTGTCTCAAGTGGGGCAGGTGTCCAAGCTACCCAGACTCTACTTGGAAGAACGGCCCGGATAGTGTACCACTGCACCATCCGACCCTAAATCGCACACTTGGTGCACTTACAATTCATCTCCTGAGCCAACAATCATATCCTTGAGATCAATCTAAATTTTACCTTCCAAATTTTGCAGCCACGAACATCTTACCTCTATATTTCCCTTTTCTTACTCCGAATCAGATGCTATAACTGAAAAATCAAAATGAATTTTCAAACCTAGCAGTCTTCGAAGAGACCTCGTCGCCAAAATTCAATGAGGATAAGCGGGTCGCAATCAAGACATTTCGAGGGCACGGGCTTTCATATCTCGACATCGCTCATGAATTGGGGCTAAGTCAGAGACGAGCTCACTACGCATGCGAACGTGGTGATCTTTAAGCAGCCAGAAGTCCTGGTCGACCTCCAGTCCTGAGTGAGGTTCAAGCTGATGAGCTAGAATATTTTGTCTGCAGTTCACAAGTCGGTCAGTTTATGACCTGCTTAGAACTTGCCACGGTGCAGTCTTCTCACTGTAGCGTCGGTAAGAAAGCTATTCAGAATACTCCAGATGTAAGGGTATACGAGCGTTGTGTCTTCCAGAGTAAGCCCCCGCTCAGCGAAGAAAATAAAAGGTGACAGTTACTTTTCGCTCGTTCTCACTTAAGTTGGACCATTGAGCAGTGGAATCAAGTCCTATGGACCGACGAATCTTGGATTACTGGCGGTCAACACACACTTTTGTGTGTCACCAGAAAGGTCAACTAGCTTATTAATGATTTGGGATTTCCATGAACGAAATCTAGACTGCTGAGGAGTTTGACGAGATGTGCTTATCTTCCCTGTTTGTTCGAAGAAATGGCTGGACGTTTTGAGGATCTTTCCCTGGGAACCAAAGAGGTAGTTTTCTAGTTTGGGAAAAAATTTGGGGGAAAGTGAGCTTGGAGACCTGCTGCCAGTGGATTTTACCTAAAATAATAACGGCACGAAAAGCTAATCCATTCCTTTTACTGATGCAAAATGGCGCTCCCTGCCATTCTGCACGGAACACTATAGAAGCCGTACTCCAAGCTGGGGCAGAACCCATCATGTCGCCTCCCTTTTCTCTCGACTTAAACCTACTTAAGTCTGTACGGAAATTGAGCAGCGATGACATTCAAGCTCGATATGCGGAGTTTGATAATAGAAGGCAAAAATCTCAACAGACGCTTAAAAGAGCCATCAGAGATGCCTGGGACTCAATCTCATCTGACGAACTCGGTCGGCTTGTCACCAGCATGGCGGCATGCCTGCAAGATGCCAGGCTGTTATAGAAGAAGAAGGAGGTCCTACTTCGTTTTGATGTATATTTAACGATTAACTTCGTCCTATCTTCAAATGTATGGTAGCTCTGTTTAGTTACAGATAAGATGTAATGGGAATATTGTTAAAATATATTTCGGGAATGGGCTGAATGCTAGCCTCGGCAGCTGACTCTTGTGTTGATCGTCAGGGGTTGCTCCGAGAGAGTGCTAGTGTTGGATCATGGGGCTTTTTAGATTACCTAGAAGTTCTCACTCTCGTTTAAAGTTAATTCTGTAATAAAACCTATTAAGGAATATTAAGTCTGGTATCGTATCTTCCTATAACTTCGGGTTGAAATTTTAATAAATATCCAAGTAACTTATGGTTTAACAAAATTTGGGCGCCAAGAAAAATTTCCTATCTACAGAGCTTTTGCAAGGTACATTGTCCCTCATGCGGTAAAGTGTTTCCCGGATGTCTCGGCAAAGAGGTATGATCGCTTCCTAATAAGCTAAAGATTCTCAAGAAAACCCACTTTAATGCCTGTTGTTTCTGTAAACTAACAATCTTCAGGGTAGTAACACTGTACACATACACATTTTGCACAGGGGCTACTCGGATGCATCATATAATCAGGGTGTAGCCCATGACCCATCATGTCTCCAGCAATGACGTGTTCCTGACAATATTCTCATAAGAGTCTACTTTTACATAGATTCTATATCACACTTCTATGCTCTCCATAGATATCTCTAATCATTTCTAAAGAATATCACCAAATTTTGTAAAAAACGGATCGATGTTAGCATCATGATTTAGGTCACCTATTTTATGAGGATGATTGTGATATCGAGTGTGACTTGCTGTTGCAAATCATAGATCCTCGAACCGGGATCTAAGCTGAATGTTGGAAATCTTCAAATGAATAGTATACTGCCACAATGGGTTTCATCAAAAATTTTAGGCATTGGATAATATAAGGATGATATCGCGAGGCCAAATAATATTAATCACTACCTAGTACTAGACCAGGAATCCACAGAGGGAACTTGCTTCTAGGTTCGTTTGGTGCAGTGGTACATCATCCAGGCTGGTCATCCAAGTATAGTCCGAGCAGCTTGGACATATGCACCACCTGACACAGGAGAAAGCTAGTTCGAAACGTAGCAAGACCACACCACATTTTCTCGCTATCATACTGCATGCTCAACATAATGAAGTATACTTACATAATTATGGACTTTCTCGCTTTTCTCTGTGGTGGGTATTCACGGAGGAGGGTATATGCCGTTGGGCGTTATCACTCGTAGTGATATCTGCAAATGAAATCTAAGTATGAGTGTTCCAAACGTCAAACTGTGTCATTCTGCGGGATATACATCTCTTCCGTAATCATTCGCGTTATAGCCTCAGGCTGCATACGCAAGATTGATTTTTTTTTTAAAAAAAAAAAGATATCTCGCCCAATCAACACAAATGAATAAAGAATATGAACAGAACAAGATATCGAGATGGCAAAACGGAGGGCTCTCTACCTCTTTTATTTACAGAGATATGAAATAGATAAGAATTCATTTGTATCATCAGTTGGTCCATCTTGGAACCTGGAACGCCTATCTAAGTAATGCGAGGCAAATCTCTGAAAAGTCTGTGTTGCGGGTTACCCCGTTGTAACGATTCAGTCTACGCCTGAATTGTAAGGCCACAAGGCCTCGATAAACCCACTATTAATAAATATGGAATGGAAGTGTATAGAATGCCATAGAATAGCATGGAATATACTTGTTACGGGATAGATCCCTGGTTGATACACTGGCTGTGCCAGCGCGTTATTATGTGTATCGCACATTAATGTTGTTGTTTCAAGAGTTAAATCTGGTTTGTTTGGGGCGGTAACGGGAGATATAGTGACAAGTGAAACACGGTGCCGTTATCAGAAACAGTACTTACAAGACAATTGTACATGTATATAGGCAGATGGAAAATCATCTTAGGAAGATTTTCTCTTCGGATTACAATAATTAACTGATTTTATATCTGGACTTGCTCTGTTGATTTATAACACCAATTGATCCGGCGACAATACTGGACACAACAGAATGGAATAAATCAGCGGCACGACCAAGCAACACACGGAATTAAGGAAACATGGAGAAGGTTCTAGAATACTAGGAACAGCGTGTATATATTTAATGGTAGTTACAGTAGATAGCTTCTTCAGCAAGACTT
Organism: Podosphaera xanthii; assembly: GCA_028751805.1. Lineage (NCBI taxonomy): Eukaryota > Fungi > Ascomycota > Leotiomycetes > Helotiales > Erysiphaceae > Podosphaera > Podosphaera xanthii. The sequence goes on from JAPWIX010000006.1 coordinate 6,900,012, forward strand.
TTACAGTAGGCTGATTTTATCTTGGACTTGCTCTGTTGTTAATAACACCAATTGATCCCGCTACAGTCTGTCAATTGTTCCTCATTCTGCGTCAGCTCCTCATAGTAATTGATCTTCACAAAGGATTTACCGGAAGACGGCACATGTTTTTAATGGCTCTCCCTGATCAACAAATTAATTGAAAAAACATGAAAGAGTAAAATAGCGTGTGACCCTCCTCCAAAAGATTGCAACTGACGACTTGATAGATCCTCGGCTGCTGCAGTGCTTGACTGAATTCTACAGTGGGTGAAGGGATCCCAAGATCTATATCAGAAGAAAATAAAGAAAGTTTGTCATCGTTAACGACAGAACCTCATCTCAGTTATGCCTTGTTAAAGCCCTCGGCGATAAAATCTGCTTGAATACAGCCAGTCAGCTCGTTATTATTTGGTTCAAAATCAAATTTTTATCCAGATACCCATGACAATTGTATAGCAAGAGTTATGAGCCAAGTTTTGATATCTTCCTATCGTCATCCAAAGCTTTTAGTACTTTATCTAAGTTTACCCACCGAACTGATCTACTTGTCCGATTTGAGGAAGCAAAGCTATCCTACGACGATTCCACCTCCAGCAAATCAGGGAGTTTTATCTAGGGTCAGTACTAGTGGTAAAAATTGATCTCATTCTCTCACCAATTATTTGGCAAAATTCATCACCAGCGAATTTGCTCTCATCTTATTCTGACAGCATCTTTGCCTACATCTATAACCGACCCGATAAGAATATTTGATGGAAAACTTCAACTATCTCTCCAAGTGGATTGTGCGGTGAATAATTTTGAACGGAATTTCCCAGTACTAGATCATCGACTTATGTAAAGTCCATCTGATATGTAACGAAGTCATAAGACTGTGGTGCCTTGAGACCCAACATTGGCGCGTGTTAATCCTTTTCTAATTAGTAGTCACAAGGTGGTCAAATAATTTCGGTGGTCTCAATTGTGGATGGTAATATGAATATTGATGGGTGTATCACGTTAATACCAGCGAGTTAATCAACACTCCAAACACGATGCTGTGATGTTCATTTTTCCGATTACTCCGTTGGTGAGTATCGAAGTTACTTTGCCTCTCCTGAAATCATGTATGACAGTCAGAAATGACTTTGAAGGGTTTCTCTTAGTTTTTGAAATCTTTATATTTCTACCTACAATTGTAGGTCTTCAAGTACAGCCTGATACATTTGGGTAGCCAATGAGTACCGAGTGGCTAGCACTCAGAACTATTAATGACAATTTAAGCTGCTATTTCTCAGCGCCGGCGTAAGCGAGAGGAAATCGGCAGTTTTCTTGTCAGAGAAGCCATCAAAAAGGCATTCCTGAAAATTTGAAAATTCCTTGAGTTGTTCATAAGCAACCTTTGTATCAGTGCAGCCCTGTAGGTGACGTCTACTGACGGACTCGCATGCATCGAAGTAATACAGCTTGGCAACGGATCATATTGATACAGTATTGTTAGATTAACTGTTCGAGAGCTGCTTGAATCATATATTGATCGCAAGTCCATTTGGCTATGTGGAGCTGAGATATTAAATACATTAAGGGATTTGAATAATGACGATATTACTAGGAGTGTAACACGTTTAGGTGCTCTGACGTAACAGAGATACTTTGCCGAACTAATACAGTAGAGCCCCTCTTAGCTAATAGTGGGTCCCAGTATAATTACTGAAGAGATTCATAGATATTTTACCGTTTATATTTGCAATACTTACCCCTGCACAAAAAACGACCTGTAAGGGTAAGTGTTGCAAATATAAATGGTAAAATTTCTATGAATCTCTTCAGTAATTATACTGAGACCCACTATTAGCTAAGAGGGGTTTTACTGTTCAGGAGTTCGGTTGGCGTCATAAGGTCACGTGACAACCCAGACCGCTTTACCCAGTCATCAAGAAATAGTAGACGACTAAGCCGTAATCTAAAGCAGAGGCTGTGAAGAGTCTCGAATTCTGAACTATTTGCATGTCTCGTTTGCGAGTTAATTAAGAGCGGGATCGCACGAGATTGAGACATTAACGCCATTGTGCCGATGATATAACAAAGATAAGAACACATCACTGATAAAAATAGTATCGTTCAATTGACTGTGTATAATTCTAAAAACTCATCACACGAGGCTAGTGTATTTTATATGTCCGCAGAATAGCTACCAAAGTTGTATTGCGACGTGGCGTCGTCATGTGAGTTTGCAGCAGTATCAACGTCGTCAATCAGAATTAATCTAAAATCTTCCTCTAGCGTAGAAGATCAATTACCGGGTCATAACGAAGTCTGTCAAATCTGCAGTTTGCTTTGACTTTCGGAAAATACTTGTGACATGCGAATTGGTGGTAGATCTAGTCGAATTGATTCTTGCCAAGAGGTCGAGCAGGGCACTCACAGTAGAAAAACACAAATTTTTAATGGCTTACGTTAGCCTCTCCAGGTATCTTGAACGGCTTCTCCGCTGGTCATCTCTCGACGAAAAGATTCATGTTAACGCATACCCAGTTTCGGGAAAGAGTAGATCCACTAATTCAAAAGTAGAAGATAACCAATAACTGGATTGAATATTAGAGCCTGACTAAGATAAAGAAACCTCTTGTGCTCGTCTGTAGGATAATTAAGTATGACAGCTCATTCCAGCAGCGGGCACCGAAACTTAACCACCTGAGAAGAGAAAATGAGAGAATTGAACTCAAATGATCGTGCAAGAAAGAATGACTCATAAGAATAACCGAGTGATCGCGGGCTTCAGTGGTTGAAGAACTGTATTCGTGCAATGGGCTCGTCGCCAACGCACCTGACCCTGAACATTGCTGTCACATAACAAATGTGACACAATACTCTGCCCGAGTACTGCGTAATAGTAAACGTCCCTATACCAATAACTATCGCCCCATTTGAGGGGGATAAGATGCGGCAAGGCTGAGAGCAAAGGATGAAAATGACCACGTTAGGCAAATGTAATCCGTGGTCGGCGATTCAGGCGAAGACTGATTGGCTCCGTAGAGATACGTCAATGGCGGTGATGAGTGTTCAAACTAGTGGTAGCGCCGGGCGATTAATGGGATCACATGTGATCATTTTGCCACAGTAAAGGACGGGGTAGTTGTAATTAACTCTTGAGTTTTCACTGGCCTGAATGGCGGTAGTCATTGAGATCATAGGCGAGTCTTGCGTAAAAATCGGGTTGTTAGGCCCAATCATCGGCGTTGAGCGCTGGATCTCAAGATATGGTGGTACGGCTAGCGCTCACAGGACCACCAGCCAGACTACATCACTTCCAGATCCAGCGCTAAAATATCAATTACTGGGTCTGTCTGATTTAACGATTATCGTCTTGAGCGAGGCTAGTATAGTCGAGCCCCTTTTATAACGATTACTGTTATGCCGATAATTTTCCGATACGAATTACTTCTGTACCTTATTGCCTCGCATTGGCTTACCATGATATACAAAATTACTTTTAGCCACTAACATGTTACCCTTTTTCTACCCACTACAAAGTGGTGTGGGACCAGGGACAAATTAAATTTCAGACGGGGAGTACAAATCAATCTCCTTATGCTGGTGCCGGAGTGTAGTCGAGCCGAGATAAGTCGATAGTGGGTCCTAGTATAATTATTGAACAGATTCATTGTAATTTGACCGTTTATATTTACAGTACATACTCATACACACAAAATAGCGCTTAGGAGTAGGTGTTGCAAAAGTAAGTCCCAACAATACAATACAGTAGAACCTCTTATAGCTAATAGTGGGTCCCAGTATAATTACTGAAGAGATTCATAGATATTTTACCGTTTATTTTTGTAATACTTATCCCTGCACGCAAAATGAACTGTAAGGGTAAGTATTGCAAATATCAAAGTCCAATTTACAATGAATCTTTTCAATATTTATACCGGGACCCACTATTAGCTATGAGAGGTTCTACTGTATAAATTTTAACAATTATTAAACTCGAGACTTATTATCGGCTTAGACAGGTTTTGCTGTAGCGATTGTACTTAGTAAGTAAGGTGTCCAAATTCTGATTAGTGTAACATACAGAATTTATCAATCATCATCTATATTTTAGAGTTTAGCGTGACCGCTATAGCGGGCCTGAAATGCACGTACCATGAGTAAGAAGGCGGGGTTATGTGTTTCGAGAATAGATTGGGTACGCGGAATCGTTGACGAATCACTGCGAGTTGAATTTGACTCCTGCATCTCCCAGTACGTATCAAAATGTGATTATATCCATCCCTTCACACGTTAGCCCATTAGCTACCAGCCATGACCCATCACTGATTAGTCTTCATCGTCACCTCTCTTGACCGATTCGAATGAGAGGTCCATAGCAAATTTGTCACTAGTGGAACTGGACCTTTCTTTGTAAGAGCAACAGAAGTTACCGAAGGCAGAGTTCGTAAGGTTCTATAATCGTTTAAAATCTGAGGAAGAAACAATTCCGCTTTTGGTGGAAAGAATCTAGAGGAGATAATGGAAGTGAAACAAGAAAGGATAGTTACTGAGGTCCTGATAATGATAGAGAACATATTTAAGTCCGACAAGTCACCAAATGCAGCCTAATCATCAAGTTGGGCGGACACAAGAGGAGAGATATCTCATGAAGCTAAGACAGACATGTAGCAGAATAAGCTCCAGCTCTATGATGCGAGCTCGCTAATGCTATTCTTACTTTTGTTTGATGTTGATGCTTGCACGGATCACGTTGAAGCAGTAAAGTTGCATCGTTGTCTGGTCAATTGGAGGTAGAAAGAATGTGCACGAGAACTTGCTGCTGCACCCCATGTGGTTAGATTAAAGTTGTGGACGCGTCGGACTGGATCGTTAAAATGTGAAGATGACAGGGGACGTACCAGAAATGATCAAGATGAGTTTACGCACACACACACACACACATACACACGAGGGAGGAGAGAGGAGGGAGCATGAGGATGAAGATGAAGATGATTCTTCTGCGCGATGTCTAGATCTACTTTGCGTTAAGAAAGCGTGACAAGTTTTGTTGGGAAACGAATGACTAATCGAATAACGTTAGTTGGGTGAAAATTTGGTATTCTGTGCTATGCATTTACCTCTACATTAACTGTACAGGTCTGAGGAGTATATGTGAAATCCATGAATTCACATCTTCAAGTATTAGATAATCAGCACATTGGATGATCTATGCCATGTTTGTACATGTACTTCGAAGTAGGACGCAATGGCAGAAAAGTGGAGAAGACTGAATATTTTATGAACAAGCACAAAATAATAATTATACTTGTTATTTGCCCAATCCGTGGGTAAAAGTATCGTCATCTTCGTATGCAAGGGGCTGGGGACGAAGGCGGCCTTAGAGTGGCTCTCTGGTAAATCTGCCCTGGTTCTGTGCTGATGCCTGTATTATTAAATCAACGCGATTGCCATGAGAGCGATGAATACACTTTTGGTACATGTAGCACTAATCCAATCTGGACTCCTTCTACTCATATATTTCTCGCTGGACTAAATTGAGGCCCTCATCGACCTGGCGCAGCAGATCTTCGAAGAATCCATATTTTCAACCGATATTTATCCTCGGACACCATAGCTCATTAAATTATACTACAACTCGTATCTTTGCTGGTTGTTGCAGCTCTGATCGGCACAACCCCTCCAAGTCAGTGACTCATCTCTGGCAAGGCTTAGCCACAAATGTCATCAACTTCAAGCAGCTATTCCTCAGATACTGAGATGCCTCACTCGTCACTATTCAACCTAAGAGAAGTGTTAGGAGCCGTAGCAGCAAATTCACACTCCCAATCACTAAGCCCATCTCGCCGTTCTCAAAAACCAAAATCGTTATCTGCCGAGCGACCAAAACTAATGCGAGCATCGACGCGTGCTCCATCACTTCAAACTTCAATCGCGCCCAGCGAAGCTCAGTACAGCCACAGCACAACGAGGGCTGCTGCACTACTGAGCCGGATGGCAAATAGCGGCTCCAACGCGAGGCAGACCAGAGGCGGTAGCATCGGAAGCTTCGAAAGCTCTTGTTGTTCAAGTCCAGAGGTTCAAGAAAGACCTACGGAAACTAGAGACGATGACATGAGAAAAGAAAATTATGAGAGATGTTCAAACGACAGTGAGTATTTTACAACGTAAGATGAAAACAAGATAAAGGCCTAACAAGGCACAAGGTGGCATTTACATTAGTTTCCCGAATTTTGAAGATTTCAAAGTACAAGGTCAAGAAGGGGAATACATTTCGTAGTTCAATACTGGGAAAAGAACATGATAAGGAATGACGAAATGCCAAACGCCTGGTTCGAACCAGGTACCGCTTGCTCGGGAGTAAGTGACATTCACGTATAGGAATATGTGAATTCTGATCAGGTCGTCGATATGTTTAGATGTGATGCAATGGTGAACTCTGAAATAATTTGGGATCCGATTATATTCCCTCGAAATTATTTGTAGGCATAAGCCCATATTCTTGTATATAATGGCTTCACCCTTGTTTTACTTTAAAACTCATTCTTTTAATATAAATTTTTCATTGAATAGCATTTCTTGAATTCTGTAGACCGCCTTTGTCTTGGCTACGCGGCAACGATACTGTGAGGGACATACAGCACGGGTACCGATCACAGGGCCGGAGAAGTCAGCTCAGTGGGGCCAAATAGTGTTGTCAAAGGCTTGACTCAACTAGTCTCAAAATAGTTAGCCGACTCTAGCGAGAAATTATCCCACAAACTTTTAGCCCAATACTCTGACACAAAACATAATCGGTTTTTCGACATCACAAGCCTAGCGACTACCTGATCTATCGCATTATGGCTGTCGGGAAGTAAGTCAAGATTCTTCTTTATCTCAGAAATAAGAGAACTAAACTGGAAACGTGGTGACAATCAATGATATGGTGGATAACGTCTGACGAAAATACAGGAACAAGCGCCTTTCAAAAGGCAAGAAAGGACTGAAGAAGAAGACACAAGATCCTTTCACCCGAAAAGATTGGTACCAAGTCAAGGTAAGTTAATGAGGAAATCTGTACTATTGTTATTGTGTAATCTAACAAAACTTAGGCACCATCTTCATTCCAGATCAGAGAGTATGCGAATTCTATTTTTTGGCTACAGCCCTCTAACGAACATGATAGTGTCGGAAAAACCCTTGTAAACAGAACAACAGGTCTTAAAAACGCCAATGATGCTCTGAAGGGTAGAATTTTTGAAGTTTCCTTGGCCGATCTCCAGAAAGATGAAGATCACTCTTTCAGAAAAGTTAAACTCAGAGTCGATGAGGTTCAGGGAAAAAACTGTCTGACCAACTTCCACGGTCTCGACTTCACATCTGATAAGCTTCGGTCACTTGTTCGGAAATGGCAAACCTTGATTGAGGCCAACGTTACCGTGAAGACTACCGATGACTACTTAATCCGGTTGTTCGCTATCGCCTTCACCAAGCGAAGACCTAACCAGATCAAAAAGACTACATATGCGGCTTCGTCCCAAATCAGAGCCATCCGAAAAAAGATGACCGAGATTATTCAGCGTGAAGCATCTAGTTGCACATTGACTCAATTAACTGCGAAACTCATTCCTGAAGTCATTGGTCGTGAAATCGAAAAAGCCACTCAGGGAATTTATCCTCTACAAAATGTACTTCTCGAATCTATTCACGATGATGAAAAAGCTGACATGAGTATAGGTTCACATCCGTAAAGTAAAACTCCTAAAAGCCCCCAAATTTGATCTCGGGGCCCTTCTTACCCTTCATGGCGAATCAAATACAGATGAATCAGGACTAAAAATTGAGCGTGATTTCAAGGAGCAGGTTTTGGATTCGGTCTAAAGAGGTTACGAGAGATTGCCCGGATAAGTTGTATGTAGTCTGGCATCTGGTATTATTTGACAAAGTCACCGTCTGCCTTTGTATTCACTAATTAAGTCCAAGCTGGGAGATCTGACCAACAGGTTAGCATATCCAGCCATGAAATTGGTGTGCCGTTGACACAAAATTACTTCAGCTCGCAGTTTATTATCGCGCCGTGAGATAAACCAAGACAAAGGGTTGAGAGAGGAAGGTGTTATGTATTCTATGCATCTATCAATTGCAATTCACGGCACAACATGTGGGATCTATACGTCTTAAAATACAAACCTTGAACTTCTTCCAGTATCTTTCTTATCTTAAAGTGGCGATACAAAAGTGATTATGCCCAACCAATTTAGTGTGAGAAGTATTTCATTAAGTTTAGCCAGAGTTCAGCCTTCCTGACTGAACAATCTGTCGTTACGAAATTTTGAGTTGTTTACATACTATATATTAATTCATCGCTACAAAGTGACTACATGTGGACGTCAAATTGAGTCACACTGTGTCACATACATGTCTTCCGTAATCATTCGGATCATAGTCTTAGGCTGCATAAGGAAAAATGATTTTAAAAAAAAAAAGTGACGACAGGTAGATGTGAGCCCATATTACATTTAAAACATAATACAGTCCAACCTCATCTACAGCGATACATTGGTGAGGCTCAATCTTATCGTTATATATGAGTTATCGCTATATAAGATTGTCACGTGCTAGAATCATAAGAAGTCAAAAATCCTCCTCTGCTGCAGGCTGCGCTGCTGTCTACTATACACAATCCTCTTATATCTATTAAGGCTTTGAAGCCAGTCTTGATTGCAGTCTTCTGATTGCAATTCATGGAGTTGATGTTGTTGTAGTAGCTGAAGAGAAGAAGCGATAATTTGGTGAGGTTCTGACGGTAAGGGGGAAATATATCGCTATAAAGGAGATATCGTTACTCGAGGGATCGCTATAGATGAGGTTAGACTGTATACGGTTATAGTGCATATGATAATTACCAGTAGATATTGATTGAGATCTGCAAAATTACTTTTGTTAGAAGCCGTATAAACCTAGAGTGGGTCCGATGTAATTATTGTCAAGATTTGATGAAGTTCTACTAATTGGATCTGCAGCACTTAACCCTGCGTGCAAAATATTTAGTAGGGGTGAGTATTGCAAAAGGAAGAGCCACAATTTTGAAAAATCTTAATCAAAGACAAAGCGGAATTCTCGACGGGATTACATAGAGTACCTCAGTGATGTAATATTTTGAGGGCTAATTTTATTGAAATATACATATCTGTGTACAAAAGGTGTTGGCTGAAGAATTACCAAGAACATAAGCCCCTCCAATAGACATACAGACTATGATTCCATCTGCCATCAAAGACTACAGAATTAACAAAAAGGAGGCCTTCGAAGACTTTTCAACAGTTGAAGTGGATAGAATACAAAAATACCTTGGCACCTCACCTGTTCTCGAGGCCTCAATAACAGGGGTCGGCTTGATCCATAACAACCTTACCCTATTTCTTGTCTTCGAAAACGATGAAATTCTCCGTCATGGTAAAGTCCAACTCGTGTGAATACTAAAGTACCCCTTATCTCAGTCACCCTCCCATCATCCTCTCCACCCTTCAGCGTCATATGGTGTTGTATCACTCACTCGAAATCGTTGTAGCACGTGGAATCTAGGCAGTCTAGATGCTTATTCCACCCGAGATTGAACTTTAACGCTCTCAAATCCAGCAAGCCCTGTTGAGCTCCACATCTGCGCATCCGAGGTTAGGGGTTCACGTACAGATTGGCTAGGTTACTAATCAAGATATTTCGGGATTCGTCCTGGGCAGGGAAGGTGGGTGGAAGAACGACGCGAGATATAGACCGTGGTCGAGAGATGTTATCGACGAATGAAACGTAGGATACGATTTAAACATGATGACCACTGGTGCCGCGTAATCAGTCAAAGAGATTATAGCCTTATATCCGAAAGCACTAAGGTGTGAAAAAAAGAAAAAGTGACTCCTTGGCCGGCGTTGGTAAAAATTTCCGTCCATTCATAGTCTTCCTTTAGCTCAGACAACAACAGGGGCGGAGTGAAATTACCCGCAGTTTGTGATAGAAGCACTGAGACTGCGTGTGACTTCTTATTCCGCCCGATCAAGCTCGACAAAGTGAAGTCTTGATGAGAAGCTCAATGACGCAGAGTCGGACCAAGGAAATGAGAAATGGCTGATTGAGAAGCAGGTACTAGAATCGCACATCGAGCGGACACGGAGACTAAATTCAATTCATCTGACACGGAAAAGACCATTTCACCCATTCTGATACGGCTGAACCTGCAACTTTGAGACGGTTACACGGAGAGCGCACAGTATTGAGCTCCTCCCACACATATTAACTCTCTCACAAGCGTCTTCACCTAAAAGACGTCCGCACTTGTGGAGACTCCATGATGGATGCAGCATCGTGAATCAACTCCGATTCACCGCTCGAGTCGCGGTGATGACTTGGTGTGGTCGAGAAATGCGAACGAAACTCATCGATAGCGGAGGTGATGTTTAGCCAAACCGCAAGTTTCGACGACAATATCCAGCTGGTATCGCCGACGTGCTGGCACGCTTGATAATTAGCAGAGATGTGAGTCTCTTTGTTGTGACGCCACACACGTAATCGGGAGTCTGCCTCGCCACATCGGATCGCGCGCAAGTTGGATGTGCGACAGGGATTAGCGCGTGCACGCTTGCTCGCGCTTTGAAATCACTTGACATTTTGGATCGTCATCTCGCTAGGTCTTCCATTGACTGTACACGATATACATCATGGCATCTGATGACTCACTGCCAACCCTCAAGATTCTCATGGTTGGTCCGTCCGGGGCGGGCAAATCAGCATGTAAGTAGTTCAGAAGACGACCCTGTCAGCGATGACGCTGGCCGGAGAGGGAACGTGGGAGTAACTAATTTGCGAGCAGTGCTCATTCGCTACTGTGACGACCAGTTTGATAATGAATCGTCGACGGCGACTATTGGCGTCGACTTCAAGGTACATGAGCGAACGCCACATAGACGGATATGTGCGAAGGCTAACGGGTGTGTGTGGGCGCACAGATGAAGAAGCTGACAGTACAAGGCAAGGCATACCGATTGAATCTCCTCGATACCGCGGGTCAAGAGCGTTTCCGGACCCTCTCTACCTCTTACTACCGCAATGCTCACGCCGTCGTGCTCGTTTACGACATCTCGAACCGTGACAGCTTTAGTGCCATCGATCGCTGGTTCGACGAGGCTGCGGCAAACGCCGCACCGCGGGCTGTCACTTATCTCGTTGGCGCTAAGGCTGACAAGGCTTCGGCCGGTCTACGACGTGTTGCGCCCGATGAAGCTCGCGCGAAGGCTGCCCGCTTGGGTGCCATTGGATGGTGTGAGGTCAGTAGCAAGACGCGCGAGAATGTGCGTCGTGTCTTCACCGAGGTTGTCGAGGCCGTGGTGCGCGATGCTGAATTAATGAAAATGGGCAGTCGGCGTCCCGGGACGGTTCAAATCGGTCCAAATAATGGTGTTCTCGGTTCTATTTGTGCGTGCTAGATGGCGACGGCGCTTTTGCAGGTATGTTGGTCACAATGGGAGACACTTAATCCCTGCGGTGTCATGGGCAGGGCGCTGAACGGGCTAGGTCGGGCTTTATCTGGGATAATGGGTTCGGGCTTGGAGTTTACAGGTCATCAGAATTCACGGCTTGATATCACACGTGGTACATTGAATTTCTGACTTCGTCGGGTAGTTCTCACTCTAGTTCCTCTACCACGCATGCTACTATTTTTCTACATGAGCCATCTCTGTGTTTTCCCTTTTGTATTCGTTATCTACCTGCCAGGCTGCTCTCCCTCTGCCGGTCACCCATTTTACTCCGCTGATTCACAGCCCAACCCATACAGCACCAAGATGTAGCTGCTTGACAGACCTGCAAAAGCAACCTATGACCTCATATTGCAGAATCATGTTCTCGGTCCTGAACCATGACTAGGGCCAGGTAACCGATACCGGTATCTGTAAATGTCTAGTGATGAAACTGTAAATATCGTGAACTGGCTTAGAACAGGTAACATTGAGTCAGGGGTTATATAAATTGAAGTTTACACCGGGTAGACAATTATGCAAGAATCTTATGCGTGAGATATCCCGACGAATCTCTAACATCTTTCAATTCGAATAAAATTAAGTGTGGCACACTACTAATCAGGAAACTTCACGAATGCATCACCGATAGTGAGAACCCATAATTGGATTATTTTCCCTCCTAGAATGTTCATTATCCCTAGTCTCAAAGAAATTTGTATGAGACAAGGGATAGAGTAAATTTCTGGAGGGGGCTATAACTTGTGCATGTATTAATCACTCTCAATTCACAGCCTTTTCAAGATTATCCATCAATCCATGCCCCGATCCAATTCTTTTACTACTTAGTCATCATTTTTGCCTTAACCTCTACCTCAACGTGCTCTCCCGCAAAAGCAGCAAAAATCCAAGGTCAATTATCAAGCTAAGTATCTGTTGAATCCCACAGTTCCCCGTAGAGATGGACTCACTGAATTTACATCTACGAACCCATCACTCGCCTGAAGTGGTTAGGCACACTGGTTGACACGAGACGAACGAATTTAAATAAATTTGACATAAAACGTATGAGAAAGCTCCACGACGAAACATGTACAGGTTAAAACTTCAACCGACGAAAGCCACTTTACAAAGATTTCACGGCATCATGCAATCAGCTACCGACAAGTCTGCCGTTCTTTGGACTATACCAATCTGGCTTCAAAAAAGTCTTAAAGTTGTCACTTTATCTTGAGCATTTCTCACTCCGGCGAGATAGAAGCAATCTGTCGTTCTGCTTCTAAAAATCACCGAATGTCCTACTGTAAGCCCACCCACAGAGTCTTCTGGCACCTCGACGTCAGGCAGAAGGCGATTCGATGAGAACTGTGCTACAGAGGATACTCTCGTTGGGTCGCCTCTGCGAAACCTCCTTTATCCCCTGAAAAGTATGAGAAGGTGATATGAGTACGCCAGAAACCACTGTCGCCGGCAGAATCAGATCAGAGTTCTCTGGGTAGATGACATTCGGGTTACTGATGGTTGGGATCACAGATTTTGGGTCACGAGGAGGGTTATGGCTGTGACCAATTGTTCTCGAAGTTGAAACACTTACGTTACGCTGATTATCACGGCGAGTGAAGTCGACGACAGTACTTGTGTTGTCGAAATTATTCGAAGGCGACTTGGGGGGGTGCTTTGAGGCTCTTTTTTCGGGAGAGGAAAAGGCCCTCCTTGTTTTGGGGGAAAGGAGTGGCGCTCCGGCACTTTGCTTCTATACACGCAGAGGATAGTTCCTCTCAGACGAGATAGTCTTTTCGAGATCAGAAATTGAAGTCTTATTGGATCACGCTTCTCATAAGGCAGTCCAGACAATGCCAGATTTCACTGAAATAAACAATTATCCCATGGAATAGCCGCCATTCTTGCCAAGCCTCAACCCAATTGAAAACGTCTGGAGTATGAAGGATCGTATCCAATTCATGTCTCCAGAATTGGGTCCTGAGTAGCGGTCGCACGACGGCCTTCGTCACATTTTGAGGGAATCCAGGCACGAGACAGTCGATTAGAATGAATTGGAGCAATAGAGTCAACTCCGAATGGAATCATGGCTGTGTATGGAGCTGTAGGGGAAATTATGTAACTAAACACTGCGATTTCTATCCTGATATCTTCTGTATACACTGCACAAATCCCATTGATAAGTCATTTTTTAATTTTTGTACTAATTTTGGTCGTGCCTGTACGTAGCACGTGATCTACTGGGTCTCTTTGTTTCTTTTTCTTGTTTAAAAACAATCTTGCGTACGCAGCTCGAGGCTATGACGCGAATGAATACGGAAGAATTGTATATTTCGCAGAGTAACTCAGTTTGACGTTTGAAACACGCATACTCAGATTTCATTTGCAGTTACTACAAAGAAGGTAATGTCTTACGGCATGTACCCTCTTCTGTAAATAAACTCCTCAGGGAAAAGCGAGAAAGACCCATGGTTATTCAAGTATGCTTACGTCATTCTACGAACGCAGTATCACCGCGAGAGAAATGGTGTGCGGGTCTTGCTGGATTCGAACCAGCTTTCTCCTGTCTCACGTGGGGTATGTGTTCAAGCTACCTAGACTCTACTTGGGAGAACGGTCCGGATAGTGACTTCTGCACCATCCGAGCCCCTTTTTCCATAAGTCATTGTACAATTTTCATGTTAACACGACAACACCACCTACAATGATATCAGGGCCAATAGAAATCTCGCACCTAGAATCCACTTTGAACTCCGTCTTGGGATATGGTGCATGTACAGTCGTCCCTCTCTAACTCGATCGTGGGTCCCGGTATAAGTGTTGAAAAGATTCATTGCAACTTGGAGTTTTATATTTGCAACACTTACCCTTACAGGTCATTTTGCGCGCAGGGGTAAGTATTGCAGATGTAAATGGTTGAATTTCAATGAATATTTTCAACACTTATGCCGGGACCCACGATCGAGTTAGAGAGGGACGACTGTACATTATATCTCCAGCAGCGACCAACGAGCGAGAGACGATGCTTCCCGTGGCATTCCGCCCGCCCGCCCGCCTGCGCCGACCCCCGGCCGCGAACGGGCCCGGGAGCTTGTCACAGTCACATGAATACAGCGTGACCGGGACGGAAGACATGGCCGAGGCGTCGGCGCATTGACCAGCCACGGGAGAAGGCACGAGCGCGCAAGCGATCTGGCCGTGGCTGGCATCGCCGCGGGAGGAAGCTGCAGGATCGACCTGACAAGATGAACCGCGACGCATCGGACAGCCGTGTGCACGGCTCTCTCGGATGCTCGTCGTCCGTGGGCCTCGATCGATCGCCTTGGCCGGTTTTGCCTGCTTGCCGGACTATCGGATCCGGTCGTGAGAGACCTGGGTCTGGATACTGCTCTTTGACGAGCCGGGGCCTGGATCGAGTGGCCACGATGAGGAGATGGTAGTCGCACTTTTCTCGTCTTGTGCTTGTCTGCTACCGCTGTCGGTCGTATCGGGTGGTGTCGTAGCGGGAGGGGATGGAGATGGTCGGTCGCCCAAGTCATGCTTCCGATGAGCTGGTCAACGGGGAATTTTATTCGGCTACCCCGGCGACTTTGATGACGAGGTTGATCCGAGCTTATTCGCAAGCTGATGTGTGTGGACGACGACGTGAAACCCGATCTGACGACTGTCAGAGATTGACGGAAAGCGTTTCGCGTCGGTCGACAGAGATCAAGCCTGGACGTTTCCCATCTTCGAATGCTTCTGCATCACCCATGCGTCACTCGATTGGCTGTCGTGGATGTGTCATGGTAACTCAGTTATCGGCAATCATGTATACCAATTGTCTTCTCCATCTTGACTTGTCTATCCGGCGGTGGATATGGCACCTGTCATTCGATGTTGAAATAGACTGTCACATAGTGCGACACAGAGACTCATTGTACATGCACCACAATGTTTATCCAATGAGCTTCCTCGTCACCGACTCACATTTCTACGATTGAATCCCCCATTGAATCTGAGAGCCTGCAACAATGATCAACAGTATCGGGCGCGCTATCGCCTTGCTCGTTTGAAAAATACTAGTACCAGTACTCCATTTCGTACCCAATCATCTAATGTACGGGATCAATCATAATTTACTCAACAGGGTACGAACTAAGATTTCGCATCGAATCAATTCATGAAGGTGTGTTGAGCTTGGGCCAGTCTTCAGGGTAAGAGAGCCTGGGGGGTGTACTCGTCACATTAAGGCTATGTTTGCAAATTCAACTTGCATTTTTATGGCAGCTACGAAGTTTGTGTATGTGCTTTACTGTGTCTGTGGATGAGCGGTAAACAAATGGCTATTGATCAGCGAGCTATTCATAGTTACGTCACCTGGCCCGCGCAAGTGTTAAAATTGCAAGATGTTCTGCACATTTCTGTTTGTTACAAGAGGAAAGATGTGCATGTAGCTTACCGCTACTTGTCGTATTCACACGGCCTATACATGTGACTGAGGATACCAGGACGTCAGTGCACGGGTCAAAGTAAAGTCGCGTTGAAGAATGACGAACGAATGAAAGGGAATCTGAGAACATTGCGGTAATATACTCATACTAAGGATGTTTAGCCGATAGACGTAACAAACAGTTCTTACGAATTTACATTATTTGATTTACTTTAGTTAGAATTTTGCGATGATTTCATGTGAGCGACGTGATCTCTGCTCTTTCGTTTATTCGGCTATGCGTTGGACAGCTTCAGAGCTACGTGGTTCTGTATGCGACCTAGTAATCTTCATAGAATAAGTATCCGTACTAGTAATGCAATCACTGATGAAAGAATATTGTTTACTGCAATCTGGCAGGCATCTATCTCGCCATGCAGGCTTAGGAATGTGACGACCGAGTGGGGAGGGGGAGTGAGTCTAACTTTGAATCTTGAAATTTCGAGCAGAGGAAGTTGCGTTGTGAGGTACAAGTGGTTCATCTGGAATTTCCCTCCGTTCTGACTCGTCCGGCAGCTGAGAGGAATTCTTTATAACGTATTTTGGATTACTGGTAAATTACCACTTCTTTTTCGTTCTCTCGCGAGGTGTAGCACAAGAGGTGAAGTCCCTACTTTCAGCAATTTCTTCTTGTCTCCATGCATGTACATGTACGTATACCCAGCGGGCTTGGACTTCTCTACGCCTGATACTGTGCGCGTTTGGCAATCTATCGACGGCAAATGAACTTGGAAGGATCTTTTGGCGGAGCTATTCCATGAATGTTTGGACCCTAGATGTAGGGGGAGCACGAAGCTGTTGACCTATCGACGTACGTTTGATGTGTGAACGTTTTCCGTGCATGTTACCTCCTCTGTCAAAACCTCCATCATGTCGCATCTGCTCAGAACCACAGGTTCAACGTGCAGAATGATAATCTTTCGGGGTGATTCTGAAATTATCAATCAGATTCATTCCTTGATGGTAAATGTATATTTTCCATAATCATAAAACAACTAATCGGTATACACTCCAGGGAGGTGCAGCTATTAGTGAGTTCAGAGGACCTGAGGGTGCTTGACTGCTGTCGTGGTTACGTGCACTAGTTTCATGACGTTAGTTCTGGGCCTAAGAATTTCAAATCATCATGACACATATCTTAGTCATAGACTCGCTAGCGTAAATATAATCTATTCGGACACCGCGTTGGCGTCCCAGCGTACACACAACCCTCCTGTTACCTGACTATCTACTTCGATCACGGGGATTTTTCCGCCGCACAAATCCTTCCCATTCCCAGATACGCCTCATGTTATGTGTCGTGGTAATTGAGTGTGTCCATGTTTAGGCATTGTTGCACTAGTACTAGTTCCTGTAAGCGGCCTGTTCACGTACATTGTCTACAGTGCAAGGGACGCCGTGCGAACAAGTGGGAAGATCGACGAGGGATCTGCGGCTCCAACCAAGTTTGAAGATTGGGTAAAGCTTGTATGTCACCTGTATTTGATGGGTCCTTGAGCAGTAACGACCGGTACTAACATGTACAGTCGTCCCTCTCTAACTCGATAGTGGGTCCCGGTATAAGTGTTAAAAATATTCATTGAAATTGAACCATTTACATTTGCAATACTTACCCCTGCGCGCAAAATGACCTGTAAGGGTAAGTTTTGCAAATATAAAAGTCCAAGTTACAATGAATATTTTCAACACTTATACCGGGACCCACTATCGAGTTAGAGAGGGACGATTGTAAAATTTATCTCAAATTTTGGTGTCAACACTAATGCATCAGAGAAAAAATTATATAGCGGGGGTTATTTTTTAATCCAGTTTTATGACTAATGATAGAAAAAAAGCCAAAAGATTTTCCGTGATGTACGAATCAAGGATTTCTCGCACGTGTTCTATATGCAGTGCTAAACACCAGGATACGGCATATATGAACTTTTACTGTTACTGCTGAGTTTAATTCGAGACTTGCACCCGTACATACCTAAGGGAATAACAAAAGCGAGAACTTTAATGACATGTCTTGCAAGAGCTATCTCAATCTTCATTTTATTTTTAACTTACACTGAAGATAGCTTTCAACAATTACCGCCGGTATTGTTCTTGTTTGAATTTTTTTAACAAATCATCTTGACTTTAGGCTAGAAGCTGTGACAACTCCCAGTATGATGACTGGAACACTGGCATTCGTGGTCCGTATCTTTGTACCACCCAGAAATTCCAACACAGGTGTATTTCTACTCATTAACAGTTCGCATCATAATAATACATGTAGATCCAGACCCATCTGCATCGTTAAAGTTCCACTTGGAGACTTATTTCCAACCGGATATCGGGACTTTACGTGGGGTACATGATCAGATCTGCCTTTTTGATGAAGCAACTGACGCATATCGTCCCACATTGTCGGTAAAAGATAAACCCGGTTTACGTTTATGAAAATTGAGCATGAAGAATGGAGTAGATGAGTTTGAGTTGTACGCGATATTGGAACCGGCCCAACGCATTATTCCTCAATCTGCATTTGAATTCTTGAGCCGAGGGATTCGCTGGGTTGCCACTCCGAGTACTACTAGTGCTAATTAGTGATAAGTTCAATATAAAAGAGAGCATGGTTAAGTGTTAAGGTTCACTCAGATGATTCAGTGACAGAACGAGCAGTTATTATAGTCCAAGTTTTTTCAATTTTCGTGATGCATTGATTCGGTAGGAGTGAAATCAGAGTAAAGGCTGGAGGATGAGGCGGCTTAGCGACTTCAACTTGTACATGTATAATGACACTGTACCGGTTCACCTACGAATGTGGAGACTTCAGCCATACTTCAGTTGAGATGGTCTTAAATCCGCTTAGCTAATTCTAATCGGGAATTCTGCCATATGAATCCACCATCTTGTCATAACTATTACAGTAGAACCCCTCTTAGCTAATAGTGGGTCCCGGTATAACTACTGAAGAGATTCATGGATATTTTACCGTTTATATTTGCAATACTTACCCCTGTGCACAAAATGACCTGTAAGGGTAAGTGTTGCAAATATAAAAGTCCAAGTTACAATGAATCTTTTCAACATTTATACCGGGACCCACTATTAGCTAAGAAGGACTCTAATGTACTGTGCTGCTACGGTAAGTTATTACAGGTGGGTCTGTGCAGGGTATATCTCGCTTCAGGGTTAAAAGTGGGTATATATGGGGCCTATAACATCTAACTCAAAGTCTAATATTTGTAAGCCTTATATGTCAGAATTATCATTTTTATTCTGGTTAGCCTCAGTTTTACAGTGTCTTCTGCCCAACGTCTGCCCCACCACTATTGTTCAGCAATACCATCACAGACCTCAATAGGACGCCATCACATGAGTAAATTATCTAAAGTATACCTATTGTAAGTTGTGAAAATTTCGAAGTTAAATAATTCATTTAGGATGCCAAAGACTGGATCAGTTAGATCATTGCAACGATGAATCGTCCAGACGCCTCCACCATCATCAACCTCACCTCAATCTCTTGCTCGTTCCAGAGCAAAAAAAGTGACAAAAGAACAGTGTATTGAAGTAAGTACCATGTCAAAAGAGAGCTAAATCATGCGTCGTCTCTAAAAATTGGCAGGTGAGAACTCTGGCCCGAGAAGGCTATAGCTACCAAAATATCGCGCGACGACTCCAAGTGAAGGGTCGGATGGTGCAGTGGTACACTATCCGGGCCGTTCTTCTAAGTAGAGTCTGGGTAGCTTGGACAAATGCCCCACTTGAGACAGGAGAAAGCTGGTTCGAATCCAGCAAGACCCTCACACCACTTCTCTCGCGGTGATACTGTATTCGTAGAATGACGAAAGCATGCTAAGATAGCCACAGGTTTTTCTCGCTTTTCCCTGTGGTGGGTATTCACGGAAGAGGGTACATGTCGTAAGGCGTTATTCTCGTAGTGGTATCTGCAAATGAAATCTGAGTATGAGTGTTCCAAACGTCAAACAGAGTTATTCTGCGTCACATACATATCTTCCGTAATCATTCGCGTCATAGCCTCAGGCTGCATACGCAAAAACGATTTAAAAAAAAAAAAAAAAAGACTCCAAGTGACGTATCACCAGGGTCGCTATGAGGTAAAAGCTGACCATCTCTCCCCTAAAAATAGTAGCGGTCGCCCCTTGTTTTGAGCAGTGAACAGGTCGACGAGATTGAAGATTTTGTTACATTATCTCCAGATCACCGTCAATTGACCTATTTCGAGCTCGCCTATGCACATTTTGGTCATTTTTGAGTGATTGAGAAGGTAATCCAACGGACAATGTCAACAAGGGGATACGCCCGTCGTATTGCCACTTCGAAACCACCACTTTCTGCAGAAAACCAGAGAAAGAGACTTGAGTTCGTTACAGAACATTTTCACTTGAATAAAGAGCATTGGATGAGAGTTCTCTGGACAGATGAGACCTGGGTGACTGATGGACGACATAGTAGTATTTGGATCATGAGGAAAGTCAGTACCGCCTACTTTGTCTGAAATTTGAGATTCTTAACCTTAATTTTTCATCTAGATAGATGAAAATTTTGACGCTACATGTGTCATAAGTAACATTCGGAAGAAAATTGTATGGATGTTTTGGGGCTCTTTTTTGGGAGCGAAAAAGGCCCTTCCTTAATTTGGGAGAAGGAGTGGGGTAGTATACCTGCTGATAGATATTGTCAGAGGATAGTACCTCTTATCCACGGCATGATTTCGAGTCATCCACATATACAACTATCGCAGGACAAAGCCCCACCTCATAAAGCAAGGCAAACTATGGATGATCTAAGGGAGAGAAACATCTCTCCGATTACTTGGCAACCATATTCCCCTTACCTGAACCCCATAGAGCATGTCTGGAAGTTGATGAAGGACTACAACGCATATCACTATCCTGATTTAGCTCCGGAAAATAACAGGTCGCAGGATGAGCTTCGAAGGATTGTGGCAGAAGCTTGGGACAGGGCCGTGGATGAAAAGAAGTTGTAAGAGCTAATTGAGTCAATGCCAAGCAGGATCACAGCCGTTTATGAAGCTTAAGGTAGCCCGACAAATTACTAGCCTCTATAACTTATTATGAACTGGATAATTAGAATAATGTATTCATAACTTTATTTGAACCAAAATTAGAAGCTACGATACATTTTGCGTGAGGAATTTCACACACAAATTTTGAAGGTATTTTCATAAATTTTCATAGATCAACTGCCAAGCTTTCAAGGTGAGGCTAGCGAAAGCATTTATACCCTGTCGAGACCCATATTTTGAGTGGAGCTGGGAAAACTTACCGTAGTGGCACAATAGGTTGAATACAATATGATTTTAAAAAAAAGAATCCACCATCTACTCTCTCAAGACTCATCTGCGACCGAGTGTAGCCCCGTCTCAGCGGAACGTCTTAGAATATCCTTTTTTTCAATTACAGTAGAATCTGTCATAACCCATACTCCTCGGTGAACAAAATTGCTATGGGTTATGACAGGTTAAGGCTTATGGGAGTATTCTAACTTTAGATTTGAGCGTCAATTGGCTTCGCTTAAATTTACATATCACATGTTACCACTACGGCGAATGGCACTAGCTACATTCAGTTACACGTAAATATATACGTGCTCGCGGGTGCAACTCACCTGGGAGAGTAAAATGGTTCTTAGGCACAGTTGATGGAGCAAGAGCCTTTCATCAATGGTTGGCAGACAGTAAGCCCTATGAGTAAATGTGGTTAAATTTGGCTCCTTCAGTTTTTGTATACATTACGTCAAGTTAGGTCTCTTCAGAGGGGCCGGTGGATTAGTCATACTTTGAAGTATGGAAATACGAGTCGTGATACAACCCCCCTCCTGA
Organism: Podosphaera xanthii; assembly: GCA_028751805.1. Taxonomy (NCBI): domain Eukaryota; kingdom Fungi; phylum Ascomycota; class Leotiomycetes; order Helotiales; family Erysiphaceae; genus Podosphaera; species Podosphaera xanthii. The sequence continues at coordinate 6,921,805 of JAPWIX010000006.1, forward strand.
AAAACCTACTCTGATACTACGGTATTAATCGTGTATAGGCGCTAAAATTCGACTTTTACAGGGTATATAGGCTTTTACTAACTTGAATTAGCATGACGATAAGTAGATCTCCCCACCTAAACTTTAAATTTGTATGGCAAAAATTTCACAACGAAATATTCGTTGGTTTTGCTTTTTTGGTCCATTATAGCCCTCTATTCACTTTTTAATTCATTAATACATTTCATAAATAAATTATACTTCTATCTAGCTAATAATTTACATATCCGCCTTCAGCTTCGTAAACGGCTCTGATTCTTCGGGGCATCGAATCTATCAGTTTCTCCAAGTCATCCCCATTAAACCCCAGATCCCACGCCTCGTTCACTATTTGGCGAAGATGCCCTTGACTCCGCTGCCCCCCTTGATCCAACGCTGGATAAAGACGCTCCATGTACGCTTTCATATAACTCCACAAAGTTTCTATCGGATTTAAATCAGGAGAATATGGCGGCCACTCCATTAGAGAAATATTCCTCCTTTCAAACTCACGCATAGTTTGCCTCGACTTGTGAGGAGGGGCGTTGTCCTGCATCACATCTAGTCCTGGTTCCCGAAAGACCGCACTCTCTATGAGAGGCACTATCCTCTCGCAGTAACTGGCCGCAGTGATATGGCCCCACTCCTTCTCCCAAATCAGGCAAGGCCCCTTCTGTCGTCCAAAGAAAGATCCCCAGAACATCCACCCAACTCTCCTCCGCGTCTTGGCTAGGACACAGGTATCTTCGTACTCTTCCCCAATCTTTGACTTAAACTTAGCTCAAGGGAACTCTAAATCTTAGGAGCCTTTAAGGGACTACTGACCTTTCTTGTGACCCAACGATCACTTTGCCGACCATTCATAGCCCAAGTCTCGTCGGACCAGAGGACTCTCATCCAATGTTCCTTCCGCCAGTGGAGATGTATTCTGGCAAACTCATATCTCTTCAGTTTGTTGACTGAAGAGATAGGAGGTTTTAATCGTGCAATCCTGCGTGCATATCCCCTCTTTGCCAGTTCACGTCGGATCACATTCTCGCTCACACCAAAGTGCCGAAATATAAAATGTGCAAGTTGGAAAAATGACATCCGACGATTTTCCGATGATAAACAGACGAAAAATTCTATTTCATCGACCTGGGAACTACTTAGAATAGGTGGCCTACCACTGGAGTACTGAGGCTCGGTATTTTCAACGCTCATGGTGTATTGTACCTGTCGCCATGTAATCCCAAGGCGTTGAGAGATTTTGACGTAACTGTGTCCCTCACTGGCCAAGGTTCTAACCTGCACATGTTACTCTCTTAACCTTATCAATTTGTAGATTTCAGACTTACTTGAATACGTTGAGTTTGTGTTAGGCGTTTTGCATAAGTAGGAGATGCTGATGATGGAGAAGGTTGTTGAGGTGAATCCATCTTTGCGGCAATCTAGTACAGTAAATTAAAATCTTCTAAAGTAGTTGACTTAAGGTTCAGATGCACTCACATGAAGTAAAAATTAGATAGATGAATGAAATAAAAGTATGCCGTTGAGCAAAATAATAGTAAATAGCTGACAATGATTTAAACGAAACGACCTCAGGTGTGCGCGAGTGAAGAAAGGTGCAGGCATGAAGGTGGGCGTTGGACTTCATATACAGATGCATATCTCTTATGCCTTAGGCCATAAGATTTTAAAATTTGAAGCTAACAGGGATACTGTGGATCTATCGTGAGGTAACCTGGAATATCACCACTTTATCTCCACTTTATCCCCGCTTTAACCCCTGTACCCTATAAGAAGCGGATCAACGAACAATACCCTATCATGAGAGTACTACAGTAGAGCCCCTCTTAGCTAATAGTGGGTCCCGGTATAAATGTTGAAAAGATTCATTGTAACTTGGACTTTTCGATTTGCAACACTTACCCTTACAGGTCATTTTGCGCACAGGGGTAAGCATTGCAAATATAAACGGTAAAATTTCGATGAATCTCTTCAGTAATTATACCGGGACCCACTATTAGCTAAGAGGGGTTCTACTGTATATCACTACGATAAAATTCGGCTCCCTGTCAATTAAAGTGGGGTTTACAGGGTATATACGCTTTTATCTAACTTATTTTGGTATCGTTAGCGAAATACCCATGCCAAAACTCTAAATTTTATATGGTGAAAAGTTTCAGAGCGATGAAATCGTCTCCCTGTCTACAATCCTGGTAAAAAGTTTAAATTTCTGCTTATGAACATTATGATAGGTATAATATTAATCAATTACAATCAAGTGACTCAGAAATTACATGTACTTTCTGATTAGAAAGCCCTTAATACTTTACATGTCCGCCGCCAGCAGCGTATACAGCCCTGATTCTCTGCGGCATTGAATCAACAAGATTCCTCAAGTCATCCTCATTAACCGCCCTGTCCCAGGCTTTTCTAACAATAATTCGTGTTTCCTCTTCTGTCCGCCGCCTTCGTTCGATCACGCCAGGATATTTGTGTTGAATATAATTTTTCATCATATTCCAGACATGTTCTATAGGATCGAGATCTGGAGAGAACGGTGGCCATTCTAGAGGAACAATATTCCTTTCGCTTAGTTCTCGCTTTGTTCGGGCCGCCGAATGGGAGGGTGCGTTATCCTACATCACCACTAAATCTGGTCTCATTGAGACCATACCATGGATGGGCGGTACTGTCCTCTCACTGTAGCGTTCAGCGGTTATCGAACCCCATTCTTTCTCCCCAAAAAAGATCCCCAAAACATCCATCCAATTCGCCTTCGAAAATTGCTAACGACACATGTATTGTCGTAGACTTCATCTGGCTAAGTCAAGGGATTAGAGTAAGAACTTAAAATAAGAGGATATTTGAAGGCAATACCAACCTTTCGTGTGATCCAACATCTAGTATGCCTACCATCAGTCACCCAGCTTTCGTCAGTGCAGAGTACTCGCATCCAATCTTCTTTCCCCCCAGTGGAGATGATTTCGTTAGAAATCATACCGCTTTCTCAAATTTTCTGGGGAAAGTGGAGGTTTCGAAGCGGCGATCCTTCGAGTATAGCCCCTCTTTTTCATTTCCCGCTCAATTACTTTTTCACTCACACCAAAGTGCGGGAAGACAACATTTGCTACCTCAAAGTAAGGCATTTGACGACCTTCTTGAGAGGAAGTTGTGTAAGTTTCCACTTTGTCGATTTTTGCACTACTGAGTAAAGGGTTCCGCCCACTAGACTTTTTGGGGTGAGCTTAGTAGTGTTCATAGCATATCGAACTTGTCTATGGGTGATTTCGAGTCGTTCTGCAATTATTTTGTACGAAAGATCCTCTCGGTGTAATGTTCTTACCTGACAAATCTTAGAATTGGTGCGAAAGCATTATTTCGATGTTAAACTCACTTGTAAACGTTTATCTCGAGTCAAAACTGGCGCATATTTAGGAGATATTGGTGATTTGATTTCAATTAACCCGTTCAGGTACCCAATGGGCCCATGCAGGTGTCTAACTTTAATAAATACACAGGAGGAAACCTCGCGGTAAAAACCCCCTAATCTGCAGTCTTGTGTCTATCGTGTATTCAGTTTACCTTCAAGAAGTGCCTTACACTGAACAACCAGTGTGTGATCCGTCTCACCCCTTCCCTGCTCTGTACATCATTTCCCGCATTGTCGCCTCGACTTGACTGACAAGTCGAAACTGTTCTAGGTATCCTTCGTCTAGTATCCACTTCGTAATTCTTGCCACATCTTCCGGGCTTTGAGTCATGGCCTGATAGGACCTATCTTTCGCTTTTTGCAGGAAATCCCATCGCCCACTGCGGACACGTCATGACCATATGCCTGACGTTCTGTGACGGATGCTCACACTAGCACTTTGGGCTATTAACTCCGGGTACTTTTCTTCTGTACAGATAAGAATTGAGCCCGATGTGCTCGCTTCTTATTTGTATGGCGATACTGCTTTGGGCCCTGCTAAGGTGTTGATGTGTTTAAACTGGTGCTTCACTGTAGTTCATTTTGAAACTGCTTGATTTTTGGTCCATAGAGATATTCGCTGCTTTCCATGTCTCAGGGTTCGCTGGTGTCGAATGTCCAGAGTTCTTCTGATGTGTCCAAGAATGTTTCCATTACTGGAATGCTGCAATCTTTACAGCCCTCTTTTGTCGCCCAGTTTACTCTTCCCTTCCGCAGATTCGAATCAATTTGGCCACATCATCGCTTCTGTTCATGTCGCGAATCTCCTCTCTTCCTCAGACAGGCAGCTTGATTCGATTACACGCTGAAGTAATTGTCCTTCGAAAAGATAGCTTCTCTGATAGTCCGGCGTGTTGTATCCTCCTTTGCTTCAGATAGAGCCCTATGGAGAGCACTGAGGTCTCATGCTCGAGTGGTCTACTACTTGTAGATTTATTTGCACCTGTGACTAGCTTTAAGCATTTTTTCTGAACACTTCTTAAAGGTTTAACTATCTTTTCGGGGATTTTACCCCCTGGCCCGGCCTCGGCCCAAATCTGGGACTCATACGTGAGGGCAGGTCTCACTAACGTGCTGTACAACAGCTTTGACCTTTTAAATGTCGCTCGCCAGGTAGACTGTGCCAATCTGCTGATTGATTGTACCTGAGTATGCGACTTTTGCTCAACTTTCTTGATGTGGGCGCCCCAATCTAACTTGGGGTCGAAGTGGATTCCTAGGACTCGAAGAGAAGACTGTGGGGAGGCTAGATGTCCCTGTATACTTACTGTTGCTTTGAGATTGTGGCGGCTTCTCGCACGAGTGAAGTGGATCAACTGGCATTTCTTCGGCGCAAATCTGACTCCATGCTTCCTGGCCCACTCTTCACAAACTCCATGCTTTTTCTCCAACTTCCTACAATTTTCCTCAGTGGAGCTTGACCACGTTAGTATATTAGTGTCATCTACGAACCCTACGGCTGCGGTAGATGACGTTTGCAACAATGGCAAGAGCGTGCTCACGAAAAAGAGAAAGAGTATAGGAGACAGTGAGGATCCCTGAGGTATACCTGTGTTAGTGGTTATTTGAGCACCTTTGTATGAACCTAACACTATTGAAGTTTTTCTTTCTTCTAGGAAAGATTCGATAAACCTGCAGATCCATCTCGGTATACCTTTTTCTCTGAGATTGTGGATAAGTCTATGGTGAGAGATGTTGTCGAATGCTCCTGAGATGTCAAGACTCAGAAGTGACGCCACCTTTTTCTTATCTTTTCCCCAAATGGTGTGAATCTGCTCAGTTAGAAGTTCAACTGCCGAGATCGTAGATCTCTTAGGTCGAGCCCCCATCTATTCTTCGGGGAGAAAGTTAAACTCCTCTGCCGCTTTGGAGAAACGATTTGCCACCAGTTTCTCGAGAAAATTACCCATAGTGTTAAGTAGTGCTATAGGTCGATATGACTTTGGCGTGTCGTATGTCGGCTTTTGCGGTTTTCTTAGCACGATTGTTGTTGATTCTTTGAACACTTTTGGGTGGTACCCAATCGCGAGGCAAGCATTAAATAACTTCGCCAAAGCTTTACTGAGCGTAGAGCTGCAATGCTTATGAAATCGATTCGGGATCCCGTCCGGACCTGGGGCCTTATCGCTTGGTAACCTTCTCAGAATTTCTTCGATTTCGGCGTGAGTAATGACCTTAGGAATATTTTGCAGTTCTTCGGGGTAGATGGTTCTTTCGATATTGTTACGGTCGCGGTGAATTCGTTATTCACGAATGGACGGATACTCAATAAAAGTAATGAATTCTCTTAAGGACTAACTAACGGGACCTTTCTCATTAAATCCCAGGACCAACGCCTATTCCGATTATCCTTCTCCCAAGCAATCTTCCCAACGCCATGACCTGTATTTTCGAACCCCTGTTCCGGCCCTAGCAATGTCTCTCCTAAGCCCCCTGTCTCTGATGCCGATCCTGTCGCGCTTCCCCGGCCCCTCGAACTTGAAGACGATCTGAGTTCATCTCCCTCCGCCTAGACAGGCCTTCAGCCTCCCGTAGCCCAATCCCACCTCTTGTTATTTTGAGGTTGGGATGGTCCTTGAGACCATCGCTTAGCTGGGCACAGCCCGTAAGATTACCCCCCGGGTACCCCTTTTGCGGAGAGGACTTTTTTTTTTGTTTGTTTCCCTGTCTAGCCCCTTCTACCTCCCCTACACCATCTCAAATTCCGAATTTAGATTCGAAGCGATCCAGCGCTTCCACATTTTCTAAATCCACCCTATTCTCCCACGTTGGTTCAATAAACCCCTTCCATTTTACTAGCACTTTTCTTATCCACCCCCTGCCTCTTCGTACCCGTTCTGCCCTTAGAATTCGCTCTACAGTTTGTTCGGGCTCCGCCTCCGGGTTACTTGGATCAATTAATGGGGCTGGTTGTAAATCATCTTGCCTTTGCGAAGGAAGGGTGTCCTCACTCGCCTTCCGTAGTAAATCCACATGAAACCTCGGCCATATTTTTGACGGCACATCCAATTCTACCACGTGCGGAGAGATTACTCTTGTGACTGAATATTTGGCATTAACCCAGGCCAACTTTTTCTTTGGTTGTGGCGTTGAAATATTTCTTAAACTCAGCCATACTTTATCCCCTACTTCAAATTTTGTGACTGGTGATCTTCTTTTGTTTGCATGCTCCTCCATGCTCTGCTTAGCCGCTGCCATTGCCGCAGCAGCAAATTCTTGAGCCTCGATTATTCTTTCAACAAATCTTTCCGCTCTTTTAGCTGGGGATGATGCGGATGACGCTCCTCCTGTGGTTAGATGTCTCAACTGGACCGGCTCAACATGATACCCATGCGAAAGGAAGAAAGGGCTCAGCTGAGAGGCCGAGTTATCCCTATTGTTCAAGGCTAGTTGCGCTGTTGACAGCATAGCTGCCCATTCTAATTGCGAGAAGGAAATAAATGATCTCAAGTATGCTAGTACCTCTTGTTATGAAGTTAAATGGGGATGTGGAGTGGTTGGCGACTTGTCTAGTGATTGAGCTGTCCTTCGATGGAATAGTCAATGGTGTGAATGAATGGTAAGTACGATATAAATGATTATACTGAATGCGTATAGTGGATGGAATATCGCCTTGATGGTCACGATGGAGACTATTGTTCTTGCTGCTCTGACTATGGCAGTATCTATATACATCTTTCCTCCAATATCAAATATCCGATGCCTACTATGAAACTACAATGCGAGTTCTATTATTGTATAAAAAAAGATGTTATACATGACTCATTAGTTTCAGCAACTCTGTCACTTGGCACGTTATCCATAAGCTTCAAACTCCAGATATCCTTGAGTCATAACCGAGTCAGCACAACACCTCTTGGTTCATCCGCTCCGTCGCGCCGTCCGTTTCGGGGTGGAATGCCGTAGAAAGTCTCTGCTTGACATTTGTCAGCCTACATAACTCTGTCCAAAAATCTCCAACCCAATTTGACCCCCTATCTGATGTCAACGCACGTGGAAATCCGTGGAAACGATAGTGGCACTGTAGAGAGCGCTCTGCGCACTCCTCTGCGCTCATAGTCTTCATTGCCTCTAATGTTACGCTTTTTAACAGTCTATCCGTTATAACCATTAAGTACTTTGGATCATCTTTGTTCTTTGTTGGCAGGTCCGTCATGAAGTCGATTGACAATTCACTAAAGAATCGTTCTGGCACTGGCAACGAAAGCAATAACCCTTGTTTCCTAGATCTCCACATCTTTGATCGACCGCACACGTCGCAGTTCTTACAGAATCTTCGAATCATTTGGCTCATGCCCGGCCAGAAAAATGTTCGTGCCATAATCGCAATTGTACTATTCCTTCCGGGATGACCAGTTACATGGGAATTGTGTGTTCTCTGAATTAAGGCTGTTTGCAGCGGCTCCCACTTTGGTATCCATAGTCTTTTACGGAAACATAGAGCTCCCCGAGCGTCGATCTCAAATTTCGCCCTAGAGACTTTCAATTCCAAGTTCGATTCGAAGAGTGGTTTATCCTCCCACACTTTTTTGTAGAGACTTATAAAGGTGTTATCGTGGACCACCGCCTTGTCCCATAGTTGTTGCATCTCGTCATCCTCGAACAACATATTTCCTGGCGGAACTCTTCTATCGTGTAGGTATGACACCATCTCTTGCCCTTTTTGCTCTCCCACCTGGTTGCTTAGCCAATCTTCTTTTAACAGTCCAAATTCTCTCTCTTTTAAACGAGGGTCCTCCCACGACGTTGGCACACCCTGTTCTCTTCGGGAAAGAGCATCTGGCCTCTCCGCTAGCTTGCCTGCTCTGAAGTCCAATTTAAAATTATATTGTGACAATAACTGAGACCACCTAACTTGGCGCTCGGATAGTCGCCGAGACGACATGAAGTATCTTAGATTCTTGTGGTCTGTTAATATTAGGAAAGGGCTTCTTAGACCCAGTAGTTCGCTTTTCCACTCGTTAAGGCATCTTACAATTGCCAGCAATTCTTTATCGTGTACATCATAATTACACTCCGCTGGCGTCAGTTTCTTAGAATAATAAGCAACCGATTTGACCTCCCCTCCTGGCTGCCTTTGCAACAAGTAGCCCCCCGTCGCCCAACCTGATGCGTCTGTTTCTAATATTGTTGGGTAATTTTCGTTCCATATAGCTAGTATAGGCGTGGAGGTAAATAGCGACTTCAATTTTTCAAAGGCCTCTTGTTGCTGTTTTGTCCATATGAAGGGGGCTCCTTTCTTGGTAAGACCTTGCAACGGGGCCGACACCTGGGCAAAATTTGCCACAAATGCCCGGTAGAAATTTGCGTAGCCCAAAAAATTTCTCACCCCCTTGATGCTGTTAGGTGCCTTCCACGATTCTATTGCTCTTACTTTATCTGGATCAACCTTTATTCCTTCCTCTAAATTGATAATGAACCCGAGGTATTTTATCTCTTTTCTTGCGAATTCGCATTTGTTTGGGTCCAGTTGTAGTCCTGCCTTATGCAACCTTCGCAATACTTCCCTTACTTTGTTCCAATGATCCTCGGGGTTTCCATTTGAGAAAATAACTACATCGTCGACGTAGGCTGAGCACGTGACCCCTAGTAATTCCCCCAATTCTTTATTGATCCATCGTTGAAAGGCAGATGGTGCTCCTGCTAACCCGAATGGGGTCACTAACCATTCAAATGACCCGAATCTTGTTCGGAAGGCCGTCTTCCACTCGTCTCCCTCAGCAATTCTCAATCTATGGATATGATCTTACATTCACCTTGGTCAAATACGATGCCCCCGATAGCATTTGCAACGTCTCGCGAATTAGAGGTAAAGGATACTGGTCTCGCTCCGGAATGGCGTTTAAGGCCCGATAATCCACACAAAACCTTAGCCCACCTCCCGGTTTTTTAATAAACAACACCGGTGCTCCACCGGGAGAACAGCTAGTCCTTATCTAATTCTTTTCCTGCAACTCGGTCAAAGTTTTCCGCAACACCAGCAACTCCTCCCTTGACATGTTGTAAAGTGGACCCCATGGGATCTGTTTCGTTCGACCCTGTTCGTCTTTTACTATTCGGATTCGGGTGTCCGCCCCTGGGCGATTCGGCGGCAGTGTGGTCCCTTCACTAACTATATCGTCGAGAAACAGACTCGTAAATTCCCTGGCCTCTGCTGGCAGGCTCTTTTCCACTTCCTCACGCGTAGCTATGCTCTTTGTTTCCAATGCCTTACCAAGGTCTTCCGTGGATATAGCACTTAATAATCCTACACGCGCGAATGGACTACCTTTTACGTGCTTAAGTAATAAATTTACTTCCGCATCGAAAAACTTATTGCGCTCATTCAGCCTTCCTGCCTCCAGCCTGCACTCTGGTTCTTCCTTAGGTGCTTTATCCTCACGGCACGCCTTAACAACCAAGCCATTTACCGTTCTTCCTATCCTAATGGATTGACTTCCCGCCGAATACACGGCCGCGTTTTTCTCTATCCACGGCTTCCCTAAAATTAAAGGTGTCAGATTTCGTCTGACCTTGTAATGTCTGTCCTTTATTTGTTTGACACGTCCTAATAAGACTACCTTGGTTGTCTCGGGTTGCATTTCGGTTCGGTTCGTTTCGACTAGCTTCGGATAATTTTCTATCTCGGCGTATCTCCTTTGGGGGTTTGACATGGGTCTTGTTTCATCCATATTGCCGACTCGCGCTTTGCCATGGATCCATACGCTTCACGATACTAATATATTTTATTTTGTTTGATTTGGTTTGATATGATCTCTGGTCAAATAATGTATATAAGTACCTTCGGCCTTCAGAGGATAGCTCTTTACGCTTTGTCTTTTGTCTCTTCTAGAACCCTAGAATCCCAGAACCTAGTTACCCTAGACCCTCCAGTTCACCTAGTTCCTTATTTCAGTTATTCCTAGTCCCAGTCCTTTATCCTTACTTCCTTCTTCGCCTTGTTACTCCCTGCTACAGACCCAATCTCACGCCGCCTCTTGCTTTCTTAGTAATTCTCGAAAATATCATTCTCCAAGCTACCAAGCTGACATCGATTGTGACAAAAGGGTATGCTAGATTTGGCATAACATATCCCCAAATCTGTTCTCGACGCCCACCTATGTTGATTTCTAAGGTCGCCACGTGCGTAATCACTATAGTTTTACTGTTATCTGCTAATCGCAGATACCGCCGAGGTATTGCTCCCACCTGAATACCGTATTTGCGCACGAGGTTTTCGTCTACTACGGAAAAGCACAAGCACCCTGTATCAACCATTGCTTTTATAGAGAGGGAATTATTTATTTGGCATTTAATTAGCAACGGCTGTGTACAAAATGAGTTAAAACTCCTGCTATCCTTCAACGAAACCTTCCTTTCTCCCCCAAGAGCGCCTTCACTCAGGGGTTGGTATTTCCCGACCCTCCTTGCCGACCTTCGTTGGTCTCGATCGCCGCCGGTAACGGTGTCCGAGGTCGTCTCGCCCTTCGAAATCTCGGACAATCCTTCGCCATGTGCCCGTTTCCTGCACAACGGACACACGACCCTCCGTCATTAACCTGCGGAATTCCTGCAGAGACCTCCACGGAGCCCTTGGAAGATCAGCTCCTACTTCGCCTCTTCCTGCAAAATTCAGCTCGTTCAACCTTCTGTCCTCCTCCGATTGGTCTGGCTCCTGCTCCTCCTGACCTAGCACAAGTCTATGTAACGCTGCTAGCAGAGCATTCGTACCCCCCATCCGTACGTCCCCATCTGCGTCGGTCACTGGGCGTGTCGCTATCACTTGCGCAGTCCCACTTTTGGGCGCACCAAACTGGGTTACCGTCTGCGTCGCTCCCCTTGGACGATAATCGGCTAGACTTTCCAGGTCCAGCGCTATTTCCCTTACTTCCGATACCCATTCCTCACAGTTTTCCACGGGCGGGAGCTTCACCCCGATCAGTGCGCGCCGTAGTTTGCCGTTGATAGAGGCCTTTAATTGCATGGTCCTACCCATCACGGTGTATACTTCGTCCCCACCACATTGTGCGAGCCGATGCTCGAAATCTTGTAGGAAGTCCGCAAAATATTGATGGGCCCCTTGTTTCATTCTGCTGAGCGTTTCGGTTGCTGTCTGCCTTGCTTGTCGGTCCGCGAATATTGTTTTGAAATATTCCAGAAGGTCCTTCCAATCAAATCTACCTTCAGCTTTCCTGGCCTCAAACCATGAAGAAATTCGAGCCTTATGCGATTCCGACAGCGTATCAATCATGTCAAGGCATATTGATCGATCGTCGAATTGAGGGGCGTAGTCTGACTCGATGCGAGCCTCGAGTCGGTTAATGAAAAACTGGAAGTCCAACTGGTTGCCGCTCCACTTCGGCAACGCCGTCTCTCTTCGGTAATGGGGTGTCCGACGATCTTGACCTTCTCCTTGTAATCTTGCCCTGCGCTCAGCGAACAACCCTCTCAATTCGTCTATCGCATTTGGACCCAGACCTAAAGCGTCTGCCACATTTTCCATATTCCCCATGTTGACTTCGGGAGTTGGGTTCTTTCGGGACATGCTTGTTATTCTGTAGAAGGAAGATGTCGAGTCTGTGTCAGAGTCTGGAACCCTAAATGGCATGCAACTGAAGAATCGATAAGAATATGGATTAAATAGAGAGAAGCGTGATAGTGAAGAGAATTTATTTGTTGCGGTCGCGGTAAATTCGTTATTCGCGAATGGACGGATACTCAATAAAAGTAATGAATTCTCTTAAGGACTAACTAACGGGACCTTTCTCATTAAATCCCAGGACCAACGCCTATTCTGATTATCCTTCTCCCAAGCAATCTTCCCAACGCCATGACCTGTATTTTCGAACCCATGTTCCGGCCCTAGCAATGTCTCTCCTAAGCCCCCTGTCTCTGATGCCGATCCTGTCGCGCTTCCCCGGCCCCTCGAACTTGAAGACGATCTGAGTTCATCTCCCTCCGCCTAGACAGGCCTTCAGCCTCCCGTAGCCCGATCCCACCTCTTGTTATTTTGAGGCTGGGATGGTCCTTGAGACCATCCCTTAGCTGGGCACAACCCATATCAGATATCTCCAATATCTGCGGCCTCTGCCTCGGGGAAAAAAATGTTGCGCCATAATTTGAGCCTTTTCGTAAGCTTCGGTGTGAACAGTTCCATTTATACTCTTAATGTCCGGGATTTGTGGTAATCTATGCTTTTCCTCCGATTCTTTCTTTGCCCACTTGGCGAGTTTCCAGATTTTTGCCGGGGTTTGAGCCGCCTCTGAAACTGTAGCCCTCCAGCCGATATTTTTAGCCTTCTTAGTTTGTGACTTTTTTGCACTGGTAGATTTCAAATAGTCTACCCAGCTTTCTTCGGTGCCCAGCTTTTTCCACTTCTTTCTTGCCTCTCGAGTGTCTTTTAATGCCTCAGAACACTTGTTGGTCCAGTATGGTTTGGCAAACCTGGATGGCCTAGCTTTAGGGATGGTTTCATTGACTGTGTTCTGAATAGCTTTCGTAATCGAAATAATCCTTTGATCGATCGCCTCACTGGAAGCTAGACAGGGCTTCTCTAGGTCGAGATCTCGAAGTTTGGCGGTCAATTCTCTGTTCACCTCGGGCCAGTCTGCTTTTTTTTCATTGCGAACGAGGCTCCTGGGTTTCCGATATGACCGGTTGCATTAGCAGCTGAGTGGAAGTAGGGATATGATCTGAGGATGCTTCAAGCTCTTCATCTGGCCGGCAAGTAGTGACGGTCTCTTCGAGCTCCTTGGAAATAAAAACGAGATCTAGTGTACTCTGGCTTCCCCTGTTGTTCCATGTTATCGTGCCCTCAGGAAGTATCAGTTCCATATTCCCATTTCCAGGCATTTCAATTAAATCTTCTGCTAGATTATGGTGTTGTAGTACTGCTTTGCCTCCCCATCTCGGATGATGTAGGTTAAAGTCTCCTAGAAGGATATGTTTGCCTTCTTTTGAAAGAAGCTCTGGGATGAACTTGATCGTTCCGCTAACTCTGCTGCTATGGGAGAGAGGTGGGAGGTTGTACACGCTGTGGATGTAAATTTTTCCTCTATTTGTATGTAGGCTTATCGATTTTATGTCTCCATCAGCCCCTTCTGGCAGGTTTTCCATCGTCAACTTACCAACTTCTAGGTGTCTATTTACATATATACACGTCCTACATTTCTGACCATCCGGGAAAACCAGATGGTGGGCTGGATGCTTGGCTGTTGTATTTTCTCCTGGGTGACGCCATGGTTACTAGAGGGCGACTACGTGGTGTTTTAACGGATCTAACAATTGGAGAAAGTGCTGTTGGACTTTATCTGTACTTCGGTTGACGTTGTACTGCGTGATGTTCAGATTTTGGGTGTTCTTCATATGTTCATTTCGTAATCCTGTGCTAAGCTTTGGTCTACCTCTTGGACAGCTAGTTGTGAATATTGGATTACCTCTTGTGCAGTCTCTTGGGTGACCTGTTAAGAGCTTGGGGGCGCTGTCTGGCGTGCTACGATGGGATGATTTTGCTTGACTCCTGGAGGAAGACCCACGGACGGAAAGGTGGTTGCCGGAACAGGGGTTTTTTCCGGGGGCGTCCGGGACCTCTAGGACGGGCTATAGTTCCGATAAATGCAACTGGCTGTAGTGGCGTTGGTTCTGTTCTTCTTTTCTTGCTACCGATTAGCTGCCAGTCAGAGTCACCATTTTTAGGTTGTTCACTCTCAACCAGGTACCTTCCAGAGTCGTAAGTCCGGTTTTGGGTCGCCTTAGCTTTAGCAGCTAGTTTAGCTGGACAACCGCTGTACCATGCTGCGTGGTTTCTACCGCTATTACAGCATCTTGATTCCTGTTTTTCCTTGCAGTCTCTAGTGTTGTGTGCGCCCGCACATTCTCCGCGTTTGGATGTCATTGTGTACATTTTAGCAATGTGGCCAAATCTTTGACAATTAAAGCATTGCGTAGTACGAAATCCTGATTTGAAGATTTCCGTAGTTTTCAGCACGTACTTCCATATAATCCCATTTGTGAATGCCTTATCAGCCTGCCCAGGTTTTTCGAACCAGACTATCAAGGAGTCTGCTGTCTTTTCTGCGACTTTGGGTTTCTTGAGCCAGACAGCTCTTAGGATATTTATTCCTGGGATGTGGGCTTCATTTGAGATTCTGGGCTCTTTCAGAAAGTCTGGGTTTTCCGGTTGGAAGGAAAACGGCATGCCGTGTATAAGCACCTGGTAGTTATCCATGGCTACCTGTGTAGTTGGGGCCAGCTTACGGGTCCGATCATTTTGTCTCTCCATGACCTGTTTCGTGACGGCTTCAGCATAGTAGACTTTTACTTGTCCGATATTGGTGATTGTGGAGGTGTCTGCGGTGGATTCATTTTTTCTTACTGAGAATTAGTTTAATTGTGTGCTGCACTACATTACACACAATTGTTGAGTCGATCATAAATGGGTGGCTATGCATAGCTTTCACTAGAATGTGAAAGTCCTGATAATCTAGGCAGACATAACTGCAGGTTTCAGACTAGCTGGGGTAGAATTCGATTAGCGTGATAGTGCACAAATTGATCCTTGTATGTTCCCTGAAGCGAGATTTTACCCTGCTGCAGTAGAGCCCCTCTTAGCTAATAGTGGGTCCCGGTATAATTACTGAAGAGATTCATTGATATTTTACTGGTTATATCTGCAATACTTACCCCTGCACGCAAAATGACCTGTAAGGGTAAGTGTTGCAAATATAAAGGTCCAAGTTTGGATGAATCTTTTCAACATTTATACCGGGACCCACTATCAGCTAAGAGGGGTTCTACTGTATTGCAAGGCGACGAATTTTATCGTTGTGATATGGTATTCTGCCTAGAAATATGGATTTATCGATTAGCCCCTCAACATTTACGAAAAACTGTCTAATTATAAACTGTAAACAAATACTGAACGCACATACAAGTACGTATGTGCTTAATTGTTTTTGTACATCTTTGTTGAGTAACACCTCAAAATTTACAGCCTATTTCATACCTAATGGTTTTTGGACAATGTACAGACCAGATTTCATTTGGGATAAAATTAAATCAGATACTCTATCAACTTGGTAAATCTGCTACACATATGAACTGTTTGGGTATTTAGTATCATTTACATCCATTTCCTGGTCAAATTTTGATTCAATTACACAAAACAATTTCGCTCCGTAGCATTGTTTCAATTTATTATGAGGAACATACCTAATTACCAAGCCATTTAATACGAGTATGGCCAGTTGCCCTACTCCTTGATATCTTGCTCTACTGTATCCGTGTTCAACACAAGTAGTGCAATGTCGTAAAACTTTTGGCATGGTGTTGTGTTGAGACAGGCTGACCAGCTGCTTGTCATGCGCCATACTATGTATAAAGTTGTGTTTATTCGTGCTATCTTGAGTCTAAGACTATCATAAGACTAGGACTCCTCTCTAGCCTCAAATCTGAATAGACAGTTGGTATTTTGCGTCAATCAACGTCGTTTCCTGCATGTCTCGTCCGCTTCGTTGTGAAACATTAAACATTTCTAACAGGCTGGGAGTTCTTTCTTCGCCCTTTTCTCTATTCTGAGTTGCTAGTAGTAGTGGCATATCCAGCAGACCTAGCGTGATTTTGGACCGCCTCATACAGTTTTTTAATAAAAACGTAAGATCCGGGTAGGTTCCATTTCGACGAAGTAATTCTGCCATTGTTAGTTTTAGAGCTGGACGACGATTACCCTCAAATTGATAACAACGTACATGGAAACAGTTAGAAGATGAATTAATGATGAAGGATTACGAGATAGAACCTTTGAAACTGAGAGGCTGTGGAACACGTAAATGGAATGAAATACATGTGTTTTGTGAGTTTTTTACATTTTATATTTTATATTTTTTGATTCATCTTGAATCAGCCTCTAAGATACGACAAGTGTTGAGAATTGAAAGTAGCCAGATTTGCTTCGTCGTTTTCGTTGTACACGATTGATTATTACAATTTGCACATAACTTTACTGGGGGTAATAACGTCTGCTGCTGTAGCGACGCGGATATCAAACTTTGTTTAATTGGTAATTCAATTTGCGTTCACCACTCGACGGATTCAGCATCAAAAAACTATCGCAACAAAATTTCAAGTGGGGGGGGGGGGTGTTTGTATCACGACTCCAAAATTGCCTTGAACCTCCTATGCATGCTTGCGAGAAGTGGGGTTGTCAAGAATTGCTGAGTCATCTAGCTAGACTTGGTACAAACAGAAGGTCTAAGCGACCTTTACACTTCTAATTATATTTATCTATTCTGTACACCACACAATCATGTACACCCTCACATACTCTCTCAAGTATATTCTGTTTCCACATTCTTGTGACTATCGTTCATCTCCTATATTATTAACAGGGGTGAGTTTTTCACTGGTATTTAAGTCCTAACTAGCTTGAAATAGTGCGCGAAGCCTTGAATCTGGCAACCGTTGTCCGTCCAGTCCGGGGAAATTATACTGCATGTTCTATTTCATGATGTTTTAGACATTTTCAATGGGGTTTACATCAAGGGAGTAGGGAGGCCATTCCATCAGCTTGATGTCCGCTCCAGAAAGTTCATCTAACTCCTGGCCTCGAGAGGCAGGTGCCGAGTCTTGCATGAGTATCATGCCCGGGTGCGCTCTGTGATATTTGATAATTAATGGCACCACCCTTTCACTGAAGCTAGCATAGTTATTCTCCCCATCTTTTGTCCCATACTAAATGTTCACCTTTTTGAAATCCTGTAAAAGATCCCCAGAACATCCAGCCATTCTCCTCCAGACTCCTCATATCTACATAGAAGTCTTCAACTAGTTCATCTACCTAAATTGCCTGTTAGAGCTAGATATAATTTAGATAGAATTAGTAATTATCAGTCTAGTTACCCAAGTGTTTTTATGAGAATTGCCGGTAGCCCATGTCTCATCGGTCCAGACAACCCGACTCCAATCTTCAAAACTCCTGTTTATGTGAGTTCGGGTGGGCTCTATCCTCTTTAATTTTTTAATCTCACTCAGTACAGGCTTTGAACAAGCTCGACATCGAAGATATCCCCTGCTGTTGAGAGCCTTTTGGATGGATCTCTCACCAACATTCCAGTGCCTAAATGGATCTAGTGATAGATCCAGATAACTCATCCGTCTAGCCTCATGTGAAGACCTAATTAAGGCCATTAACTGATCTATCTGCTGACTAGAGAGTACAGGTGGGCGCCCAGTTCGATTATTTGGGCTCTCACAATGTCGGGCAGAAGCGTGTTGAGCGTGGTTCCATTACGGTCCAAGTTCATCAGCAATTTGTTGAAGGGGTTTTCAGTGTATTTTCGCAATATTTTAATGCGAATATAGTCTTCTGTTGAAAGATATTTTCGACATCGTTGCGATGATGGATAAGGAGAGTTCATTTCTGTTCGATCAAACTTATTGTTACTTTGTATGTGTGGAATTATAAATTAGATATCTAGGAGAATAAAGTCATGTACTACAGGGAAACAGTGGTATTGAACAATAAGATGATTAGTCTCTAGATTTACTGCTGTAATGAGTCAGCCTATTGTCACACGTGCTACATCACGTGATAAACATATATTTAGTTACAGATAGAACAATCAATAAACCTTCATGCTTCCTTGCACTACAGGTTATGGCCCGTTAGTCTCTTCCACTGCACATACAGCATCAACCACATCTAACTGACCTTTCCACACGTGCTCTTGTCTCCGAACTGTTTTGTCACCGTTCAGCAACTTCCGCACACTCGAAATTTTAGTCTTCAAGCCCTCCCATGAGGCACACCTACCATCACGAGACATAAAATAAGAAACACGTTCTAATGGCATCATCATTGGAAATATCACGTTCGCAACCGAAGAAGAACTCCAGTACTCTTTAAAAGAATCCTCAAGGAAAACTGAGATTTACACTTTATCAGAACGTCTCAGCAACATTGAGAAAGTGACACCTCTACCGAAGCTCACCTTTTCAAACTGGGCTCAGTGGTATGAGACACTCCAACGATTCATTAGAATCTCAGACATAGCTGCTGTCTTTCTACAAGATCCTCCCGTTAGTAAAGCAATCACCATGTGGTTTATCTGGTGGTCAGCAAAGCTGAGTGTCAGAATTTTCCGAGATCTGGACTAGGATTCTTAGGATTGGGATTGGGATTAGGATTGCGAGAACATTAGACAAATCTCGCTTAAGGATTCACGGATTTGTTTACTTTGGACTATTTTTTCAATGCATCCATAGGAAACATTTGTTGATATTGTTTACTTGGATTACTCTGCTTGTCGGTCATAGGGCAAGACATGTGTATATATAGCCAACAAGAACTGTAGAGTTCTTGTTCTTTACGTTTAGTTCTTTGTCTAATTATTCATACCATACCTTCAGTCTTCGTGCCTTAGAGCCCACCAGTCCTTTTGCTTTCGAGCCCTTTAGTCCTATTGCTTTCGAGCCCTTTAGTCCTATTGCTTTCGAGCCCTTTAGTCCTATTGCTTTCGAGCCCTTTAGTCCTATTGCTTTCGAGCCCTTTAGTCCTATTGCTTTCGAGCCCTTTAGTCCTATTGCTTTCGAGCCCTTTAGTCCTATTGCTTTCGAGCCCTTTAGTCCTATTGCTTTCGAGCCCTTCAGCCTTCCCTTAGCTCACCTACCCAGTCATCATCGCCTCCGTGCCTTCAGCATACTGACACTGAGAGATATTGCTCCCCACGTCACGACTGTACCACGAGACTCTCCCTACACAATTCTCTCCAACATTGTCAGCACCACTCAATCAGCTGAACACAGCAATTTGACAAAAATAGCAGATCGTTTTCTTCTCATACCAACCATCCTACAAAATCTCGCTACACAAATTCATCAATGAAGACCAAAAACGATTCACCGAGCTTAGAGAACACTTTCCAGTCACTAAATCGGTGTCGTATATTCTAAAATACTCACTTCTACACTATGTACAGATAATTCAGCCAGATTTAGCACCAGAATGCCGCAAATTTTCACTAGCCGAAATATTTTCAGAATGTCAATCGTACGCCTCACCCAACAAATCTTCAGCCTCTACTGTCATTAATGAAAAATGCAATTTCTGTAAAAATAAAGGGCATAGAGAAAATGATTGTCGAAAGAAGAAAAGAGCCGAATCCTCAAATATGTCTAAAAACAATTCTGTAAACAAAAACATCCTCTCCCTTGACAACAACTCTGTCCATACAGGGTTTCAGTTAGATAGTGCAGCAGATTGTCACGTTTCCGGTAATAAATATAATTCTCCTCCTATTCTCCCACTCCCCTCACTGTCCACGTAGCAGGAGGAAATCTTGTCAGAGCTTCTGCCACTGGCAACCTAATCCTTCCGACTCGTGATGAAAAAACTGAGATATTACATGGTGCCATTCATATGCCGGGACAAACAACACGTATTCTGTCAGTAGCACATTTAGAAAAACAGGGATTTTCGATAAGATGGCCTTCAGATTACCGTGATGTTGAACTTCTGCGCCCTAATGGCACAGTATGTGCTAAATTTCGCCGAATTTCTGGTAGATTCATCTCTGTCCCACCCTCCCCAGATCAAATAAATTCTGTCTTCGACGTGCAACGTGATTGGCATGTCATACTTGGGCATCCTGGAAAGAAAGCCCAAGATGCTACTCTAAAATCTGCTGGCATAAACAAATACAAACCACCCACAAACTGTGACATGCACGAAATTAAAGATAACAGAAATCAAAGGACAAGGTTGATTACGCCAATCATCCTCTTTCGCCGAAAGCATACACATAGACCTTGTTGGCGGACAGAAATCCTTATCCACAATAACTTTCGACAAATCTGTCCCTAACGAAACCTGGTTCCTTCTAGCAATCGATGAGTTCACTTCCTGGAAATGGGCGTGGCCAATACATGCTAAGAAAACGGTACCTACTCAGATCCGCTATTTGATTGAGCATTTAAAAACCAAATTCGATAAAACTCCCAAGTATATCCACAGGGACCTCGGTACAGAGTTCAACAATTCTGAACATAAAGAAACTCTTCTTTCTCGAGGAATTGATTGGCAAAAATCATCCTCGCATGCTCCTGAGCAAAATGGGATCGTTTAACGAAATGTCCGCACAGTTACGGAAAAGATGCGTGCACTTCGCCTTCAGTCAGGGCTGCCACTACTTCTCTGGCCACTCTTACTCACAACCGCTATAAACATTCTCAACATCACCCCTAACAACGTATCGCCAAACTCTCCATACTATGCAATCTATCAAAAACTACCTGATATAAACCACCTTCATCCTTTTGGTTGTCGCGCCTTTTGGCTTGAACCGAATTAAAACAAACTTGAGTCTAAGGCAAAGAGTGGAATCTACATTGGTACAGAATTCACGGGAGGCCATTTAATACTCAATCCCGAAAAAAACAAAACAGTTGTTCGACGGGATGTACGTTTCAATGAAACTACCCTCCCGCTGAAAACACAAATCCTTGATCTACGAAATAGCATTCGACGAATAATAGAATCCACCTTGTCTGGACCTAAAGCTAAATTATGGGCACAAGCTATGGACAACGAAATAGATAACATGAAACGCAATAAAGTATAGACGCTGGTTTCACGCTCTGAAGCTATGGGCAAAATAATGACCGGCAAATGGACCTTATAGGAAAAGTCAAGTGATAAACTCAAAGCCAGATGGTGTGCTCGAGGATTCTCAGAACCGTTTGCCGACGATACATACGCAGATGTATTACTCCCTTCCACAATGAGAATGCTATTGGCGCTTGCGGCATCAAAAGATTTTCACATATGACACGTCGACATAACTGCAGCATGTTAGGGGCTTTGCCCGGTCTGGGTCTGGCTGGGTCTAGCCCATCTGTAGGCCTGTGTAAGACGTACGACAATAAGGAATCATAGGGGTAACTAGGGGCGGACAAAGACACGGGGTGTTATCTCGGTCGGGGTGACGCGTCGGAGGTTTCCCGGGTGACTGGATGTCGGATACGTGGCTCATGGTTCTTAATAGCAATCAGTGTCACCTCATTAGTTCTTCATAGGAAAATATATTCTAAATTCCAACGACATCGAATCACGTGAATAACTGTGTTCTCTTAGTCCTTAACAATATATTTTCCTATCCTTTTTATCTTGACTTTTGCTTCTTTTTGGGTAGCGTTGGATGGTTTTTAGAGTACCTGATTTGGACTCATCATCGAACTCCTCGAATGCGTAGTTTCACACTGCCGGAGAAATTGCTGACCCGGAATCAACGCTAATTATGGCGAGCTTCCACAATAACGATATGGAGATGGACAATAATTCTTCTGTCGAAGCCGCAAACCCCTCCCCTGCTTCCCCGGCGGTAACCAATCTACTAGCCAATCTCTCGACTGACGACGTGGATAATCTATTAACGATACTGGAACGAAGAAGAGCAGCAACATATCCAGCACAGTAACCGGTACAGCAACCAACGCAACAGCCGGCTCAACAACTAATTCAACGGCGAAACGCTACGCTTCCGAAATGGAACGGAAGGGTCGAAGATTTTCCGTTTTATATCAGTCGGTTACAAACGAGAATTGCCACAGAACCGGGTCTTCACATCGCCCATTCGTCGATATGTCTGGACATGATAGATTCATTACCAGAAGATCGTCAGGAATCAGTAGCGGTTGAGTTCGAAAGAATGTCAGCGACCGGTAATTTTGATTACGTCAATTTTATCGAGTGCTTTAAACAGACCTTTGCCGACTACGAAGCGCGCCAGACAGCCGCTGAAACTGTCTCTGGAATGTATCAAGGAGGAAGCCAGATTTTCACGGACTTGAAAGATTTCAACTATCGAGTGGCTCTAGCTGGCGGGGACGAGGCCTTCACAACGTTGGGTAAGACTCAGCAGTTGTCAGAGGTTGTAAGCTACTTAGTCATGTGACAGGGGTTTGAGCCACATTGTGGCGTTAGATATTCTGGCTGTTTCTCTGTAGCTCTACAAACTTCTTTATTATCCCATTCTAGAAATATGTTTATGGGCCACAATGACCTGGGGAGTTCTGGTGGATTCTATGGTGTTTTATGGTATTCTATGATGCCCCTTGTTGTTCTATTTACCTGTGCAGGAGTTCTAGATGGTTCTTTCAGTGGCTTGTTGGACCATGTCCTAAAATGTATATATAGCTGTCCTTACTGTACCTCTGAAGTCTCCAGATCAGAGTCTTGTATTTATCTTATTGAAGAATCTGTTTGAAATCTGAATCCTATCGATTACACTACCATTGTGGTTACTGTTCTTCTGGACAATTGTTATTGATATTGTCATTGTTATAGCTATTGTTGTCGCTATTGTCCTTGTTATTGTTATCGTGTTTACTGCTGTTGTTAGTGTTATTTCCATTTCCCTGTTATTGTTATTGTTATTGTTATTGTTATTGTTATTGTTATTGTTATTGTTATTGTTATTGTTATTGTTATTGTTATTGTTATTGTTATTGTTATTGTTGCTGTTACTATTATTGTTGTTGCTTATCTATCATTTCCTCAGTTACTGATATTGGTACTTATTTTCTATTGACAGCGTTGTCTTTGGTATTAATCCTGCACCGTTCTGACAGCAGTTGAAAGTGTCTTTGAACAAAAAGCTCCGAAAAGTCCTGATAGGGATAAAGTTGGGGGACCCTTCCAATTTCGAGGTGTGGGTGGAAAATCTTAAGGAAGTTGCAAGGGACCTAGAAGCAGTGGAGACATATCAGAAAAAAGGGGACTTAGGGACATCTGCAGTCATAGGCCCACCAAAAACGCTCGGATTCAGTTCTCACGAGATTTGACAAGAAATCGACACCAAAGGGGACACCAAAATGAGCGGTACAAATGCAATCTTAGCAGCCATCAAAGACCTCAAGGTATCATCAAGCTTCCATGAGGATAAACGAAAGAGGTATCGGAGACCGCGGGCACCCTGAAGATCGAGAGAAGAATTCGAGCTGATGCGTAGAGACGGGATCTGTGTGAGATGCGCAAGACCGGGACATAGATATCAGAAATGCCCAACTTATGGTCCTGCTAAAAGTCCCAAAACCACCGGATTGAATGCCCTAACGGGGTCCCATGAAGAGGGAAACGAAAGCGAGTCGGGAAACGGGTGAACCTGAGCAAAGCCGCGCTCAGGGCGACTACGGGGGGATCATCTAAAGGAAAAGCTTTACAGGATTTAGAAAATTTAACTTCGCCACAATTTTTGATAGATAGTTTAATAAATAATTCTTTCTACACTACATCTATGGTAGACACTGGATATCTGTGCTTTGCTATCATCGATGAGAAACTCACGCGCCAAAACAATATTTTTTGTGAATTTATACCATCACGCCGCCTACGCCTGGCCGACGGTAAACAAGAGGTAAGCATAAATAAAATCGCCAGGTGGAAAATGGACATAGACTGGAGAGGAGAGCAAATCCGGGGGTATGTGATGCCTAATTTAGCATACCCTATAATTTTGGGAAAACCGTGGATGGAAATCAACGACGTCACGTTTAGAGCGAAGCAACGTTCGTTATGCATCGGCACGGGCAAGAATATGATTACGGTTAAGGCCAGTGGTTGGTACGAAAAATCAGCGCCGAGGGTTATTAAGGACCGAGTAATGCATTTGCGTCCCGACAATTTATTAAGAGTGTCGATGGCAGAACTTTCTGACTGCTTCCAAAAGACTCGCAGGACGGAGGTATCAAGCGAGAACGCCTTAGTAGAAGCAGTCTCAATGCACGACATTTCAAAAGCGCTGGAATCGAAGAAAGTTGCATCACCAAAAGAAGTTAAAGAGAGCCTCCCTTCCGAAATTCAAAAGTACGCATACCTTTTCCTAGATGACGCGGTTTCAAGCGAAACGTCACTTCCGCCACATAGGCCGGGAGTAGACACGAAGGTTAAACTGCATAAAGACGAACAGGGGCGCGACAAAGAAGTGCCATGGGGGACACTATATGGTATGTCAAGAGAAGAGCTTCTGGTGCTGCGAAAGACATTGACAGAACTATTGGATAAGAATTGGATAAGAACTAGTAGCTCCCCCGGGGGGGCACCGGTTCTATTCATTAAAAAGACGGGGGGAGGGCTGAGATTCTGTGTCGACTATAGAGCGTTAAACGCAATTTCGGAGCGCGACCGGTATCACCTCTCACTCATCAAGGAGACCATGCTGTCACGGATCACATATAAAAGCAAAGAGCATTTGTATATAGAATGGTAAGTTTATATTTTTACTATGAAGAAAGAATCTCCTCTGGGAAACTATACAAGTATAAATAAACATATGTACATAGTCTACAGACATCCGATGTAATTTCCTAACTCATGGGTTCCTCCATCATTCGTTGATAGCATAATCCAATAACTTGTTTTTGTTAGAGGAAACAAGAAACAAGTCCTGTTTCATCAAGTCCTCATGGGTAACTTCAACAATGCTTGTTGGTCGGTAAATTTGTGCATCCTTAACTTGTTATCACGTTGAATAAGCAAGGTCGCCTATGTCTGTTCGCATAGGCTACAGGATCTTACGGCTTATCAGCCGTCACACATGCAAATGTTATCAAAATCCAAATGGCTTTCGAAGGTGGATGTACGTTCGGCGTTTCATAGACTGAGAATGGCCGAAGGGGAAGAATGGAAAACGGCGTTCCGTACACGATTTGGATCTTTCGAGTGGTTGGTAACACTTTTTGGGTTAGCTGGGGCGACCGCAGCGTTCCAGAGATGGATCAACAAGGAACTTGGAGACCTTCTAGGAGAGACGTGCTCAGCATACGTCAACGACGTCGTGATTTTCTCTGACGGAGACCTTCAAGATCATTGGAACAAAGTAAATCAAGTGCTTGACCGCCTGGCAAAGGCAGGTCTCAAGTTGGATCCGAATAAATGTGACTTCGCAAAGAAGTAGATTAAGTATCTGGGGTTTATCGTGAATGTTGACGAAGGTATCAAAGTCGACCCAGAGAAAATTAGAGCAATTGCAGCATGGGAACCGCCGAAGAACGTCAAAGGGGTCCGTAGTTTTTTGGGGTTCGCAAACTTCTACAGAACCTTCATCGAAAATTTTGCAGAAGTTTCAGCGCCCCTTCAGCAGCTAACAAAGAGAGGTAGCCCTTTTCGCTGGACAAAAGAGAGATAAAGAGCATTCGACAAACTCAAATCTCTATTTATAACGGCGCCAATTCTGGCCTTGTGGGATGGTGACAAACATACTATCTTGGAAATAGACGCTTCAGGATGGGCGACGGGCGGCTGTCTATCACAATACAAGTTGGGGGGAAAGCTTAAACCAATTGCGTATTATTCGAAGAAGCTGGCACCGGCGGAGTGCAATTACGACATCCATGATAAAGAGCTGCTATCTATCATCAGGTGTCTTCAGGAATGGAGAAGTGAACTCATAGGATTGAAAGATCATTTCCTCATTTTGTCAGATCCTAAAAATCTGAGATACTTCATGTCAACTCGTAAATTGTCAGAAAGACAAGTGCGGTGGTCAAAGCAGTTATCGCAATTTAACTTCAGGCTAAAATTTCGATCAGGCAAAGAAGCGGGTCGACCAGATGCATTGTCGCAAAAATCACAGGATATGCCTAAAGACGAAGACGATCCTAGGTTGAAGGAGAGGGAATTTCAGCTTCTTCGAAAAGAGTGGATGGATAAATTAGAGTCACAAAAGACAACTAAAACCACTAACATTCCAGGAATAACGGCGACAAACATCGTGAATGAGCAGGAGTCGCTTCAGGAGAACGCACCGTCATCAAATGAGAGCTCAGGGGATGACAAGAGTATACCGGCAGGAAGTCAAGTGTTCGAAGATGAAGAAATACAATCGCTCTGGGACATGGGGGTGAACGCAGACAAAGTTAACTTTAAGCTGCTGTATGGGTCAATGTAGAATAAAAAGCCGCAATTCCCTTCTGATCTCCAGCTTAAGGTAAGCCAATCAGAGTGCGAGTTAGACTACCGAGGTGCTTTATGTTTTCGAAAAAGGTTGTGGATACCTAATTTTGAACCATTGCAAACAGCAATAATTCAAAAAACACACGACTCCCACATAACAGGACACCCAGGGCGTAATAATACTTCAGCTTTATTGGCAAGGTCTTTCTATTGGCCGGGAATGAGTCAAATGGTCAGAAAATTCTATAGAAATTGTGATGTGTGTGGGAGAGCGCATGTTTGGAGGTCTAAAAGACAAGGGTTATTGCTACCACTCCCTATACCAGACAGATTCCACAGCGAACTCTCAATAGATTTCATGACGGAGCTACCAGCAGAAAAAAAAGGCGACCCCAGATATCTAATGGTTATGACAGATAGACTGCTTAAAAGCGTCACGCTAGAAGCAATGAATTCTATGTACGCTGAGGAGTGTGCAGAACGATTTTTGCAATGCCACTATCGATTCCATGGATTTCCGCGGGGAATTACTTCGGACCGGGGATCAAACTGGGTAGGAGATTTTTGGAGAAGCTTATGCAAACTAGCTGGCATTAAACAACGACTTTCTACAGCCTTTCATCCGTAGACAGATGGGGCAACCGAACGAATGAACCAAGAAGTGCTTTCGTACTTAAGAGCATTTATATCATTCTCGCAACTAGAGTGGGCCAGTATGCCCCCGACGGCGCAATTAGCTATGAATAATAGGGACAAATCGGGAGGGGCCATAAGCCCATTCTTCTTGGAACACGGCTACCATGCAGAACCCTTACAGCAAAAACAAGGCGAGGGGCTAACGAAGGGAACAACACCAGCTAAGCGGGCCCAGAGGTTCATGTCTCGCCTTCAAGAAGCCCAAGAATACGTGGCGGCAGCAATGGCAGTAGCGCAACAAAATATGGAGGAACAAGCAAACCGAAAGCGTATGCCAGCGCCGGTATTTAAAATTGGTGACAGAGTGTGGTTGAATCTGAAAAACAT
Source organism: Podosphaera xanthii (assembly GCA_028751805.1). Taxonomy (NCBI): domain Eukaryota; kingdom Fungi; phylum Ascomycota; class Leotiomycetes; order Helotiales; family Erysiphaceae; genus Podosphaera; species Podosphaera xanthii. The sequence goes on from JAPWIX010000006.1 coordinate 6,949,227, forward strand.
TAAAACACCACAGCCGAAAAAGAAATTAGCTTGGATAAACGCCAAATATAAAGTTACAAAATTAATTTCGCCGCAGTTTGTGCAATTGGATCTTCCGTCGAAACTTTGGCCTCAATTTCATGTAGAGTTGTTACGCAAAGCAAGCGAGGACCCATTACCTTCCCAAATACAAGACGACGCGCAACCGGCTCCTATCCTCCAAAGCGGTGAGGACCCACCAGAGCAGACAGTTGACAAAATCCTGTACGCTCGAGCAGTTCGACGGGGGAAAGGTTGGATCAGAAGAGTGCTGGTTAAATGGGATAAGTTTGCGGAACCGACATGGGAAGACAGATCCGAATTGGAAGAAACGATAGCCTTGGACAAGTTTGAGTCTAAGTTTGGTTCAAAGAATGATGTTGGAGAGGCTGAATTTGCTACGTATGGTCAAAAAATAAAAAATAAAATTTAAAATTTAAAATAAAATGGAATCTCGGCGGAGCGGAGCTCCAAGTATATATCCGAGGAACACGTGAGCTTGATTTTCAGCCAATCATGAATTTTCCAGTTTTGAGGTGTCACCCATTTGGGCCTAGTGAGGTACAGAATCCATGCCAGTGTATATATTCAGGTGTGAACATCCTTACAGCGTCTAGTTTGACGTGGCTCAATGGTAGAGAGTCATAATTGAGGGAGCCTCTTTGAGGCAACAGGGTGGTCCAGCAGGCTTAGTCGGTGGTATCGGCTCTGTCTGAGGGTTGGCTTAATCAACCAACCACTGCACAATTGCATGTATGCATGCATGCATTGTGTGGCAGTAAAACCCCGGCTAGACTTGGTATTTGGTGTCCCGTATTTGGTTGTCCCTGTTGGTTGTCCCTGTTGGTTGTCCCTGTTGGTTGTCCCTGTTGGTTGTCCCTGTTGGTTGTCCCTGTTCGGTTGTCCCAAAGTCCATTGGTTCAAAACCATTTGGCACACCCAGTCCTTTGGTTCAATCCCATTGGTCCTGTGGTCGGTTGAGTGTTGATACCAGCCCATCACAAACACATTTTCTGATTCCTCTTCATCCTTATGCATGTTTCTCATCATGTTTCTCATAATTCATCTGATTCCTCTTCATCCTTTGTCATTCTTCCCCTTCTCTGATGAAGATATAAGCCCTCAGCTCTCTTGATAGATAGAATCAATCATTCATTCACTTCCTCATCCTCTCTTGCACAGCTCTCGTTTGCACAGTTCGCACACTGAAGAAGATCAATTCTCTCAGTCAAACCCGAACAGAACACCATCCTCTCTATGCTCGAGAACATCCTGGCTAAAAAGGGTGTCGTCAAACGTATTATCACTGTCTAACAGCGCCGCGTCGCTCATATCGCTGAACATGTTCTCGTCGCGATCGGAAGAAGCAGGGGTACGTCCCTTAGCAACAGCAATAGGTCGGGACCGGGGAAGGTTCGACGATATCAAAGACAATGGTGTTCGTCCAGAAAAGGCAGTGGCCGTACGGTAGGGCGTAGAAGGCAGACGCGTGGGCTGCTGTTGATAGTCTGCTATCAACCGTCGGCCTTCAGCTCTAGCGGGCTCTCGTTCGTCCCGGTCGATCATCCTGTCGATAGCGGTGTCTCCGCCGGACGCTTGCAAGCGGTCTAGATCGAACGGCTCCTCAAAGAGTATATCGTCGAGGCGTTTCACGCGTGAGACGGCAACGTAGAAGAGATCGGTAGCCTTCCACCCTCGTGCAAGATTGAGAGCAACACGGGGGAGAGTCATACCCTGCGACTTGTGGATAGTGATGGCGTACGCGAGCTTGACAGCGAACAGACTTCGATACTGCACTTGACCTTTGAGCAGGAAATCCCGGGAGGACCGGAATATCGGAACGATAGGCACTTGCTCGCCGGGAGTGTACGCGAACGCCTTCCCTGTGTAACCGGCGACGACGACTAAAAGGCAGTAGGGAGGTTGCGAGCGAGGGTCATCACCGGGAGACCACACGATATCATGCAGTATGCATTGTGTGCCGTTAACGATTCCAAGCTCGGTCCCGAAGTTTTCGAGAATCATCAGTCTACACCCGATAGTCAGGTCGAGAGCTGCGTTTTTGTTAACGATGAGGTGTACAGCAAGAACGAAAACCATCGGAAGGCACATATCTGGCGCAAGCCCACCCGCAGAATCGCTATCGAGACCCTTCGCCTGCGGACAGGAATTGGAAGCGACCACCTTGATCACGGCCTGTCCACAATCACGCAGACGATCATGGTTGAAGCCGTCTACGTCAGCGTTCGTCGAGTAGATTCGTACAGCGTCGGAGAAAGAAGCAATCTCGTTAGGTGCGAGATTGAACGCGCATCTTTGGGATAGCGTCGCCCAATGTTCCTCTTCTACAGCATTGTTCCGGAGAGCCTCAAGCGCGGAGGCGAAAGCAAGCTGAGTACGATCCTGTCGATGTTGAGTGACGAGCTCACGCGTTGTCGTAAACAGCTTGTACTTCTGATATCCGAAGTACGTGTCGCCATGGACCTGTTGATGCTGGTGTTGCGGTTGGGATTGTTCGATAGGCGGGCCAGGAGGAGCCGGATTGAGTCTGCCGCGGCGCCCTATCTGCGTGAAGAGCGCCTTGTCTGCTACAGGGGGCAGCTGCCAGAAGTCGCCGAGGAGGATAATTGATCTACCCCCGAATGGATGCTGTGATTGCGGGAAGGCTTCCTGAAGCCGTGCATCGATTCGGTGTAGGGTAGCCAGTGATATCATAGACTTCTCGTCGATGATAATGTACTCGACGAAGCGCAATTAGCCTGTAGGGCGGTAAGGGCCACCGACTGCAGAGGCTCCATCGTCTGTGCACCCTTCAAGACAGGCAGTCGAAGGAGCGAATGTAGCGTGCTCCCATTAATGCCAAAGGCAGCGGCACCAGTAGGGGCGCAGCGTTCGAGGATAGGGCGTGTGCTGCCCGTCAACTGCTGGAGATGCGACGAAAGGACACTAATAAGAAAAGACTTGCCTGTGCCAGCGCGGCCGTCGACGTTCATAAGGATAGGCGAAGGGTCGCCTCCAGCGAGACGACTGCGGCAATGCCCCATAACCTCATCGTAGATAATGCGCTGCTCTGGCGATAAGGCGTCAACTAGATCGAGTAGCTGCGTAGATGGGTCGATGCGATCGTGTTCGATGAGCTTCCACCATTGAGTTCCGATCGTCCAGAGCTCAGAGCCTAGATGGATTTCGTTAGTAGGGGGCGTCACTGCCAACGAAAACCACGTACCCTCGTATGTGCCGACATGGCGGGACCAGTCGTATGTCCGATCAATTTCACGATCCCCTAGGCCGTCCGGATTCTCGTCGCGTGCGGCTGAATTGTGCCGGGAGGTCTCGGCTGCGAGACCCATCCAGTCGTCGTCGTTCACGATCTCTTCTAGCTGAGACGCAGATAGGCCCTCGAAGTCATCTTCCGGGGGGGTTGGGAGTTGGACGCTATAGTAGTCTCTCTTCAGCGTGTGGGGACCACCTATGACTGGGAATGAGCCTGAGCAGCATGCAGCGAACGCCGCTTGCCAGCTATTGTAATCTGCAAGTATGCCCTGGGCGAGCTTTGGCGAATCTCGGAAGGGGTGGTGCAGAGTCCATCGAACCCGGCAGTATGACTCGTACTGGGGATGATCTGGCGACGACTTGTACACAGGAAAGTAAAGGAGAACGCGTGCATTAGCAGTCTCACGTTGAGAAGCCCGTCCGAACCGCGCTTGAGCTTCGAAGTCAGCATCGTAGTCGTCGTCTTCTTGAGCGTTGGGGTTAGGTGGAGTAACCGGCCGAGCGCGGCCTCTTGTGTGTAGGCAGTTGCGGCACGTCAACTTGTATTTTCCATTCTTGAACTGGTCGAATTCAGAAAGATCACGTTCGACTTCGCACCGTTTACATAACTTGCTCATGTTCGTGGGTCGTGGGTCGAAGCGCTTGGTGCTGTGTGATGTTAAAGTAGGCGCTTTCGTTGCACGAATTGATGTTGAAGAAGAAAGGGGTCGCTTACTAAGCTGACCCACCGGCCTTTTTGTCCCAGGGGTTCACAGCCAATCATTTTTAGAGTTCACTAGTTTCACGCTAAAAGTTCCGTAAGTAAGAAATCCTCGTTCCTCAGATAAAAATATAAAATATAAAATAAAATATAAAATATAATATAAAATATAATATAAAATATAATATAAAATATAATATAAAATATAAAATATAAAATATAATATAAAATATAATATAAAATATAATATAAAATATAATATAAAATATAATATAAAATATAAAATATAAAATATAATATAAAATATAATATAAAATATAATATAAAATATAATATAAAATATAATATAAAATATAATATAAAATATAAAATATAATATAATATAAAATATAATATAAAATATAATATAAAATATAAAATATAAAATATAATATAAAATATAATATAAAATATAATATAAAATATAATATAAAATATAATATAAAATATAATATAAAATATAATATAAAATATAATATAAAATATAATATAAAATATAATATAAAATATAATATAAAATATAATATAAAATATAATATAAAATATAATATAAAATATAATATAAAATATAATATATAAAATATAATATAAAATATAAAATATAATATAATATAAAATATAATATAAAATATAATATAAAATATAAAATATAATATAAAATATAAAATATAAAATATAAAATATAAAATATAAAATATAATATAAAATATAATATAAACTATAATATAAAATATAATATAAAATATAATATAAAATATAATATAAAATATAAAATATAATATAAAATATAATATAAAATATAATATAAAATATAAAATATAATATAATATAAAATATAAAATATAATATAAAATATAAAATATAATATAAAATATAATATAAAATATAATATAAAATATAATATAAAATATAATATAAAATATAATATAAAATATAATATAAAATATAATATAAAATATAATATAAAATATAATATAAAATATAAAATATAAAATATAAAATATAAAATATAAAATATAATATAAAATATATTATAAAATATAATATAAAATATAATATAAAATATAATATAAAATATAATATAAAATATAAAATATAATATAAAATATAATATAAAATATAATATAAAATATAATATAAAATATAATATAAAATATAATATAAAATATAAAATATAAAATATAAAATATAAAATATAATATAAAATATAATATAAAATATAATATAAAATATAATATAAAATATAATATAAAATATAATATAAAATATAATATAAAATATAATATAAAATATAATATAAAATATAATATAAAATATAATATAAAATATAATATAAAATATAATATAAAATATAATATAAAATATAATATAAAATATAAAATATAAAATATAATATATAAAATATAAAATATAAAATAAAATATAAAATAAAATATAAAATATAAAATAAAATATAAAATATAAAATAAAATATAAAATAAAATATAAAATAAAATATAAAATATAAAATAAAATATAAAATAAAATATAAAATAAAATATAAAATAAAATATAAAATATAAAATAAAATATAAAATAAAATATAAAATAAAATATAAAATATAATATAATATAAAATATAAAATAAAATATAAAATAAAATAAAACTTCATGCGAGATGGGGCCGCAGTTGTATCTAAAGTCCTTTAGACCGTAAAAATAAATAAATAAATCTTCATGCTTCCTTGCACTATACTGCCCCTTTCGTAATAGTCAAGAATTTATATATGGCCCTGTCACGCTAATGCAGTATTGTTGACATAGGGCGATGGTGCTGTCCAGTTATAATTGTGCGCCTCAGGATCTGCCATATTAAACCGACAGTGTTATAGACCCAAACGATATAACGGACGGTGCGAAACATGAAATAACCTTCATTACCGTTTTAATCAGGTATCAGTATAATTTATGCATAATCTTAATCGGCGCCCTGCCAGTTACAGCAAGCCATGACTTTAACACAATATTTAACACAACTATGGGAAAAAAGGCAACGTTAGATTCATCAGAGTATCTCTTGTTTGAAGAGCTAGGAAGGGAAAGAGTAAAAATAAAAAATTAATCTACTCGGGCTCCCAAGAGGATCTGAGGAGGTAACATATCAAACATAAATACTAAAACCATTTACGTTTTAGTTGGGAGGAGTTGAGATTTAGGACTTCTCGGAACGTGGGATTTAAAACACTTACACAAAACTTACAGGCTTATCATTCCTCGTGAGAATAACTATCAGTAAATTATGTTGATCTAACTAAAATATTGGACGATGTGGGGATTGAACCCACGACCTCTCGCATGCAAAGTGAGCGATACTACCGCTGATCTAATCGCCCTTTACATCAATAGTAGACTTTATTAAAAATATGACCTTAGATATTACTATGATCACGTATCCGTGTTCCACGTACCCACACCCCATCGGAGATATGGGACACTAAAGCCGGCGCTCTAGAATTAACGACTTTGAAAGTTTCGAATACTAAGGAATTAGTGTTAAATTCCCAAAATGATTGGCGGTGTATAAACTGCTATTTGGGTCAACGCGTAGATAAATATCTCCTTTCTAGACGGAAATAAACAAATCAAGAAACAAAATAATACCTGTTTGTTACAAGATGAATCCGCGAGGCGGGTAGGACGGTACAGCGGTACACCGACCGGGCCGTCCTCCCAACTAGAGTTTGGGTAGTTTGGACACATACCCCACTTGAGACAGGAGAAAGCTGGTTCGAATGCAGTAAGACCTTCACACCTCATTTCTCGCGTTGATATTGTATTCGTAGGATGACGAAAGCATACTGAGATAACCATGAGTTTTTCTCGTTTTTCTCTATGATGAGTATTAACGGAAGAGGCTACATGCCGCAAGGCATTATTCTCGTCGTGGTATCTGCAAATGAAATCTGAGTTTGAGTGTTCCAAACGTCACACTGAGTCATTCTGCGAAATATAAATGTCTTCCGAAATCATTCGCATCAAAGCCCAAGGCTACATACAATACTGTTAGGCTATCTTATTCCTCATTTGGCGTAGTATACCCCGAAGTTGAGATTTGACAAGGATATTTTGTATAGAGGTTTTCACATAATGTTGATTTGGCACATTTAGACAAAAATATTGAAATTAAACCTCTTTTGAGCAGTTTAATAATCTAACTAAAAGCTGAGACTAACGACTCCAAAGATTTTAAAGACCAGTATTTGGTGGGACCGCCATCAGCATCTAACACAGCCTGGCGTCTATCATGTATACTACCAATAAGTACTCCGAGTTCCTGAGTACTCACAGTATCCCACGCCTCCTTCACGATTGCGCGAATTTGATCTGATGACCGCCGCTTTCCACCAGTCAAATTTGAATAGTGTAGAACTTGTAAGAAGATTGGATTAAATTGATCTAAGAACTGAGGTTTATCAAAGCAATATATATACATTTCATTCAAGCTCATTCCGCTACGTTACCCAGCCAGCTATGTCCAGAGGAATGTGGGAGATTGTTATGAGGTTCCCGAAGGATGGTCAACAGGATTCTTAAGAGGATGATTAAAAGGATTATACGCCCATTACAATAAAGCAGCTATAAAAGACATACCCAGCGATTATCTGATCGGTACAAATTTAACTTATGTCGGATGATCAGGTGCCGGGTTGTACAACGCCTTGATTCGGTATGGGTTGCGCTGGAAGATGACCAGATATTATCCGACTCCAACAGATAGTTAAACATAATCTTGTCTTTCATGATCTCCCAGTCATCTTCAATTGGATTCAGGTTAGGAGAGTAAGTGGCCAATCAATAGGAGTGATTGAATTTTCCTTATAATCCTCCATCGTTCTTGCGGCGACATGCGGTGGAGCGTTATCCCGTATGACAAAAAGACCTGGTCGCAACCTGACCATGCCATGTCAAAATGGAACTATCTTCTCTGAGTGACTAGAGGAAGTTATACTTCCCCATAATGTAATACGGGCAGATCGGAGAGGCGAGACGTCAAGATATCTGTGTAAGAGAAGCAGCGTAGTGTTTGAGATAAGTGAGGCTATTATAGAATAGGTGAGATGACAAAGAGAGAGATTCCTTCAGAGATATTCAGCAATGTGATTGACTGAAGAATTCTGAAGGAGAAGAGAGCTCGTTATATACAGGAGTGTAACCCTTATGGGACTTTAATTAGCATAATTCATGATAGACATTGATGTCCCAATATAACAATATTATCATGGTATGAGTAAGTCCTAAACCTGAATGTTTACCCCAGAATACTTAGGTGTAAGACGCTCATATGTGTAGCTGTTAGCTCGTACCATCCATAGTTATAGATGATATAAATAGACATTAAGTGGGAAATCTAAATATAACATATGAGATGATGACGATCGCGTGACAGTGTACGGGTCGGTGTGAGACGCGCATCGCGTGGGATGCTGGACTGTTTATTTTACAACACCCCAATCTTTCTCCCAAAACTGAGAGGGACGTTTCTCGTATCCCGTGGTGGATGCCCAAAACATCCAGCCGATTTTCTTCTTGATTGTTTCAATGACACAACTAACTTCGTGTTCCTCTCTCGTCTTGACATGATTGTTAGTTTTGGAGGTTATTTGGACCGGAACAGTATGTTACTAATCCTTTTGGTTAGCCATCGTCTCAAACGATTGCTATCTGAGGTCCAAGTTTCATGAGACCAAAGGATGTACATCTACTGTTCAATGGTCCAATCAATATGAGCTTCTGCCCGTTCTTTCTACTTCCTTTTGATCTCAGCAGAAATAGTAGGCTTTTTTAATTCTGGATGACGCTTGAAACCCCTTTTCTCATGCTCACTCTTTATCACCCTCTCGCTCATATCCAAGTGCTTAAACTCCCCATGCGCAAGTCCGAAGTAGGTCATTTGTCTATTTTTGGGAGATGACTTAACAAATTCCTCAACTTTTTCAACTTCTTCTGAAAAGGTGTTGGAATTCGACCTCGAGCCTGTTAAAATAAATATAGCGTATTATATATATATATATATATATATCAGTGGAACTTTTTACACAAATTGTGGCAGAGCAATAGCGCTTGTAAGGCTTCTGAAATCACGTAGAATAAACTTAGACAAGTTGTGGGTTCTCAGTTGTGGGATTCAATTATTGTTAGCGAATGAGGTATATCTCATTGTGATTTTTGTCCTGATTTCCCTCTCTTCGCCTTTACTAAGCAGGTACATCTCAGAGTTATTCATATCCTGAGTTCCCTATCCCAGGTCTAAGTCAACTCCTATCTAATTACAAAAGATTATATGTTTGTTGATCGCTGGTCTAGATCAGTGTTACGGGTTGAACCCTAAAAGAAGCACTGGATGCTCCAGTGCCATGTAGAGTCACGTGATAATAGATCCAGAAAACTGTTGAGACTGGAATAGGGGTAAATTAGTCATGTATTTATATAGATAGCCTAGACTTAGACTGTGTTCCCTAGATTTTGACAATCGACAGATTTTATACCAGACTTGCTTTGTTGTTTACCAACACCAATTGATCTTGCGACAGATTGTCAAAATCTACTTTTGCTCACTGGCTTAGTACATGAAAGTTGAAGTTCCATCTGACTCCGAGTCCGAATCATCAGCAGCTGCACAGATTGGAACCCCGTCTGAAGAAGAATTCCTTAGTGCTCGTGAACTCTCCGAGGGAGAATCAAGTTCCAGTCCAACCTATAAACAATCTCCTCAGCAATTTCCTGAAGGCTCCAATTTATCCGCAACTAATTCAGATATGGCAGACCAAAACATGGGTGGCGTCGGTCCTCACTTCTTGCCAAATCAAGGTATCTCAGATCCCCGCATGCTAAGAGATGCAAATTTCGGTAAATGGGACGGTGAATCGCATACCCGGCCAACATATCACCAACTCCTTAAAGTACAGTCCAAAGTCTATCTACCATTTTTAGTCACCGAAATGGCGGTGTGCATGAAAATTTACGAGAGTATACCAGAGCCACAAAGGCAAAAAATTCGCCACTATTGGATCCAATGCGGCAAGACTCGGTCATACAACTGGAATGATTTTTTGGAGGAATGTGACCAGAAGTATTTTGACAAGGTTGGGGCTGAAAAGGCTGAATCTAGGCTCAATACGATGAAACAGGGGGAAGCCCAATTATTCCGGCAATTTTTACAGGAATGGGAACTGCAATTAGAATTTGCTGGAGGTTATGACTGGCCAGAGACCTTCAAGATCAAACAACTGCGTCGTTCTCTTAGCGAGAAACTTTTGGACAAAATCGACGTACTAAAGCTACCAAAAGACAATTTCAGTGAGTGGGTTGAGGGTGTCGCCGAGGTTGCCTCCAATATGGAGATGAGAGAAAACTTTGTGAGAAAAGGTGAATCCCAAGTAACCCAATTTACCACGCGTCGGACTATAACACTCTCGAATAAAATTCTGCCGAGGTCAACACCTGCCGGAAGCTCGCATGCGCTAGCGCCAGCCCCAGTCGATCTTGATGGCGATGTTGCAATGGGAAATATGAAAATCGATCTCAAGCAATTTACCGAAGTAATTGCCGTTCTGAATGCGAGCGGTAAGAATAGTAACAGTGGAGGTGCCCGTAGAACCGGACCAAAACCATCTGCACCTTGGCGAACAGAAGAAGAGGTACTTGACCTTCGAGAAAAAGGAGTTTGCCTAAGATGCGAGAAACCTGGGCATATGTCAAGATTTTGCAGGAAATACGGCCCTCCCAAACGGCCAGTACATATCAATAATGTACAGGATCTGGGCAATTTTTTAGATGAAAGCACTAGCTCCTCGGGAAAAGACTAGCCTCCAGGAATAGTCACTTCTGGAGGAAAGAGGTAATGATAAGAGAACAGAAGATGAATACTAAAACGGTACAGAATATGATCGGCAAATTACATGGCAACCCTGTTTTTATCGATGCCATTTTTAATTCAAGTATAGTCCCTGCATTAGTCGATCTTGGCTGTACAATATATTCTGTTTTTAGTAATCATATTGCAAATCGTCTCAATCTCCCGCGCATGAAAGTCCCACCCAAAGAGCTCAGACTAGCTAAAGATTCTGGTAATGAGTTAAGGTTTGTAGTAGATGAAATTTGCTGGACAAATATTGATTTAGATGGAAAACAAGGAGTAATTTGTGGTTATATTATCGATGAACTAGCCCATGACCTAATCCTTGGAGAGCCATGGATGAGATACAACGACGTTATTCACAAGGCTCGAGAAAGGGTACTGTTTCTGGAAAAGGAAAAGCATATGATTCGCACTCATACCTCTGATATTCCTAAAATAGAAGTTGCGATGGTTCGTCATACAGCAATGTCAGCTTATCTAAAACATGTAGTTCGAAAAGGTAGAGTCGGAGCTGATAAAAGTTCCATCTCAGTGTATGCAGCATCATTGCACGACATCAATAAAATGTTGAGCCCAAAAAAACAGCTTTCTCGAGAGGAGATACTACTCAAACTCCCTAAGCAACTACAAAATTATTGCTAAGCTTTTGAAGGAGGCAAGAACAACCAGAGCGATCTTCCACCCCATCGACCTGGGGCAGATATAGCCATTGAAATCGAAATAGATGAACAAGGACGCACCAAAGATCTACCAAAAGGACCTCTATATGGGATGTCGCGGGATGAGCTACTGTGTCTTCGTAAGGAGATTACGGAGTTGCTAGACCGTAATTGGATCAGAGCCAGCAGCTCGCCAGGAGGGGCACCAGTCCTGTTTGTAAAAAAACCAGGCGGAGGACTAAGGTTTTGTGTTGATTATAGATCTCTAAATGCCATCACAAAAAAAGATCGGTATCCCCTGCCTCTGATAAAAGACACCTTCCGAGCAATTTCTAATGCAAGCTGGTTCTCAAAAATTGATGTTAGTGCAGCATTTCATCGTCTTCGAGTCAAGGAGGGAGACGAATGGAAAACTGCATTTCGGACCCGCCTCGACCAGTATGAGTGGCTAGTAATGCCTTTTGGTTTAACTGGCGCCCCAGCTGCATGGCAACGATGGATTAATGATCTTCTCCGCGGCTACTTAGACGATTTCTGCACTGCATATTTAGATGACGTCCTAATCTGGAGTGAGGGAACTCAGCAAGATCATTTGGAAAAAGTTGATAAAGTTTTAGAGCGACTAGCAAATGCAGGGTTAAAGCTGGACCTCAAAAAGTGTGATTTCGCCACCACGAAATTAAAGTACCTAGGATTTGTTGTAGACGCAGGAAAAGGGATTTCTGTTGACCCCGAAAAAATCGAAGCTATTAAAAAGTGGGAACTTCCTCGAACCCAAACGGGGGTTCGTAGTTTCTTGGGGTTCGCAAATTTTTATAGGGACTCTATTGATGACTTCGCAAAGTTAAGTGCTCCCCTTCAACGTTTTACTCAAAAGAAGTTCTCGGGAAAAAGAGGAATACAGTTAGATCGTGAGGCATGCGAAGCACTTGAAAAATTAAAACATTTGTTTATTTCGGCACCTATTCTTGCACTATTTGATCCAGAACTCAAAACTGTGCTGGAAACAGATTGCTCTGGATGGGCGATGGGAGGTTGTCTTTCACAGTGGGACTCCCAAGGTAGACTCAGGCCGGTCGAATATTTCTCTAAAAAACTCTCTCCATGCGAGTGTAACTACGATATCCATGATAAAGAGTTGCTGGCTATTGTCCGATCAGTAGTGTTTTGGAGGTCTGAATTAATGTCCTCGAGAGAAAAAATTGAAATACTAACAGATCATAAAAACCTACAATACTTTATGAGTAAAAGAAAATTATCTGAGCGACAAATTCGATAAAAATCTTTACTCGATAGTCTCCCTGGTATTACACTAAAATATCGACCAGGCAAAGATTCAAGTAGGCCGGATGCCTTATCCCGTCTGGAACAAAATGCCCCAGTAGATCAGAATGACCCGAGACTTCTAAATCGAAATAAACAGCTCATCAAAGACAATTTGTTAGCAGTCACTGAAGATGTCCCATCAGACCAATTTCAAATCATGCACCATTTCATGAATCTGATCTTGTTTGACTTGGATGTCATCCAATATTCTTATTCTGTTTCATTGTCAGGCTACTGTCGTTTTATGGTGTTTGGTTTTTTGTTGTATCAAACGGTGTTTTAGAATACGCTTTTAGGTGTGAAATTATTTTGTTATTTTATAGTGTTTCACTCGGGTCTGGAAAGGGAGCATCGGTTTGAAGGTTGTTGTTAATGACTCTGGGATGGAAAACTGTTTTGGAAGAGATCTACGGAAAGACATAGAACTGTCATTTATATAAACCTTTGGGATGTAACTTATTGTAGAGTAGAGTTTTTCGACTGAAAATATCGATATCTATTTTCTAAAACCCATTTCTGTATCTCACTTATATTTATTCTATCTGTTACTACAGACATATCTTTCACGACTCAAATTTGCTATATGTGTCTATCTATAACAAATATTTAAAGTTGATTGGATCTAAACTCTCTTTGGAATGAGGGCGTCCAAGCCGATGGTGAATTTCGTGATATTAAAAAGGCGCTCCAGGAAGATCAGAACTGCTTTCCACCATCAGTATTATCTAAGATCTCGATTTCGGAGTGTTCTATCGATAATCATGGATACGTCAGGTGGAGAAATCGACTCCTCATACCTGCATTCGAGCCTTTACAAACCGCCTTGATACACCGAGCACACGATTCTCCAGTGACGGGATATCCAGGTCGCGAAGCTACTTAAAGCATTTTATCTCGAGACTTTTATTGGCCCCGGGTGAGTAGCATGGTTCGACAATTTGTGCGTAACTGCGACGTGTGTGGCCGAACACATATATGGAGGGACAAAAAACGTGGATTTCTAAAACCATTACCGATACCAGAACGTTTTCATCAAGAATTATCTATCGATTTTATGACAGATCTACCCGCTAATAAAGATCAACCACGTTATTTAATGGTCATAACCGATAGATTAAGTAAAGAAATAATTCTAGAAGTTATGAGTACCTTGAGGGCAGAAGCATGTGCATCACGGTTCGTAAACTGTTTTTACCGTTTTCACAGGTTTCCACGAGCTATAACTTCGGACCGAGGTAGTAATTGTGTTGGCGATTTTTGGAGACGGCTTTGCGAAAGAGTAGGCATAGAACAACGACTTTCCACAGCTTTCCACCCTCAGACCGATGGTGCTACTGAAAGGGCTAACCAGGAAATACAGGCTTATCTACGTGCGTTTGTCACATATGCACAAATTGGTCAGAATTACTGCCAGCAGCTCAATTAGCCCTCAATAACAGAGACTCCTCACTAGGATACAGTCCATTTTTTCTTAATCATGGTTACCATGTACCGACGATTGCCTTGTCTACTGACACTAAAGATAATATAAAGACTCTGCCTAAAGCAGCTTCTTCAAATGCTAGAAAAGCAGATACTTTTGTTCGTAAGCTCGAGGAAGGGCAGGCTCTAGCTCAAGCGTCAATGGCTTGGCGCCAACAAATTATGGAAGATGCTGCAAACCGAGATAGACAACAATCGGAGATCTTTAAACTTGGTGATTGCGTATGGCTTAATCTAAAAAATATTGCCACTCCACAACCTTCAAGAAAGCTTGCCTGGCTCCACGCAAAGTACAAAGTTGTAAAAATAATTTCACCTCACGTCGTTCAGCTTGATGTTCCAATGGGTGTTCACCCTCGTTTTCATGTGGATATGCTTAAGCGAGCTGCTGATGACCCGTTGCCGTCTCAAATACAGGAGGACTACCAACTAAATCCGATTGACAGCACAGTTCCACGGGATGACCAGGAGTGGAAAATAGACCAAATTTTAAGGGCCAAGAAAAGACCACGAGGAAGAGAACATCAAAGAGTAGTCTTAGTGAAATGGGAAGGCAGAATCGAACCAACCTGGGAACCGCGTTCAGAATTCGAAAATACCATCGCTCTAGAAGAATTCGAGAAGCAATATGGAACTAGAGATAATGTAGGAGAAGTGGACAGAACTGGGATGTTTACCGGAGTACGATTACGTCCTTGAAAAGGGGGCTGATGTCATGGGTTGAACCCTAAAAGAAGCACTGGATGCTCCAGTGCCATGTATAGTCACGTGATTATAGATCCATAAAACTGTTGAGACTGGAATAGGGGTAAATTAGTCATGTATTTATATAGATAGCCTAGACTTGGGCTGTGTTCCCTAGATTTTGACAATCGACAGATTTTATACCGGACTTGCTCTGTTGTTTACCAACACCAATTGATCCTGCAACAATCAGAATAACTAAATCATATCTTGTTGAAATACAACGTAGCCAATATCAACTAGATTTACTGTTAACCACCGCCACAAATTAACAGAGCCTTCATGGTTGTGACTGATCTATGGCGAAGGAAGTATACCACTTGCTTTCCCGATATTTGAAGGTGGGCCGCAATTTTTGTCTGATTCATGCTAGCAACGTGAAGGGTTTTAATTTGTAACAATTAACATCACCATGTAATAATCTTGCTTTACTAATTATCTGAATGCACTGGTCTCTTGTTAAACGTTTATATAAGGGCGTGCAGGGTGGCGATTGTGGTTGATCCATCTAATCACAAAATGATCGGTAAGCCTGCTGATTTATCAGTCTGCTTATTGTATCAACTTAGCTTAGTAGCTACTGAAGAAAAATATATCTTGAATGAGACTGGAGGTAAAAAAATGAGAAGTTCCTGAATTAAAAATAACGATGATGTAGAGATGTTGATTGCGTCGTAATCGACGTGCCGGATCCGTTTCTTGGAACTCTCTGTGGACACAGTTTGAGCGAAACGTGAAATGTTGATCTGAAGTTAAAGGCCTTAATTGTCAGGCAGGTATATTTCAACCCTTGTTCATCGATGAGACTACAGTAGAACCAGATTAATGTATAAAAGTAAATAGTAATAAAAACTTGGACCTCACTGGCCACTCAAACAACGACAATGATCCTCTAGACCAAAATGAATAAAGTGATAATGTATGATACAAAGAACCTCCAGTTCTCGATGCTCGTTTTCCAGGTTTTTCCTCCCCTTTATATACATCTCCTGTGTAGACCTGACCGCCTTTATTCATCTGGTTCGTCACTATTATTTCATTCCTCCACCCCAGGCGGCCACTCGTGACACATTCCATATCAGATTACCCCCCTAGAATCTACTCATACCAACTACTTTCCTTACTCTCATCCTAATACCATCATACAATAAACTTCATTCTCTATGAAACATCAAAGAATAGGGAGAGCGCTACATTAGGAGTCAGAGTCCGTCCTTTACCCCAATCAATGAAACATAGTTCTTGAGAGTTACTCCATATCTTTTTCAGACGCGTTCTTTACCCTCCCTGAACTCCTGTGGTCTCGTGCGTTGAAAGGATGGGGGTTTGTGGATAGCGCCAGGTCGTTATACCTGGTTGAGAGAGTCACAAATAATGTAAGAATTTTAACTTATCACAAATAAAAGAGGGAACAGAGTGGCACAAATAAGAGTCTGTAAATCTGAAGTGTGGAGTTGTTGATTACTCCCACTTAGACACAGAGTGCTAAATACAGGGGGACAAGGGTAAGTCAACGAATGTTAGAGAATAAGTTATGTGCACTATATTTATATGTTTATATTATAGGAGTAAACAGAATTTACTGCCTAGCCTTCGTTAACTTACTTTTGTCCCCCTATATATAATCTACAGTCGTTCCTCTCAAACTTGATAGTGGGTCCCGGTATAGATGTTGATAATATTCATTGTAACTTGGACTTTTATATTTGCAACACTTACCCTTACATGTCATGTTGCGTGCAGGGGTAAGTATTGCAAATGTAAATGGTTGAATTTCAATGAATATTTTCAACACTTATACCGGGACCCACTATCGAGTTAGAGAGGGACGACTGTATAATAATCTAGCGCTAAGAGTTCTGGTAATTTGGTCGTATACGGACTAGCGTATTCCACAATTTAGAGTCTTAACTGTTGGGAGACTAGTGTGTCTGTGCATATCACATTGAGTGCACAACCTTATCTCTAAACTGTAATTTTTTTCTTAATTCATATTGTATTCAGCCCCATAGCTATGACAAAAGATTTAAATACATTTTTTTTATTAATCTTTTTCCCTGTATCCCTAACTCTGCCCTCCTTTGGCACTCGTCTTGGCTCATAACTTAATGAAGACTATCCAACATTTGTTTCATCCGGTGGTTGCACTCCTAAGCAAACATTTAGCAATACAATAATTTTTTTATTTTTTTTAAAAATATTTCTTGATGGAATGGTTGGGCTGTTTTTTGTTAAATAGAAAAATAAAATAAATTGTGACATAAATCAATTTTAAATAAATAAATAGAGAGATGATGTAGATAAAAATTCAAAAGGATGCATTATAATTTTGTAACGTGAAGTGATTCATAGAATGTAATTGTGCTATGTGTAAGTTTCAATTTGTGGGCATTTATATTTTGAAATGCAATGACTGGATTGTAAGAATTTCAGAAGAGAGTCTACCAACTTTGGTATTGAAGAGAATGGCCAGATTTAGTGGTTCAAGTCCATCAAATTCCTTTTTCCTCTCTCCATCAAAATAGGTGCAATCAAGTATCAGATGTGGCATAGTTTGTTTCTCCTTGTTACAGAAGTTACAAATGTCACTATTTACTTTCCCAATCTTGTAGAGATAGGCCAGGTTGTTCCCAATCCCAGTTCTTGCCTGAAAGTATGATGACTGAGCGCCTCTACTGAACATATTCAGATTCAAAACCTTAGACTTGAAGATAGGTATAGATATCCTTGCAGATGACCTATAAAATCTGCCGAGTCCAATGGCCTTTCTGCCTTCTTCTCTTAGCACTTGCTTTGTCCATTCAGTTTGCCAAGTTATAAGAATTTGTTTTCTTATTTTTTCATTTAAAAACGAATAAGACGTAAATATGTCTTTGGATAGAATCGGTTGGTCCAGACCTTTCCTTGCGAGGTCGTTGGCTAGTTCATTGCCCTCAATTCCTTGATGGCCCGGACACCAACGTAGTTGTAGATCGATCTTATTACTCTCAGATCTAACCTTATGTGAAAAGAAATTAGGAGCTTTGGAAATTCTGAGTAGAGCAGCTTGGCTGTCAGAAAAAATGAAACAGCTTGCTTTGGGTATTGTTGCAGAAATATGACTTAAAGCCTTATAAATTGCGTAGGTTTCTGCGTCAGTGATACCAATGCATCTACCGAGATTGAATGAAAGACATTTAAGCTCCCGGGTATAAGTGTGACGGCGTCCACACCGCCACAATTCGCCAACGACCTAGACCCCAATTTGTGATTAGTAATTTAGTTCAATCGTAGTAGCCGTAGCGCTACGCACAGACCAACTTGAGATTGACTTGTATTTAGTAGACTCAACTCACAGTTCCTAGAGGATTGTACAACCTCGTCCTAATTGAATCATATCCCATACTTTTGCGTCCGCCCCTGTGACTTTTCTGCCCCAGATTAGCGGCCGCTGCCTGTGCCGTCCGACCACCCGTGACAGTAGGTTGTACCATCACTTCAGGAGAATTGCTCTGCTCTTCAGCGGGCGCTCTTGGAGCTCTCAATCGAATCAACTTCACGCCATTCGAAGTCTGATTTTTATTTATTTTTTTTTCTCGTATCGACACCTACATCAATTCTGCCCATCAAGCGGGTAGCTCTAGATGTCCGAAGAACTATCACGAGAATCTGGCCATCAAAATATGGCACGTCTAAACGAAGGGGATACTATCACCGACCAACTTGATAATCTCCCGAAAGATGAACTCTGCGCTAAAAAAAAGATTCTTGAGTTAGCAGATAATGTCAGGTACTTTTACCAGCATTGGAAAAATCACCCTGAAGAATTCAAGCACGATCACGAACGACGCAACAGGAGACGCGATACCTTATTGTCAATACCCTCTCATGAAATCAAGTGCGAAGATCCTCAAGATCAAATTCATACTAATCTTGCTCTCGATCTGCAGGAGTTCACGGATTGGTTCGTCAATAACAGGGCGGATATCGCTCTACGATTCACATCCGCTACTGAACTATCTGAATCTGTAAACGAGAACCCAGAGCTCTGGTCTAAATTCATCAGATACCTCTCCAACTCCCTACATTATGCTGATTTACATATAACCTCCCAAGAATCAGAAATACAACGCCTATTAGCTTCTAACGAAGACCTGACTGCAGGCGTCCAGGCCCAATCTCCTCCGCACAAGAAGCAACAATATCGTGATGAAATTACAAAACTTAGGAGTCAAATTTCTGACCTAACGCGGGAGCGGGACGATCTCAAAAGAGCTCTAACAGAACATTCAACAAGCAAAGATTTTGATAGTGACGATGAGTTTCTTGAAAAAAAAAAACGAAAAACAAGTCTGTCAGGATGATGGGCGACCGAGTGGGTAACAGGAAGGATACTGAGTAAGGTAGGTACTAAAGAGGTCTCAAGAGACGGTGGGAAGTGCTGAGGAAAGTATTGAGGTACTAAAGGGTTTACTAAAGGGAACCTGAAGGTTGTCTGAAGGATGTCAAAAGACTTTCTGATGGTTATATTTGTGACAAAGAACTAAGCGTGAAGAGCGCTATCTACTGAGAATCTTTCTCTTTATATACGCCTTTCCTTCCTTCAGTAGTTGCCGCCTCGACTTATCTTACTCTTGTCATAGAGACGTAAATAGAATACATACGCGGCCTATTAATAGCTGCTACAAGATGATTAACTAGAAATGAGATGACTACAATGAGTAAAAATAGAAATGACATAGTAATATAAATAGAAATGAAATAATGGTATAAATAGAAATGCCATAATGTTATAAATAGAAATGTGTATTCTTAGGGCAAAACCTTACATTACCCTCCCTTTTTTCAGGACGCGAGGTCCTCCGAGCGAGGTGCTTCTGGGTATGCATTATGGAAATCTTTTAGAGATTCTCGACAATTATCCAGATGCTCATAGGGTTCCCATGTGGTATCGTTCGTGCCTGTCCATCGCACTAGGTATTGTACTTTATTTCGACGAATCCGGGAATCCAGTATTGCTTCCACTTCGTGAACTTCGTGACCAGATGGAGCTATTTCAAGTGGTTCTGGAGACTCCAAATGTTGGGATGGGTATCCAATGTAAGCAGGACGAAGTAGGCTAACATGAAAATTATTGTCGATTCTGAACTGAAAAGGTAAATCGAGCTTTGCGACAAGAGGTGTCTTCATAGCCGTGATCTGCCATGGGCCTGCGCGAACGTTATCAAGTTTTTTAGACGGTCTTGCTAGAGCCAAATTTTTTAAGGATAAGTAAACCATATCTCCAACCTTATATCTGGGTGCTGGGAGGCGTCTTTCGTTTGCGTATGTCGATTGATAGGCTTGTGCGAGTGTTATTTGTTCCGTGCAATGTTTAACTAGGCTCTCCATGCGTTTGACAAATTCTGGGGTGTCACGAGGCTCGGCATTTTCGGACTCTGGAATAAAGTTCATCCGGGGATGATGTCCGAAACTAGCGAAAAATGGCGATACTCCTGTCGATGTATTTACGTGATTGTTGCAACAAAATTCCGCCAGCGGTAGGTATTTAACCCAATCATCCTGGTGATAATTAACATAATGGCGCAGATATACTTCAAGCGTTTTATTAGCCCTCTCTGTTTGTCCGTCTGTTTCAGGATGATAAGATGTTGAGAGTTTGTGGGTTATTCTAAGCCGAGAACAAATTTCTTTCCAAGTTTTATCTATAAAGGCCCGGCCTTGGTCTGAGACAAGGGAGTCTGGAAGACCAGCAAAACGAACGACGTTCGTGATGAAGGCTTCTGCTGTGTCCTGGGCAGTGGGCCGTTCTGTCGGGATGATCCAGACTCGTTTCGTGAGTCGGTCTACTACTTGAAGGATATAGCGGTACGAAAAGTCACGAACTTTGCATGTTGGTAGAGGTCCGACAAAATCAAGAGTGAGATGACGGAATGATGCTTGTGAGGCTGGGAGTGGTTTAAGAAATCCATAGGGTTTTTGGCTAGAAGGATTGTTCTTCTGGCAACTTTCACAACCTCGGGCATATTTTGTTACGTCTTTATGGCATCCAGGCCACCAATATTGACGGCTTACCATAAAATAAAGCGCAGCTGCTCCACGGTGTCCGTACAGAGGAGATTCATGAAGCTGTTTTAAGATTACTTCACGAAGTATTTCGGGTATATATTCTTTTCCGTGTAGAGTGAAAGAATGTTTGGTGAGTGTGCAATTTGAAAGCTCGAGGTCTGGTCGTGTTTTTCTTGGATTTTCCAGAGCTGATCGTATTTCCTGGCAGTATTTGTCTTCTTTACAATGCTTATCCCAGTTATCTAATGATACGCATAATGTATTACTACTTTCGGATACACTACCACATCGAAGGGTTTGGTGAGGTTTTATTAAGGTTTGATATTGGTGTTGGTTTCGTTTGTCGGAGCTTTCTGTGGGTCGATCAGAATGAATTCGAGTCAAGGCATCCGGCTTTCCTCCGTGTTTCCCTGGTCGGAAGACTATTTTGAAGTCAAAATCGGCCAGCAGCTCGTTCCAGCGTGCTTGCCTTCTATTTAACTTCTTGGTGGTAGTGAAATGTTCAAGATTTTTGTGATCTGTGAGAATTAAAGTCGGCATTTCCACCGATCCAAGTTCGGCGGTCCAAGTTTCAAAGGCATTTACAATAGCCAACAATTCCTTGTCAAAAGTCTCGTAGTTGCATTCGGCTGGAATCATTTTCTTGGACATAAAGGCAACTGGTCGGAGAATTCCTGCCTTGTCATACTGAGAAAGTACTGCCGCTGTCACGAAATCTGAAGCGTCGGTTTCTAGAATGGTCTGAAGTGTGGGGTCAAAGTGAGCGAGCATGGTTCCGTCTTTGAAAGATCGCTTAATCTTAAGGAAAGATGATTCACAAGTCTCATTCCAGGCAAATGGAACGTTCTTTTTCGTCAAATTAGTGAGAGGTGCTGCTAGTCTTGAAAATTCTGGAATAAATCTGCGATAAAAGTTTGCAAAACCTAAAAAACCTTGTATGTCCCGGACACAGCGAGGAGTTGGCCATTCTTGTACGCAGGCAACTTTATTGGGGTCCATACGTATACCTTCAGTTGAA
Source organism: Podosphaera xanthii (assembly GCA_028751805.1). Classification (NCBI taxonomy): domain Eukaryota; kingdom Fungi; phylum Ascomycota; class Leotiomycetes; order Helotiales; family Erysiphaceae; genus Podosphaera; species Podosphaera xanthii. The sequence continues at coordinate 6,971,432 of JAPWIX010000006.1, forward strand.
ACAATGAGACCCAGGTAGGTAACTTCTGTGGTCTCGAAGTTACATTTTTCGATATCGACCTGTAGCCCATGCTCTCGGAGACGCTGTAGGACAATTTTGACATGTTTTCTATGGTCCACTAAGTTTTCTGAGTAAATTAAAATATCATCCATATACGCAGTGCAAAAATTGTCAAGGAGACCCCTTAAAGCATGATTTATGTAGGCTTGGAATGAGGCGGGCCCATTGCAAAGCCCGAATGGTAGTACGACTGGTTCAAAAAGTCCGTATCGACAGGTAAAGGCGGCTTTCCATTCATCCCCTTCTTTAATACGGAGTTTATTGAAAGCTGATATTATATCTAGCTTCGTGTAATATTTGGCGTGAGAGAGCTGGCTAAGAGTTTCCGTTATTAATGGTAACGAGTGTCTATTCTTGATTGTGATTGCATTCAGTCCCCTATAATCGATGCAAAATCGGAGATCGCCATTAGGCTTTTTAACGAAAAGTACTGGGGCTGCAGCGGGAGAACGAGAGACGCGGATAAATCCCTTGTCAAGTTCTTGATGAAGGTAGTCTCGGAGAGCTCTGAGCTCACGCAGATTCATTGAGTAGGGTCGCGACGCTGGGGGATGTTCGTTAGGCTGTAGATCAATGGAGTGATCCCAGGGGCGATGAGGCGGTAGTTGATTCGCCTGGTCACGATTGAATACATCGAGAAATTCATGATAGTGGGAAGGTAAGTGTTCTTTAGGGTTTGCATATTTTTTTCGCAACTTGGGGATTCTGTCCATAGGAGTATCGAGAGATTGCTCCGTGGTGTCTTTAGATAAAAGATCGAGGTCATGGAGGCTAAGGGCAAAGTTAAAATTTTCCGGCTGATGGGCCATCATTGCGAAGGTGGGTGCTGGGACAATCTTTGGTTTTTGATAAAAGGGGGGTTGATGATGACTCTGAGCAACACGATTTGCTAAAACAGAGTTTGAGGCTCCAGAATTGAAATAAGGTATGGTAGTTTCAAACTTGCAACAAGCTTTTCCTAAACAGTTTTCACCGAAAGTAAGGGTATTCTCCTTCCAGTCTATATATGGCGCGTGTTTTTCTATCCAAGGAAGGCCCAAGACTAAATCTTGTTTACATTGAGATATCACATAGGCGGTCGTGATTTCGGCATGTCTGCTTAGGTATAGTGGGAAAGATACTTTGTGGGTTATTTGAGCTCCCTGCTTTCCATCAAATCCAAAGAGATTAATAGGGCGCAAGAGTTTATGTGGGTTTAGGTTAAGAGTTTCACAGAGGGATTTTGAAATGAAAGCATTTCCGGAAGCGCCAGTGTCAACAAGAGCAATTAGAGGTATATCATATATTTTTGCGTTTATATACATGTGACGTGAACTTGAGACGTCCTCTGAACTCACTTGTCCTACTGATAACGACTCCAACAGGCGACTTACTGCTGGAGTTGGTCTTTGCTCTACTTGATCAGGCATTTCAGTTATTGCAGCGGACGCAATAGTGCGTGAGCCTAATGGGCAGTTTTTTGCTATATGTCCTGGTTTATTGCACCAAACACATCGACCTAAAGCTCGACGTGCATCCTTGGCTTGTGGAGTAAGGCGTCCGTCGGTGCCTTTTTGTCTTGATATTGTATCAAGATCCATTGCCGATCCTCCTTGAGAGACGGTAAGCTCAGGGTTGAGAGACCTCCATGGCGTCGTCAGGGGTGTACTCGGCGCTTTATAGACTGAGGCGGGTGAAAAGGTTGGGCTTGGCTGGTGGGTTGGCGCGCTTGGGAAGGCGGTCCTGAACTCATGGACACGAGCATCTTTAGCCCTTAGGTAAGCCACGAAATCGTCATAATTTTCTGGAGCATCTGAAGCAGACAGTAGAATCTCCGAAAGTTTCTCAGAAAGCCGTAGCTCCAGCATCTTCTTCCAGGTGATCTTGTCCACATTGGCGTAGGTGGAGTCAACCATGTTATCGTGAAACAAGGTTATAAAATCATGAAATCTCATATTTCCTTGCTTCATTTTTTCCACAGCGCGGGTGGCCTTACCTTCTCGGCCGGGGTCATCACATTCTCGCTTGAGCGCCGTCAGGAATTCGGATAGAGTTGTTATTTCTGGCTTAACTGCTAGATCTTCGAGACACCTGAATTGGGACCTCATCTTCCTCAGAGCTCCTGGCCCCAGACATTGGTAGGCATAGCGAACCTTGGAGATTTCGTCCGGGAAAGAATGGTTTTGATCTTGTAACTGATTGACAAGTTGCGAACAGAAGGAGCGTAGATTGCTCGGGGATCCATCGTATAGGGTGATCGGAGGGGCAGTGAGTCTCATCAAAGGTGTAGAGTAAGGAATGTGAGAAGGAGGTGAGAGTGGTTTTTGAGCATTGAATAGAGCTGCTACTCGCACGGAGTCAACTAACAAGGCGTTATTCATGGCTCCAGGAACCTGAAGGAGGTATGGAGTACTCCAGAGTTCCGGAGGAAGGAAATTTAAGGTCGGTATCTGAGTTGTAGGCATGGGAATATCTTGGTCTAGTTGCGGGTTCGAGGTGACTTGGATGCCTTGCATGTTGCTGCTTGTTGTCTCAGCCATTTCAGATCCTGAAAGACTGAAAAAAGAGTTGTCGGTTGCTGTTGAATGAGAAAGAGTATCTGGTGAATCAGGTACTCTATAACTCATGTAATTTCGACGCTTAGTAATGTCAGGATGATGGGCGACCGAGTGGGTAACAGGAAGGATACTGAGTAAGGTAGGTACTAAAGAGGTCTCAAGAGACGGTGGGAAGTGCTGAGGAAAGTATTGAGGTACTAAAGGGTTTACTAAAGGGAACCTGAAGGTTGTCTGAAGGATGTCAAAAGACTTTCTGATGGTTATATTTGTGACAAAGAACTAAGCGTGAAGAGCGCTATCTACTGAGAATCTTTCTCTTTATATACGCCTTTCCTTCCTTCAGTAGTTGCCGCCTCGACTTATCTTACTCTTGTCATAGAGACGTAAATAGAATACATACGCGGCCTATTAATAGCTGCTACAAGATGATTAACTAGAAATGAGATGACTACAATGAGTAAAAATAGAAATGACATAGTAATATAAATAGAAATGAAATAATGGTATAAATAGAAATGCCATAATGTTATAAATAGAAATGTGTATTCTTAGGGCAAAACCTTACAAAGTCCGTTTTGCCCCAAGCAGGATTGTCCACGGTCGCCCAGATCACTTGCCACGATCAGGTTATACTTGGAGCGAGTCTAATGATCACAGTTCCGCTAGACCTCCTAACCTCACGGACACGTTTGATGGAAAGAATCGGGAAAAGTACGATGAATGGTTGGACAAGCTCCTAGGCCAGATTAAGACCCACGACAACTGGTTCACGACTGAGGACCGAAAGCTCACGTACTTAATGCGTCACCTTACCGGCACCCCGTATGATCTTCTAAAGGACAAATATGACGAACGAACCCGGTCTAACCCTAAGCACAATCGTACCTTATCGGATGCAATCGCTGATCTTGATCGTGCCTTCCGTTCCCGACACATCCGCCGTAACGCAAAAGCAAAGCTAGAGTCGTTACGGATGGGTAGTAATGAAACTTTCGCTGAGTTCTACGCAGTTTTTCAAGCCCAAATTAATAAGCTTGACTATCACGATGATGATAAAATTGACGAGTTGAAATTTCGTCTTAACAGCCGCTTCGCAAGCAAAATCCTGGGTCGTAATGATACGTACGAACAACTAGTTGAATACTGCTACGCTCTTGATTCGGAATTGAAAATGTACAACGCTCGTCGACCGGCTTCTGCATTCTCTAAGGGAAATAACGACCCATTAAATCCAGCTAAATCAAAACCTCGTCTAGATCATGCCACCATAGAGCTAGGCAAATCTATCAAACCCCTCTCAGAACTCTCCCTGGACAAACTCAAAAATTACCGAAACAATCTCCCGCGATCGGCTGTCATTAGGCAACGACTAATTGACGAAAACCGCTGTCATCGGTGTATGCAACAAGGACACACCGGGCTCGACAAAGTATGTCCATTCAATCGCCTTCCCCCGTCCGTGAAATTCAAAACAAATAACGGTGCCTTCCTCAATCAAACCTCTATCTACGAAGAGGGAAAAGACACTGCCTGAGCGATAGTCGCCGCTCAGGCCAATATATCACTGAATCAAAATCATGTAATCTACCGTTAGTCATAGCCTCTGCAGCAGTTGATAGCAATAAAGTATTAGATGGGTCTCATTTAACAGCCCAATGCCAATTAAACAATGAACCTTCCACTTTCACATGCTTGCTTGACTCCGGCGCATCTGCCTATGGTTTCATAAGTCGTTCAGTAGCGCAAACACTCCATCTTCCTCTACTCCCTCTTGCAAAAGCAAAGTCACTTAACCTTGCTGATGGCACTTCGACTCGGCAGAAAATTTCTCATACTACACTCGTACGCGTTTCGTTGGGAAACCACTCCGAACAAGCGAACTGCTATGTGATAGATACACATCTTGATCTAATACTAGGTATGCCTTGGTGGGCGCGGCATAACCCGAAAGTAGACTGGCCCACCAGACATATTACTTTTGACTCTCAATATTGCCGCAAAAATTGTCTTGATGGGACCATTTCTTTTACCGCTAACCTCAACTCATCAGATAAGTCTTGCGCGCCGTCGGAAGACACGACGCTCCCACAATATGATGAAGTATGTGCAATCGATTCCCAGTTATTTGAGCAACTTCTTGAAACGCCAGGCGTTGTGGCTTACGCTCTTGTCCCGGACCCCTATAAAAAACACGAGCCCGTCAATGCCTGTAAAATCTCTACTGATGACTTTGCCAAATTTATGCAGTCCGGCCCGCTGATGTCCATCGACCAAATCCGAGATCAACTACCCGATGAATTCAAAGACTTCGCAGATGTATTTCTTCGCAAAGATGCCAACAACTTACCGCCGCATCGCCCCGGCAAAGACCATGAGATCCGGTTAAAAGACGGCGCGGATCCCCCGTTCAAACGAGGATATGCGATGTCAAGAGACGAACTTGATGCAGTAAAAAAATATATCGATGATAACCTCTCCAAAGGCTTTATACGACCGAGCTCATCGCCTTACGCCGCTCCCGTCTTATTGGCAAAAAAACCTAATGGAGGTCTCCGCATATGCGTAGACTACCGAGCGCTAAACAATATTACCATTAAAAATAGATACCCGATCCCGCTCATTAACGAAACTTTGGATAGGTTAAGCCAAGCAAAATTTTTCACGACGCTGGATGTCATCTCGGCGTTTAACCGTATACGCATCAAACCCGGAGACGAAGAGAAAACTGCCTTCACCACCCGCTACGGGCAATTTGAGTACCTAGTGATGCCCTTTGGACTCTGTAACGCTCCAGGCTCGTTTCAAAGCCTCATTAATGATTCTATTAGAGAATATCTAGATGAATTTGCATCGGCGTACGTAGACGACATCCTAGTATTTAGTGATACCTATGAAAACCATGTGAGCCACGTATGCAAAATACTCCATCGAATGCGTCAAAACGGATTGCAATTGGACATAAAAAAATGCCATTTCATGGCCAAAGAGGTCAAATACTTGGGGCTATTTATTTCAGTTGACGGTATAAGAATGGATGAGTCCAAAGTGAAAACAATCGTTGATTGGAAAACTCCTATCTCGGTCAAAGATGTTCGAGCCTTTCTAGGCTTTGCTAACTTTTATCGAAGGTTTATTAAGGGCTTCTCGCAAATTTCTGCTCCTCTTACGAACCTAACAAAGATTAAATTGCAATCTATAGCCAAACGTCCATGCCTAAATTGGACCCAGGAATGCCAAATCGCGTTCGAAAAATTGAAAACTGCATTTACAACAGCCCCGGTGCTCTCACACTTCATACATGGCCTCGATATCTGGGTAGAAACAGACGCATCTAATTATGTCGTCGCAGCCACGCTTTCTCAGTCAATCCGTGGAACGCTAAGACCGATTGCTTTCCTTTCCATGAAAATGTCTCCACAAGAATGTAACTATGATATTTACGACAAGGAATTGCTCGCCATTATACGAGCCTTCGAAGCTTGGCGTCCCGAACTTTATTCCACTGAAAACCCGATCAACGTACTTTCTGACCACAAGAACCTTCAGTACTTCATGTCATCTAAACAGCTTAATCGGCGACAAGCGCGATGGGCTGAGTTCCTTTCTCAGTTCAATTTCGTCATCACTTATCGACCTGGAGTAGACGGAACTAAGCCAGATAGTCTTACACGCCGCTCACAAGATCTGCCTACGGAAATGCACGACGAAAGAACAAGGCATCAAACCCAAATCGTACTTCAAAACCATAATCTTGCACCAAGCATAAGAATCGCCTCACTCACTAGTCCACGTGCCCCTCGCAAGTTTGATGATACGAAATCCGAATCTCTATGGTCTACTGACGTAATTGACCATGTTGACATCAATTTGCGAATCTCACAAGCATATTCTCGTGACCCTGTCATCAGGCAACTAATTGAACTCAAAAATAATAACGCCGTTCGCTTGCCACCCCACCTTTCCAAAATGCGTATTTCGCTAGTAGATCTTGAAATAAGAAACAACCGGCTCTACCACCTCGGACGACTTTACATCCCGCCAAATAATGATCTCCGTACCACGATTATCAAGAACCACCACGATATGCCGGCCGCAGGCCATGGTGGTCGCCGCGCAACTTACGCCCTACTTAGTAGAAATTTTTTCTGGCCCGAAATTTTAAAAGATGTCGAAAACTACGTCAAAGGCTGCCACTCCTGTAAACGCGCAAAACCATTTCACAATATATATCAAGGTTTTCTTCGGCCCTTGGATCCACCTTTTCATAAATGGAAACATCTATCAGTTGATTTTGCCGAGGACCTACCGCCTTGCAAACACGACGGAAAAACTTATCGCCATATTATGATTGTAGTCGATCGCTGCTCAAAAGGTCGGCGATTCATACCGCTCACTAGTCTCACCGTCAACGAAATCGTCCACGCCTTTCGCCGGTTTGTGGTAGCATATGACGGTTACCCGGACTCTATAGTGTCCGACAGGGGCCCTCAATGGACCTCACATTTTTGGAAACGGTTTCTTGCAAGGATGGGTACTAAGATCAAACTAACCTCATCGTATCACCCTGAGTCGGACGGACAAACCGAAAACGCTGTTCAATTTTTAAAACAATATTTACGCCTGTTCGTCAATTACGATGAGGATGATTGGGTCGATCTATTGCCTGAAGCCCAGCTTGCAGCGCTCAACCATCCCAATGAATCAACGGGCCTTACCCCATTCTTCATTGATCGAGGTCATCACCCCAACTTTAGTGTCAACCCCCCTGATGAATTAGCGCCACAAGACCCCGTTAAATTGCAGCAACAATCTGCAGATCAAATCGTTAATCGAATACAGGCTGTTCAAACTCATCTGCAGCAATCTTTGCTCTGGGCGCAAGCTAAACAAGCCTATTTCGCTAACAAACACCGGCAACAAACTCCATCTTATAAAGTCGGTGACAAAGTATGGCTAGATGCACGAAATCTGAGGACAAATCGTTCTAACAGATTGGGACATAAAAATTTGGGTCCATTCACGATTTCTAGAGTTGTACATGAAGGATCCGCTTACGAGCTCGAACTACCATCGACATTAAAAATACACAATGTCTTTCACCCTTGGCTCCTACACCTGGATGACTCTACACCTTTGTTGGGGCAACGAAATGCCCCACCACCACCGATAAAAATTGCAAGTGATGGAGAAGTATTTGACGAATTCGAGCTTGATCAAATTGTTAATTCACGCATGTTTGGAAGCCAACTCAAATACCAGGCTACATTTGTCGGAGATAATGACTGGAATATAAGGCCCAAATGGCAACCCTGGCATCACTTTAAAAATTCTCCGCTTGCAATCGCAGACTTCAACTACAAGAACCCAGGAAAACCTGGCCCACACAAAACATTTGTCCGCCCGTTGGAATGGCAACCCCCCGATATTATATAAAAAAAAAAAAATAAAAAAAAAAGAAACCACCCGTTTCTTTACTTATGGTCCTTGTACCATAATTTCGTTTTTCTTTTCTCCTCTCTTTATAATTATTCCTTTTGAGGGGGGGTAGTGTGACGGCGTCCACACCGCCACAATTCGCCAACGACCTAGACCCCAATTTGTGATTAGTAATTTAGTTCAATCGTAGTAGCCGTAGCGCTACGCACAGACCAACTTGAGATTGACTTGTATTTAGTAGACTCAACTCACAGTTCCTAGAGGATTGTACAACCTCGTCCTAATTGAATCATATCCCATACTTTTGCATCCGCCCCTGTGACTTTTCTGCCCCAGATTAGCGGCCGCTGCCTGTGCCGTCCGACCACCCGTGACATAAGGAAGATAGATAGAAATGCCTATGGCAGCACCTTTGTCCTTAACCAAGGAGCCATCAGTATATACAATCTCTAAACTGCTAGTAGCACTTAATTTCAACATCGTGAACGGTTGTTGTTGATTTGTGGAGGTGGGCAACTGTAAATCTAGTTAATGTTGGCTAAGTTGTAATTCAACAAGATATGTTTTTACTTATTCTGATCTAGACCAGCGATCAGAATCAGGTAATCTTTGTAATTAGATAGTACTTAACTTAGACCTAAGATAGGGAACTCAGGACATAAATCACACTGAGACGTACCTCTTTCGTTATCATCAATTAAATCCCACAACTGAGAACCCACAACTTGTCTTAATTTACTCTACGTGATTTACAAAGCCTTACAAGCTCTATCGCTCTGCTACAATCTGTGTACAAAGTTCCACTGATATGTATGATACGCTATATATATTTTAACAGTTGTAACTTAAACCAAACTTCTTGCTTCAACCTCACATTAAAGCGATCTTAGAGGTTTCAAAATATCTCGCTGACCCTGGTCGCTTTTCTGAACCTTTCCAAACCTAAAGTGGGTCCCGGTACAATTGCTCAAGAGATTCATCGTAAATCAATCGTTTATATTTGCAATATCTACCCCTGCTCGTAGAATAAAGTGTAAGGGTAAATGTTGCCAAAAGTACTTACAATGGATAAATCTTATCAATAGAAAATGAGTCAAACTAACGCGTCCAATAGAGTGGCAACAGATCCATTCAAGAATGCCGGCAGCAAATACATTGGAAACGGGTCTGGACGGGGTGGTGGTGGCGGAAGGGCACTGTCGGACATACAGGCGGATCAGAAAAGGATGAGACATGTCCTCAAAGAGGATGATCTCTTTCCTAGAGCATACTCTATTGCAGGGGTAAATAGTGAAGGAAACCCCTGAATGCCAAGTTCTGACAGGGATTATACAATATGCCATTGGCTGCAATATTTTGACCATACCAAATCCGACAATAGCTGAACCTTATTTGTATGGGAAATTTTGCGTGATAAAAGAAGTGTAGGAGATCCCTGTAACTTGTTGAAATGATGATATTCTATTCAAAAGTGCTAGCTTTCATCAAGTATTAAATACATTTTTACCAATAATTAAGCATCATTAATAAGGAATCGAACCTCCTCTTGCTCTGATGACTGCCTGGCACCTTTCTGGCATGCTCTCTACAAGCGTAGCCAGTTGCTCCTGAGAAATTGACTCCCATGCCTCTAGGACTGCATTACGGAGCACTTCCTCAGATGGATTACCAGAATCAAATTCTGGGTGGTGCTCTTCAATATGGGATTTCATCATATCCCACACTGACTCAATTGGATTCAGGTCTGGGGAATATGACGGCCAGACTATGAAATCTACCCCCCTTGATGACAGCTCTCTTTTCGTACGTTGAGCAGAATGGGCAGGAGCACCATCCTGCATAAAGAGAAGAGGGCCGTGAGAGTCAATTGGTTGTGTTGCCGCGTGGATTAAAGGAAAAATCCTCTGGCAGTAACTCTCCGCTTTTATAGTCCCCCAATCCCTACTCCAGAAGAGGGCAGGGCCCTTCTGGTTCCCATAAAAGGAGCCCCAGAACATCCAACCACGCTTTCGAGGACCTTTTCGAACCAGGCAAGTGTGATAATATGTCTCCTCGGGCTAAAAATTAGATTAATGCAGTTGATACATGGCTGAGATCTGGACTCACCTTCCTCGAAACCCATACTCTTGTGTGACGTTCACCAGTGACCCAAGTCTCATCAGACCAAAGAATTTGGGACCACTGTTCAGGTGTCCAAGAAGAGTGTTCTTCCGCCCACTCTAATCTTTTCCTCATATGTGCAGGCGTTAGAGTAGGCTTCGCTTGAGCAATGCAACGCTTGAACCCTCTTCTCTCAAGAGCACTTTTGATTGCGATTTGGCCACAATTCCAGTGGGAAAACTTAGCAGCAAGCTCCAGGTGGCTCATCTGGCGGGCCTCACTTGAAGACGTGACAAACTCTTCAAGCTCAACTTCCTGCTGAGCGTTCAAGGCGTGGGGTCGGCCATTTCGCTTTTTGGGCGTCAGACATTGCCTTGCAAGGGCATATTGTACCCTTCTTTCGGTGATACCGAGTTGATTACCGATGGCGAGATGAGTAAAACCAAGGCCACGTAACGTGTATATCTGGACTCGCTGATCCCTAGAAAGCTGGCTCCGTGATCTTGGAGTAGTGGGAGATGCTGGGGTGCTCATTTTTCTTCGCAGTTTATCGTTAGGATATAGGTTATTCAATATGTCGTGTCAACCGATTTAGTGTGGTACGAGGATGCTGTGCAACTATCGAACATAAGAGAGAAGGTACAAGGAAGATGGAATGCCTCGGTTGTCTTATTGCCTTAGTCTAGCCATTTTTGTAGCGCTAAAGTCGGAATATCAGGGATAGCCCATGTAAATTACACAGAATGTGGGGCTACACTTCTTACCCCTGTAATAGAGTACAGGCAAATGTTAAAGAGGCTTTAAATAAAATTGACAGCCTCCTCCTATTGAAAGTCTACCCCTACGCGAACCCCCAGTCAAGCCGTGTTTATGAAAACTCTGCAACGATTAAAATTTTGCAGGAAATTAAAGACATAAAGGCTCACATGAATCAAACCCAAACCCAAGCCTCCTCAAAGATCCAGGGACAGTCTTGGGCTAAGGTTGCGAGCAAGTCCGAAGTAGCTGGTACTATAATCAGAATCCAAGACGAGGCAGAAAGGAAGGAGCTAGCAAAGCTATCAAGCGAAGAGGTGGTGAAAAAAATTGGAGCCAGAGTGATCATTGGCGCCAGACAGATGAGAAGCGGACAGGTGAAGGTCTTTTTTGTAGAGCAGGTAATTAAAGATAGAATGGAAAAACACACGGACTGGATGCACAAGCTGGCAACCACAGCACATATCGCCAGTCCCACCTATCAAGTCCTAACCCATGGAATTCCATATTCATTTAAGCCAGAAATCCCTGGTCATGTTTCAGCACTACAACAGGCAAATGATATATACCTGGAGTGAGCCAAAATCCACAAAGCCACATGGCTCAAGGAACCGAACCTACAAGGGAACGCCGCCGGATCACTGATTGTATGGTTTGAACAAGCAGACCATGCGAATAAAGCAAACTCCAAAGGTATAGTGTGGCAATGCGAAACAAAGACTACCGAAATCTTCCGATCTGGCTTCCGTACGATGCAGTGTGTCAATTGCCAGAAATTCCGACATATTGCTCGCACCTGCGGGGCCGAAGCCAACTGTGGCAAATGCACAGGAGGACATAACATCTTAGAATGCCACGGGGAACAGGATGTAAGATGCTGCAGCCGCGGGAAAAAACACGCAGCATGGGACCAGAGGTGTCCAACGAAACTAGCCGCAAAAGCAAAGGCAGATGTAAACAGGCCTAGTGATCCAGGAAAATATCAATTTACAGTGGAAATACCTGGAGCCCAACAAGATGACTGGCAACTGGTAGGCTCCAGGAAAAGACGAGCAGGTACGTCACTTATGGAAATCGCCAATCCAGTGGGCTTGAGCATCGCTCGTCGAGGTCCAGGAAGACCGCGCAAGATGGTCTCCCCCGCTGTCCCTGACATGTCAGGATCATTTAGCGAAATGACGTCCCCGGCTATTGCGTCAACGGCATTCACCAAAAACGGGCCCCGGGCTCTAATACGGGAGAATTCTGTAGTGATAAACGGGGCACCAGATTGCGTAATGGAGTCATGAAGGGCACCCTAAATTTAAATATAACGTAGTACAATATGAATAGAAGTAAAGACATACTACAACACCACTTCCTGCAGGCTCTAAACCCATTAAAGCACCACGTGGTAGCCTTAGAAGAGCCATGGCGTCATCCAACAGAGAATACAATAATTAAATATCCTGCCTACCTTCTGATATTTCCAGATGGCCACAAAAGTAGGACATGTATATATTCAAGCAAATACCTCAAAGTTGGGAAGTGGAGAAAGGAAAGGACCCTAATAGAGGCGGATGGCGGTATAACCTCCATCAGCTTGCAGACCAATAGGGGTATAATATACATAACTGACTTCTACAACCCTCCTCCCCTCTCACATAGCAGTACAGAGCTAGGGACCCTAAAATATCTCCCAGAACTCCTCTCCAAAGAAGGCCAACATATCCTCGTGGGCGACTTCAACCACCATCATCCTAGATGGGGGTCAAACGATTCTGACCCATCATAAAATAGCTGAAGACTTAATAGATATGCCGGGAGATAAAGATATGGAACCAGTCGTTCAGGAGGGAACCATCACCTGGAGCAATAGGGGAAGCCAGAGCACACTCGACCTTATCTTCCTATCGAAGGAGCTCGAAGATGCGGTTTTATCACGTCAGTCAGATAGCAAACTTGAGGCATCTTCCGACCATATTCCAATATCTACGGGGATAACAATCCATCCGCAGGTTAAAGAAAAACAAAAGCCGCTTCTACAATGGAAAAAAGCAGACTGGGACAAAGCTAACCAAAACGTGGCTGTCAATTTACTAAAGCTAAGGAAAAAGAACTTTGACCTCGATTCCCGACAAGCCATCAACCAGAGGGTGTGCTCCATCACTAATGCTATCAACAAATGTAACGGCCTGTAGACCAGGGTATTGCCTGTAGGCTAGGTTGGCCAACCGAGCCAGGTCTCAGTCACACGACACTGTTTGCTCTATTTGCTTGCTTTGTCGTGTCACATGCTCTGTGCCTGCTCTGGAGTCCACACCCATGTTTGCTTCTTCACGCACATGTATAAATAGGCGCTCACGACCTCACTTGTATTCTCTTCATCACCATCTGTGGGAATATAGGTCACGTGTACAGACTGGTAAGCGAATTCATGTATTATAGAAACGCACGCGTAACCAATTGAGGAAGATAATTAACCACCAAAACCTTACGTATTACGAATCTTGCCAAAGTGCGTGAGGTTCTGTGATCCTAGATAGAGTGGCTACACCGACACCATCCGTTATTAATTCTTTCCGCTTTAATCTACTTTTGTAATTAGTTAAACTATTAAATATACTTGCTTCGAATCATTTGGCGTCATCCCAGATCTCGGACTGTGACAACAAAACAGCCAAAGAGACTATACCTATCGCCAAATCTTCTCAGTTCGCCAAACCCTATTGGACGAACCAATGCCCAGAGGCAGTAATATGCACACGAAAGGCCAGAAGAGAGTGGAAACATTGGGGCACCGAAGAAAGCTGGATAGAATATCAAAAAGCGGTAAGCAGGAAAAAGGCCCAAATAAAGAAGGTAAAAACAATTGGATGGAGGGCGACCGTTTCTGAGGCTTCCCGGGACCCGACAAAGATATGGAAACTCGCCAGGTGGGCCAGAAAAGATTCAGAAGAATAACAGAGGCTACCACAAATATCGGAAATTAAAGATGCAGATGGAACAATCTTTACTCAACCTCCCGACAAAGCCAGAATTATGGCAGGGCACTTCTTCCCCCAACCTGTGGCGGCAGATACTGGAGATATTACCGGAACTAATTATCCTGAAGAGCTTAACTGAATCTCAAATACCATTACCCAGGCTGAAGTCGAAGGAATTATCGGAAAGCTTCCAAGCGATAAGGCTCCTGGCCCAGATGGGATCCCAAATCGATTTCTCGAGGAATGCATGAAAACCCTCACAAAAGGTCTTGTGAAGCTATTTAATACTTGTCTCTGTCTTGGGTGCCATCCAAAGGGATTCAAAGAATCTACGACAGTGGTTCTCCGAAAACTACAGAAGCCGAGATATGGCACACCAAAGGCGTATCGACCGATAGCACTCCTAAACACCATGGGTAAGCTCCTCGAGAAGTTGGTGGCTAACCGTATCTCTAAAGCTGCCGAAGACTATAACCTTCTCCCGGACGAGCAAATGGGGGCTCGGCCCAAGAGGTCTACGATCTCGGCGGTCGAACTTTTAACGGAACAGATTCATACGATATGGGGAAAAGATAAAAAGCGGGTTGCGTCACTTTTCAGTCTCGACATATCAGGGGCATTCGATAACGTCTCTCACGAAAGAATTATTCACAAACTTAGAGAAAATGGCATCCCAAGATCGACTACCCAGTTTATAGAATCATTCTTGGAAGAGAGATCGACTTCTCTAGTTCCCGGGACATTCAAAGGAAACCAAATCCCTACTAAGACAGGAATATCCCAAGGGTCGTCCCTGTCCCCAATACTCTTTCTGTTTTTTGTCAGCACGCTCTTACCGAAGCTACAAACTCCTTCTACCACCGCGGTAGGATTTGTAGACGACAATAACATACTCACATGGTCAAATTCTACAGAAGAGAACTGCAGAAAACTAGAGGAAAAACACAGCATCTGTGAGGAGTGGGCAAAAAAGCACGGAGTGAGATCTGCGCCGGAGAAGTTCCAATTAATGCACTTCACACGAGCAAGGAAGAGACACAACCTTGAAGCTACCGTAAGTATACAGGGGCATTTAACCGTACCGCAGTCATCTCTCCGAGTCCTCGGTATCTTCTTTGATCCTAAGCTTCATTGGGGGGCTCGTGTAAGGAAGTTCCAGCAGAAATCGCACACCCAAGTACAGTCAATTAGTAGACTGTCACAATCGACTTAAGGTGTTACGGGCTGCGTCTTTGTCGGGAATCGCTGAGTCATCTAGTACAAGCTCGGCACACAAATAGTATCACTGTCCTCAATACATGTAAAATAATTATCTATCCTTCTGACAGTTTCTCTGTACATACTATTGTATTCTCTCTCCTACCTCTACTTCATCTTTATTCTCTTGTGACTTACTCTCATCTCCCTGCATATTCTTAACAGCCTTAGCCTCAATTGTTGATCATGTGTTATGAATTACTAATCACATGTCATATGATCTTACCTGTTGCTTTAATTGGTTTGATGATGGTTACGAGGGCTACTCTAACTAAGTATACCTACCCCTAGTTTTTAAGACAATGACTCACATCAATCTACGAGTTTTACCCGTTACAGAACTTATCAGGAAAAAGGGCTGACGATTAGGAAGTAAGTCGTGTGGTGTAGAATTATTTGTATGTTATGGCTCTCCCTCTAGACTCATTTAGAAATCTATGCAGAAAATAGACTGCATCACGGCCAGCTTATTTTGTTATATTGTTTTGGTGATAGCCCATCACATGGGGTGCCACATTTATGAAGACTAAGCTGTTGTACAGCACAATAGTGAGACCGGCCCTCTCGTATGGGTCCTCGATATGGGCCGAGGCCGGGCCAGCGGGTAAAATACCCGAAAGGATAGTGAAACCCTTAAGAAGTAATCAAAGAAAATGCTTAAAATCAATCACAGGTGCATACAATTCGACCAGTAGCAGGGTTTTGGAACACGAGACTGCTATCTTACCCATAGAAATTTACCTGAAGCAATGGAGGGTCCAACACGCCGAACTATCAGAGAAGCTACCTGTTTGAAGGACAATTACTTCGGCGTGTAATCGAATCAAGCTACCCGTCCGAGAGAGAGAGGAGATTCACGACATGAACAGAAGCGATGATGTGGCCGATGTGACACCCCGATAATTTTAGTGGTCACGTGCGCATCGGTCTCGAACTACTGGTTAGCCGACAGAGCTGATCTTTGGGTTAAACAGAAACACTTATCCTCTTAATCATCAACACCATCTGTTACAAACCTGTAAGCCTAAACAGGAGACTAATCAGCCACAACCCATTATTCTACAGGTTTGTAACAAAGGCAGTATCTCCCACGTAAGCTGTAGGTCATTGAAGATGAAGGATAGAAAATTAAGTATTAACAGCGTAGCTTCATATTATCAGCAGGCATCATGAACATATACATAGACTTGTGCCCGACTGGAGATTTTTCCCTTTAGTTTAGAATCTTATCATTTTGAGTCCACTTCAGCTTTTGACCATTCGCCAATTGTCTTTCGTCTCTCGAGGTGTCACAGCCGAATGGATTCGAATCTGCGGAAGGGAAGAGCAAACTGGGCGACAAAAGACGGCTGTGAAGATTGCAGCATTCCAGGAATGGAAACATTCTTGGACACATCAGAAAAACTCTGGACATTCGACACCAGCAAACCCTGAGACATGGAAAGCAGCGAATATCTCTATGGACCAAAAATCAAGCAGTTTCAAAATGAACTACAGTGAAGCACCAGTTTAAACACATCAACACCTTAGCAGGGCCCAAGGCAGTATCGCCATACAGATAAGAAGCGAGCACATCGGGCTCAATTCTTATCTGTACAGAAGAAAAGTGCCTGGAGTTAATAGCCCAAAGTGCTAGTGTGGGCATCCGTCACAGAACGTCAGACATATGGTCATGACGTGTCCGCTGTGGGTGAGGGGACGAGGGGATTTTCAGCAAAAAGCGAAAGATAGGTCCTATCAGGCCATGCTTCAAAGCCCGGAAGATGTGGCAAGAATCACGAAGTGGATACTAAATGAAGGATACCTAGAACAGTTTCGAATTGTCAGCCAAGCTGAGGCGACAAGGCGGGAAATGATGTACAGAGCAGGGAAGGGGTGAGACGGATTACACACTGGTTGTACAGTGTAAGGCACTTCTTGAAGGTAAACTGAATACACGATAGACATAAGACTGCACATTAGAGGGTCTTTACGGCGAGGTTTTCTCCTGTGTATATATAGAAGTTAGACACCTGCATGGGCCCATTGGGTACCTGAACGGGTTAATTGAAATCAAATCAAATCAAATCTTAATAATTATACAGTAGAGCCCCTCTTAGCTAATAGTGGGTCCCGATATAATTACTGAAGAGATTCATAGATATTTTACCGTTTATATTTGCAATACTTACCCCTGCACGCAAAATGACCTGTAAGGGAAAGTGTTGCTGTCGGAGTACACGGTTGTGGATATGTCTCTTCTATTGTATCATAAAAAAAATTCTCTATCTCCCTTCTTCCCTCGGTAATCGAGGTTATATGTACAAGTGGAAAAACCCGATTACTCGCTTACGCCAGCGCTATGCCCAAATAGAAACCTTTCCCAGGTATATCACATGATATGCATGAATACATGTTTGAACAGTTGCAAATATAAAGGTCCAAGTTACAATGAATCTTTTCAACGTTTATACCGGGACGCACTATTAGCTAAGAGGGGTTCTACTGTACCCGGTACCCACAATGGGTTTGGACAGGTTCTACTGTAGTAGGGAACACCCCTGAAGCAAGATCCGGCCCCACTGTCCCAAATCTACCCTGAAGGCATACAGTAAAACCTCTGTAACGCTATACAGTCTGATGAGACTTTTAGTATCGTGTTATAGAGGATATAGTGATGTATAAATATCACGTGATCCCAGACTGGCCAACAATTACCTTTCCTCGCAATTCTTGACTTGGTTGATTATAACTGTTGGTGGTAGTAGTAGTAGTAGTAGTAGTAGTAGTAGTAGTTTTGTTTATTCGTGCTATGTAGAGTCCAAGACTATTATAACACTAGGGCTCCTCTCTGACCCAGGCCACACCTTTTACAGTGCTCCTATCCCTTTTAACCTCGAACCTAAGATCATTGATAGATTGACCCATGACGGGTAGCCATTTAGCTCAGTAATTACTCGTAGAATTCAACCACCTTTTCTACGGAACCTTCTGCTCAAAAAAAAAAAGATTGAAAAAGAGCAGCCATGGAAACCGGTACGCGGGAAAAAGTCTCGAAAAACCTGCAACTCCAGCCAGGCGAGGCCTAGACACCAGAGCCACAAGAAGTGCGTATCCCCATCTGTATCTCCCTAATATCCCTTAGTCCAGATATCCTCCTTATACCGATACCACCAGCGCTCAGGTAGCGGTGCTCTTTCCTCGGGAGACAGTATAATGCCAGAATATCTGTAAACAGTGAGAACTCATCTTGGTAAAAAGGGCCAACTTATTCTGATCCATCACCACCATAACGGGAGCTGGGTACGCCCCGGAAACTCGTTTGGATGACTTTTCCTCCGTGACCAAGTAATGCGTGTTTCTGTTGGCTCTGAAGATAAACTCCAGGTTCGTAGGGAACACCACGTACAGGTAGAAACGCCATCTTCGTCCCCCTATAACTGTTGGTACAACAGGGGTCACTTGGCTTAAGGCCATAAAATCATCAAACGAGTTCTGTAATTCTATATACCTCGCTATCTCGCCTTGGCATCGATGCTTAAATTACAATAGAGCCTAGCGCCCTTACTAAAGCATCTAATATGATTAACTAATGCTTATATGATAACAAAACTAAACACGAATGTCCCAGCGTCATACACCTATGAAACGACAATAACTCGCAATCGACTCAACTCACCTGAGGCGTCGAGTTGCAAGCCTTGTTTTTATGTTTGTGCTATAGCAGGTGTAAGAAGTACATGATTATCCGTAGCTGGATTGGAATCAATCTCACCTCTAGGAACCGCAATTGACTAAAATCAATGTTATGAGCTGCGCCCTGGATGTATGACTGGTCTGGTGACTAAGCCCAGTCTACCCTAATCAAGGAATAACTTTACGCCATTAAATATGTTTATTTATACAGTACTGGTCTTGGTTATACTTTATGCACAAGGCTGCAGGTTTATGCAGACAGTCCACGCTAAGGAAAGGGGCTGCGCTTAGTCCTTCGGTTGCGAGTTAGAAATAGCCAGAGGGACTAATCGGCGGGTCTCGTCTACCCCCCTCCTGTTAGGAGAGGGGCGCAGCAAAATGCGACACTTTTTCACACCAAAATTTCACAGATTTCACCAACTTCACCAACTTATTGCTCAACCACGCCACAATGGTTTCGCCTCAAAAGTACAATTTACAGAGAGCTCTTGATGGAATTTTGGATGGCACCTTTCGTTCTGCTCGTCATGCTGCGAAAGCTATCGGAGATATCCATCATTCTACAATTGCTCGCAATCTCAAACGACGCACAGGGACGTCAGGAGGACATAACAAGGCACTGAATTCGGAGCAGGAGATTGCGCTTAAAAGGTAGTCTGATCTGAACCTTATTGTTTCTGCTAAGTAGAAATAGCTACTGTGATCGGTGTATAACTCTTGGTAGTTATGCCAAGTATAAGCATCTACGCCTCGCTGCCAATTCAATTCTTCGTTATGCTGGCTCTTCCAAAAAAGTTTCACGTGATTGGGTTACGCTCTTTATCAGAAAGACTCCAAAGTATCGATTTAAAAAGAGTCGATCGATAGGTGCTGCACGTCGGGCGGCTGCTGAAAAGGCTGAAATTGTTGAGCACTTTCGGCGTTTTGAGGCCGTATGTGTTACGGGCTGAGCCCTGAGTAGAAGGCTGGTCGCAGGGACCAGCCGAGTGGCTAGTAGACAAGGCTCCCGGAGGCGGAGAGCCCCACGTAACCTCCGAAGTAAAGCCGACGGCTGTCGGCCCGGAATGGGTCTCGAAGGGAGAAGACTTCGGAAGAGGGTCCCGGTGATCGTCCACAATAAGGATGATAAGGGGGACCAAGAGGAAGGGCTTCACAGGGCGAGACTAACGGAGAGAGGGACACTGAGCCGGGAGGGAGTAAGGAAGCTGATGACCGGGGCTTGGGTCTCTGCGATCCCAGGAAAAGACAGTCTATAAGTAGCATGCCTCCCTACGTAGGATAGGTCTTCAAGATAGTTTATTTCTAAAATTCCTTACGACATTGTTTATTCAAGCTATTGATTTCTCTAGTCTATTACAGTATGCAATGAAAAGAAAATCAAAAAACAAAATATTTGGAATTTTGACGAGACTGGCTTTCGCATCGGTTGCCTTGGTAGTCAGCTTGTACTCATATGGGCGGAGCAAAACCAGGTTTACCTCGCCGACCCTGAAAATAGAGAATATGTTACTTGCATGGAATCAGTTTCTGCCGATGGGAGAACTATTGATCCCATGATTATTTTTCAGGGAGCGCATTATCTTGAGAAACATTTCGACAATGATCTCAATGACGATGTGCTTTTTGCACAAAGCGAATCGGGATACACCAATGACTACCTTTCTTATAGATGGCTCATGCACTGGGAAAGATTGACGTGTCCCCAGAATCCAGAAGAGAATAGACTCTTGATAATGGATGGGCACGGTAGTCATCTTACATTTGAGTTCATCAATTACTGTGATGCTCATAAAGTATTCCCCTTCCTACTACCACCACATTCAACGCATCTCTTACAGCCTCTTGACATAGGTATATTTCAGCAGTATAAGCATTATCATCAAGAACTCTTAGACGATGAAATTCGCATTGGTGGGCTTCAATTCAACAAAGAAGACTTTTTTAGAGTTCTCCAACGTACGAGAAATTTAGCGTTTAAAAAGAACAATAACTTTCGCCT
The DNA here is from genome assembly GCA_028751805.1 of Podosphaera xanthii. Classification (NCBI taxonomy): domain Eukaryota; kingdom Fungi; phylum Ascomycota; class Leotiomycetes; order Helotiales; family Erysiphaceae; genus Podosphaera; species Podosphaera xanthii. Next base: position 6,992,218 of record JAPWIX010000006.1, read on the forward strand.
TCAGGCAAGCTGGCTTGGTACCGTGCGATCCAGTGGTTGTTCTTGATAAAATGAATGAATTCTCCCACCCAGAGCGGCCTTGTACACCGCCTCCTAGAGAGATCAATTGGAAAGAGTGCGTTACACCTACTGGTAACATTGCTGAGGTCCAGAGGTATTCAAAGTACTTAAAAACTCGACTGCTGGATCATCTTATGGAGGACAAACCAATTACTCCCTCTATCACTCGAACTTTGTATAAACGCGATAAAGCCTCAATGGCATTGATGCTCGACGGAAAACTTGCAGTCAAAGAGCTCCATGATAAAATGGCAAAAGAAACGGCGAAGAAGGCTCGTATGTCCGGCACTAGAGTGGTACAAGCTTATGGGGTGATATACGCCGGAGACGCTCGACTTCGAATTATGCAACGCAACAAAGACGATATCGAAAAAGAAGAAGCCGCCATGGAAGCTCGACTAAAAATCTACGAAAATCGCTTCAAGAGAATTGTGAAGAGCTTTAAGAGCAAAAGGAACAGGGGGTTGCAGGAAAGATCGGAGAGGGAGGTATATAAGAAGCGTTATTGTTTGGTGATGCTAGAGCTACGTCGTAAACTTTGAGTTGGTACCAGTGGGTAATTATTTGAGAAATTAACCCTCAATATCTTTATTAGTGCCAAGTTTATAAAATTATTCTCTAATTGTGTAGTTGCGAGTCAAAAATTAGTTATTTGATTAGGCCCTCCTTTGATGTTCAAAGTAATGGTAGAATAATGGATATTTCCGATAGCTTTCGCAGCATGACGAGCAGAACGAAAGGTGCCATCCAAAATTCCATCAAGAGCTCTCTGTAAATTGTACTTTTGAGGCGAAACTATAGTGGCGTTGTTGAGCAATAAGTTGGTGAAGTTGGTGAAATCTGTGAAATTTTGGTGTGAAAAAGTGTCGCATTTTGCTGCGCCCCTCTCCTAACAGGAGGGGGGTAGACGATACCCGCCGATTAGGTGAGGGGTGTACGAGCGCAGGTATACGAGTTTTTGGGTACGAATTGGTTTGTACGGGTTATGGGTACGAGTTCATGTATATGAGTTTGGCATATCGAGGAGTTGGTGATAGAGGAAGGATAAAATAGCCCATTACCTCGTACATTTGTATCTACATAGATAGAAAATGTACAGTTTGTGGCACGCGCTTGTTGTGCAGCGACCGACGCCAGTTACCCTTCATAATCAAGACCTTCTAAGTTGCTTGAGTTGATTGTCACCGAGTCTGTGTGAGCCAAGACCTTATAGTCTGTTGTCGCTTCTGATCTTCATTTCTCGCCTTTATAGCCACTTCATGACCATCCAGTTGCTTCAAAAAGTTTTTGCAGTCGCTATGTTGCTCCAGATGTGGCCTAAGCACCTTGGATCAGCAGCCTTGCCGATAAACCACATTGGAAGCTTATCACTGCCATCGGCATTACAGCAGAAGTGTACTGTTATCCGAACCTTCTCTGTCTTTGTACCTGAGGCCTGCTGTGTAGGAAGGCCTCTGTCAGGTACCATCTTCTAGTAGTGTTTTACTAGGTGTATGATAAGGGAACGTGCACTGGTTAGAGGAGCTAAGATTGATACTAGAATTAGAGTGATCGGGTTATATGTGGATTGAATGTAGTATTATGTTGTCACTGGATGGTGTCTATGTATTCACTACTATGTGGGAATCCCAGGCCTATTTATACTCCGATATGGTCTGTGCACGGATAGGACAAACATGACAAACACTGAGAACTATGTGTGCTGCCTCTTGCCTAACTAAGCCACGTGCTCCATCCGGACTGCTAATCCTCCGTCTCTTCCGTGACCTCTGTGCAGCGGCACGAACATCACTCCGCTCATCCATCAGGATCAATAATTCTTCCGGTGCGTGTACTTATCCACTAATACCTATCTTCATCCTGAAAGGAGTCACGATAAATCTACATTACACACCATGGACATTGTTATTGATAGTCCTGCTTCGACGACGGACAGAAGCCTCCCACCTAGTACCCCTCCTGATCCTTCTTCCTTGCCCTTCCCCCCCTATATAGCGCCACCGAACAATCCGGCGGCCGATAGGCACATCCTTCAGCCTGTTCCACCCTCCAAGCAGGCGCCAACCGATACGCTCCCTCGAAGCAAAAGCGTTGCGTCCGAAACCATGAACTCGTATCTCCCACGCGAGCTTGCAACAATTGTTGAGGAAAGACAACGTCGCGAACGTGCCTGGCATGTGCGCATGATGATATGCACGAGTGTTATAAGCAACATTGACAGTCTTCTTGCCAATTTCAATGAAGGAATCGAGAAAGAGGAAGGAATAGCGTTTCAAACGTACTTCCGTCAAGCAATCTCGCTCTTCGCAGTTTCTGAAGCAGCTCCAACTCCCCCTCCGGTTCTGTGACGGCTGATAAGCCAATATTTTCCTGTAGCATATGATGGTCATCATATGCACAGACTAATGCAGCCCTATCCGGGTATGCTAGCTTCCCATCAAGCGATCGGCAGGGTAGGACGCTTGGACTCAGCTTGGCGGAACTTGCCTATGTTTCATGTTGCAAGGGGTATTACATGCCATGGTGTTATTGTAGCATTGAGAGCCTGGTGGCAATTCATCGGAAGTGTTATAAGTAGATGCTACCTGGGCAGATGTAATTCCTCTCTTCATAGATAAATGTAAACTACTTTACGATATACAGTGCTTCTGCCTCAATATCCCGAACCGTGACAGGTTCCCACAAATTCTCGCCCATCAAAACGCAGCAAAGTAAACAAAACAAATTTTTTGAACAAATCAGCCGTGGTCGCAGTGCCACAAGTCGCATTGGCTCCAGTTCGAGCCGGAAAGCAGACGCAAACCAGCGTACCCAACATACCTAGTAAGCCTGTTGCCACTGAAATCTCTTGGGCTGCTGTTGTTCGTAATGGACACAAGAAGGTAAGAGCTGCTACGACCGAAACATCAAGTGCTGGAAAAAATAAACCGAATGAACAACAAAATTTATCAACACCTAAGAAAGTTTCTCACCAGTCATTTCGATCAAACGTGAGTGGAATATATGGCAAAAACAACACGTTCCAACAAAATTTGAAGATAAAAGGCTTTTTCTCCGACTACCTTTGGAGCATGATTGGAGGAAATTATCACCCGCAGGGATTCCAGAGGTAGTTGGGAAGAAAATGGCTATCTCACCTGCACATATTGGGCTGATTAAGCCAATTCGCTCAGGATTTGCCCTGAATCCTAGCAATCCCAATGCCCGCGAAGTATTGCTGCAAGCTGCAAATGGGCTCTTTTTGACAGGCGCCAAACTCGTTCCTGCTGAAAATCTGGTGCCTTTCCTTATCCCGACAGTCCCTGCTTTTATTTACACTGATAAGGGGCGTGTTGTAGTAACTCACGAGATGCTGTCAGACGAAATTGAACGCGTCTCTTCAGTACGCCCAACCGCAGTAAAACTGTTCGGTAGCGTCAATCATGACGCCCCGCATAGAACATGGCTAGGACTGTTCTCAAAAGCACCTCGACCAGGTTTTCGTGTGTTTGATGAATCTGGCCTGGCAAAAGTTTTCAAAAAACAAGATCCCACAGACTTTTGCAAAAGATGCAATGGCCACCACTCATCAAGAAATTGTTCTGGAGCACCTTCTTGCGGAAACTGTGGCTCGACAATGCACACAAAAGATGCATGTCAAGCTCTCACACGATGTCGGAACTGCGGAATCCACATCGCTCTGACAGTCATAGATGCTTAGCTCAGCCAACTCGCAGCGGCCCTCCAACAAAGGAACAGCTAAAAATCTTTCGTCAGGCTGGAGATCGCGAATATCAGGCAGTGGTTCGAGCTAAAGCTGCTTAAGCGAGGGCGTCAACTGCAGAGGAAGCAGCAAACGCTGTAAATTGTAGTCAAAATCTTGAGACCACGAATAATGAAACCCCAGAGCCACCCGCCGATGTGTCGACGGAGGACTCTATGCAGTTATGAAGGGCTCACCTCAGAGACACTCGTTGCCTCATCTCAGGTTTATGTCAATAAACGTGGGAAGAGGGAGCGCCGCGCACGATATTGCGCTATCGCGAGCCTGTGAATTACAATTAGATGTTTTGCTAGTTCAAGAACCTTGGTGGACTGGATGCACAAAATCACATCCTTACTTCAATTGTCACATGCCCTATGGAGGCGTCGACGTCCGACCACGTGCTGTCACCTACACAAGGAAGGATGCCAAAAATATCCAGGCAGTTCAGGAATCCCCTTCCTCAAGGCCTACAGGAGACTACTGTTGGGTTAAAGTGAATGGAATTACATTTCTAAACGTCTATAAAGAACCTCATAACTCTTCAGCCGTGGAACCGTTGTTGGAGTGGAACCCCCCTTCTCAGACAATTGCTGCTGGAGACTTTAACTCCGTTTACTGGGCTTGGCAACCCAGCGCTAGAAGCTCCTATGGCCAAGGAGAAGAAATAGAAGGATGGGCAGACAAACATCGGCTATCGTGTCTAATTCTAGGTGAGCCGACGTATCGTGCCGGGAACACTTTGGACCTTGTATGGTCAAACATCAGCGGTGCTTCTGCATGGGTAGACCGAGATGAGTGTATGACAAGTGACCATTTTCCAATTTCTGGAATTGTACCCTGCTACACTCGAGCTACCAATAAACCGAAAGGTCCACTCAAAGTTTCAAAAGCTAAGGTTTCTCTGTTTGCACATCTAGTTTCTCAATGGATCCCCAATGTTCAGGAATTAACAGCGACGGAAGAGATCGAACAATTCGCCCAGGATCTGTGCAGAGCTCTAACCGATGCTCTGAAAGCAGTTGGTTTAGCTTCCAGTGGGGGATCAGGCAGGTCAGCTCCTTGGTGGACCCCAGAATGCAAGGCTGCACGCCTCCAATATTGAGCAGCCTCCACGGAGGCTGACCGCAATCAATATGCAAGGGCCTATAGGAACACTATTGCTGGGGCAAAAAGAGAATATTGGAAGAGGCGCATAGAAGAAATGAAATCTCTGCCAGATATTTACAGGCTCATGTGATAGACCAATCCACGGCATATAAGAATTCCTCCACCTCTCCTTTTTAATGGGCGCCTTGTCTCAGAACAAGCGGAGCGTGTGGAAATTTTACGAGATAGCCTTTTGGCGCGGTTTGAAGCATCTGATGATCTCCCCGACCCCACAATAACTACAGATAGCAGGATCCCATGGACGATGGAGCTCAAAGACATAAAAGTACGAAATTGCACTATAGGCAGCGGCAATACATCCCCTGGACCTGATGGAATTTCGGTGGATCTGCTCACTGCCTGCTGGAAGACTATCGGCCCAATTGATTCCCACCTGTTTCGCGCCTGTCTTAGGCTAGGTTATCATCCTTTGTGCTTTAAGTTAGCAGAAGTCATTTTCATTCCAAAAGCGGGTCGAGATCCATCCTCTGTGAAAGGGTGGAGACCCATCGCTCTCTTATCGTGCCTCGGGAAAGGATTGGAAAGGGTTATTGCAAAACGCATGTCGACGCTAGCTATAACGGCTGGCGTTGTTGCACATCAACAATTTGGAGCTCTACCTAAACGCTCAGCATCCGATTTAGTCTCTTGTGTCGTGCACGACATTGAAGAAGCTCGTACTCAAAAATGGACTTCAACACTTGTAACCCTTGATATACAAGGCGCCTTCGACGCGGTCCTCCACATTAGACTATTAGCACGAATGCAGAAACAGGGTTGGCCAGAACCGATTCTTCGGTGGACGGCCTCCTTTTTACAAGATCGAAAGGTTCAAGTTCGCTACCCAGGAGGGGTAACGCACCCTAAGAAGCTAGTCTGCGGTGTTCCCCAGGGATCTCCAATCTCTCCACTTCTTTTTCTTCTGTACATTGCTGAACCTATGCGTAGCGTGAACTCCAGCGCTAGGTTCAGTTACGCAGATGATATCGGCATCCTTGGAATTGGGCGTACAGCTGCTGAATCCGCAGCTATGGCTCAGCGTGCAACAGATAACTTACTAGAATGGGCTGGTAACAATGCCGTTTCATTCGATACCGGGAAATCGGAAGTGATCCAGTTCCCAGGGCGGCGAGGAGAAAATCTCACCGGAGTGAATGTAAACGGTACCTGGATTGAACCGGCTGAGAAGATTCGCTGGCTTGGAGTGTACCTCGACTCACAACTCACATTCAAGCATCATGTAACCACATGGTGTGGGAAAGCACTTAAAGCTGCTCAACATATGCGAAAACTCAGCCCAGTATCACGCGGGGCAGCCCCTGAACCTCTGGTAGCAGCGGTTGATTCTTGCGTTGTCCCGGTGGCGACATTTGCTGCGGAAGTTTGGTGGCCCGGCTTGAAACGCCCAACAAAACGCGGAAATGTGACCCCTCCTACGGTTTATCTCTGCAACCTTATCGATAAAGCAGTTCGTGTAGCTTTAAGGGCTGCACTTACAGTATAGAGAACGACTCCCAACGTAGTTCTTCATCGAGAAGGAGAAATTCCACCTGCGAACATACTCCTAGAAGGTAATCGCCTGCGACTCGCCGCACGAATAAACTCTCTAGACACATCATCCTCTTCGCAGTAGAGCAAGTATATGCTCTAATGTAGGCACGATTAAGTACAAAAGAAGGGCCATACTTTCTAAACATCTAGAATCCCAGATGTCACGCTTGCAGAGGGCCTTTCGACAGCTACCACCATCATCAGAAAGTGCTGAACCCTTACTTGCACCTTTATATTCTCATCCGCAAGCAACAAAAGCACAGGGTATTATAAACCACGAGAATTGGATCCGAACAATTCCGTCTTCTGTCATCTGCGCCTACTCTGACGGCTCTTCAGAGGGACATGGAAGGTCTTCCTGGGGATTCGTCCTGCAACGCGGGGGAATAACTTTTAAGAAAGATCAAAGGATTCTACACGGGGGAGAAGTGTACGATGCAGAAATTATTGGGGCAACCATGGCACTCCGAGCTGCGCTCTCCGTTAGACGAAGCGGTGAGAAAATTTATGTTCATCTGGACAACCAAGCTGCAGTCCGGGCCCTCCAGACTGGCAGGACGTCCTCTTGCCTTAGGCTAACTCGGATTTTTGACGAAGTTTCCCAAAAAGCCAATTCAGAAGTTAGATGGGTGCCAGGGCACTCTAAGATACCTGGCAATGAAGAGGCAGACGCGGCCGCACGAGCTGCACTTCAATCACTCCCCCCTTGCCATGTTGAACCAAACTTCATCACGCTAGCCTATGTTCGTCGCCTTATGCAACAGTGCCGTCAGCAGCTAATTGACGATTGGTGGTCCAAGATATGTCCGGCTAGGTACAAAGATCTAGACCTACAGATGCGCCGTCAAAAGCCTCCAGAGCTCAAAATACCGCGGCAGCTTCTGCAAAAGCTTATATCAGCAAGAACAGGGCACGGTGACTTCGCTGCATATCACCGCAGACTACATCATGAAAATGCAAATTTCGTATGCATCTGTGGACAGGAGACATCCCCTACTCACTTGGTACGTTGTCGAGAACACGCCAGCCTAACGCGTAGGTTTAGGAAAGGAAGGACAATGGGCGATCTCATTAACTAACTTCTCGGCCCAAAGTGTGTATGTTAGTAACAGGGGGTTCAGTAGTACTACTGTGGATGGTCAATCATATGTATATTTATCTCCCCTTCTACATTTCTAAATTACAATATAAATATGAGTTCTACGGTCACGTGTATCGGTATTCGGCCACTACGGACATCAGAGCTCCGATCCTTATGGCTTATAGATCCCAACACTGGCAACTCTTTTCCTTCAAGTTAGACTACCTTATGTTCAGACGTCTCCTGCATTGCCATTGCCCTATTAACCCATCCTTCGATACGTATGGTAAGTTTGTTTGTACTAACCAAGGTCTCAAGAGATCTGTTTGGATTGGATTTAGTCATGGCGTCTGCGGGATTGTCATTGCCGTTGATCCAGCGAATTTCGGAGATCTCGCGACGCTCGTATGATTGTCTTAGGTGCATTATATCCACCATGAGACGCTTTTCACTTGTAGAGCCCAATTTTACAAGGCACTCATACAAGGAATACGAATCTGTACAGACTATGAGAGGGATTCTAGGCAAACGAAGCTTTTCGCTTATCATTTGTAACGTTGAGCAAATTGCGATTCCAATGTCCACGCCTCCGACCATGGCCAAGATTTCAGATGCGAGACTACTTCTGGTTACACGTTTGCTCTTAGTTGAGCTCCAGTGAAGTAGATTTTCTTTAATTGTGAACTGATCCTTGTCAGGCTGCTCGTTTGCAATTGCGATAACAAACCCAATTTGCGAACTTAGATCTTTGTTGTTTGCAAATGAGCCGTCCACGAAAACGTAAATTTTTGCTGTTGATAGGTCTAGAGGGACATAAGTGAGCCCACGACTCATATTATCTATTTGCTACTTGATCCGTTTATTAATAGCGGCCACTTCGTCTTTTCCAGGATTTTGAAATTGTGCTGCGATGGACATATCAAACGTGGCTTCTGGTTGACAGATGGATGCGATATATGCTGCCCGCGCTCTTTGTTCGATGTAACGCTGTGGTACATGTAGAGAATTTGGATCGACGAGTTGAAGTCTTTTTCCTTGCTCTTTTTGGCGTATGATAATATTGTCTCCCTCTTGTGATAGGATACACCCGTTAAAAATAAGTGAATTTGTAGAAGTTAGCATAGATTTTGGTTTCGCCTTTAAATTTGCGTTTGCTAACTCAGTTTCCTCAAGAGTCGACCACTCTTCATCAGCGAGGATGAGGGTGTCATCCGTCTGCATGCCCACAATGGCAAATTTTTCATTCGAGTTAGTGATCAAAAGACACGGATCATAAGAAGAAGTTCTTAATTGGAGTTTCTCTTGGTGATGCCTGAAGTATGTAGAGAACCAGTGTAGGCCTGCTTCCGCAATTCCATACAATGGTTTGAGTAGTTTCATAATGGTACCTTTGGGGTACTTGCAGCTCATTTCCTTGGGTAGATAGGAGTAGATTGTTCTATTTAGCAACGATTGAGATTGGATGTACGCTTGGGTGATATCGCGAGTCCATAGATTTATATTTTTCTTTTTAATTGATGGAAATAGTGATAAAATGACGCGTTGACTTAATCGTTGAATTGTCGGAGATTGAGTGAGTATCATTTTCTTATCGTTGTCACTGTAACCTTGGATCACAAGACGAGACTTTTCATATGGGGAACTACTGGCTTTGCCTTTTATCTCCCGTACCATTCTGGCGTTAAATATTCTATGGTCTCCGTGTTTATTGATATCATAATCTTCGAATTTGAAAACACCAGTGGCAAGTAAACCTTCAATTTCTTTGTCATCTGCTTGCTGAAATGGCTCTCCTGGCGTGGTTATTTTCCCTTCCTTACGTAGAGTAAGGGCGAGTTCCATGTCCGACTTTTCTTTTGCGCTAAGGTAAATTGATAAAACATCGGTACTGTCATCGAATGAGCAAAGATGAGAGTCCAAATCATCCGACACAGTGAAATTTGCCTCTTTTCTCGGACGGCCACGTCTCCTCTTCGAAATCTGTTGTGGTTTAATAGAAGTTACATTTTCATTATCAGGAGGCGGGATAGCATCTGGAGTATTGTCCTCTATTTCATTGTCATTGTCATCAACTTCCGGAACTATGCTTGCTTTTTCCGCAAGGTATGGTCTAACTACCGTACTGCGGAAGTTTCTAGGTCCGCGCGGCATATCAATTGTACACGTTTGTCCTTCTGTCGATAGGAGTCTAAATGGACCTATCCAGCCTTCCTTTTCACGCCAGACTCGCACGAGGGATTGTAGAGGGAGGTTAAGAATTGGTCCCACATCTGGTCCATTTCTTATTTTGAGAGCATTTTTTATCATTCGTTGAGCATAAAGGCGTTTTACTTCCTTAGTGGCATTATGAATGGCTTCGGCACGTCGAATAATTGATGGTGAAAGTGAAGATTCTTCTGTTAGGCGCGGGAATGCTCCAAACACGAGGAGGGTTGGAACAATACCATTAGGGCCGGCTGTGTTATTTATGGCTTTGACGGCCATTAGTAAGATTGCTTCTCGGCTGGTATTCGGTAGGTCTCCCTTAATGACTTCGTAAGCACGTCGTAAAGTTAAATGGTACCATTCAACTTTTCCGACACTTTGATGTGCTTCAATTGGGACCTCCTTGGTTTTTGGTCCGACAATTTTTGCCTCTTGCTTGAACTCGGCTGAAGCTAGCTGAGTTCCTACATCGTGGACTATGCAGTCAGGTGGTCCTGGATTTACATCGATCCAACATAGTCGGATCGCTTCCCATACTGTTTTAGCCGAAAGGTCTTTGATGAATCGTGCGGCCTGAAAAGCAGTAGCAGAATCAACTACATGCAAAACATTTCTTCCATCTAGGTACATTATGTCGACAATTATTTCAGCATTGAAATCGAACTTTTCTTTTAAGCTGAATTTGAATCTTCCGGGGGCCTTCTCATTCATTTGACATTGGTGACAATGTTTGGCTATTTCTCTGAGAATATTACCATCAAATTCATGATTTGCTCGAGTCAAAATCTTTCGAAGTCTTCCAACACTGGGGTGCCCAAAGCGGCGATGAATTTGACGGAGCTCGGTTTCAATTAAATTACTCCAAATTATATTTTTCTCTTGAGCTTTATCTTGAACATCTATTAACAGCCATGGGTGGCCCCACTTTCGAGTTACTGCGCATCTGGTCTTTCCTTGTTTCAGGATATTTTTAATGTTGTCAAATTTAATTCCTAATCTATCCATATCATTGATGCACAATAGGAATGGGGTATTTGCAGGTACAACATGAAATAGAATTTCCCCGAAAATAGTTGGGACCAAAACTGTACCTATAGATATGGCGTTACCCTTGCCAAAACGGATGTTGTGCTCACCAGCAGTTGATCTGTCGAGTTGAAGTGACGGCATTAACTTCTGGAGTGCTTGAAATTGTGGATGCCTAGCAGTTGAGACTCCTGCAGCGCCACTATCTGGCATTATTCCTTGGAAGTTGTCTGATGAGTATCTATCGTTGAAGGTAAACACATGATTTGTTTCTCGGGGGTTGTAATAGGCTGTTGGATCAAAAGGGTTTTGTTGCGAAATAGCGTGGAGGACAGACTGGTCATGGAGAATAGCAATGGTAGCTGTGCCATTGAGAATACCGAATTCTGTAAAGAAGTTTTCAAATTCCTCTTGATTTTCCATATCAATTTCTGTCATTAGTTGTTCCATTTCATCAACAGGATCGGTTTCTGGCCAGCATTCAATGCCTTCACAGTATACAAGGAAATTTTGATAGGCTTCAGGGGTAGCATTTCTACCCGTTGATATCGCTGTGTGTTGCCATTTTGTAGCTGCCTGCTTGCGCTCCTCAGGTGGATGCCTTGTGGACCAACATCCTACTTTTTGACAAATAAAGCACTTCTTTTGTGTTTGATATTGATTATTTTTATAGCTCCCTGGACGATACCCCCAAAAATTGTCTTGATAGGAACCTTTTGTGTTATGTCGAAAATTGTTGTTATCTTTACCACGGCCACGGTAGGTCCGATCAGTCCAATTCACTTCGTTATTTTTGAAATTATTTCCATCATTATTATGATTATGATTACCATTATCATTAGTATTAATATTAATATTATATTCATTACTATTAAGAAATTGGAGATTTTCACGACATTTTGTCTCGTTACTAATAGCAGAGCGTAAGTCTGTACACACTCCTTCGTATGTAGGAGCTGGCTTCATAAGTGCCATCTTACACTCCGGGATGCCTCGACAAGCATTAAGGACCTGGTCGCGTAGGCTATGCTCCTCTTGATAAACCAGGCTTAGGCCTTGTTGGATCTTTGACAACGTATTAAACAAGATCTCAAGGCAGTCATTTTGATCTTTGTCCGGATTTTTATTTATTATATGTAAGAGGGTAGTCTCCCTCCACAAAGATAAGTTCTCTTGACGATTATGTTCCGTTTCAAAATGGTCTTTAGTAGCCTGGATAAGATTGATAAAATCATAATTCCTTTCGGAAAGGTAGGCATAATAATAGTCAGCAGCCTTGCCTTTGAGCATAATAGAGTATGCACTTGTTAGGTGCTCCCCTGGCAGGCCTACTTTGCGACATTGATCAAAGAAGATGCGGAGTTTCGTGTCAAGTATGTCGAACAAATCTCCCCCGAACTTTTTGGATTCATCAAAATAAATTTTTGTTAATTCTGACAATTGTCTTGCAGTAGTTGAGTCTTTAGGATTACCATATTGGGCTAAGTAGTTCAAGTCCGGGTCTCTTTCGGAATCAGAGTTAATCTTCTTTTTGAGGACCTGATTTATAAATTCACTATATGTCTCATCTGTGTTTGTGATTGATGCTTCTTTATGCGATGCTTTATTTGCAACCGCTCCCTGATATTTAATAACAGGGGGTACGACATTTTTGACATCGACAACGGCCTTATTCTGAAGTTTTTCTTGATATAGCTGAGCTGTTTCGGTTTTACAAACGATAGGACTATCTTTGATTGTCGGAAATCCCGACGCATTTTTGTAAACTGCTGAGTTGAATTCTCCATCTTTCATTACTTTCGCAAGTTCTTCGGATGTCCACTCATGTTGCTCTGTTTCTACGAGAGTATCGTGGAGGGCATAATCCATTCTTTTCAAATTGACGAATACTCCGTGTGATCTTAAATAATCGCGTAATTCTCCTCTTATTTCGGTTGATGCCGTGTGAAAAAGTGTTGTTGTCCACCCCTCGAAGTGTTCTCTGAAGTATTCCCATAATCGCCCATCGGTTTTGGACGTAAGTTTGTAAAATTGTAATTTTTCCAAGATATAAGCATTCACGATTTCTTTTGTGTGTGTTGCCTTGTTTTCTAGTATAAAATCGGCGGCTCTATGTACGATTGTTTTATCTGCGCTTTTCTCTGTGATGAAATATCTCCAATTAATCGGAATTTCAAAAGCCAAGTTGTTGGAGTAGAGTAACTGCAGATATTTGAGGATATAAAGGAAATAGCAGTGAGCGTATAAGGTTGGTAGGTTGGTGGGGGGTTTTTTTTTTTTTAAACTAGTGTGGGATAATACGACTAAACTGATTCGACAACAAGAATTGCGTGTTAACAATCAATAAAGAAGGCGTGATAGACGCAACTATCTGCAGAGATTCAATGACGGAATCAGCGCGTCAATAATATGCAAACAGCTTTTGAAAGCCTGTCGTAGTTGCTATTAACTGCGGTTACGCGTCAACCAACTATCGGCGTCTTTCTTTAGCACAGGATGTTTAGGGAAGCTCGATCCTGTCTCTTCTGAAAATACTTAGCTGCTCTGTGTTAACCTGTAGGGTTAACACTGATCAGTGTTAGTAACAGGGGGTTCAGTAGTACTACTGTGGATGGTCAATCATATGTATATTTATCTCCTCTTCTACATTTCTAAATTACAATATAAATATGAGTTCTACGGTCACGTGTATCGGCATTCGGCCACTACGGACATCAGAGCTCCGATCCTTATGGCTTATTGATCCCAACAGTGTCAGAGAATTTACAGAATTTGCAAAACTTGCAGGCTATTTCGGCAACCTTTTTGCAAGCTCGTCCTCCGCCGGAAGCGGATACAGCAGTTTATAAAAAGTTGTGGAAGGCAGCGACATCGTGGAAACAAGGTGTGTGAAACGCTAGGTTGACTCAGCAACTATCTATTTTTTTTTTTTTTGATGTTTTTTATTTTATTCTTTTTTTTATGTTCGGGTTCCTTTTCTTGGCCTATAGGTTGGAAGCCTTGTTGGGGGAGGGAGCCAGAGAGTTCTAGTTGACTCAGGCGTTTCGTAGGGTGTTTTTATGCGCGTGTACACATTCTAGATAGGTGCGAACGAGTTGGGCATACCCTCGGGTACGATCCCCGCCGGCTCCACCGGTCCCGAACCAATTGGACGAAGGGCTCTGCCCGGGTCTTAAACAAACAAACAAACAATCCGAGAAAACTCCCTTAGAGTCACTATATGCCCAATTTCCCCTCCTCTCCTCTTCTCCAATTATAGTAAAACCCTTCTCCTCGTTTGTGCGCTGCCGCAAGGCTTGGCCGACATGCCGGCGGTGAAAAAGAACCAACCTGCAGCAGAGACTGCAAGAGAACGAGCCCGTAGGGCACCCAAAACTCAAGGCCTCGCGCAACATTCTCAAGCTCCCCCCGCGTCAGAGGCCTTTACTCCGGGGAAGTCCTCCTTCCCCAATGATACTGAAATGACTGATGCTGAAAATCTCAGACTAGTTGGTCAAAGATCCGCATCAGGAACCCCCACCAACCCACCCTCAGAGACTACGAATGTCTCCAAGAAAGTACAATCGACACAGGCCGAGCCGACGGGTCCCGCAGTGCGTAAGATACTCAAAGTTTCTCTAGTCGTCCCGAAAAACGCAGCAGGGACAAAAGATACTGTTAAGATCACCAATCGACCGACAAGCAGCACTGTCAACCCAACCAGGGCCGATCAAGTACCTCTCGAACTCCGCTCAATGATTGAGTCCGAAGAGCGCCGAGCAGCACAGACTGCGTCAAAACTTACTTTATGCACTGCTGCCATCAATGGCGTAGAAAACGCCCTCTCTGCTCTGGCCAATGAAGGCAACAGACTGTACATAGACGCGATGAAAGCCCACTTCCGAGCGGCAGTCGCGCAATACATAACAATGGGACCGGGAGTCTCACCCAATTTACCTCCTCGCCCTCCTCGCCCAGCTAGTAACATCACTTTTTGGGAAAATCCCCCGGCTGGTTCTACAGGCAGACAACCTGTACAGATTTTCGAACCGACGACTGCAGAGCTAGGTCCTAAATCATCATGGGCCACAATTACCAAGAGAGGACATCAAAAATCCTCTAGACCTGCAAATTTTGGTCGCGCACCAACTACGCGGCCCTCTCCACCTCGAGTACCAATGAAGACGGTAGCTCCGCCTCAACAAGATGAGAGACTTTTCCTCCGACTTGGTAAAGACCACGACTGGCGCCAATTCTCCCCGGCAGGCATACGAGAGGCCGCAACCAAACATCTCGGCCTCCCACCTACCACTATCGAGCATGTTTACCGTGTCCCCACTGGTTTCGCAATTAAAGCAAAAGACGAAGAAACGCGCCAGTCTCTATTAGATTTGGCCGAAGCTTTTACTCCTTTGGGAGCGAAGCTGGAAAAAGCGTCCGATCTGGTGGTTCTACGTTTCTCCACAGTCCCTGTTGCTTTAAACACGGTGATTGGCAGACTTATTGTCACAGAAGAGCTGATCCGAGATGAAATCATAAGGAACACCGACATTACACCCCTCAAGGTCCGCCCACATGGGAAAAGTCGACTAGGAGTTCCCCATCAATCGTGGCTGGCTTACTTTGAAAGAGTTTCTGCGCCCCGACCCGGCTTCCGTCTATTTGTAGAGTCTGGTGTTGCAGTGCGACATCAACCGAAACGTACCGTACAGCAATGCAAACGCTGTCTCGAGTTCCATGGGACTCGTAGGTGCTCTCGTGCACCAGCTTGTCGGAACTGTTCCTCCAAGATGCACTCCACAACTGAGTGTAAGGCTCAAACCAAATACCGAAACTGCGGGGGACCTCACCGCTCCGACAGCCGTAGCTGTCTAGCACGCCCGACTCGATCTGGCCCCGTCACTAAAGAACAAATGGTAACAATTCAACAAGCTAGCCAGCGCGAATTTGCTGCCGTAGCTCGAGCAAAAGCCGCCGTTAGACGGGCCGAGACTGCCGCTACAGCTGAAAAACAGACGACAACCAGCCCACCTGCGATCTCAACTTCCAATCAGTTCGAAGTTCTCGCGGAAGACTTAACTTTGCCTGACGCAGAAGACTCTGGGGAGAATAACCCCCGAACTCAATTATGAAGGGCACCCCACGAGTCCCTTCCCGCCCCCCACCTACCCTAAATTTTATGTCAATCAATGTAGGAAGAGGAGGAGCAACGCAGGATATCGCGCTTTCCCGAGCTTATGAGCTAGGCGTTGATGTTTTGCTAAAACAGGAGCCCTTGTGGAACAAGCGGACCAAGGCTATCAAGTCACACCCCGGATACGTCTGTCATACACCATATGGTGGACTAGATGTTAGACCAAGGGCAGTGACCTACACAAGAAAAAACAACGGAGTAATATCTGCGACGCAAGTATTTCCGTGCACCACACCAACAGGAGATTACTGCTGGGTGGTAGTAAATGGCATCACATTTTTCAATGTGTACAAGGCACCAAGAGACCCCACAGCTTTCCGGCTGATTGTCAACTGGACTCCAGCATCAAGAACGATCGCAGCAGAAGACTTCAACGCTGTTCACGAGGCATGGCAGCCAGGAGCGGCGCACCAACACGGACATGGAGACGAAATAGAGAGATGGGCTGATAGACACAATCTCACTGGTTTCATCATTGGGGAGCCTACGCACCGAGCAGGTAACACACTGGACCTTGTCTGGACTTACATCACAGGCACTACAGCGTGGGTGGACCGAAATGAGTGCGTGACTAGCGACCACTTGCCAATTCGAGGCCAAGTACTCAACACACCCGCGTCTATAGATGACCAACCCACGAAGATCAGAGTCCCGCGAAGAAATCTGCCCAGGTTTGCTCAAGCCATCGCCCAGTGGGTTAACCCTCCGCCTATTCTGGATACGATAGAAGAAATTGAAGCTTATGCTCAAGACCTTTGCTCGCACCTCGCAAACGCTATCAAGACAACAGGATCACGAGTCAGAAAGTGCAGCGGTAAGACGACCCCATGGTGGACCTCGGAGTGCAAATCTGCAAAGGCTAGATACCAAGCAGCAACATCACCCACACAAAGGACTTTCTTAGCAAAGGAGCTTCGGGAGACCATTAAATCAGCCAAAAAAGAGTATTGCACAAGAGAAATTGAGGCGATGACCACAGCAGCAGATATTTTCAAGTTGATGCGCGAGGCCAACCCCCAGCAGGCTAAAATCCCTCCTCCGCTTAGCCACGAAGGAGCTCTAATTACCGACCCGGCTGAGCGAGCGAGCGACAATCCTCCGTGATGCTCTCCTTGCACGGCATCAAGCATCAGATGATCTCTTGCCATGCACCACTACTAGCGACAGTCGGATTCCATGGATCAACGACATCTCAGATGAAGAGGTTCGCATATGCACCATCGGCAGCGGCAACACAGCACCTTGAGCAGATGGAGTTTCGGTCGAGTTACTTGAAGCATGCTAGAAGACAATTGGTCCGCATATCACAAAAGTCTTCAGGGCTTGTCTTCAGCTAGGTACACATCCGCCCTGCTTTAAGCTAGCAGAAGTTGTACTACTACCGAAACCAAACCGAGATCTCACTTCGATCAAAGGTTGGAGGCCCATTGCCCTACTTTCATGCTTAGGCAAAGGGTTGGAAAAGCTGTTAGCCAAACGAATGGCGCACCTCGCAGTTGTCTATGACGTGGTCGGCCACCAACAATTTGGCGCACTCCCGAAGCGTTCTGCGACGGACCTTGTCTCCTGCGTGGTTCATGACGTCGAAGAAGCCAGCTCTCAAAGCTGGGCTTCTACATTTGTAACCCTAGATGTCCAAGGAGCCTTTGACGCAGTGCTTCACAACCGCCTGGTGAGGAGGATGCAATCACAAGGCTGGCCTGAATCAATTCTGCAGTGGACGAGCTCATTTCTGGCAAACCGACGGGTTCAAGTCCGATACACTGGCGGAGTCACCACCGAAAGGGAGCTGGCTTGCGGGGTTCCTCAGGGATCGCCAATATCACCTCTCCTTTTTCTCCTATATATGGCAGAGCCGATACGTAGTGGTAACGCTAATCTAAGGTTTAGCTACGCCGATGACATCGGAATCCTCGGGTTTGGGCCTGCCATCGCCGAGTCTGCTGCTGCTGCACAACGCGAGGTCGACCATCTTCTCCAGTGGGCCCGAAACAACGCCGTTGCCTTTGACACCGCCAAGTCTGAGGTTGTACAATTCCCTGGCAGACGCCGCGAGACGGCAGTAGGCGTGCATGTCAATGGGACGTTTATTGATCCAGCCGAGCACATTCGCTGGCTAGGAGTCCACCTTGATCCCCGCCTTAATTTCAAACACCACATCACAACGTGGTGCGGAAAAGCGATCAGAGCAGCCCAGCACATACGTCGCTTCAACTTGGCTTATCGAGGAGCGGCACCTAAAGCGTTAGTAAGAGCGGTGGAAGCATGCATGTTCCCTGTCGCCACCTACGGTTCCGAGGTTTGGTGGCCTGGCCTGAGACGTCCCACAATACGGGGTATGGTCACGCCCCAGACTACTAACATCTGCAGCATGATCAACAGGGTCATATTGATGGGCCTACGAGCAGCTCTCCCGGTGATAAGAACAACACCGAATGCAGCAGTGCACCGAGAAGGTGGAATTCCCCCGTCGAAGTACATCCTCGAGGGCAACCGACTTCGACTTGTCGCTAGGCTCAAGTCACTTGATGACAAACACCCACTGAGAACTCGCGCTGCGATTTGTCCTAACGTTGGGACGGAAAAATTTAAGAATAAGCAT
Source organism: Podosphaera xanthii (assembly GCA_028751805.1). Taxonomy (NCBI): domain Eukaryota; kingdom Fungi; phylum Ascomycota; class Leotiomycetes; order Helotiales; family Erysiphaceae; genus Podosphaera; species Podosphaera xanthii. The sequence goes on from JAPWIX010000006.1 coordinate 7,010,807, forward strand.
AAGAAAACAGCACGACCGGAGCTCCAGATGTCTCGTCTACAGCGAGCATATCGACAGCTTCCCGAAGCCGAGCCAGCCGCACCCCTGCCTGAACCCAGATATCTTTCGAAGCTCGATACGAAAGAGGCAGAACTTGAGGCCAGCAAACGATTGATCGATAGCCTGTCTAGTGCAGAAATTTGCGCCTACTCGGACGGTTCATCAGCAGGACATGCACGCTCCTCTTGGGCTTTTGTCCTTAAAAGAGGAGGAAAACCGGTTGCAAGAGAAAGCGGTATCATGCACGGAGGTGAGGTACTTGATGCCGAAATATTGGGGTCGAGAAAGGCTCTAGAGGCAGCGCTGGATATTCTGGAAGCAGAACGCTCGTTTTCAAATGGTAGAAAACAAAAAGTATTCGTAATAATGGATAGCCAGCAGGCTAGAAAAGCGGTCTTGACAGGGATTACAACATCAAGTATTGAAGAGGTCCGCGCATTCCGGACACTAGCTCAGAAGACGCAAACAATTGTGCAGGTAAGATGGGTACCTGCTCACTCGGGGATCCAGGGGAACGTTGAGGCAGACGCCGCAGCTCGAGCAGCCTTACGAAGGCTTCCAAACCAGGACGTTGAGCTAGAATTAATCACGTCAGCCTATCTTCATCGCTTGATGAACCAGAGGTGACAGGCCTTGCTTGACGGGTTTTGGGAGGAATCGTGTCCCTCAAGATATCGTGAACTTGATCTCCTGATGTGGAGACGTAAACCACCGGAACTGGCTCTTCCTCGACGGCTATTGCTCGAACTCATTGCGATTCGTACAGGTCACGTGGACTTCGCTGCACACCACCGTCGTTGTCATAACCTTGACGCCATTATGGAATGTCCTTGCGGGGGGGGGAGACGGCTCCTGCGCACTTTATCCACTGTCAACGAAACGCACATCACCTGCGTCGCCTGCGGGGGGCTATGCCTCTCACAAAATTTATTAAAAAACTCCTCGGACCCAATTGTTTGGAAAGTTTTAAACTATTTGCGCAGAAAACTGGCTGCTTTGAAAGTCAGCCTGTGACTCTGTCTACAGCTCTCAGCGTGAACCAAGAAGAAATTTTAACATGACATAGATCATGATTGGAAAGGAGCCGGTGTGAGACGTGCAGGGACTAGACCATATATTTTCCTTTGTTTCTATGACTTTTCTGGGACTTGGAGTTTTCGGCTTGGGTGTTGGGAATCTACTTAAAGGAGTTTAACATATGTAATTTAACTAGCTACTACTTATGTAGCGGTTCACGCGGTGCGAACGAGTTGGACAGGTCTTAGACTTGAACCTAGCCGGCTCCACCGGTCTCAGATCTTCGGATACGTAGGACTTGGCCCGGGACTTAAATAGATTAAAAAAAAAAACAATCGTCGCCAAGATGGGCCGATAAGTATCCTCGTCAACGACTCTAGAATTGAACCGGCTGAACATATACGTTTGCTTGGAGTCCATCTTGATTCAAAACTATCTTTTACTCACCACGTTGCCACGTGGTGCAGCAAAGCACTTAAAATGGCTCAGCACATGATAAGACTGAACCCAATAAAGCGAGGAGCTGTCAGGACAAGATCAAGGTAAGTGATAATAAGATGATAACAAAGACCACAGAGACAACAATACTGGCAGCGACGACAACAATAGCAATAACAATAGCAATAACAATAGCAACGATAACAGTTACGCAGGAAACAGTATCGATATCAACGAGGACAATAAGTTCAAGAGCGGATACAAGGATATTGAAAGTTCAAGATAAGTTCGTCAATGAGTGGTAGATACAAGTCTCAGATCTGAAGATATCTGAGTTGCAAGACAAACTACTTTATATTCAGCTGGTCGTAAAGATTCTCCCATAGTCCAAGCTAGATTAGTAATGCATAGAATTCCATGGAACCTATGGCAGCAATAGTAATGACCAATAATATAATGTGGAATATTATAGAGCTCCCTAGCATTCCCTAGAAGACCCTAGAAGACCTTAGAACACCCTAGAACACCAAAGAGCGCCAAAGTGTTAAGACATATCTAACGTGATGGGTCAGATGGTGCAGTGGTACACTATCCGGGCCGTTCTTCTAAGTAGAGTCTGGGTAGCTTGGACACATGCCCCACTTGAGACAGGAGAAAGCTGGTTCGAATCCAGCAAGACCCTCACACCACTTCTCTCGCGGTGATACTGTATTCGTAGAATGACGAAAGCATGCTCAGATAGCCACAGGTTTTTCCCGCTTTTCCCTGTGGTGGGTATTCACGGAAGAGGGTACATGTCATAAGGCGTTATTCTCGTAGTGGTATCTGCAAATGAAATCTGAGTATGAGTGTTCCAAACGTCAAACAGAGTTATTCTGCGTCACATACATATCTTCCGTAATCATTCGCGTCATAGCCTCAGGCTGCATACGCAAAAATGATTTTAAAAAAAAAAAAAAATCTAACGTGATATATCCCAATCTAGGGACAGGTTCATGACAGGGGCAACCCCCGGGGCTTTAGTAACCGCTGTCAATACATGCGTCATTCCAGTTGCCACATTTGGAGCGGAGGTGTGGTGGCCAGGGACATCTCGACCATCTTGACATGGAAATGTAACCCCTCCTACTTCTTTTCTGTGTGGCTTAATCAATAAGTCATTACATTTAGCACTAAGAGCCGCACTTCCAGTATGGAGGACAACACCCAACGCAGTGCTTCACAGGGAAGCAGGGATACCTGCAGCAAAAGTTCTCCTGGAAGGAAATCGACTCCGACTAGCAGCACGACTAAATTCCCTGGACAGTGCTCACCCGCTGCGCAGTGGAGCAAGTTCTTGCCCCAACTCAACAAATCACAAATACAAGAAGAGGCCTAGACCGTCGCAACAGCCTGAGAGTTTAATGACGCGGATCCAACGCGCCATTCGGCAACTTACTCCATGTGAAGATGCAGAGCCACTAGCGTTTCCAGGATATCCTCCAAAGTTAGGGACGAAGGTGGAAGGATTAGCTGAACATCGCATCTGGGCCGCGTCAATATCATTATCAGATATTTGCGCCTACTCGGATGGCTCATCAGAAGGCCATGGTCGCTCCTCCTGGAGCTTTGTCTTACAACGTGGGGGCATTACATTCAAGACGGGACATGGTGCCCTACATGATGGAGAAGCCTATGATGCCGAACTCTACGGGGCGACTGCCGCTCTAGAAGCAGCACTATCCGTGAGGGAAAATAACGAAAATATTTACGTTTTGCTAGATAATCAGGCGGCAGTCCTAGCCTTAGAAACCGGGAGAACCTCTTCTAGCCTCCGTCTCACGCGTGTTTTTCACGAAGTCGCCAAGAAAGCTAATGCTCACATTAGGTGGGTGCCAGGACACTCGGGGATAAGTAGGAATGAGTGAGCGGATTCAGCAGCCAGAGCTGCATTCCAGGAACTACCCCCTCGCCATACACAGCCCGGCTACATTACCCTAGCATACCTTCGTAGGCTTATGCAGCAGTATCGGCAGAATCTGATAGATTGTTGGTGGTCATCTGTTTGTCCAGCTCGATATAAAGATCTAGACCTTCAAATGCGTCGCCGCAAGCCCCCAGAGTTAAGTCTCCCTCGGTTGATTCTCCAGAGGCTAATTGCAGCAAGATCAGGGCATGGCGATTTTGCGGAATACCATCGCAGGTTCCATCACGAAAATGCAGTTCTTGACTGCGCCTGTGGGCTGGAAAAATCCCCCACACATTTTGTTCGTTGTCGAATACACGCCAGTCACACGCGTAAGCTCAGGAAAGGTAGAACCATCAATGATTTTATTAGTCATCTTCTTGGACCAGACGGTCATGAGAAGTTTACGGAATTTGCAAAGACTACAGGTTGTTTCGGGAACATACCTGCAGACTTGTTCTCTGCTGGACGCGAGAACAGTTAATTTTAGACTGCTAGGTCGTAAGAGCGGCGGGTTAGACATAGTGTGGGAAGCACTAGGCTGATCCTTTATTACGGTGTTGCGGCTTACTCTTTCTTTATTTTTCAGTAACTTAGCTACTTGTAATAATATCTATTTATTTGTTTATTTATTTATATATCAGGTGCGAACGAGTTGGGCACGCCTTGAGGTGTGATCCCTGCCGGCTCCACCGGCACTGCACATTTAGACTTACTCTGATACTACGGTATTAATCGTGTATAGGCGCTAAAATTCGACTTTTACAGGGTATATAGCCTTTTACTAACTTGAATTAGCATGACGATAAGTAGATCTCCCCACCTAAACTTTAAATTTGTATGGCAAAAATTTCACAACGAAATATTCGTTGGTTTTGCTTTTTTGGTCCATTATAGCCCTCTATTCACTTTTTAATTCATTAATACATTTCATAAATAAATTATACTTCTATCTAGCTAATAATTTACATATCCGCCTTCAGCTTCGTAAACGGCTCTGATTCTTCGGGGCATCGAATCTATCAGTTTCTCCAAGTCATCCCCATTAAACCCCAGATCCCACGCCTCGTTCACTATTTGACGAAGATGCCCTTGACTCCGCTGCCCCCCTTGATCCAACGCTGGATAAAGACGCTCCATGTACGCTTTCATATAACTCCACAAAGTTTCTATCGGATTTAAATCAGGAGAATATGGCGGCCACTCCATTAGAGAAATATTCCTCCTTTCAAACTCACGCATAGTTTGCCTCGACTTGTGAGGAAGGGGCGTTGTCCTGCATCACATCTAGTCCTGGTTCCCGAAAGACCGCACTCTCTATGAGAGGCACTATCCTCTCGCAGTAACTGGCCGCAGTGATATGGCCCCACTCCTTCTCCCAAATCAGGCAAGGCCCCTTCTGTCGTCCAAAGAAAGATCCCCAGAACATCCACCCAACTCTCCTCCGCGTCTTGGCTAGGACACAGGTATCTTCGTACTCTTCCCCAATCTTTGACTTAAACTTAGCTCAAGGGAACTCTAAATCTTAGGAGCCTTTAAGGGACTACTGACCTTTCTTGTGACCCAACGATCACTTTGCCGACCATTCATAGCCCAAGTCTCGTCGGACCAGAGGACTCTCATCCAATGTTCCTTCCGCCAGTGGAGATGTATTCTGGCAAACTCATATCTCTTCAGTTTGTTGACTGAAGAGATAGGAGGTTTTAATCGTGCAATCCTGCGTGCATATCCCCTCTTTGCCAGTTCACGTCGGATCACATTCTCGCTCACACCAAAGTGCCGAAATATAAAATGTGCAAGTTGGAAAAATGACATCCGACGATTTTCCGATGATAAACAGACGAAAAATTCTATTTCATCGACCTGGGAACTACTTAGAATAGGTGGCCTACCACTGGAGTACTGAGGCTCGGTATTTTCAACGCTCATGGTGTATTGTACCTGTCGCCATGTAATCCCAAGGCGTTGAGAGATTTTGACGTAACTGTGTCCCTCACTGGCCAAGGTTCTAACCTGCACATGTTACTCTCTTAACCTTATCAATTTGTAGATTTCAGACTTACTTGAATACGTTGAGTTTGTGTTAGGCGTTTTGCATAAGTAGGAGATGCTGATGATGGAGAAGGTTGTTGAGGTGAATCCATCTTTGCGGCAATCTAGTACAGTAAATTAAAATCTTCTAAAGTAGTTGACTTAAGGTTCAGATGCACTCACATGAAGTAAAAATTAGATAGATGAATGAAATAAAAGTATGCCGTTGAGCAAAATAATAGTAAATAGCTGACAATGATTTAAACGAAACGACCTCAGGTGTGCGCGAGTGAAGAAAGGTGCAGGCATGAAGGTGGGCGTTGGACTTCATATACAGATGCATATCTCTTATGCCTTAAGCCATAAGATTTTAAAATTTGAAGCTAACAGGGATACTGTGGATCTATCGTGAGGTAACCTGGAATATCACCACTTTATCTCCACTTTATCCCCGCTTTAACCCCTGTACCCTATAAGAAGCGGATCAACGAACAATACCCTATCATGAGAGTAGGGCTTCGGCCTAGGACCTTAAAATACAAACAAACAACCCTACCCCATTACCTCTTTGCATAAATATTTGTGTTACGTATCATGTGATATTGATTTGCAGCTAAAACATATTCAAAAGTAAAATGGCTATAAGCTTGTGAGCTGACATGTCTCCTCAACATCAACACTGCCCAATTTCATCTCTCCATCAAAAACGTATCTGATCCACCTTCTATGGTCTGGAAAAAAGTTTTTGGGCCGATTTGCACCTAAACCACATGATCAGGGATGTTGCGACACTGTATTTTAAATTCTACACATTCTCAACCTTTCAGGTTCGGCCATCTCTGGGTTAGGTTTTCCCATAAATAAGAATATTTACTCTTATCTCTTGGCCCACGTCTGGACTATGTTATGAGTGCTATCATAATACTTGTAATACAGAAGTATTTTTTGAGTGATATGAATTATTATTATATTTTAAAAAAATTATCTCTGCCTCTGTGACCAAGATACATCCGAATACTGTACTTGCCTTAACCAGTGTGCAGTTTTTTCCATCATCTCCTTTTGTTTCTCTGCACCTAGATTGAAAAAGCCCTCTCGTAGACCGCCAACTACTCGATCAAACATCGACTCGGGAAGTTCTTTCCCCCCACCCTCTTCAGGCTGTGGGAGGTTTTCAGACGACATTAAATTATTTGATTCTCCAATGTTTTCCCTTGTGTGGTAGTCAATATTGTAACCACACGTGCGCTTTACCATAAACATATGTTTACAGACAACATGGTTCGCAGCCATGTATGTGTATGTGCAGCAAGATACGTAACCAAGATCTGTCATGGATATCTTGTAGAACACAAGATCATCCTGAAAAGACCTTACCGTCACTAAGTTCTCGCATAGGTCATATCCTGGAGCGACTGTTGGAATCTGAACGTATTCAGATGCAATTTCCATCGGTACCTTCATGCATTCCTCCAGCTGAAAGCTCTCATTTATGACCATCCTTCTGACCTCAAGCTCCATGGACACCCTTAGCACCTTTACCATAAGGTCTGGGAGAACCTCTACCAATAGTTTGTAGATGAGGGCGTCGGGTGTATTTTTCTTTCCTTGCCAAGATAGTACATATTCAAATTGCTGTGCCAGGATTCCACGTTATTATTCGTATTCATGCCAAAAATTTTCTGTAATTTTTAATTAATATCAACAAATTCTCTGAATGTATCAACAGTATCACTTACCCTTCGAGCCCCAACCCACCAGGGTATAGGATCAGACATCCATGTACGTTCAACATAATCTATCCACTATTTTAAATGTCCAAACTGGGCTTGATAATTTGCCCATGTGGTGCCGAAGTCTTTCACGGTTCTAGTATAAGCCAGCATCTTAAAGTCTGACACTGCAGATCTTCTTACCATTTGCACATTCTCAACATGATAGTTGGTAATTTTGTTGTTGACTTGAGCTCGCATTGCCCTGAGCGTGTGCCAGTGACAGAATCGAATCTCAGGCGAGCTAAATGCCATGTTAAATGCAGCTTTTTCCGTCTGACAACAGTCTATCATAAAGGTCGGTGCCTCATCTAGTCCTGTAAGGCCTTTAAACTACCTGAGCTCTTCTAATAGTGGCCACCGGGACTCAGAATTCGACAGGAAAAATGCCACCGGAAGTCCACAGGCAGCCTCATCATTCTTGATCAGGACTGTTGATAAAAAAGCTTTCTCATCACGTCCATCTGGTGAAGAGCACATATTGTGTGTAGAATCTAGAAATAGTATGGATAAGTACTTTTGAAGTAACTCACAATGCTATCTAGAGCAAATAGCAAAAAGAATGCACCTTTTGTCCAAATCATCGGCCTCTGGAATCATTCTGAGGATAGCATTGCCTCCTTCAGATATAATTCGTTCTCTGTATTTTTCGAAGCTTTTCCAAATGTCGCTATACAGCTGCATTATTTTTTTCGTGGTTCCGCTTAGAGGAATGGAAGTCCTTGGATTTGATCCGAAAGGCTTCAGGTATAAGGACAGGAGCACTCTCTTTTAAATTCTCTGAATTAAGATTGGTCAGGCCGCTTTCTCTTTTGGCTGCCTTGAATTGCGCATGAGTCGCCCTAGATTCCACAAGTTTTTGAAGGTACTGTCGGGATGAAGGTGGCATCTGCTGCCTTGCCCATGTCTGATATGAGGTTTTGATGTGGCCGGTGAGAGGTAGGTACATGGTCACAAGAACCTCATCTTCTCCATTTTTTCTCTTCGCAATGAATCGTGCCTTGCAGTCACATCTTTTATCACCTACTGTTACTTTTTGTTTGTACCCTTCAGAATTTTTCTCTGTTTTTTCCACTCTTACATTAGGCTTGCCATAGAATGGACACCTGTAGTATTTGGTTCATCCACTAGAACGAGTCGACCCTGGGAGAAGCTATATTGGGAGCAGACCAGATATTACTGCTTAAATTGGGGCGATATCACATACATCCAAGCCTTTTTTGGAGACCCTATTACAGTAATTATTCCATTTGATTTGATTTCTATCGTCGTCAAGCCATGAATAAAATGACTCCTCATTTGAAAATTCTTTCACACAATCTTTTTCAGAGTCGTCAATTAAATTGCTAATAGCGCGGATTCGATTATAAGACAGTAAAATTGTCATAGCTATCACGAAGGACTAATTGTTAGCTAAAATAAAACTTATTTTAATGCAGGAGGAATTTATACCTTCAAGATTGGATAGTTTGATTGGAGCGTTAATGTTAGTGTGGTTGATGCAATTATTTGATGAAGTGAAATTCTGTGATTCCAACATGCAAAATCAAGTATTTCGGTCGACGTTCTACAAATTATTTAGTCCCAGTTTGTCCGAAAGGCACGTGATACGTAACACAAATATTTATGCGAAAAGGTAATGGGGTATGGTTGAGTTGGGATTCAGGCAACAAGGGGCTGACTAATCCAAAAACGTGTGTGAAATTGCCGCGCCCCCTCCGAACACCTTACATAATCACAATCAATCACGTGATAGTCCATATGCCCAGCACCATTCCAACATCAGACGCATGTTACTTCCAATCGGTCTCGACAAGAAGAGCTAAAATACTAATTATCATACTTATGTTGTATAATCCGCTCTAAATTGATTAATATTCATATTTAACTACAACTGATATGAAAATCTGAAGAGGACCCAGGGTAGATTTATCATGTAGATAAGCGAACACATCGGGCTGATACCTTATCTGTACCGAAGGAAAGTCCCTGGAGTTGCCGGTCCAAAAATGCTGGGCGGATACATGTCGCGAAACGCGAGGCAAGCGATTTTGGTCTGCCTCTGTTAACCAAAGGAAGGGCAGGGATATGAAGAAGAGTCAAGAGCCGATCATACGAAGCAATAGTGAATAGTTCGAAAGATCTTGGAAGAATAGCGCAGTAAATCCTAGACCGAGGGTGGTTGGATCAGTCCCGCTTGGCCGAAGAAGTGGATTAGCGGATGCTAGAGAGGAGTGGAGAGGATGTTTAGCGTGAGGGAAATCTACAGGTGTGAAATAGTATGAGCGCACTTGGGATAGGTAAGCATAAAAATGCAGATTTCTGCCCAGTAGGTAGAGAGGTTTTCATCAAAAGATTTCCTGTGCAAATAGAAGAGTTTGATATAGACCTGCAGGGGCCATTAAAAGCGCCAAATGAGGACAATGAAATCAAATGTAAACAGTAATAATAGTATGGCCAATGTAAGTTACTTTACCTGAAGCGACGACCACCACTCTCAACGTGTAAACATACATATATCCATGGTGCACTTTTAGCGTTTAGTCATCAGTTTAATTTTTTGGGATGCAGAAGATGACGGACAACTTTTTTCTAGCGAAACGAACCAACAATCCTGATTACCACTTATTCGTAACGACACTTATTTCCACGTAGCTTGAGCTATGAAGTCAACTAATGGAGTTAGAAGTATTATTAAGTCGAAAATTGGTAACTCCTTCGGAAGCCGCTCCAATTCTATTATCTTACAGACGTTATTCATTAGTGCGTTATTTATTCTATTTTGACCAGAAGTTAAGCCAGCCCAGAACCTTTTCTCCCCGCCAACCAACGCCTCGAGGCCTATGAATCCCTAAAATGAATGAGCCAAGTTGATTTGAAGTCAAAGAATTTATAATGCCGTGATTCGTGTAATATGTTATCAGATCAAATGAATGACTCTTATGGTATCTTTGTAGCCTGGATATTTAAAAAATACCTCTTTTTTCCGAGCACGTGAACATATTAATATGATTATCTTGTCTCGCAGCGCAACCTAGTAGCATCCGATGAGGGTGAAACGCTGTGGTGACGATGGGGTTTTGCTTGACCTGATGTAAAAAATTGGAGTACGGTTGTACTCGAGAGAGTTCTTCTCCATCAAAGTTAAAAACCTTGACAGTGTGGTTGCCTGTGCCGCTGAGTTCGATTAGTAACAAGTCGAGGACGGAAAGTAAAAACTTACACAGCGAATACGGGCAAATGTTCATGAATACTTGCGGTACGTAGTACTTGATTAGTTGTCCGAATGATTCGGAGCGGTGTATCAGAGCGAATATCCCAGAGTTTAACTTTGCCATCTCGACTTGCCGATAGAAGCTCTCGTTGTCCTCCGCGCTGCATGTGAACATTTCTGATCCAAACTTTGTCTGTCTCGTCTTTCCATTTCTTTACCATAGCTTCTTGAGGTCTATTACGAGTATCAAATATACGTATAGCACCGTCGCCAAATCCAGCAACGAAGATATTACCGGTCATCTGATCCGAAGTCAGGGATGTTACACAAGATCCCGAGCGTGCATTGATATCTACGACACAAAGCTCGTTCGCTGCGGACCAAACTCGGATAATCTTGACATCCCCAGCGACCAAAAGCCTTCCGCTGACCTGCTGCCAATCAAAAACTAGGCCTGTATTAAGATGTTTGGGAACAAGATGAGTTAATGCACGCCAAGCTGAAGCAACTTCTATTGATTTTTCAGAATCGTAATTGCGGTAGATCCTGATAACACCATCTGAGGATCCAGTTATTAAAAAAGCTTGGTCATCTTCATTAATAAATTGTATATCATTAATTCTTGAACCTTCAGGATTTCCGTTGGAAAATTTGTTGAGACGATCTTGTTTGTGCCAATCCCAAACACAAACGGTGTTCCGGTCATCTGCGACTGTAAGATGATCTTCAAATTGATGGAAAATCATTTTACTTGGCTGACTCTGATTATTGAAGAAACCACATGAACTAGTCCATTTTGCGCTGCCTGCGATTTCCTTTTGAGGTTGCGTCTCCCGCAAGATACTTTCATTCCGTGATCGTCGCCACAAACGTTTGTTGTAATCTGTGCTGCCTGGCTCTTCCATTTCATTTGGCTTCATCTGAGGTTCTTTGAAATACTCAATGGACCATTCAAAAAACTTACTTTCAAGAGGTAGGACAGGAAACGTAGTCATTTTACAGGGCTTAAAGCCTCCTGATACAGGCTCCTTAGCTGAGTGGTAGGTTCCTGACGTCGTTTTGGTTTCATCCTGATCATCTGGGGCATTCAGCTCTACCAAAGGTCGAGTTCGCATCGGAAGAGAATTTCGGTGAAAACCTACATTCCTGGAAGAAGCTTTAACAGATAGATCGGTAAGGACTGTTTCTGGACCTGTTAAACCAAAGGGCGCAAAAAAATAGCTCGCGGTTCGCTTCAGGAGGCCTGGCGTAAAAGGCAATGCTGAGACTGAGTTCTGGCGAGTCGGAGTATTTGGTCGTGTAACTGCTGATCTCTGATTCCCGGCAAGTAGCTTTGAGCCTTGCTTCCTGATATCATCAATGAGTGCTTCTACGGTAGGGCCAAGGGGAGTTTGAGATAGAGAGTGATAGAGATAATCTACGATTATAGTAGCATTTCGTTGAACCTCAGGGTGCGGGTCAACAGACATAATAAGAACGTGTTTCCAGACGGTCGCAAATAATGTGTTGTGAGAAAGACCATGTGTGGTAGAGCTTACACCGTTGTCAAAACTGAGGTTTTCCGCCTTATTGTAATGAAGTCCTATTTTGTAATCATTTTCATCTTCAGGAGGCGGATTTAGCTTGTATTCCCGCTCTTCTACCAACTGCTCAAAAACTGCTACTAAGAATTTGTTCTCGTATCGGTGGATAAAACTTGATAGATAAACCAATAGTTCTTTTCGAACCATGGCGTTCCCATCACTAGCCATATCAATCACTGTCCAAGAGATATTTTCTTCAATCCGTGCAAGTTCATCGTTGATATCTTCGACACCAAGGAATGTAGTCATAGCATAAAGAACAGCAGCACGAACCTCGCAGCAATTATCCCTTATGAGACTAGCAAGTTTGGCCGGCGCATTTTCCCTTATGCCACGCCATTTTGCATCAGGATAACCTTTCCATAACTGACTTATGCATAGACATGCCCATTGACGTAGCAGAGGATTATTTTCATTCTGTAAATGCATGAGACAATAGCTCATAATATTAGAATCATTGCACACCCTTTTTCCATGTTCGTAACCATCGCACAAACGAGCCAGAATAAAGGCACACATAGCTTTATGCTCTAGACTATCAACCACAGGAAGCCCTTCATTGGGCTTAAGTATTACTGCAAAATAAATATAGCCGCTATCCCTAAATCAAGTTAGCTGGTATGTTTATCACGTGATAGCGTGCGCATATGTCAGGCCAGGGCAACACACCTGAGAAGATCTGCTTGGCAAGTGATATCTACAGCCAAAACACGAGCCCAGATAAATACCATGACGGGTTTTAGCTCATGAGCAGCAGACTGGAGAAGCTTGAGAACATAAGGGAAAATGCCGATATTCAAGGCGAGATTTACCGCCCATGGTCCCATGTCTAAGAATTTAGCGAGTAAAATCAGAGCTCGTACACGGTGCTGCTGACTAAGGAGAACCTGGAGCACTACGGGCAATTGTTCTGGCGGCTTGTGCGTGACTGCACCTTGAGTAAGGTAGACCTCAAATGCCGTTAGCTGTTCACTGAAAAAGGACGAGTTTTGGAACTTATATTCGGGGTTCCGACCAGCTTCCTTATCCTCTAGCATTGGTAGCTGCGCAAGAGCCATTTCAATTGCATGGTCCCAGCTCGCCCAAAGAGGATGCTGACGTGTGTCGGGAAGTTCTGGATAAGATTGAGGATGACAGTTGTAAGCGGCCATGATTCGCTGAGAAAGAAGAAAATTTCTGAAAAGAGCAGCGACCATGAGGTCCTGGCGAAAGAATTTTCTAAAGAGTGTCCGAGGCAGCGTCGTCCAAGCTATAGTGTCAGTGATCGCGGTGAAAATCCAGTTTAATTCACCCAATGGGGTTCTTCTCTCTTGTAGACGACCAGGCAACTTCTTTGCTCGCTCTGGTGTCATTTTTGTAGATAGAGGAGTCTGCAAAACGAAAAACCATAGAGCCATTTCAATTGGAGTTGTCAGACAAGAGGTAAAAATGTCAGCGGGGAGTAAAGGATTGGTTGGTAAATTCTCTTTCATACCACAAGCTGCTAAGTGAATGTAAGGCTCATAAGCTGGCGCGATGTACTTTGAGCCCTTGGCAGCTATATTATCTGCTTCTTCTTGCTTGTGTTTTTCGACAAATCGATGGAAATTATGAAGAATATTTCCCGCATCTGAACAGTCCCAAACATAGAAGGTTGGCGCTTGAAGCCAAGTTTGAAGATCATACAGAGAAACGGGAATATATTGAGTATAATTTTTATTGAAGACCCAAATCTCACCGGAAGAGGTAGGCTTTGGAACACCATGCCCGTTATAGTGAAATAAGACTCTCTCCTCTTTTGCGTTTCTCCGTAACGACTGACAAAACTTTTTTGTCTCTTCCACTGAAGGGTCTAGATACTGTTTGTATCTGGTTCGTATAGCCAATGTCTCGTACTGTGCCTGCAATGACTTTCCGATGTTTTCTAATGTTTTTTGCACTGGAGGAATAGTGATATCTTGCCAGGCCTCGAGTTTAGCGCCAGGATTGGTTTTCAATTGATCAGGAGGCTCGACTCCTATATTTAAGCATAGAGCAAGAGATGCAGATACAGTTTTTAGCCGATCCCTCATACGCCAGTCTTGTAATTCAGGCCCTATTACTTTAGGATTGCCAGTGGTCTCATGACGTTTGTCGGTATAATACATATACCAGTTCTATACCTGATCGTCAGCCGCTTCATCAGATTTTAAAATTCAAGCAAATTAAGGCTACAGAAATTACATTTTTAACGCGCGCAAAAAAATTTTGATACGTAGACAGTTCTAGCAGATACTCGCAGTATATTAGTGCTTCTGATGCGACATGCGCGTAACATTCTGTACGGCCCGAAGAAATATTTTTCATCATCATCATCATATCATAATTCTTTGTATCGGGAACAACGTTGGTAGTATCATCTCCCAGATTTATCATAAAGTAGACACTTGAGATGAATTCTAGCTTGACAGAAGCGCACCTTCCCGTACAGGTTAAGTGTAAGTAAAGAAAGTGAAACCTACATCAGCAAGCTGAGAGACATACTCCTCGCTTGAGTAGTGATCCTGAAAGCCATGTCTCGTCCCCCATTCCGCGTTTCCCTCGTCAGCTTGAGAGCCTGCATCTTCTTTCACATCCGATCTGTCATCACCAGGTTCACCCTTTTTTGGACCAATGTCACTTTTTGTTCTAAGCAACGAAATCCGAGGTCTACGTCGTTGAAAGTTCGCTTCTTCGGAGTCTGGATCACCTTTTTTGCGATTTAATGCCAAGGGTTGCGATTGAAGTGGAGATGAATTAGTAACAAGTTGAGTAGAGAAACCGGATACGTTGGTCTCTACTGTAGATTTTTTGCCTTGAAAACTATTATTGTAGCTTTCGATAGTATCCTTCACCACCATAAGTCGAGGATTTAAGGCACTTGATACGTCATTTTGACTTTGAGAGGGGCTTTGGACATTGGAAGACGATGTCATCATAGTTAAGAGCCCCAGCGACTTGGTGAGGTGTTATCTTCTTCACGGTAAATTAGACTGCTGTACTGCAGCTGCAGTCAGAGTCACCACAGATGATATCCGGCTCAAAAGTTCCGCATCTTTCCTTGATGCTCTGCCTCCTAGAACAAGACTAACGGCCAGTTTTTATTCTGATCAGTTGTTAGCAGCTGCGAAAGATCCGTCATTCGAATTGGTGCACGTCGATGCACTGTTCTGTCCAATACCAAATTGGTGCGTAATTTTGAATTAGATCTTGAATGTTTAGTATCCGTGGACAAGGCTGACTCTCGGGTTGGCTGGCTAACTGACTTTACTTGGATCATGCTGACAGCGGCCCGCACAGAAGCGAGACCGAATCGCAATTACTCACGTTTTTATTCCCTCCCTCATTGAATTATGTGACTGAAGTTTAAAGAGACTACATTTAGTATACTCCTAGTGGGTCGTCGGAAAATATCTAATTTAAACGACAGCAACATTCCGACCTGTAGCTGAAGTTCTGATCACTCTCTGGCATCAGGGAACTTGTATTAGCCATCAAGGAGAATTTCTTCACATTCGAGCTAGTGAACGGCTTATGGCGAGATAGTGTTCATGAAGAGATTATAATTACCATTACAGGAGAATTAAGGAAAACACGTGTATCCATGCGCAGAAGTTACAACGATAATTTGAAAGGATCGGATTTATGACAATACCTGTCGGTTACGAGCAGAGAATAAGACACTTGTTTGATTTTGAATAGTTTCAACGAATATTTCAGATTCAGATAAACATAGAACTGGTAAATGAACTAGGGACGGTTGGAGAGAACAAACATCTCTTATATCCACACATGTGTATTCCCCTTTATATAGAGAAAATATAATGTTAGTGCGAGTGATGTTAACATCTTTTGATTGATTGAATTGCCGATGCATCAGGCACAAGCCCTGCACTGAAAAGCTGTGATACAGGTAGCCGATCCCTAGAGACTCTCAACTACCTAATTCCTTGACTATTGCTAGCCAGTAGTTGCTTGTTATAAAAAAACAAAAAAACAGCAAAAAGACACAAGTGCCAAAGCTTCGATACCTGCATCTGTTCCTTACTATCCGCCGCGAACGTCCACGCAACCAAAAGATTTCCCAACAGTAAACTGACTTGCGCCGAGTACCGTCGTCACTATCGAAGCCGCATGTTCCACCTCCAAAATGAAAGCGCAGCCAGTTTGAAAAGTGTAGGCAACACTTATCCGAACCGAGACCCTGGAACTCACTAGACCAATGTGAATGAAGTTTATACAGTTGAAGTTATCTTAATCAAAAATGGATCTCAGTGCAATTCTTGATAATATTTACAATAGATTTTGCTGCTATGTTTGTGATACTTACCGCTACCAACCATTATGCAAGTAAGGATTAGTGTTGCAAATAGGATTGGTAAATCTTAACAATTGCACTGAGACCCACTATTAATTAATAGAGATTCTTTTTGAAAGAATTTTAGCGTATGCAACCTGAAGCTGTGACGCAAATGGTTACGGATGATATGTATATTTCGCAGAATGAATCAAATTGACGTTTGGAACACTCATACTCAGATTTCATTTGCAGATACCTCTACGAGTATAATGCCTTACGACATGTACCCTCTTCCGTGAAAACCCACCACAGGGAAAAGCGAGAAAAACCTGTGGTTATCTGAGTATGCTTTCGTCATCCCACGATTACAATATCATCGCGAGAGAAGTGGTGTGCGGATCCTGCTGGATTCGAACCAGCTTTCTCCTGTCTCAAGTGGGGCATGTGTCCAAGCTACCCAGACTCTTCTTAGGAAAACGGCCCGGACAGTGTACCACTGCACCATCCGACCCTTGTAATTTGGTTGCAGCGGTTTTTTGATGCTGAATACGTCAAGCGGTGAACGTAAATTGAATTACTAATTAAATTGAGTAAAACACCTTATTTGTCGAAAAGCTGCACAACGTTCCATGAACGTTTTTACATCAACAGATTTTCTGTATCAGATTCAGAAATCCTGAAATACCTTCCAGCTTAGTTTTCGTTGTCGTGTCGCGACATGGCGGGCGAAGAAGCTGGTAGGGCAAAGAATGGCCCGAAAGACACCTCACGGACACCACCAAACACCACTTTGAAAGCTAGTACGGGGACAGCAGCAAGTCCAAAAGTAGATAAAAACCTAGATACGATACGGAATATTCTAAAGAAGATAATAATTGTTTACTCAGATGAAGATATGGAGGAAGGGTTTGAGATCACCCGGTGCGAGGTTGTAGAGACTATAAAGGCTTTCAATCTTCACAAGAAGGAATGGGAGGAACTTCAAAGCGGCCGGTCACCTATTGAGGAAAGTATGTTAGCATTGACGGAGGTTGTAAAGTTTAGTCTCGCGGATCCCGCTCGAAAGGCGGTACCCATAACAGGTTCTGGAATATCGGCTACAAGGACATATGCTTCAGTTGCTGCACCAAGTATGGCAAAAATAGCGGTTCGCATACGCGTAGAGGGGGCGAAAGATCTGCAGCCACAAGAGCTGCTACAAAGGGCGTAACAGCATATTCCCAGGGCTTATGCAATCCACCGGATGCGGAGCAACGATACCGAGGTATACGTGCAGTCGGTTTCATAGGGAGATGCAGTCTTAACACGGCACAACCTAAGGACATAAAAATACTGCGGCACGATTTTCCGGAGGAGATCTGTGGAGTCCCACTAAGGACTCAAATTAAATGCGGTAAAGACGCTGATAATACTTCCTTGATTCAGGAGATAGTCGCGGCGACCAACCTGCGAATTCCAGGGCTTAGGACTACCAGAATTCGATGGCTACACGACGGCAAAGAGCACAAGTAGACGAAGAAGAACGGCCACACGAGGGGCTCGATCGTGGTGATCCTTCCCACAGAGGCCTTACAAGAACAGGTGTTTAGGCATGGAATTGTTCTAAATGCTACGCTTTATGCGGCATAAGTTTGGTCTCCATGGGCTCAACCAAAGCAGTGTTATAACTGCAGTCAATGGGGACATGCCCAAGCCTCAAGCAGCAAGGCAGCCAGGTGTGGCGAGTGCGCAGGTGCTCACCAGACTAGGTACTGTCCAAGGGAAAGGGTTTCCTGCTGCAATTGCGGTAGGGAGCATCGTTCGTGGCAGACAGCTGCGTGCCGGACTTACCAGGTCTATAAGGGGGGTGTTGAAAAGACTCTCCAGGAGCTGCTCGAAAGTACGGCCGAAATTCGATGCCCCATCGCGAAAAAAAACCTTGCAATTACTATCAACTGCTAGAATTATTAATCCCGACATCACGCTGACCAGTAACAAGAAGGCAGTCGCTCCGAGAAGGGGGCCCGGTCGTCCACGAAAGGAGGAAAAGCCCATATCGGCAACCACGAAAGTTTTGATAGAAATTCAACTTGGGATGAACGAGCTTCCTCCTGCAACGAGTAGTTCTGGGACGAAGTCTCAGCAGAAATCACCTTCATTAAATTTCTTCACTTGAGTCTTTTCTTGTCGTTTATGGAGTTAACGGAATTCATGGTTCAAATGGAGTTAACGGAATTCATGGTTCAAATGAAGTTAATGGTACAAAGGGGCGTCTTTTGCATTATGCTAGGTCGTATCAACGTGGCGGGTATACGGGCTTTATTGCTTTAACGCTTCTTCCCTTCGTTTAATAGCCATCCGTCCGGCAAGGCGCCTTGTAAATAGGAAGCAATATAGGACAGTAAACGAGAATTGAAATATGATTAAATCGAGTTTGATATCCGCGTCGCTATAGCAGCAGACGTAATCAGGTCTAGTAACATTGTGTGCAAATTGTAATAAGCAATCGCGTACAATGAACCGGCCAAGCATTCCAAGCTATCTTCAACTGTTAAAACACTTGTCATAACATATATGCTGAATACAGTACGACTCAATAAATATAAAATATAAAAAAATATAAAAAACTCATATAACACAAGTTCTTCAGGCTATCTACTTACTCCACAGTCTCTCAATTTCAAAGGTTCTATCTAGTAATCTTTCATCAGTTTTTCATCTTCAAACTGTTTCCATGTACATGCTTATCAGCATGAGTGTAATTGACATCCAGCTCTAAAACTAATAATGGCAGAATTACTTCGTCGAAATGGAATCTACCCGGATCGTACGTTTCCGATAAAAAATTGTATGAGACGGTCCAAAATCACGCTAGGTCTGCTGGATATGCCATCACCATCACCACCAGCAATTCAGAATAGAGAAAGGGGCAAAGAAAGAAACTCCCAGCCTGTTAGAAAAATATAATGTTCCACAGCGAAGTGGACGAGACATGCAGGAAGCGACATAAATTAATGCAAAAGACCAACTTTCCTCTCAGATTTAAGGCCAGTGGGGAGCCCTAACGTTATCATAGTCTTAGACTCAAGATAGCACGAATAAACACAACGACACACGTATCAGGGCGCATTATAGGCAGCTAGTTGAGCCTGTCTCATTACGAGACCGTGCCAAAAGTTTCACGATATCGCACAGCTTGTGTTGAGCTCAGATACGATGTAACAAGAAATCAAGGTTGCAGGGCAACTGGTCATACTAGTAGTTATTGGCCTAAGGCCTAGGGACATTCTTCACGTTAAATTGAAACGATGCTACGGAGCGAAATTGATTTGTGTAATTGCATCGAACTTTGACCAGGAAATAGTATCATTTGATACTACATACCCTGTTATGGACTATGCCCTGCATTGATTAATGGCTAGGTCAGGGGCTAGCCGGTCACGGTCGGTAAGGGACGCAGATCGCAATGACATTCATACCTTTCAGGACGCGCGCTCATAAATAGGGGCACGCGTTTATGTAACTGTATATTAACCTCACTTCCCTTGTTAGTAGACAGTTACAGGAGAAATAAACGGTATTTCGTGACATATGTTCGTCGTGCTTTATTCCGATCGCTTATAGTCCATCACATACCCAAACAGTTCATATGTGCAGTAGATTTACCAAGTTGACAGAGTATCTGATTCAATTTCATCCAAATGGAATTTAGTCCCTGCATTGTACAAAAACCCTGATGTAATAAATAGGCTGCAAAATTTTGATGTGTTGTTGTATGACTGTATTCA
The DNA here is from genome assembly GCA_028751805.1 of Podosphaera xanthii. Taxonomy (NCBI): domain Eukaryota; kingdom Fungi; phylum Ascomycota; class Leotiomycetes; order Helotiales; family Erysiphaceae; genus Podosphaera; species Podosphaera xanthii. Next base: position 7,030,910 of record JAPWIX010000006.1, read on the forward strand.
GGTTCTACTGATCATGTATAACCTGAATACAGTCATACAGTTGTTCATCAACGACATCCAAAAATGATGTACAGATATACTAGTACTCCGGCTCAACCATAAACTTTATATCCATGTCTTATAGGTAGGGTTTCTTTGATGATTTTATACAGACGGGGTTTTTTTGTGGCACACCTTAGCGTCAAATCAATTGTTTCTCGGATGCATTGGGTAATGAATCTCACTGGTAACCTTTCAATACTTGGGGTTTTTGTGAAGGAGAGTCTTAGCTTTCTAGCAATTTCTTCTGATATTACTGTACTAGCACTGAAAAGGAAATTTCTGATGGTCTAAAGGCAATTAAATTTTTATTTAATCTTTTATTTTACGAATACGAATACAGGCTTATGTTACAGAATCACAAATTCAAAGACTAATAACCTATTGGACCACTATCGGCGTCTATGACTGCCTGAAATCTCGCTGACATGCTCGCAATCAGAGTTCGAAGCTGATCCGGCGTTGTAGACTCCCAAGCCTCCACAACAATCTCACGGACTTGTAACCGACTACGCTGTTTCCCTTAACCAAGCTCAGGATATCGTGCCTGTATATATGATTTTATCATACTCCATGCAGCCTCTATCGGATTTAGATCCGGAGAGAAAGCCGGCCAAGAGATCAGTTCAATTTCGTTAAATCACAGGTATGCTATTCAGAGGGTGGCTTTGTGTGGTGGTGCGTTATCTGGCATGAATCTGATAGGGCGACTATCAGTTCCAGGATTTTTCCTAAACCAGTGCACAACTCGGGGAATTTTATGCTTGATGTTGCTTTCGGCCGTTATCTTTCCCAATTGTCTTTTCCAGAATAGATGGTCCCGTTTTTGCGATCCAGAAAAGGAGCCCCAAAACATCCACAAATTATCTGGTCTTTGCTTTTCTGTCACACATATATTGTCATATTCTTCACCCATCTTGGATATTTTCAGTCTTTATGTATAAAACAGTAAATTTAATAGGCTGCCTTTCCGAGTGATGTATTGGGATAAAATCTTCGCATCATTGATCAAAGTTTCATCGCTCCAAAGGATGAGCGACTAGTCTTCAAGTGTTAAATGAAGATGAGCCTCAGCCCATGCCTTACGGATACGCCTATTTTTCCTCCGATAGTGGGGGCTTGTTTCTGGAAAGACAGTGTGAATATGCTCTCTTGGTAAGAGCGTTCTTGACGGGGTTTTCGCCCACGTTCCATTCAGTAAAGTTCAAGGCGAGTTCTAGGCAAGTCCGAGGTATGACATATGTTTTGTTTGACGTGAAGAAGAAACAAAATCTTCTAGCTCGTCTACTTGCGCAGAATTGAATTTTGGACAAGCACCTTTGCTCTTTTTACGAGAGACGTGACCGAGAGGTATGGAATGTTTGACTTGTGCTGACGTAATTCCGAGAAAATCAGCGATATATTTGGAGTTGTTACCGGCCCGGTAAAGTGTGAAAATCTGAAGCTTTTAAAATCATTTTTTCCTCAGGTTTGAACCATACTGACTTGCAGCCTCTAATCTTGCGTGTGATTGCGGGATCTTTGGGGTGTTGATGGAGCATTTATAGTTTGAGAATTCATCCTGTGAAGATGATCAGTAAACAGGAATAAGTTGATCTCGCAGCCTACTTGAGTAAAATTGAAAAAATATTAAACTTTCGATTTTGCGTACAGTCCATAAAATTGATTGCGTTAACTGAAGCGGGGTACTGTAGTGATAATGAAATGCAAGTGAAAATTACACAAACAACGCAAAATCTGATTTTTATTATTTTTTTAATAATTGTTCTTTCGAGTCTATGACTATCAACAGACATGTAGGTCCTCTCTGCCTACAGGCCAAAGACTTCTATTCCTCGGGTAGTGAGTCTTTTCCTATGCCTTCCCCACGGCCTCAGTCAAACAGTAATACCCCCACAAGTCTTCATTCGAGTATACACTTAGAGGAGCCCTTAAGCCAACATCATCTCCCCTCTCCAGCCAACAAAGCGGAGGCCATTTGCGGGTGTGTAGCTGCCGGGAAAATCTACCAAAAACCACTGGGTGCGGGGTTCACTTAATACCAACATTGGGACTAAATCCAAAGACATAGCTACCCTTCAGAAGCATTCGGAGAGGCCGTCCAGTCGGGCGCAGCAGACTTGTGTATGCCTATGAGAACCACTCTCTTCCTTCCTAGCCTCCCCCTAACTCGTCCTCTGATTCGCGCCTCAGGACAAATCGAAGGTCGTGACAGGATGTCAGAAAAGTCTTGGTCGAGTGTGAATACCGCAGAGTAGCCTAGCCTGTACAGGCTTTATATTCACCATACGGCAGAATGGCATATGTTGAATATAACGAGGGCCTCTCTAACCATCGTTGTGGCAATGATTGTACCACACTATCCTCCTCTTTCTCTCTTTCCTTCTCATCATCTTTCGTTGTGGGATGTTAACGGAAATTCGAATCTTCCAGTGTGAGGGGGGGAACTCAGCTTGAAGTTGATAAGGATGTGACTCAACCTTGGCTCTGCAGACTCTCTGATGAGAGCTGGAGGTTCGTAGGGGACACCACGTACAGGTGCAAAGTCATTGACCCCCATTTAATTTTTTTTTTTTGGTTACTTGTTACGTCGTGCCGGCGCACAGCTCCTTCAACACTCAATCGTTCACGTCTACCGCAGGAGCACATCCTAGCTACCAACGGCTGTTCATGATAACTTCGTCGTCGTCACATATACGACCAGGCAAGAAATGAGGAAAGGGGTCTTGCTAGATTCGAGCCAGCTTTCTTCTGTCTCTGGTGGAGTATGTGCCTCGGCTGCCCAGATTCTACTTGAGAGAACGGCCCGGATGGTGTACTGCTACTCCATATTATTTTAACGAATTTCACGTTAGGCTTCATGATGTCATCGTGATTCTACAGGGGGACAAGGATAAGTTAACGCAGGTTAGGCAGTAAATTCTGTTTATTCCGATAGTATAAACATATAAAAATAGTTCACATAACTTATTCTCTCACTTTCGTTAACTTACCCTTGTCCCCCGATATTGCGATGTAGGGGTTCCGAACGTTCCTTAAGGTCAGTATTTTTTGCAATACGAATCGAACATGCATTATGTCGTTATTACAGGCTATCAGGGGCAATAAGCTTTACTTGCATGTAGTATTGCAGCCCTGAATATTGTTACTAATAAACGTTAATTATGTAGATTGAGCCAGTGTTTAGAAGGGCAATGAAATGGAAAGTTAGGCCTAATTAGTAACAATATTTAAGGCTGCAATACTACATGCAAGTAAAATTTATTGCCCCTGATAGCCTGTAAGTACCGTACTGCAGGGAGAGAGCTTGTTGCAAGTTGATACTAATTTTATACGTCAATACCAAATAATGCAAGGGAACGACGTATAAAATTAACACTAATTTATAACAATTTCTACCCTTGTGATAATGAGCAAGTTGAACTTGGGTTGAAGTATACACCAGAAGAGGTGATATTCCATGTTAGCGGTACCCGCTGTAAACATAAACGGTCTCCGTTGAAGTCGTTAAGGCACGTGACCAAGTTATGAAAAGCTCGAGGGTCGACTAAACTACAGAATAACCGGGAGAAGTTTCTGATTGAGCCTGATAAAGAATTGTTAGCAACTATATTGCTTCTTAGAGCAATAAAATTTGCGATACTTGCTCCGAGTAAATTCAAACCCTAATTTCTAGCCCCCCTATAAAGTTAACAACCGGGAATTTAAGACAATGCCAGCCCCCTACTCTTTTCGGGACTGATGACCGGATTTTTGTAGAATATTTGACGATCACAATGCCTGGGAAGAATCGACATATGAGATATCGGCACCGGTACATGTACTCGTTAAAGTATTAGCACTGGTAGCTGGCAAATTAGAAAGCAATAGCAAGCTCCTTATTGGTTAATCTTTGATTTATTTGAATACAGTAGAACCCCTCTTAGCTAATAGTAGGTCCCGGTATAAATGTTGAAAAGATTCATTGTAACTTGGACTTTTATATTTGCAACACTTACCCTTACAGGTCATTTTACGTGCAGGGGTAAGTATTGCAAATATAAACGGTAAAATTTCTATGAATCTCTTCAGTAATTATACCGGGACTCACTATTAGCTAAGATGGGCTCTACTGTATTGTAAGGTGTCAGATTCCTATTTTTAAATGGTCATGCAAAGATCCCGGCCGTGCTGTGTGGAGCCATAATTTCAACATGCAGATGCACAAAACTCCTTTTACAGCGATACAGCGGTGATTCCTTTTATAGCCTTGTGATATTCGATTTGAGATCCCTGTTTAAGTGATTTGAATCATCGTGACTTAACAGTCTTTTTCAACAAGGAATCAATGAATAAACGATTTTTTTGCACCATATTTAAAGTTTGAAGCTTTCATATCCTCCCTGACAATAGCATTCAAAAATCAAAGATCCATTCTCACAAAATTCAGATGCACCTATCATGTTTTTCCATATCTACTGTACTTGAAGTGAGATAAGCACCGGATATTTCGAGAAAATTCCCTTTTTCGATTTTTGAGGTTGTACCAGTAGCTCTTAGATTTATCCCATTGCCACAGTAGAAAGTGGTTGATTGTATACTCACCAGTAATGACATGTACATCGATTTTCTACCGTGATGCTAGGGTAGAAAACGGAGGGAGTATTTCGATGAGGTCTCCGCTCAACTGAAAATGATAACGCAGCCACCTGAGAGCGAAATTTTATTTGGCATATGACACTCGAATAGTGTTTGGAACAGCAACTGAGGCCTTATCGTTTATTTAATGGAGCGAGTGGAGCCATTTTTTCCATTCTTACGGGCAGCTTATATTACAGGTTGCTAGCTCTAGATCCGTGTACATGTAACCAGTCCTGCGGGGCATTGAATTTGCATGCATCCGAGGACGTTATCACTCGGTTAGAGCCGCCACTGCTGTCCACTAATTCTAAGACATCTAGAATCTTCAGATTAAAAGCAGCATGCGAGGATTCTGACAGTCCTTGGCGATGGTACTGAGGAGTCGTTGCTTTACGCGTATTTTATGAATAGGTAAATGTTTTAGAAATCTTGGAATGTTATCAATATTTAGAATACCGACGGTTACGGTAGATTATGGTAGAGCTGTATCCGGTATAATAAATTCATAGCCATACTTTTAAACGTCAGTACGTTTTCATCTCTAATTTTTTCACCGCAACTTGTGAATTCACGGATACGTTATTCATCGATATTCGTGCTGATAGAGGACTTTTAAGATTGGCCCGGGGATTTTCGCTAATTCATGCAAAACCAAATATCTTTGTCTAGAAAGATCGTTTCTGTAGCCCATCAAATGCGAAAGGGAATGGTGTTTAATATTTTGAATGTGATCTTGAATGATTGTGGAGTCTGTCGACAGTGATTTGGTTTGTGAAGTCAACATTTCGCTTAAAAACGTTATTGACTGAGCGTAGCACCAAAACGGAGGTTGAGGAGGTGGAGGATTAGATGGTCATAAATACGGGCACCGGGCGACTTAGATATCATTGAGTGACATCTTTTCGTGGCGAAATGCGTCAGCTGTACCACTTTAATTTTTCACCAAATCAGTTTATCTTCATTTGGTAAGTCATCATGTCGTTAACAAAATACGCAGCGTGAAAATGAGAAAATTGTCACGAAATCAAAGCGCTATCGGACATTTAAACAGGGCTTGCACCAGCACTAGTACTTGTATGTACTTATAATACAGTAGAACCCTTCTTAGCTAATAGTGGGTCCCGGTATAATTACTGAAGAGATTCATAGAAATTTTACCGTTTATATTTGCAATGCTTACCCCTACACGTAAAATAACCTGTAAGGGTAAGTGTTGCAAATATAAAAGTCCAAGTCACAATGAATCTTTTCAACATTTATACCGGAACCCACTATTAGCTAAGAGGGGCTCTACTCTACTACTAGTGCATATGTGCGAATCGATCTACAGTCGTCCCTCCCTAACTCGATAGTGGGTCCCGGTATAAGTGTCGAAAAGATTCATTGAAATTCGACCATTTACATTTGTAATACTTATCCCTGCATGCAAAATGACCTGTAAGGGTAAGTGTTGCAAATATAAAAGTCCAAATTACAATGAATATTTTCAACACTTATACCGGGACCCACTATCGAGTTAGAGAGGGACGACTGTATGCATATTTGTTGCGAGCTTTTCAAAGCATAAGCTTAAGTCAGGGTCCATAAGTTTTATGTCGGGGCGTATCTTTATTGAATGGAAGTTTATATATGTACCGCTGTAATGTGTAAATAGAGCTGCCATATGATTAAGGTTAGCTCTAAACTCTAAACATTAGCAAACCCTCGCGTGCGGCGTACATCATAACATGTTGTAGGGATAAAAGTATTTAACTAGTACAGCTCTAACATGTTCTTTCGCTCGACGAAAAAATATTCTGGCAGTTGTTGTTCACTCCACAGGAATTACTTTATATAATCTTTCTACCCTGCACTATAAAATTGCTGATTAAATATCAGAAATCTCCGTTTCAACTAAACAGTCGCCGTCGAGTGCTTCTATTCTGTAAGTAAAAGGGCTGGTGAATGATGAGTTGATGGAATGAAATTATGAGACCCTTCGATGCGTGTAAAAATGTAAACAAAATTGGTAAACAAAGCCCAAAACTGGAGGTTGAACTGAGTATGTTCAGTAACTTGGTAATGATCGATGGGATTACGAATCTGTCTGTTCGCTCTGCGCCAATACCCCAGACTTTGATAATTAATCGAACGAATATTTGATCCGTAAGGTTCACGTATCTGGTTCATCCTCCACCTACCAGTACATGTACTACTAGTATAAGGCATGTAAGAGCAACCAGTCGGTGGTGCTCATGACTTTGTTTCTCAATGCTTATCCGTGCGCCATCTCCATCTCGTACATGTCACATTCTCTACCTTCTCATTCGACTTCCAATCATCAATATCTGTTGAACCGTTACCGCTAATATTCTCTCGCCAGTTTTGCTCTTCCTATAATTAAACGATCAATTAACGTTTCTCCCATTAGAGTCACTGCAAACCCTCGCTACCGCCTTTACACCTTAATGTGCAACTTAGAATAAAACTCCTCAACAATTAGCACACCGAGCTAGACTCAAATCCAACAATTTTAAAATCACGAAACAGCTGTGAGAACAGTAAGAGTGGCGCCCTCAGACTAGTCTATTTTGCTTGCCTCGGATGGCACGATGGCATTTCTTTTCAAGAGCAAAAAACATACGGACAAGGCCCAGACTGTGAAAGATGGGTCAGCAGTGACCTCATCATCACCAACGACAGTGCCAAATGGAAATGTTCGAAACAATGAGAGAGCTACTGCAAACCAATCCACACCAGGAAGTAGTGTCAACAACTCGATCGCCTCACTGCAAGGCGGACAGCCAGGACCTCCCAGTCCAGAACAAATCAATGGCCGACGTGGTCCAGCTCAAGAACAAGCGCAAGATCTTCCAGTAAGTTTTCTGCCTGCGCTACTACACACCAAAAATTTCTTTGGCATCTACAGAAAAAATACTCATATTTGACAAGCTAAGAAATACGACTGCGCCGACAGTTCAGAAAATTCCTCCCCCGAATCCCATTTCCTACCTATATCCATGGTCACAAGTGCGCTTGACATTTATTTCCGCAGCTCAAGGTCCTTTTCCGCGATATGGAGCAGCAGTAAATTCAGTGGCCTCGAAAGATGGCTGCATATACATGATGGGTGGCCTTGTCAACAGCGCTATTGTACGAGGAGATTTATGGATGGTAGAGACTGGGGGAAAAATGATATGTTACCCCGTACAGACAACAGCAGAAGGACCAAGCCCAAGAGTTGGACATGCGGGTTTGCTTGTTGGAAATGCCTTCATCGTCTTTGGGGGAGACACGAAGATGGAAGACACTGACGTTCTAGATGAAACTCTATATCTTTTAAATACTTGTAAGTCGGGTGAAAAGCGTCCCACCTACCGACACTGAAACCTTTTAGCAACGCGACAGTGGTCTAGAGCTATTCCTGCCGGGCCGAGACCTTCAGGACGATATGGACATACATTAAATATCCTGGGATCAAAGATCTACATCTTCGGTGGCCAAGTCGAAGGCTACTTTATGAATGATTTGGTAGCCTTCGACTTAAACCAATTACAAGTTCCCACGAATCGATGGGAAATGCTCATTCGAAATAATGACGAGGGAGGCCCCCCAGTAGGCTCCGTTCCGGCGGCTCGAACAAATCACTCTGTAGTAACATTTAACGAAAAACTTTATTTGTAAGTTCGGTGTGGGTGAGAGGGGAATTTGAGACTTACAACTATAGATTTGGTGGAACAAATGGGTTCCAATGGTTCAATGATGTTTGGTGTTATAATCCAACTCCTAATGCCTGGACTAGTCTTGAATGCATTGGATATATACCAGCTCCACGAGAAGGCCACGCTGCTGCTATAGTTGATGATGTGATGTATATTTTTGGCGGACGAACTGAAGATGGAACCGACCTTGGAGACCTGGCTGCCTTCCGAATAACCTCGAGGCGTTGGTATACGTTTCAAAATATGGGTCCTTCACCGTCACCGAGGTCTGGCCACAGCATGACAGCCCATGGAGGACAAATTGTTGTTCTTGGCGGGGAACCGAGTAACACGACCCGGGAAGCCAATGATTTGACAATTTCGTACATCTTAGATACGAGTAAGATTAGGTACCCTAATGATTATCCAACCCAGATGATCCCGTCTTCTAGTACAAGGCGTCCTAGTGTTTCTGAAAAAGCTCTCCCGCCATCAGTGCGAGGTCTTTCTTCTCGGGACATATCTTCGACATCAGAATCAAAGAGAATTAGTGGATTGACAGGACGTGGAAATGATCAAGTAGGCCCTAATAGAAACGATGCAAGTGATAATATTACTGGGCCCGGACAAACTATCTCTAACTTGCCTCGAGCAACAGCAGCTCAGATAGCTTCTAGTTCCACGCAACCGCAAGTACCAGCGTTGAGGTCAAATAGTGTAACTCCCACTACTAACGGCCGTTCAAGAGTACACGGAAGATACGAAGCTGGGCGAAGTACGTCAATCGATATCACATCTCGTAATGGCAACGGATCCGCAGTATCCCCAACTCACACATCCCCGACCCATGTATCCCAAGTATCCAAAGATGCATCTAAGGAACCTCAGACAACTAGTGATAGAAAAGTTTCTTCTAGTCAAAGCTCATCCACTACCAAATTAGCGTCAGGCGAAGCTGGACCTCCGGTGAGTATGAACACAGCAGGATCAGGATCCATGCGTTCATCATCAAGAAATCGGTTTCATCGCCAGCAGGGATCAATAGATAGTACTAATGAACAATCATCATTACGAAATTCTTCGTCTACTCGACAAACGTCTCCACCGCCTTCCAACAGGCAAATCAGTAATCCGCTAGTTCGTAAAGGCTCTGCTAGAAACTCGCAGACAGTTTCCGTGCTAAAGGAGCTTGATGCTGCAAAAAATCGTAACGCCTGGTATGCGTCAGAACTAGAACTTGCAAAAAAGGCAGGCTATGTTCCTTCATCCTCAAATCCTGTAGATCAAAAAATCGCGGAAACATTTGACGATGAAGATAAGCCTTTAATTGAGGCATTAATTGCAATGAAAACAGAACTCTCTAATGTTCAGGGCTCGATTGACTCGCAAGCAGTTATCACAGCTAAAAAAATAGCAGAAATCGAGAATCAGCGTGATTCTGCAATTAGAGAAGCAGTATTTGCAAAAGCGAAGCTTGCAGCCTATGGTGGAATTAATAGCAACACTCCACCACCTGATGGTGAGTCAAGAGAGCTCGATAATGTCGCGAACAGCCGGTCATCAGACATAAATAAAAAATTAGCAACAGCGTTAGGTGAAAAAAATGAGCTCCAGAATAAACTTGATTCTCTTAATGCTGAGCTTGAGGCCGAAAAGCGAAGTAAAAAGTTAGCTGAAGAAATTTCAACTTCTTCTCAAGGCCGTCTCTCGGAGCTCGAAGCATACAAGCAACAAAATTCGGCAGAAGTAGAGCATTTGAAAGCAGAGTTACATGAATTACAGGTAAAATGTAGGAAGGATGCTATCATATCCGCCGAAGCTGTTGCATCTGCTGCCCTGCTTCAAACAGAGAAAGAAGAATTGAAGACTGAAAATCAGAAGCTTTTAAGTGCTTCTCAGAACAGTAAGCAAACTTTTGAAACATTAAAACAAGCTGTGGAATCAACGGTTGAGATGCGAGATGTCCTACAACGTCAGTTAGATAATGAACGTACTCAAGGAGAGAACCTAGCATCTCAACTCACAACGTTACGATCCGAGTATGAAAGCTGCAAAAGCGAGTTGGAAATGGCAACGCACAAATTGCAAGATATGGAGGAATTGGTCGAGAAGCATGCGTCTGAAACCAATTCCAATTGGCAGGCAATACAAAAAGGACTTGATCAACTCATATCAGCTGAGACTAGCCCGCCAAGTCAAATTAATCATGATAGAGATGCTGTACTTCAAGTTCAAGCTCAGGCTGCCAATGCATTGGCGCGTAGCTACCAAGCTGCCGCTGATTCAGCATCAGAAAAACTACGAAGTGCCGAGGAGCGCATTGCTGGCTTAGAAGCTTATCAAGAACAGACCAGCCGTGAAGCCATGTCGATACGAAAGCAACTTCAAACTACCCTGCGAGAGATTCAGACCTTGCAGGCGGCTAATAACGAGATGAGATATCAAATCGCAAATCAACAGCTTGAGACAAATGCAGTACACGTACAGCACAATACTCTAAAAGAAATTCTTGACGAGCGCGGAATAAAGTCGATAAGTAAACCTGGAGCACAGAGTGTTTCTAGCCCTACAGCCGTCTCGGATACTCCCAATTTACCTCAGATTAGGGAACTAGAGCAACAGTTATCCGCTAGTCTTGAAGCTCACGAAGAGACCAAGCAACTATTTGAAGCACGTGAACAGGAAGCAGAACGAGCGTACCGTGAAAAGCTGGCTCATCTTGATAAAGATTACCAGTCAGCTGTGAAATACGTGAAGGGTACTGAAAAGATGCTCAAACGTCTCAACGATGAACTTGCGAAGTATAAGTTAGATAATGTCCGATTAAAAGAACAAGTTCTGGAAGCGAAAGAAAAGGCCGATACCGTAAATGAAACTGATGAATGGAAAAATGAGCGGAACGAACTACACAGACAGATTGAGTTGCTACAAGATGAGATCAAAGTCTCAGTCGAGCAACTACAACAGCAAATGGCCCAAGTACGCGAGGAGCTTGCATCTGCTGAAAATGAGAGGGACATGTTGAAGTCTAAACAGGAAGAGGCTCGGCATCGGGCTCAGACAGAGTTAAAAAATCTGCAAGTTGAAAATTCTGCTTTAAAACAGCGTGCCCAGGAAGCTGAGCAGAAAGTGTCCCTCTTACTCGATCAAGTTGAGCAGTCAGTTGATATTTACCGGCGACACTCACGGCCACTGGACCCGAGAAGCACAACGCCAACTGCGACATCAAACAACACCTATCAGCGCGCCATCTTGACATCAGACTCAGCATCTGAAAATTCATTCGACGGGAAAAACCGTAACTCCACGGCTTTGGACAGTCTTGCTAGCGAACTCGAAACCCTTCGAACTCATTGGCAAAATACCAACAGGAATTACCGGCTTAGTAATGCTTTAAATTTTGATGATCACACCGCTCCCTCTACTGGACCAGGCGAAGCAGCAGACTCCCCGAACTACGTCGAAGGCATGAGTGGAAGCCTTGTTAGTTGGAGAAAAAGACTTGGTTCCGGGGAAGCCAATCTTATAAATCACACTGGTACTGGGAGTGACGGTATTCATAGCACAGTATTCCCCAAGAGAGAAATGGATCCGAGCGACGTTAGAGCAAGCCATGGCAATAATGGTAAGATCAATGCTATTTAAAGATATTTCTGCGTTTGTCACACTTTATAATATGCTTAACGTGAAAGTAATGTATTTTGATGCTAGGCGTTGAGGGCTTGGTTTGGACAGATTTTGAAACCATTGTTATTTATTCATGTATCTTTACACTTCACATTTGGGGACAATGTAGTCGTAATCACGATTTTTAAACTTCAGGATTTTCCGACGATTTCACTTGGAAAATTTCTCTTCGTGTACAGGCTTTTTTTTTGTTTTTGGCACGGAGCAAATCTTACTCATGGGCTATCTCTTTCACGAGGACGTGCAGCCAACCGATTAAATCTCGGGGATTGCTTGGCTGTAGTTAACTCTAAGATGACCATTGGTGGACCCGATGTAATTATTGTCTAGATTCTGATTTGATTTCAATTATCACGATCAGGCGCCTTGTGGGTGCACGCCGAAGACTAAACTTACATGTACAATATTTACACAGGGGGAAACCAACATAGTAAAACCCCCCTAATCCTGTCTGTCTGGTGCCTCTCCAATACTCTAGTTTCTCTTCAGGAAGTCCCGTTACACTGTTGAACGTTTGTGGATTCCATCCTTTCCATCCCTTTCCTGCGCAGTCGGTCATCCCAGTCATGTTCACCTCAACTTTCCTGGCGCGTTGAAACTGTTCAAACCAACCTGGGGTCAATAGTCACAGTATGATTCGAGCCACGACTTCTGGGCTATCCGTCGCGGCTTCGACGGGCCTGCTTTTCGCTCATCGGATCACGTTCCCTCTTCTCATCTATGGTGGGCACGCCAAGATTATGTGCTTGACGTGTTGTGACAGGTATCCACATGGGCACTTGCATCGGCACAAGTATTCATTTTCTTCCTCACCCCCGATACAGGGTCTCAGGGGTAATTCGATTTCCTTGCCTGGAGTATTGCAGTCCTAAATAATGTTACTTCACAGTGGTAATATAGTCTCGTTTGTAACAATCTTGAGGACTGCAATACTCCATGCAAGGAAAACGAATTACCCCTGAGGCCCTGAAACATGGTCTTAGACGAGGTATACCTGTGTCGGTGTCGAGTTGAGCTTCGCTAATGTAGTTGCGGGTCCCAGTGGACTGCTTGTTCAGATTTTGATAAGATTGACCAATGATATTTGTCATCCTTATCCCTGCCACATATTCCACGAGCAGGGGACAGGATTACCGGTGCGATGATAAGTTGTGTGTCCTATGTCTATATATTTATCCTCTCTGAATCAACAGAACTTCCTCTTCGGCCTGCGTGCACTGCACCCTTAGCCCCTGGAACTCTTATGCAAATCTTACTCATCATCACAGTGTGACCCACTATTACATAAGTGAGGCAGGACTGGCAATGTCGGGGTTTCGACGTCGGGGACTTTTCTTCGGTATCGGTAGGAATAGCGCTGCAAATGTCCGCTCCTGAATGCAATGGCAACACTGCCGTGGGATGTATATGTCCCAAGGTCTTGTGTTCAGATTGCTCTATCAGTTCTTCCCCATGATACCGGATGAGACCAGAATGTGTACGGTATCAGCGAAACACCATGTAGGAATTTGCTGCGAGGAAATCACACATTGGAATGGTTTGCAAGTTGATCGACATCCCGATCGATGCTTATGATGGACGTGTGTGACGTTGTGTGTAGCTGGGGGGTTCTCCCACAGTACGGGTGGTCGGGAGATGATGGATATGATGGTCGAATCATGAATTTCAGCCTCACTGTCCAAAAAACTTGTGGAAAAGTTCATCAGCCTGGTCTTCCTTGAATTTACTTTGAATATTTTCAATCACAACCTGCTGGTGCGTCATGGAGTAATTTTAGAATGGCCTGGGAGCGCATCGGAGGATTTCTGCGCGGACGAAATTGTTGAGAATTCTTCACAGTTATGGAGGGTGAACGTTGATAATATGTGTGTGGTAAAATCATCTTTCTCTTTTTCGAGATGTATTTACCAGTTTTCCACACTGAGTAGTAGCAGTAGTGGTACACTCTGGTATGGGAAATAAAAGGTCCCTGTAATCATTTTCTGTGATTATTATTGTTCCTAGTATCATACAGCTTTTTATGGAATGAGGGACAGAATTAATCACAGAAGGGGATCACAGGGATCTTTGATTTCCCATACCAGAGTTTACAGTATCTCAGCCCTAATTATTGTTAGTGACTGATGTTGATTTTGTGTAACTAAACCATGCAGTCACACATCTTAATATACAAAACTAACATCAGCCACTAACAATATTTAGGACTGAGACACTGTACAGAGTATCAGGGTCAATTAGTTTTACTTGCATGTAGTATTGTAGCTCTTAATATTGTTACTAGTTTCTACCAAATTAGTACTAGTCAGTAACAATATTAAGGGCTGCAATACTCCATGCAAGTAAAACTAATTGACATTGATGCTCTGTAATAATAGTAGTTACAGGGGCTCAGGGCTGAGTGAACGCAGACTACAGTACCCTCTCGTTATAATAATGTGGAGCAGGACTTAAATAAGGCTCCTCATTGGAGGATTTAAATGGATAGGCCAATAAGAACCCTTATTTAAGTCTTGCCCCATGTTCTTTTAACGAGAGTGTACTGTAGATGATAAGTTATGTGCACTATGTTTGCATGTTTATACTATCGAAATAAACAGAACTTACTATATAGCCTGCATTAACTTAGCCCTGAGCCCCTGTACCATTTAACGCCAAGAAGGCTCGCAAGATCATCCCAGACTCTGAGCCCTCAGGAGAGCGCTTGACGCGTCTGCATGGCCAGCAGCCGCCAAGCATATCTATCGCCAGTTACAGATTTGAGTTTACAAGCCAGAGAAGGTTCGATTCCTATGAGCGCATGTTAAATGGTGAAGTGATAATCACCTACAGTCGTCCCTCTCTAATTCGATAGTGGGTCCCGGTATAAGTGTTGAAAAGATTTATTGTAATTTGGACTTTTATATTTGCAACACTTACCCTGACAGGACATTTTGCGTGCAGGGGTAGGTATTGCAAATGTAAATGGTCGAATTTCAATGAATCTTTTCGACACTTATACCGGGACCCACTATCGAGTTAGAGAGGGACGACTGTATAATGAATCTGTGCTGAACCGTCTGGCCTGTAAGTGACCGGTGAAAAGAGGTACTATAGACATGACAGCGAAGAGTTCAAGAACATTTTACCTTGTTTTACCTAATTCCATCTCATTCCATTACCTTTCCAACGTGACGACTAGATAGATTTAATGTGTCAGCCTCGGCCCACGCCTCAGATGTCACATACGTCACCTGACATTAGCCGACCCAATTTGCTTGGGAGGGCTAATTGAGCGATGGAGCTCGGCAGGGTCCGTAGACACGTTAACGCGTTGGTGCTTCATTTGTTGTATAGATATGTATCTAAGTGCTTCTTTTTATTTTAGTTTTCCTCGAAGATATGCTACTTCCCAAGCACCACCTTTCCTGCGTGTATTTGTGAAGGCCTGTTACAACTAGATCACTCCCTGAGGAATCTGGCGATCGACAATTATTATTGTTATCTAGCTCAATACATTATTCCGTTCCGAGAATCCCCTGCTAGTTTATGTGTACAGTAGAGCCCCTCTTAGCTAATAGTGGGTCCCGGTATAATTACTGAAGAGATTCATTGAAATTTTACCGTTTATATTTGCAATACTTACCCCTGCGCGCAAAATGACCTGTAAGGGTAAGTGTTGCAAATATAAAAGTCCAAGTTACAATGAATCTTCTCAACATTTATACCGAGACCCACTATTAGCTAAGAGGGGTTCTACTGTAATAGCCGAGCCAATGATCTGGAAAACATCCACTAATGTTAACCCGGAGAAATAGAACCACAGCCAATCTTGAAGTCAGGAATGCCGCCAAGATCTATACCGACAAGAAAACAGGCAGACAAAAGATGAGCTTCTCGAGAACGCCACCCCACTTAAATCGACACCTAAAAAGGTCACAAAGTAGTATTGCCATACAGATAAGAAGCGAACATATCGGGCTCAAATCTTATCTGTACCGAAGAAAAGTCCCTGGAGTTGATGATCCAAGTTGCCCATGTGGATATCCTTCGAAAAACGCCAAGCACGTGGTGAGGGCTTGTCCACTAAGGGTCAAAGGAAGGGGAGAGGTGTAGAGGAAAGCCAAGAACCGGCCTTTCGAGGCCATGATGAACAACTCAGAAGATCTCAGTAGAATAACGCAGTGGATCCTAGACCAGGGATAGTTAGAGCAGTTCCGTTTGGCCGGGAAAGTGGAGAGGCCGGCACTGGAGAGGGAAGAGAGGAGTGCTTGGAGTGAAGGAATCCGCATTGTGCAGAGCAGTGCACACGCACTGTATGAAGGAAAATCCAATCTGATAGTAATTGACTTGGTAGGTTTTGGGGGTTTTTTACCGAAAGGTTTTCCTCCTGTGTAAATTAAGAGTACGGTAGACACTTACGTGGGGCACCGTAGGCGCCATACCAGGGCAATTGAATTCAAATCAAATCTCCTAATGTTATACAGTTTGTGAACCAGAACTAAGGGGGTATTCTGGTGGCTACAAAGGGGGACTGTGGCTCGTCATAGAGTACGTCGACTCACCGCTTATATAGAATTAACTTTACACCCCCTTCTTATTTTTATTGAAGAAAATTTAAGGTAACCTACGCAAGGAATTCTCCTCTTATCGTTAGTCTACTCTGCTTTCAATTATCTATCTACTATTTATCACCGGTATCGAGACGTCTAGCGATAACGATCAGTGATCGTGTCGTGTCGACATGGCCTACCTATCCAAGCAAGTCTTTTCACGCGTTGAATTCCAGTCGATTGTCATTCGGAGTTACGGCGAGTCCATAGACTGAGAATTCATCACGAACTTTTGTTGGCAGCCCGTTGGTCTACGTGTATATTACGACCAAATTTTGTGCTGCTGTGTCGAGACGCGTCGTCGCAGCGCCTGTTTAAGAAAGCTGGTTTGTTCAAGTTTTGACCCTCACGAGTGAATCAAGTTCGAAGGCCCTACTATCTACACTATTAATCGATCTAATATCTGTGATTTGTATTGGTGAGGGGGAACTCAAAATAGCTACTCAAGCACTTCCAAAGTTTAAACGGGCGGAAAGGTTTGTTGGAGAAGGAAATTTCGGAGCAAGATGGCTGTCTCGTCTTGAATAAGACTTTAAAACTGCGGGGCACGCAACGGTATTACCAGAAACTCTCTTTTTTGCGATTGATATCCTTCTTGAAGGCGAAGCTGCTAGCTGGCTTGATTCGACTCCAGAACTAAGGTCTTTGATTGATAATCGGCAGAGTTCGACAGATAAATAGGTAGCTGAGCTCAAGTACCAGCTGATAGATGGGTTTCCTGCCAAGTCGACCAATTATGTCGAAGGAAATCTACAAAATGACATACAAAATCTTACTCAAACCTAGTTTGAGTCGCTGAAGGCGTACTATCAGCGTGCATTATATGTGCTTCGGCGATCGCACGGGAGGGATACCCCAAAAATAGCAGCCTCGAGCAGACCTCTGGTACCAATTGAGCAGTCCGTATTGAACTCGACAATAGTAGAATTTCTCAATGGGCTTCGTAATGAAAATTTCTGGTGTGAAGCGCTCTCCAGGTCAGCTTTATCGTGCAGAGAAATGTGAAGATATCATGAAACAATCCTTGGAGCTCAACAAAGTCTAGGTACCGCCAAAGATTCCAGGGAAATAGCGGCTGAGAGAAATGAAGAAGCTCAAATTCGAGAACTGTGCTCGGCACATGACGGAAAATCCGTGTTATCAGTTCTGGCAGATTTGAGTTTCAGGATCATCGTACCCAAGTCAAGATGAGGTTTTAAAACTGAAACATCATCCCATTACAAGCAACCTTGGCCCCCGTATCAACAATAGCTACAGCTTAGAAGCGGATATAGCCATGATAATAGAAACTCATCTCCTGGTAATTGTGTACTTGGAGGGAACATGACCAATCAATCAAACACTTACAATTCTCGAAATACTTCCAACAATGCTTTTATTAATGGATCTTTAATTTACGAAGCAAGTGATGGACCGTTGTATTTTGGATGTGGTCAAGTAGAGTGTCGCCGGATCAATTGATGTTGTTAATCAACAGAGCAAGTCCAAATATAAAATCAGTTGATTATTGTAATCTAAAGAGAAAATCTATCTATGGTGCTTTTCCATCTGCCTATGAACCACTGTGTTGTAAGATCTGTTTCTGATAACAGCAACGTGTTTCCCTTGTCATTACTTCTCCTGTTACAGCCCCAAACACGACTAGATTTATCTCTTGAAACAACATTATTACGCGATACACCCAATTACGCGCTGGCATAGCCAATGTATCAACCAGGGATCTATCCCGTAACATAGAGCACATTACACCAAAATGCAAAAGTCTGCAATTTCAAAACTGGAAGCAAATCCCTATCAAGAATATAATAAACGATCGCCCACAACCTCCGAGGGTTTCAAATTCGGTTAAGTATGGTCGAGGATATGGCAAATGGGATGATAATCTAGATTATCGTCGTCCTCGAAACCCGCACTATGATTTGCACGGCAACGAAATTACACGCCAAGCCTCCAAATTTCAAGAAGCGGGCTTTCACTACGTGGGTGCAGAAGAACACCCTCTGTCAGGTGCCGGTCAGGGAAGGCGCAGGTCCGAATAAGAGAAGTCGCAGGGCGGAGAGCCGAGAGAAAGAGGTGACAGCAGTCACAGGAGAGCAGAGATTAGACAAAAAGAGTTAACTGGGAGGTCTATCAAGAGGCTTGACCATCTAAGACGGAAAAAAAAGCGTGAGGCTCTCCAACCATTTATAGAGAGATAGTTACATACATAAAAAAGAAATATTAAGTGAGATTAAAAAAAGGTAACAATGATAAGTAAACTTCAGGTGTTCACTCCTGCGATACAATCATCTACAATCACAAAAACAGTTATAGGTCAGACGATTGTGGAGCTAATCGATACAACTCCTCTCGTAGCCAACCAGCGACGAGAGTGGGACCTCAGGAAACGCTGAGAGATGAACTTGAGGGATCTTGGAGAGCACCACCCAGGGTTCATTTTGAGGACCAGCAGAATGCTGACTGTTCGCTGAGCTAGTTTGCCTACATCGATATACTTGGAGACCAATGGCCGCAACCTCAGTCTAAAGCCTGTGAACTAGGCGTATAACTTCAATTGTTTAGCTCAGGATTAGATAATATAAGACAGCGTATTGATCTAAGCGAGATTGTTGACGATGTTCCAGATGAAACAGTAATAACTGGTGGAGACCCTGAGACGTATAGACCAAGAAAGACAGGAAAAGGGGCAAGAGGGTCTTATGACACCACAGAGAAATAGTCGGTTGGGAAGGCTGTGGCCCTATTAACTAAATTGACTTGGTGAGAAGGATCTCTATACCTGTAAACTTACACGAACTCTGATAAGTCAGTCCAGATACAGCAAAGGAGGTCAAGAGGCTGTCAACGCGAGCTAATAAGAAGAAAGTTAAGCGAATCCAACCTCAATTCTTTACAAACTCCCCAAACAATGATCTTGTTCATAATATCTCTGTCAGAATTGGATCCCATCTCCCATCCGAAATAAGATTATTTCGCTTGGGATTAATTTGTCTCGGATATTTTTGGGAAAACTTTGTTTGTAGATGCTTGAAAATCAGATTCTCAAAAGTCAGGCCATGATAGTTTTCTATGTAGTGAAGTTGTGGACGAACGACATATATCAGAGGACAAAGCCGATTAGGGAAAGGCCACCGTTTGTTTTCTGTCATTTTATTCAACCTTTAGATTATCAGAAATCTCTAGTTCTTTAGAACTCTTCAGGCATCCAGAATCTTTCAGAAATCTTTAATTCCTTAGAACCTCTTATTCCTTTGAATCCCTCAGACCTACTATTCATCGCGACTCTCCTCACCTCACCTCACCTGCTTCCATTAGACCCCTATTCTCTCTCTGGTCCGAATTACAGTTAACGTGCCGGACACGTCTCCTGACAGTCTTCGAAATTCAGTCAACGCCATCAGAGACTAGGGCTTTCAGAATTCTCGTAGTAGCACGGGTCGAAGCAAACGGGAAGATTGTCAAAGTGGCGCTGCCAAAACAGATCACAGGCAGATCAGGACTCTGAAATGAATATTACCTCGCGATATCTTGTTAAAGCCCTTAAACTTGAAAAGTTGGATTTGAGAGTTAAAGGCTTCATTGAACTTACTATGAACACAGCTGAAGGTAGTACTATGGAGCAATCACACTTTGTCAGTCATCACATCGGAGTTTGTGGCATTAAGAGGCGGATTGGTGCGTTTGTGCGCCTATTGTTGAAGAGAAATGGCGAACTTGACCTCTACGCGGTGCCGGCTGTAAACGCTCAGTATTCGCACATCTGGGATAGCCAAGAAGAGTCGCAATCGGATCGCAACCAATGCATAAGACTCACATTCCTCGGTCAATCTTCACCAAAACGTCGGTCAATCTAACCCGAAGAGACCACCTTTTTCAAATCCGCCGCCTTTCACCTCCCGAAGTATTGGACAATAAATCCTACCAATAAAATTGTTGACCGGACTATCATGAGCTTCTGCGCTGCTTCGGCGCGCCCCCATCTGCGGACCCACGATGCAAGAATACCCGATGGAGGAAGAAAGTCGGAGGTCACAGAGATGGAGAGGCTGTAATGGCTTTGGAAGGTCAAGTCACGGAGCAAATTTACAAGAAAGGGAGGGATAGAGAGTTTGGCTAGGGGAGTACAAGATGGCTTTCGGAAGAAGGAATTCTGATACTAAGGCGGAATTTTTGACTATGGGAGTCTTGTGGCTGCAAGGATTTTTGCGTTCAGGTTAAAATCTGCCTACACTTTCTAACCTGGCTACGCTTCCCTTTTGGAGGCAAGACATGCGGCCTCGGTCATGACGACGGTACTTTGTGCAAGTCAGTTTACTGTTGGCAAATCTCTTTGTTGCGTGGATGTTCACGGCAGAGAGGAAGGGGCAAATGTAGGTCGTCGAACCTCTGGTACTTACGTCTTATTTTTTAAGCAACTGCTGGCCAGCAATAGTCAGGGAACTAGGTACTTTAGAGTCTCTAGGGATCGGCTACCTGTATCATGCCTCTTGGGTGCAAGGCTTGTGCCTGATGCGTTAACAATTCCATTAATCAACCAATAAACCAGCACAGCACAGCACTTCCCTTGTAGAGACAACCCATTCGCAGGATGACAAAAGCATACTCAGATACCACTCCAGGCTGTATACACACGAGCGGTTTTTTTTAAACAAAGCGGCCATAGTTCTACGAGTCTGCAGATATCGATTTTCACCCTCAAACTGTAAGAACCGCACCTTTAGAGTCGGGGTTAAGGGCCCCAGAGAGATTTATAAAGCTCGTCTCAAATAGTACACATAAAAAATCTTGACTACAGTATACTGTTAGTACTAGGAATAGACTACTGAAGATTAGAAGGTCGCTTGGTCTGATGAGACCAAGATATGTGAGCTTTGCAGCGATGGAGCTTAATACGCCTGAAGAAAGGATGAAGAAGCCTTGCAGGATGAAGAGACTACCGAAACAATCAAATTTAGTGAAGGAAACAGTGATTTGAGGCTGTACAGCCTAGTCCTGGCCTGGCTGTATGGTTAAGATCACGAGAAGAATGGATACTAAGTAATATCAAAGTATTCTTGACGAGCCGATAATTCATAGCATGGAGGCAATGTGCCTGCGAAGTGATATACTCCCCATTGACCAATCAAACTTCCAGCAAGACAATGACCTGAAGCACACTGCGCAGGCTGCCAAGAAATATTCAAGTTTTAAAGATATTTCTTGCTTGAATTGGCCCACCCGATCCCTTGATTTAGTTCCGACACAGTATCTCTACGAGAGCTAAAGAGATGCTTAGAAAGGTACCCGGAGTGTCTCACAGGAATAGGGAACTGTGGGGATGGGTCCAGAAAGAAGGGGTGGAAATACCAGGCATCAGTGGCTAGTGTCACGTATAATCGATTCTATGAGAAACTAAAGTAGTTGTAGTTGCCAAAATGGGTAATGCTGAGTTGTGAAACAATTCGAATTAAAATATCCATGAAATTATTGATCTTCTCCCGAATACCATTTCTTTTGAAGAAATTCCAGCAAAACCAAACATCATCCAATTACATGTCAAATATCTGACTGAAGGTATGCCAATTTTCTAGTCATTCTATTGTGTTGTAATCCCGGAGCAAACTACTTTGTGGTTCGCTTAAGCCGTGGACGTTTGTGTCAAAAAGTGTACATTTACGGGATTTCACACGGGTTAGATGGAATGAAATGAAATGACTTGAGGTGTAAATATGATGTTTTTATTAGTGGTGATACAGGTGGCACTGTCTTCAGCTTGTATCGATGGCAGCATTTGCGTGGCGTGCGGATAGCGTAAGTTCCCGGGCTCAGGCAGTGCTTCGTGCACTCCTTATGCTGCTAGTACTATCATCCTAGTGGTAGCTTGGAGTTAGGGGCAAGGGGAAGGAGTTTGCTTAGATCATACAAGTACCACATGTGCATGTATTACAGATGAAGTTGTGGTCGGATTCGACGTCGTCAATTCATTTCCACGCTAAAGTTTATACTTCTGCCTTTAGTTACTTGCAGTCACCACGCCAAAAATGATGGCGCATGAACTGGGGCATTTATTGTTACGATTGATCAACGAAATAGTCCTGCGTTAGCTCGTCATCTCAAGCAAATTGAAAATCGGGCATAGTAGGAAATGTGCCTACATGTGCCGATCTGTACCCTTGCACGGGCGAAGGTTCACAGCATCTACTATACCCATCGCGAACTTCGATGTAAGATAGCCTGAATACTACCTGTTGAAATCACGAGTTCATGCTGTATCGAATTCGGCGATAACTTTTCGAGATCTACCATGCGGACTTTTTCATCCTTCTATGGATTCGTTCAAGGAGATTTTAGGGACTTGGACTAGACGTGAGTAATCTCTCCTTTTTCCAGTGTATGACAGAGTTGAAGGACTTGCCAAATTTAAGTCAGTGATGTCCTGTCGCGAGTGGAATGGGTGCTTGAGTCTTTCATACTTGACTTGGCAGACTAAGCTAGACAATGTGACGCAGCTATCGTGAAAGAAGATTCAATTGATAATTTAGAATATAAAACTCGGAGAGCTTCTTCTATGAAGGTCTTAAGTGGTACATATAAACATACAGGCTATTAATAGATCTCCAAATATAGAACATAAAATTATAGATCATATAAATATAGAAACCCGTTCACTTGATTCACATGCCATAATGACGGACCATGTCGTCATAGAAAATGCAAAACCATTTCTGTTGCTGGAAGATTAAAATCATAACAGACCAGGCAGATCTGTCTGGCATGCTTAAAACGTTCATTGAAAATGGCATAAGACAAAGACCAAGCGAGCTCTGTCATAAAATTAGGTTAAATATGGAATGCAACAAGAGTTTAGATGATAGGGATACTTCGACAAATTTCTTCTGAATAATGATCAAGATATTTAAGGCCTTGATCATATTAGAGCTAGATAGATAACAGCTTCGTCCTACAGAGTAAGGGTATACAATAGTTATCAAATGTACGCTTTTTCGATTCATTTTTCCCTCAATTTCAGGACATGTTGGTCGGAAAATAAGAAAATAAAGAGGGATTCGACAAAATTTTAGAAAGAATGATTAGAATAGCATGATCAATTTTGATTAAACTTCACACGCCCTTTTTCATATCTTTATATGTACACCGGGCAGTTTCTATCAACAGTTCTTGTTGGCGATTGATTATGTTCAACTTGAGGGGCTGAGGGTAGCAGTTAATCTGATTGGGGCAATGTGAGCTTCTTTTAGAAGTAACATCTCAAGGCAGGCATCATGATAAGTTCTAGGATACACCACCTTTTGCCATCATTTAGCCGCAATCGTTGGCGCAGGAAATTTAATCAACGACACATCCCCATCTTTTCGCCGATTAGATCTTTCTTATTTAACTCCTTTGATGTTTCAGTTAAACCAAAAAATAGGCGATTTCGTCAGACTCAACTGAACTCAATCGAGACGTATCGACATAGTTGCATGTTGTCGCCTAATCCTGGCAATAAGCCATAGACGAAACTAATGATTTAGTTCGATGATCAGCATTTATATACTTTGTAAAGCTATCAGCGCAAAACAAAATTCTAACTTTCTATCTTCATAGACTTGGCTTTTGACATGCTTGGGAATACGATGCCTATGGCTCTGCAAGTATGAGCTTACGAGCTCATACATTTAAAAATATGAGTGATGTCTGATTTTGTTCTGAGATGAAATACTAGTCACTTAAGTTTGTGCTTAGTTAATGCCG
This sequence comes from Podosphaera xanthii, assembly GCA_028751805.1. NCBI lineage: Eukaryota > Fungi > Ascomycota > Leotiomycetes > Helotiales > Erysiphaceae > Podosphaera > Podosphaera xanthii. The sequence continues at coordinate 7,055,259 of JAPWIX010000006.1, forward strand.
CTCGATTAGCCTCATGTTCAGCATATAAAATACTGACGAAGAAAGGAAAATTCTTCGACAACCAATTGACTGAAGCTGTATTAAAGGTTGCGGATCAACAGTGCAGAGTGGTGGATACGAAAAAATACCGAGACAAGATATTGATAATGGATTAAGTTTTTTTTGACTTGTGGCCGGAACGACATAAAAAATGGGTCGCTGACAATCCTAAATTTTTTGTTCCTCTTTGTGATAAGTGGAATCCGCCTTGTTCAAGCGCCTAATTATGGACTGCTCTTCAGTTTGCGGGCTGTCTTTCTTGCAATTGCAAATGCAACCCAAATGGCTTTACATTGATGCATCCGGCATATATCGAATAATTTGAGTGGGTTAACAAGAGTTGACGGAATAAATACTAGAAATCCTCAAAATCTTCCTTTTGGTGAAAGGTGCCAGAGGATGAACCTGCCTTGATGAGCGAGGGAGATGCCTGAGCTTTGGGCAGTAACAGATATGAAAAGATATTGACCTGCTCTGAGAGGGTCTGTCAAGCAGATATTAAGATATGTTCGATAGACATAATAGCTATGAGAATTTCCGGCATAATTCGGAATACTGAGTTCTGATTAGATTCTAAATGTTAGCCGCACGCCTATTCATTCTAGCGGTGTAGTTTCCATAACAGGATTAATGTCTTCGATTGTTGATCAACTTAGTTATGCTTTGTAAAGGTTTGGGAGAAAGTTTAGTAACCAAATGATCCTGGAAATAAAAGGTCCCTGCTAGTACACTAAGCAATCACGTACATATATCTCTGCATATTCTAACATATTTAAAGTGGACCTTTATCACCAACGACATAGCAGTCAATCCATGATCATGATAACTACTAAACTCGAAGCTATTACCCTAGGTCTGACAGTCATACCAGTTCGTTCTGAAATTTGAGCCGGCGACCTATCACATATACTGAGCAAGTAGGCGCCACCAACAAATACAACCAACACGGCACTGACGAGAACTTACAAGATGGCAGTCATATAACATCTCTGATCTAATATCTCATCCTTCATAAGAAGCCTCCTCTTATGCATCATGGTAGACATACCCCCATTTCCGATGCACTCGAATTCTCTGTCATATCATATCACATTCTTTCCTCCCATTGTCCGCAACCCAGTGCTCTCATTCTGTCCAATGCTAACGATGCGCTTCATCAGGGTAAACGAAAAGCTGCTGCAAAAAAGCCGACGGGACCACGCAAAAATGAACCCTTGCCAACAGTATTTGCGTGTCTATTTTGCAACCACGAAAAGAGTGTTACGGTAAAGATTGATAAAAGGGCAGGTGTCGGACATCTAAGTTGTAAGGTCTGCAATCAGCAGTTTCAATGCGCAGTTAACTGTGAGTGAAGTGTTATAATTCCTTTGAATTTTCTACGAAATGAAGTCCGTCGCTTGAGCAAGGATTTTCTATTCAGTCAGTTACAGAGACCAACGGTACTAATAGCTATGGAAACTTGTAACTCAGTTTAACTCTCACTAATAGATTTTAATTTGTAGATCTATCCGCAGGAGTTGATGTATACTCTGATTGGGTCGACGCTTGCGACGCTGTAGCGAAACAAGATGGGGAAGAGCGTGCCACATCATTTAATGGGAGCCGCCCACCGGTTACAAGAGAACCTGTTGCGACCCAGACTGTGTCATCCAGATCTAGATCGAACGTGCCCAAGGGTCATTTAAATAATACTTCGGGTCACAGCAACATAAACGATTATGATGAAGATGATGATTATTAAAGAATACGTGAGATATAGTATTTACGACCGAAAACAAGGGATACAATGGGTCATTTAAGGCGTTCAGGCTGCTCTGGAGTGTGTTCTGATAGTTTTCGAACACCTACGTTTGCGTGAGGCGTTGAAGTAATCTAGAACTGATACCGAATTTATGAAACCACATGCCTCAAGTTTCTTGACGCACATTTCTATAGGGTATAAAAACGGTCTCCGAAGTCACCTAGGCCAGGTATAATGTACCTGTGTTGTTAGTCTCAGTTTTATACTCCTCTTTTGACTTTAAGAACCTACTTTTTTGAATCCAACCCCTAAATATTATTTAGCGAGGTATTTGATTTGCAAGAAGAGATAGATACTGACCTTATCAATAAATGCTGTCACAACACGAAGTTTAGGGAATCTCTTTGCAAAGCTTTCGATACCTTCTGGGGTGGCAATCAGAGTTAAAAATAAAATTCTTTCTTCGGGTACTCCTCGGGAGATTAGAACCTCGACCGCCATTGTTGCCGAACCACCTACATTCATCTGTTGATTATCCGCTTTCTCCAACATTAGAATCTCGTCATGGATGATTAGACTTACCAGTAGCAAACATAGGATCTAGCAGAAGAACCCACCGATCAGCGATATCTTTTGGCAACTTGTGGTAAAATAGTCTTGGCAAGCTTGTCTCCTCATCTCGCTGAATCAAAATCTTACCAATCCGCACACTTCGGCAGCAATCTCGTAGACCCTGTTCCATAGCTTCACCTGCCCGCATGATGCTAACACCACAGATCTTGCCTTGGAACCGGACTCCGTCATACGTATGCCCTATTGGTGTATCAACGGATTGAGAGACAACTGGGAGGTAGTTGAGTCCTTCTTCAACCAAAAGGCGGATGATACGGTTACTGTAGAAGATAAAATCGGCTCGGGTAGTTTTTTCATCGCGAATAATTCTGAGAGCGGGTCAGCGTGAGGAATCAAGCTGATGTAGCCACACGAAATATGTATGAATTTATCGGTACCCACGTTAGGAGAGCAATGAGTTGCGGTGTTTGAGGGAGTGTATGAACACTTTCAAAAGGGACTGGGGTAGAGATGCTGACGGTAGACTCTTGACTTAAGATCCTATTATGTGACGTGATACTTGGAAGAGTCGATGTTTCTTCATTCGAATACATCTTGCAGAACTAGCTCTCACAGAGCCCGGAAGCGTGAATCTCAAATCTCTTCCGGTCAAATGTTAAATTGACACGGGATCTAAGTATTGTAAAACTTGAAGATGCCCACGAGACTATTACCACCGCACTTCGAGAATTTAATGGTTCAGTGGCTGCAAGTCTGATAAGACTGTAGGTGTGTGTTGGGGTCCCTCGGATGACCGAAAGAGAGGGTTCCCAAAAAGGTAGAAATTTATTCAGTATTGTGCAGTGAAATCTGGACATGCAGTTTTCTGATCCTCCTGGCATACTTCTCACAGTTGGGAAAGCAGATTCGTCTTAGTATCCGAGATTTGACCGGTGGACCGCCTGCCAGGAGCTGTCACAGATTTCGGTTGTCAAAAGTGTAATTGGACCCTCTTCTAGGTCTTACAGTTCTTTTCACCCGTTAGCCTTCAATCAGCTGTCTTTGAATCTACTCAGATCTCGCATAACTATATCCACTAACTGACATAGGGAACGTCCAGATAAATGACCTTTCCCATTTACAGTTGAGCTTCTCTTAATTAATAATGGGTGCCAGTGTAATTATTGTTAAGATTTGTGTAAGATTCACAAATTATATTTGCAGTACTTATCCCTATCAAGCGTTTTTAAAGCAGGGATAATTATTGCAAATATAATTGATAAATCTTACATAAATCTTAATAACATTCACACTGGGACCCACTATTAATTAAGAGAGTCTTGACTGTACTTCCCCTAGTATAGACTATCCCCAGCAAAATATTATGATTTTTACCCTAAAGTGGAAATATACTACAGTAGAACCTGTGCAAACCCATAATGGGTCCCGGGTTTAATTATTGTTAGGATTTATTGAATTATTAATACTTACTTTTGCAACACATACCCCTACGCGTTATTTTGTGTACATGGGTAGGTATTGCAAATATAGAGTAAAATTACGATGAATCTTTTCAATAATTATACCGGGGCCCAAAATGGGTGTTAACAGGTTCTACTAAACTTCACATCTATAGTCAACCTCTTTGTGAGTCCAATACAAAATTTGTAAGGGAGTAGAGATAACAGGAATTCAATATGGGGAGCACATCTATTTGTTCTTGTCATCCAGACTTGTTGGTAGTAACTAGTACTCTAAATAGGGAACGGTTAAATAGCCATAGAAATCCGTGTGGTTAAAAAATAACCCAAAGTAGAGAATAATGTTACAACCCTAATCTTCCCACCAAAACAACGATGTTATAGTTCATCACGTCACATCCACAACAACACCAGAATCAAACTCCTGTGTGAGAGGCTTATCCTTCTTGAGCCCCAAACAGCCAGAGGAAAGGTACGTGCGAAGGGGCAATAGATGTTGGAAAAAATCTCCATCGTAAAGGTGAGGGTAACCAAAATACCAACAGAGACCTCTCTCTCTCTTCAAATATCAAGCTATTAAGTTGCCATCTTGTACTGTATCTTAATCTTTCTAGAATAGGTATTATCCTTCCAAAAGTTCACGTTTCAGCACATGCGCAGAAGCTACAGCAATAACAACATCTGCACACCCTCCACCTCTGATCCCGATTTTACAACCGCTTGCAGGAGGCATCAGTACGACTCAACTAGGATATTTACGAGGAGGCACAGGTAAGGATCCTTACAGTCCCGGCACTGAGCGGTAGCGGGCGTAAATTCAAGAATTCATATCAACAAATTGGTCGACGCAGAAATCCTGGAGGACGAAGATGATGATTATGACTTTTGAGGCAACGGGAAAAGCACTACACAGCCACGAGACTAGAACTTCGAATGGCAACTGTAATTTGATAGTGTAAGTGAAAATAAGGTGAAGTTCGGTGCTGATGAGAAAGAGGAAGAAATATTGGCATTGATTGATGTCGTGCGGAATTATAGATCTAAGGAATACTTAGACTTGAATGCAGTATATTTGTTTCCTTGGGAGATTGCCTATTGCCAAGAAGTGCGCACATTGCACACGACAACTGTGAAATAGGTAATTACATAGGATGTAGATTCATGATGCTTCAGACAATACGAAGCTGTGGGCTGGATAGATATAAGTTATGTGAATAAATGTTATGTAAACATTAGGGAAATATTAACTAATTATTTTCTTTCTTTCATCACATGGATTTTCATGGCTATTTATAAATTTTCTTATGTCAAGTTAGCCGTTCGCTCTAAACAACGTCAGGGATCCCAATTCTTAAAAATCTCGATAAATCAATCAAATCTGACAGATCTCAAGCTGTGCGTAATTATTGTAGTGAGGCTTCGGTGTGAGTAAAGTATACGACATCGTCAGTTTCTTGTGACAGGATAGATTCATTCACCGCAAGCAGACAGAGTCCAATGCATCCATTAAAGGATTTATCACCTGTAGATAAAGAAAAATGGAAGAGCTTCAAATAAATTTGTTAGTCAAAGTGCACGTTTCTCAATGTCTTTGGAATTACAATGATGACCACAAAGTAGCTCGAGATCTAAACACCTAACGGACGTCTTAGTGACTATTTCTACGGTAATACCATGATGCTAAGATATAAACACAGATTACTCCATAGCTTCAACGATCTAAATTTATTCAATTGAAATTTCAACAAAATTATCTTTCGCTGAATATCAGAGAATGACGTACAACAATACAATAGCCCTAGCACCAAAGTGAGAACAAGGTGATTAAACAACCTGAACTATACAATTAAAACCAATAAGTTTGCCGCATGGCGACACTTGACAAGGAGTTTGCTCTCCGCAAGAAGCCGATTACATACGGAAAAGCGACAAGAAAGAGAATTTCCAATCCCAGCTTTGATCCGGCTTGCCACGAGTCAACAAGCAAGCAAGCCACTCGAACTGAACAAATCTCTGGAGCACTTCCACTATCGGAGCTCCGGTTAGCTTCAGCCTCTAATGAAATTTCTGATGAGACGAAAACCACCGTTAAGTCATCCAGGGATATCTTTGACTTTCCCAGCGATGGTGACGATAATCATCATGAGCAAGACAGGCTGAAAAAGATCCATATACAACTTAGGACGCTGAAGAAAGGAGGTCTTTTCACACCTTCACACAATAAGCTGAGAGAAGCAAATAATGTTCCTTCGGACTCTAAGACTCCGAGACTTCTGAAAGGGAAAGTTGGAGAATCAAGCAACAGCAATCAGCCCCTTCAAGTCTCATCTAGTCTTGATGCATCAAGTGTTCCTGTAAGGTTTAGCAAGGTCTCAGAGAATTTCGCTAGTAGCAGTGATCTGCCATATTTACAGCCTTCTCAGCAGAGAATCGAAAAGAAGCCATCCTCCACACTTAAGTTAAATGTCCCCAAGAACGATAGTTTCACTCCAAAGCCAAAGCGGAAGCTTCCCATATCGCCCAAGAAGCCTATTTTATATAACCCCGAAACAGAATTCCCCAAGACATTTAAGCTAGATAATGCTGGAATATATGACTTTCCACCAAGTGATAAGGAAACAAAATTATCTACACCACCTCTCCAACGACGATCCAACAGCTCTAGTCAGAAAAGCAATAAATTAGATTGTGATACATCTTTGAAGGCTAGCGGAAGGAGTAACAAGAAATTCAAATCTTCACCGGCATCCGAGCCTTCACATTCTCCCTCTCCCCGTATCTCCAGAGTGCTCTCACGATCAAAGTCTAGATCAGCTATTGATTCAAATTCTAAGACTCTGAAATCGCTAGAAAAAAAATCTCCTCAGCTATTACGTGAGATTAGTTCCGAAAAAAAATCTAGTCTTCTTGACCTATGTGAAGTAAAATCTTTATCATCATCAGAAACGTCCAAATTAGAGCAGCTCATACCGATCGAAGATGTTGAAATGGCGGATCTCGTGCCAAAAAAAGAAAGACTAACTAAGAGTCAAAAAATTCTGAAAGATTTGTTGGCTTCTGCTGAAGGTTGGAATCGAAGATTCGTCTCTTGTGACAAATATACTCAAAATAGACATTCATCGTCCACAGAGAATTTTGACCCAAGTCTTTACCGCTCTGGAGAATCTACCAAGCTAGATACCATCAATTCTCGTCGACCTAGACTTATAGATTCTCTTGTTCGACAGGCGTCGAATACCATTTCTTTTGATAATGATGATTCCGAAGATTCTACGTCCGACCTAGATCTTCCACAGAATCTTTGCTCTGGCTATGCAAGTTCACATGTGTCGAGCAGTGAAAGTCTTCCCAATGAACAAACAAACACTCAATTAGTAATTTCAGAGAGTCAATCATCATCTCAGGGCATCGGACCTAAATTTACTTACAGTCGTCAGCGGTCAATGCTTGCAGAAGAAGACCTCATGAAAGAATTAGCTCTTGAATTACCGGCTGTAGCTCAGACATCTGGAAAACGTAAGAATCGCAGGGGTTCGATTCCAGAATTAAATCCCATCTCGAATTTCCATGATGAAGACGACGAAAATAGCCAGGTCGTCATTAAGAGTGTCCATGAACTACGAAAATCAGGGGCCAACAAACGCTTTATTGATGAGTGTATAGACTTTCTCGACAGAATTGGATTTCCCGACGAAGAAAATAATTCTGCTAGGCGCTCCAGCCTTCTTGAATTAGCAAGTAAGATGAGACAGAAAAATTTCGCTCAGCAGTTTCGTGCAAATAGTATGGAACAGCAATTCTTCATTCACTTAGGAAAGGAGACTGATGTTATTTCTGGCTTTTTAATTACCTCTATCCTTATTTCTGTATTTATGGAAGGGGCCGTGCCTCACATAATTAATCATCTTTGTAAGCAAGGTATGATGAAACTCATTGTCTTGCTAGTTGAATGCGACTCTAGTATTATCGCCGTAAGTCAAGATCGGAAAAGTAACATGTCGAAAATTTCTCAACAACTCCTTATTGAACAACATGATCTTCTAATTCAGTCGAATATGTGGGAAGAATTGAGACCAAAATTTTTATCTCCAAGAACGATTGCTCTCAAATGTCTAGATATGATGGTTCGCCAAATACGGGAAGCCGAAAATTTCTGTAATATATTTCCCGAAGAGCTGAATACAAAATTATTCACAATAATGAATACTGCTTCTGACGAAGAGTCATGGAATTTCCCCGAAAATAAGAAGGCCATAGATTTCTGCTTAGCTGTGGCAGTTCTTCAGACACATTCTGTTGCTGCTTACACTCTTGATGAAGACGCCATTTGGTTTAGTCACCATCTACCTAAACTAGCCGATGTCCTTGAAATAAGTCTTTCTCACCCTCATGAACTATTTGAGGTCCAATTTCAAATCCTCAAACTGACTCTTCAAGTCACTAATGATAATCAAATAGCATCTGAAATTTTTGCTCGACCCTCACTAATATTTACTCTCTGTCAAAATATGATCGCTCAATTTCAGATTATCCACTCTGTTTTATCAGAAGAAAAATTCAAAACTACTATTGATTATTTATCTCTACTACTTGGTATTCTCATGAACTTTTCCGAGTGGAGCTCCGGCATGAGAGAGTGCTTACAAAACTTTCAGCATCAAGATGAAGACCCGCTAGAAGAAATGCTACACATCTTTAAAGAGCGATCGGCTGGAATAACTCAGGTAGACAAGATTTGCTCTGGCTGCCTTCTCCATTGAACTAACATGCTTGTACAGGCAGAATCAGAACAAGAAACTTTAAAAAATGTGGTCTTAAGTTACTTGGCCGTAACACTAGGCTTTCTTTCCCAGCACCCTTGTATTTTGGAAAGGATCGCACCGCAAGAGAAAGTTTTGGTTAGCTGCATTGAAGAATTCATCTCTATACATAGGCTAGCCGACCGGAACTTAGTAGATAGCGCCGATCAAAGCACTGGTAGATTAACTGAAGAAGATGCTCATCTCGAGGCTCAGAGGGAATTGACGGAAAGACTTGAACGTCTGGTTCGACGATTAAAATGCACAAGCAAAGACGCCTCTGTGATTCAAACGAACAAGAGATATTGAATTGAGAAAAATATGAAAATACGTAGCTAAATGATCAAATTTGATATGCGACTAGTTATAAATATATGTATGTACTGGTTTCAATTCAGTTAAGACTCTATTTACACTTAACCAAGAAAATTCCTTCATGAGAACTCAACTGCAATTCGTTTTATTTACAGCACCTCTTAATGCTGGTTTCGAGGTCACTTCCGCTAACATCATGCAGAGACGATGGCAAAAATTGCTTCGCCATCTTTACCCCTCCAGACGTATTCGATCGTCATCGGGCCTACAAATTTCATTCTTACGCTACATTACCCCCTTAGACATGGTCAAACCTCGCCAAGAAAAATGAATCCCCCTCCGAATCAAAAGAACCATTGAAACGCTATGCCTCTCTGGAAAAGGGATAGCTGACTTCGTTTCCCACGTCTATTCAAAGCCAGAACCTGATGGTCCTTGAGGCAGACAAATAGAATTATACACTAGATCCAAGCTTTCATCACAGCCGAATGGTGATAAGGTTACACGCAGAAGATGTCTTTTCTACAGTTCCCGTTATGTGAAGGTGCGCGTCTCGAAAGATCAGATACCGCTCGATATGTCGTCGACGCGTGATCGTTGACATGTCAAGAGTCACCCCCAAGATTCGTTTGCCAGGACGGAGTCTACGTAGGTCAATCACCAGGTCTGACTGGGCCGAAACAATGCATCAACAAATCTTACAGACATTGGTGACATGAATAGATTTACTTCGGGAACGAAACGTAACAAAGGCGTTTGATTGCGCCTCATAGTGCAAAGGCTTGCTGTGCCCCGGTCCTATCAGAGGCAATCATGATTTTTCCCCGAGACCGAAGAAACTTGGCGACGTAGATCTACGTCCAATAAACAGTCAAAACTCGGATAACTTTAGTCATCCGTTACACCTAAAAAGTAAATTTATGCGAGGAATATACATACATTTTGGCGGGGTGAATTTAGTACTATTTGGACCGGGTCGGTTCGGTTCGGCGAAAATTTCGAGGTAATGCGAGGGTTTAAGCAAAGTGAAGTTAAGTTATCTGAGGTTTGAAGGTACATGTCCAGTCAAACCTTGGAGAGCTTAGCTTGACACAATTAGCTATACTGCAGGCGCAAAAATTGTCGCAAGTTGGTATTAAATTTGTAAGCCGCTACCTTGCTGTACTAGTATTATCTTACAACGACGTACAAAATTAATATTATCTTCCGACAATTTCGCCCCCTGTATTACAGAAGATTAGATCAGTCAATAAGACATATTATCGTTCTTCTTTATCCCTTGCTACATGTATACAAGTATACTGCAGTCTTTGTAAAACCATCCCGACATATAAAGGTGAAGAAAGTTGCACTAGTCTAGGCGATAAGGCTATCCAAGAAATTCTGAAGGAGCACAAGAAGAAAAAGAGCCTGGAAGCTGAAGATGGAAATAAGATTGTAAAGTTTCTTAACTTTGTACATACTTCAAAAGAGGTACGTGAGGCACTACATGTACTCTCCAGTCAGTAGATAAACAAGGCAATCTCTTATCGAGTTATCTTAGCGGGAGTTCAGTTATTATGTATTTGAGTCTATGTCAGGACCGGTCTGCGGGTGCAGGGCGGGTCGAGGCGGGATAGGGCAGAAGACGAGGCAAGAGCGTAGAAGATCGCGAGGTGCACGAGGTGACGACAGACACTGAGAAAGGAGACGAGAGGACTATGTCAGATTCAATCGTCTACGGAAAGACAAAAATCAAAGCGTGAAGCGCTTCCAGTCAACACAATCCTACAATTAAATACATAAATATTAGGTAAGCGAGGCTTAACATTATTGCCTCAGGCGTTAAGTTCCCGGAATCCTTACAGTCTATGACTATTAGAAAAGACATGTAGGTCCTGATGGAATATGGTATTACTAGGTAAACGCTATTCGTGGAACTCCAAATTACTTCACGGGAAATAGAGTGCCTCGGGAACCAGCGCTTCTCGGGAAACAGCATTACTTCGGAATCGATAGCGACTGTTTGTAGAATTTAATTTCAGCAACCAAATATGATGACACATATTTGATTGAATCACTAGTTTATTACCTGAGAGAACTTGTATAAGTAGCACCTCTGTATCGAGTGGGAGTAATTAACAACTCCAGAACACTCAAGTTTACAGACTCACTCAACGTTCTCCCTTCTTGAACTTCTGCGTGAATATCTAAGTGTTAAGTGATTATCCAGCTTAATTTTCTGACGCTAATAACTTCCCTAAATTCTAACAGGTCCTCCCTACCTACAGGCCAAGAGCACTTATAAAACCCCTCCCATGCCTGCTTCACGGTCTCTATCTAATAGTAATACCCTCACAAATCTGCATTAGAACACACACTTATAGGAGCCTTTAGGCCTTCATTATCTGTTGAGATTTGCAAGGTTCTAACTCAGAGCCTTGATGATAGCGAACAACTTGAAGTATGGTGTGGCCCGTCGTGATAGGAATCAAGGCGAGAAGGGATAAGCTAAGGGGTTAGGCCATTGGTAATAGGTCAACAATATAGGAAATAAGGTATGGGCATTGTGAATATTCTCGGAAGCATTATCATGTCAACTTGAGGTCAAGAGTCAGCTACATGTACACGTATCATATCCCTGTCCAAGCTAACCAATTACCGTTAGGTCAACCCTAATACAGTAGAGCCCCTCTTAGCTAATAGTGGGTCCCGGTATAAATGTTGAGAAGATTCATTGTAACTTGGACTTTTATATTTGCAACACTTACCCTTACAGGTCATTTTGCGTGCAGGGATAAGTATTGCGAATATAAACGGTAAAATTTCTATGAATCTCTTCAGTAATTATACCGGGACCCACTATTAGCCAAGAGGGGTTCTACTGTACCATGAGCCCTCTACATTCCTAACGTTCCCAAACATTGACACAGGGTAATTAATAAGCCCGGTGTTTGTGCAGATCGCTAACTACAAGTGAAATGTTAACATCTGTTTTACCAGGTATGAACTGGGGTGCATACCACAAGTGCAGAACTACTCTTCATGGTTGGGAGTTCCTACGATGATGTCTCGGAATATAAGTGAAGAGAGAATAAGAATTATCGGCGAGGAGATAAAATGATCTGCTTCGTTGACTACAACGGAGGAAGCCCTCTGCTTATACTACTACAGGAGACGCTAACTAGATAATGCTAGCCTAATCTGCAAGGGCAGACAGAGCAAACATACACACACGTGACCCACCAAGTTCGAGCTGTGCGCTATGACACTGTCATCGCTTTGCTTGTGTAAGCCGTACTTGCTAGGGTCCCCGTCCAGGTAGTGAAAGCACAACATTATCTCCCCCTCCAGCTAACGAAACCAGGGCCACTTGCGAGTTTATGGCTGCCGGGAAAACCCCCCAAAAATCTGCTAGAGGCAGGGCTCTCTACTACCGACTATGTGACTAGATCCGCAGACATTACTGCACTTTTGAAGCGTTCAGAGAGGATGGCCAGCTGGGTGCAGCAGGTATATGTATATTTAAGAGCGACTTTCTTCCCCTTCCTAGCCTCTACCTAACAGCTCCCCTAATTTGAGCTTTCTAACAATCTAGAATCGCGATAGAGTATCAGAAAAGTCTTGGTGAAGATCGACGACCGTAGGGTAGACTAGCCAAGCTCTCAAGAGTTGATATGGACCAAGGGTAATCGAGTAACTCGTTTTTTGTTATAGTCAAGTCCCGGGCCAGGCCCTACGTATCCTAAAGAACCGAGATCGGTGGAGCCGGTTAGAATCACGTCTAAGACCTGCCCAACTCGTTCACACCGCGAGAACTGCCACAAAAGTAGTAGCTAGTCAAATACAAATGGAAAAACAAACCTCCAATCCAACCAAAAATAAAGGAAGATTACAAAGTTGGTTCAGTATCCGCACTTCTCGCACATCTCCTATCCTGCCACCTCTTCCCAGTGACCAATTTCCCTCGATCCCCGCTGAGAGCAAGTAATGATCCCGCAGAACAGCCTAAATTACAGCCTATGTCCGACTCTTTATTCCTCGAGTCATGATAGACCTTACAAAGAGTCGCTGCCGCTCGAACCTCTTCTGCGAAGTTCAAACCCCCAAAGCCCATTCCTTTTTCCATCGGAACCTCGACTGTCGCAGTCGCAGCCGCTTCTTCGGCGTTTCCAGCTTCAGCCTTCGCTTTAGCTACCGCTGCAAGCTCGCGTCGTGCGTCATGTTTGATCAGAGCGAGCTGGCCCTTGGTCACTGGACCGATCCTCGTGGGTCGAGCCAGGCAGTACCGGCTATCCGATGAGTGTGGTGCTCCACAGTTTCAACATCTAGTGGGGGCCTTGCACTCCGCGGTGGAGTGTATTTCCGATCTACAGTTCTAGCAATGTGGGGCGCGGGAAGAACCTCATGTCAGATGAAAGCCGAGGCAGTGTTTTATTGTTGAACTTCTAGATGGGGTTGGAAGTTTGTCACAGCTCTGGACTCATCCAAATGTTAGATTCCGGGCTTCGGCGTAAATTCTAGAGGAAAAGGAGCCTTCCGGTTCTGGGAGGGTGCTCCAGATTTGCTGGTCCCACTAGGACGGATCTGGGTAGGCGACACTTTGGTCACACGAAAGATTTCCTCCGCGACTATTTCTGATGTTACCCTGGTCGTGTTTTTCGGATCAATACCGAGCCTCGACGGCATGATGGCTATGTGCATGGCAATTATGTCAGAAGCTGGCTTTAATCCGTGATCTTCCATGAGTATTTCCCGGGTCTTTTTGTTCTCTACCGAGAAAGCGAAACCGGATTTGACCGACTGTACCCTAGTGACATGTGTCTCGGGAATGCTTCTTTCCTTTTATTGGAGGTTATGAGCGATGATCAGGGAGCACGCAGTGTTTGAAGAATAATAGGAGTAGTAAATAGTCGTTTGAAAAAAAACCGAGTTTAGGAGCAATAAACAATACTGACATCTATCCCAAGATATCAGACAAGATAAAAAATGAAGATAAATTCTAAGATCTAAGTCTATCTACTTTGTGGAGGAGTTTCTAACTGTATATATACACTTAATATCTTCATTAGTAGAATTATACGGACGTACATAGAATCGTATGGAAGTATGTAGGATAGAGACCTCGTAGAAATTACAAGATTTAGTTAGCGTTTACAGCGCTTGGCTATGATAGAGCCTGGTGGCATTCATTGGGTAACATGGTGTTACATTTCGAATGAACTTAGACCTTACTACAGTGCAGATCGTTGTGAAATAGGGGAGATGAGGTCATGAACTGTCTCAATCACAACACCTTTTCTGCAAACGGCGCTTTTCTGAGAATAGTGGGTGTGCAACCCATGATTTCATAATCCTTGTCAAATTTCGCCTATGTTACCGGTTCTTCAGTTTTGCAGTGAACGACACTGCACGTATTTTCGACAACCGAACACTGCGGCGTTGGCCGTTTCGAGCTACCGTATCCTAGGTATTCTGGACCTGTGCCTGAGGACTCGCTTTAGATGGGGCCCTGCCGTCAGGGATCCTGTGAGGTAGAGGGTTCGTCGGATGTGGGGAAGCGTGGGAAGCGTTGATCCCGGGCCGATGTGGATGTACTAGGCAACAGCTGTTTGAAGGTAGACCTTGATTACATCTATAAGTAATTTATTCATACCAGTCGAGAGTGGCGAGAGGGCGGCTTCAACGCGGTTTATCGCAGTGGAGCAAATCTTAAGGTGAGCAAATGTTTTTTCTACTCGGCATTTTTTCGCTTCGACTTCGACATGGGGCTCCGGAGGATATTTCGTGGCTTCGGCAGCAACAGTGCTTTTAGCTTTGGGTACGGCAAACTTTCTTGCAGTTAATTCTGCGTTCTGTGTCGGCTCCTGTAGAGCGACTTCTTTTACTTTCCTCGAGCTGAAGGTCTCTGGGACCTGCTCGGCGATTCTTGCGGTTTCGGAGAGCAGGTTAACCAATCTGAATAGTTCATCATCAGTAAGCTCAGCGTCGGGAAGATTGAGAGACTTCCCACGAGGTAGGCCTGTCTCGGTTACAATTTTTCTTCTTGTATGAGGCCTGATGTGTTTCGACACGTTTGTGTCCGTTCTTTACCACTGGCAGTTTTCGTCGGTGGACGATTTTTTTTCACCTCGCTCATTCAAAGAGGGCAGGAAATGGTTCATAGCGATGATTTAGAAGTGTATCAGTGATTTCGAGGGGAATAGTAAGAGATATGGGCATCAGGGGGAATTTTTCTCATCATTGAGTAGAGTAACTCGTGAATCTTGGTAAGCCCCCCTGGCTAGTAAAATGGCCTGGGATCTTAGCGCACGAACATAGCACTCTCACATCGAAAATAACCTGTCAAAGATTCCCTTTTTGTAGCTCTAATCTCCCTTTCACAACCTGTATACCCGTTCATTCATCGCTCATAAAATTCTCAGAAGAATCGTAACCTTCCTTGATTACCACGGGCAATTTCGCTTCCCAAATTTGTGCCCAACGACTTCAATCCTCATTCAAGTGTCCACAGCATCGGGATTGTATATATGGTGTCTTTGAAGTTTGATGATCGTGCCGCTTTTGTCAGGCAAGGTTCTCGTCGAAAATTAGTTGATTGGTTACACAGGCAGCAGAGGTTTGAATATAGTTGAATATAAGTTCTGGTAGAGAGAATTCTTGGCCTGTTGAGAAGACCCCATTTGAGAATGCTTGTAGGCCCCTGGCCCTGATCGAATGCGACTCTTCATGGTTGTCTCAAATACGCAGCGAACATATTGAGCGTTTACAGCCGGCACCACGTAAAGGTGGAGAGTTCGATTTTGCCAGCCCGTAAGGCGTTGTTCTCGTAGTGGAATCTACAAAAGAGATTTGAGTATGAGCGTTGCAAATATCAAACCGAGTCATTTTGTGAGATATACTTATCTTCCGTTGTAATTCGCGTCATAGCCCAAGGCTGGATGCGCCGGTTCGATTTTGGAAAAAAAGAACCTTTCCGATGTAATTTTAAGCCCAGGTTAGTTATTCTTATTAATCAATTCTTGGGTTCTAATCCCACTGGGATACGCCCTTGGAAGCTAACCAGTTTACTACTTAGAATCTACCTAAACCGCCTTCTACATTTTGATTTGTTTCCTTACGCCTAGCGTAACCTTTTCTCGCCCTTCATTTCCACAAATGTGCGGGGCTTTTGGGTTTTTGACATACCCTCCTCTCTCCATATCTTTTTTTTTTTTTTTTAAAGATATCATTGGCTCGCTCTACTCATCTACGCACCCTCCTGCCGATTCTTGTCCATCTATTTATCCTCCCAGGTCTTCATATTCATCTAGATCTGCTATAACTATATCCAGTAGGCGATTTCTTTCTCTTTCCTTCACCTCTTCTTCATTGCTCTTTCGTCCTATATTAGTACATAACAGATATCTCAATACGGCTGCTGTGGCTTTTTCATCCGCAAAGATATCCCGTATCTTTGACCAATTGTGCCTCAAAGTGCAACCCTCTTTCTTCATTTCGGCCCACATATTATCTCGCTCACGTCTCCACTTTCTGCAATCCATCATTAAGTGTCTAACAGTCTGCGTCCCTGCGTTTTAGCAGTGTATACAGCTTCTTGAGCTGCTTTTTCCAATTTTAAATAGGTAGTCCGCCGTATGTGCATGTCCTAATTTAAGCTGATAGAAAATGGACGCCAGTCCTTTTCTTGCTCCAGCAGCTATTTTATCCATAGTCTGCTTTTTATCCAGAAGCGTGTAGGTGCTTCTACTCTGCGGTTTCCGCTTTTGATGTTGCGCCCTGAACCACTCACGGTCCTGTTTCCACTTGCATTCTGTTATCAGCCTTGAAGTGTGGGAGAGCGAATTAAATCTTTCGCGAACGTACATTCCGGTTTTTGCTGCATCCTTAGCTGCTCGGTCGGCACGTTCGTTTCCTTCGATATCTGTATGGCCCGGTACCCATAAAATATGAATTCCTATTCCGTAGTCTTTTAATTCCTGTGCGCGCCTATGTATACGACATGCTAGCCACTGTCCCGGCCCCGGCATAAGATGAGTGATCCTCTCGATTGCTGCCTTTGAGTCAGTACAAATGTGGACTTTTGTTGTCCTTTCAAGTATTTCTCTCGTCTTTGGGGATGTCAGGCGCCCTCGGCCCCGCCCTCCACGGAGCGCAATATCAAGCGCCTGATCAATCGCGTAAAGTTCAGCATCAAAGATTTCCTTGTTCTTGCCCAAGTATACTTTACGAGACTCCCACTTTCCATTACCTTTTATCCACGTTATGCCTGCCCCTGCTCTTTGATTTTCAAGCTTTGACCCATCAGTCCAATAGGTCATTTCATTTTCTATAACTCGATGTGACATTGATATATCTTTTACTTTTTCTCGAGAGTCGGCAATTTCCACTTCTCCTGGAAACTTTGTCAGTTGGACTATTTGTGTGTATTCACACCCATAGGACGTGTCAATCTTTGTGCCTTTTGCTAGTGAATTCGCTAGTCGTTGTCCCAATCTCTTGGTTTTGAGATCCATTTGCCAGTCCCAGTCTCCACTTTCGATTTCTCCGGGTTGTGCGTGTACATCCCCATCCCGAAACGTGACCGGGAGTATTTCTCGGAGTGTGTTGTCTTTAGGAAGGGAAAGTACACGTAGCGCGTATCTTCTTTGCCGGTTGTCTAACAGCGAGGCTGCCGATCTTAGCCCAGCTTCTTTGACCACCACACCGATGGGTGCCGACTTGAACATGCCAGTAATCGTACGTCCTTGTCTACAAATCAAACTCTGGTATTCTTGGGCCCATGTTTTCTGGTCTCGCCACCAAAGTCCTGCATCATACAGAGATACAGATTGTACAGCGGCAATCTGTATATTGCGCACTAATCCTGGTGCCAGTCCTTTTTTGCTGACTATTCCTCTTAATCTTGCTTCTGCTTTACGTGCCTTTTGAAGATATACATCTTTGTGTGCTCGAAAGTTTAATGCTGAGTCTAGCCATATTCCCAGCCACCTGGTTGCCTCTTTGTTGAATTTTATGGTATGAGATTTTATTACCATTTCCATCTGACTTATTTGTGGCATCTGTTTCCGACGCTTTGTTAGCGCCAGCACTTCAGTTTTAGCGTGGTCAAATTGTAAGCCCTTATCTTCACCCCATTCTATGGCTTTGTTTCCTGTTTCTTCTACAAGTTTTGCTAGATCTTTGACGTTTGGTGCTTCCACCAAAAATCCACAGTCATCTGCAAACGATGTCGCCTGACATCCGGGAATTGCTTCTTCCACTGCTTTGAATATACCGCTAAGATATATTGCAAAAGGGGTAGGTGAGACGGGCGATCCTTGAGGGATTCCAGTCGTTATCTGTCTTTCGGTACTACAGTGGCCATCGATAACTAGCTGTAATCTTCTATCCGTAAGGAAAGATCCAACCCACATCGTCAGGTTTTTATCCAATCCCATTCCCTGCATTCTTGACTTCAATCTTTCGCAGTTAACATGATCAAAGACGCCCTTTACATCCATGAGGAGTGCCGCGATATTTCGTTTCTCCCACGCCTTTTCAGTCTTTGTCATGACTCTAGCCACCGCATCAATACAGCTTTGCTGTTTTCGACATCCTATCTTCCCCTGGTGTAATGACCCACTGAGTTCACACCATTCAGCTATAAGTTCCGCAACAACTTTTTCTGCTACTTTTCCCAAACAGTTCAAGAGACTAATTATGCGGTACGACTTGACCTGAGTATAATCCAGCTTGTTTGGTTTGCGGAGTAGTATCCCTTTCGCTGTACGCCAGGCGTAAGGGTAGTAGCCCATCTTTATAGATTGCCGTATCAGGCATACCACTCTTTCCGCATCCCACTTCCACAGCAATCTAATTGCGAGAAAATTCAATTTATCAGGGCCTGGTGCTTTTTTTGTTGACTGATGATCAAGTGCTCTCTGTACTATTGCCTTGGTCACTTTTAGGTAGGCCCTTCCTTCTCCCTGTAAAATTTCTGGATGGCTATCTCCCTGTGGTGCTGGAAACATAACTCTTCTAATCATTTCCTCTTTCTCCTCGAGCGTAACAGCAAACCTCCCATCTGGATCTCGCAGGGCTAGCGTTACTGGGCTAGCCCAAGATTTCGTATACCGCAGTGCTGTCCAGCACCGCTGTTCGTCTTCTTTACTTCTCTGTAACTGTTGCTGTTGGTTCTCCGGAGTTGAGTCTTTTGACCGCAAGTTTGGTATGTCCAGATCTCCTTGTATCCAATTTTCAAAGCTATTTTCTTTTGCTTTACGTATTTCTCGGTAATATGCATTGCGTTGAACCTTGTACTGTGATGATGAAATTAGCTGTCTTTGATATTCTCTGCGGCATGCCTTTAGTTTGGTGCGAGCTTGACTAATACTTTCGTTCCACCAGCGTTTTGATCTTGCACATACCCGTAGGGGTTTGCAACAACGATCAAAGATTTGAGTAAGCGTGTCTGTTATCCATTGTGCCTCCGAGTCTAGTTCCTCTCTGCTACTCTTTTCTGAAACATTCGGACGCTCCGCGGCAATCGTTTTCCACTGTTCTGCCATTGCCTTCTCAAGCTCTTCGGGAAGGTTTCTCAGTGCCCATCCCGTGGTCTCTTTACTCGGTCCCACACTTCCTGTTGTCTCATCTAAATTCTCCAAATCGAACGTGATCAATTCATGATCAGAGGGAGTCGTGTACTCCGGGTCTATTGACCATGCTGCTACAAAACCTAAAACTGGAGTTGTGAATGTCAAGTCAATGACTGATCGCCCTGCTGTTTGTTTGGGCCTTGTGGGTATTGACGTGTCGTTGTTAATGATCAGACTATATTTGTCGATTAGTGCTTCTAATATCTCAGCCCGTTCCCGCCGTCTAGCTTCAGGATTCCAGTACAGACTGTGGGCATTGAAATCTCCAGCTAGCACTGTTCTGCCATCTATTATTTTTTCCCAATCGGCATCTTGAATTGCTCTTCGCTTTTCTTCTCTGCTTCCTTGCCATATTTGATCTCGCCCAACCCAATTGTCATAAATATTAACAATACGGGTTCTTCTCCTCTTCTTCCTTAGAGTGTTCAGCTCCCATACGTCCACAACTTGTAAATAGGGATGGTCAATGAGATCTGATCTTGTTTCCACAATCAAGCGTTCCCCCACATCTTTCTTGACTCCCATCGCAACCCACTGCTGCCTTCGTTCCCCTACATTGCTAAATCTAAAATCATATGCTGGATGGTTCATTCCTCCCGACCCAACGTATGGCTCCTGTAAGCATAAAACTTCTGCTCCTATTTCTACACCAACTTGAAAAGTTGCTTGACACACTGCGTAATTTTTATGACAATTGTGTTGGTTTACTCGCATGACGAAATACTAGATGTTTCCTCTCGATATTCTTGCGTTTGTCTGTAGTTATTCTCTCCTACATCCATATTTCTACTTACCGTCTCTGTTTGATTATGGTTATTTTCGCCAGTCAAATTCATGTCATCGTCAGGTTCATTGAATGGATCCTCATCCTCTTGTGTAAGCGTATTTCTTTCCTCTTGTCTCTTTTCCTGCTCCCTCCATTCGTTGCGGTCAGACTTTGCTATTGCGACTGCATGTCGGTAGTCAACGCATCTTGTTGCTCGTGCATTGTGGCTTCCACCACAGTTTGCGCACTTATAACTGCCATGAAGCTTGCAGTATTTACCAACTGGCGATTTGCATCCCGCTATTGGACATTTATGAGCCGCTGTCAAATGTGACTCTGCACAAATTGCGCATCGAGCTTTCTCTGGGTTAGGGAATCCATGTGTTGTGTGACCCCAGTGACAGCACACCGTACACATCGTATCAGGCCCTACTGGTGTATAAGGTTCAGCTTTGTGAAATTTTCCTCCAAAGTGAAGCCCCTGCTTTAGAATGCGTTCTGCCTCTGCATATGTTCTGACCGTTACTTTTATCGTCGAGTGTAGCTGAGTCCCGTTTCTTGTAATCTGTTTCATGCGTTCAGGATGTGCTATCCACCTCGGGACAAATGGCATCTCTACGGCAGAAGGACCTGCTGCTACCTCTCTTCGAATCTGTTCGAGCCCTCCTGCTGGATAGTACCTCCCAATTTCTACCGTATGCACCTTCAGCCCTATCCACTGCTGGTTAGCAGTTACCTCCTTCACATGAGGGTCAAATCTAAGCGCTGATTTCAAAAATAATTCATGGAACTTTGATATCATAGTTTCTGCAGTAGTTTGTCCTGTCGTGAGGCCCGTAAGGTTTCCGCGCTCATTGTACCCAGGTTTCAACAGCCGGAGATGCGCTGGCAGCTTCAAACTCAAGAGTTTCATATTTAACGCATAGAGTATATCTTGTGCTACAGTGCCTTTTAGTTTGGGTGCTTCTGAAGACCGTAAGAAGATAATTCTGCGTTTTGCTACTTCCACACTCTTTAAAGGTCCCGGGATATCATTATTTGATGCTGGCTTCTTGTAGCTTTTCTTATTGATTATTGTAGTCCATTTTGCAGGCTTCTCTACAGACGGTGCGTTCGTTGCTGCTATTGTTGCCATTGAGACTGCGCGCTGTGTGTTGGTCTGAAATGTTGGGCGGGCTGGAATACCTATGCTTTTAGTGACGGGTGGGTTTGAGGACTGGATTGTGCATTCCTGTTCTGTAACCGTAGCATTTCTTACAGACTTTTCTTCTTCTGGTAGTTTTTCGGGGACACGCTGTGCCAAGTATGTGCTACGCACCTCGTTACGTAGCGCCTCTAATTCTTGCTTTATGCCCTTATTCTCGGCTCTAAGGACTGCTACCACCGCTCCATTTTCCACAATGATTTTCTGAACTAATGCGTCGTACATTCTGGTCAATTCACTAAGCAAAACTTGATGCGTGATTTGGTCTAGTTGCGTCGTATTTCTATCGTTGTGTTGCTGAGCTGAGTGGAAACTACCAAATCCTGCTGGCTGGAACATCCCGGCTGGAGTTCTCATTTCAACATCATTTTACACGTTTAATACTGAGCTATTCGTAACACTTTCTGCCATGCCTTGGGAGTTCAACTGCTCTAGGTGGTAGTGGGTTTGGGGAGGGGAGGTGGTGATGAGGGGTGGGTTGGTCATCGTGATGCCGACAACTCTCCTCTACTGAGGATTTCATCCAGTAAACGTTGGATTTTTAAGTTTTATCAATTATAAGTGTATGATCCTGTCAATTAACTCGATAGTTGGTGGACTTATCCAGGTTAGTTATTGTGAGACTTGTATAAATACAGTAAAACTTCTCTAACACGATAGTGGGTCCCGGCATAAGTGTTGAAAATATTCATTGTGACTTGCACTTTTATATTTGCAACACTTACCCTTACAGGTCATTTTGCGTGCAGGGGCAAGTATTGCAAATATAAATGGATGAATTTCAATGAATATTTTCAACACTTATGCCGGGACCCACTATCGTGTTAGAGAAGTTTTACTGTATTGGCAACAATAATACAAAGGTCCACTTTTTTCATTAAGGTGGCTCGACTTATTTTTTAGAATCATATTGTGTTCAGCTTACAGTAGAACCTCTCATAGCTAATAGTGGGTCCCAGTATAAATGTTGAGAAGATTCATTGTAACTTGAACTTTTATATTTGCAACACTTACCCTTACAGGTCATTTTGCGTGCAGGGGTAAGTATTGCAAATATAAACTGTAAATTTTCTATGAATCTCTTCAGTAATTATACCGGGACCCACTATTAGCTAAGAGGGGTTCTACTGTATAAGCTTTGATAAAAGGGGATTCGACAGTATTGCATGTACAGTGTCTCAGCCCTAAAGATTGTTAGTGGCTGATGTTGTTTCTGTGTGTCTATACCTTGCAGTCACTCATCTTAGCATAAAAAACTAACATCAGCCACTAACAATCTTTAGGGCTGAGACACTGTACCTGCAATACTGTCGAATCCCCTTTTATCAAAGCTTATACAGTAGAGCCCCTCTTAGCTAATAGTGGGTCCCAGTATAATTACTGAAGAGATTCATAGAAAATTTACCATTTACATTTGCAATACTTACCCCTGCACGCAAAATGACCTGTAAGGGTAAGTGTTGCAAATATAAAAGTTCAAGTTACAATGAATCTTTTCAACATTTATACTGGGACCCACTATTAGCTAAGAGGGGCTCTACTGTAGTAGCCTACGCTAATTTTGTATGTCACAAATACAGGGGGATAAGGGTAAGTTAACGAAGGCTAGGCAGTAAATTCTGTTTATACTATCGGAATAAACAGAATTTACTGCCTAGCCTTCGTTAACTTACCCTTGTCCCCCTGTAGATTACAGTAGAACCTGTCCAAACCCATAGTGGGTTCCGGGTTTAATTATTGTTAAGATTTATGAAATTATTAGTTCTTACTTTTGCAAAACTTACACTTACATGTTATTTTGCGTTCAGGGGAAAGTATTGCAAATATTAGTAGTTAAATTTCCATGAATCGTTCCAGTAATTATACCGGGGCCCACTATGGGTTTGGACAGGTTCTACTGCATATTTGTAGATGACGTACAAAATAAACATCAGTGAGTAACAATCTTTAGGGCCGAGATACTGTACAGTTTCTCAATCCAAAAGAATGTTAGTTGCTGAAGTTAATCTTGTAAGTGAATGCTTGCAATTTCTTAAAGAGACTCACAAAGTACATCCAAATATCAGCCACTAACAATCATTCCTCCTGGGTCGGATAGCGAAGTGATACACCGTCCGGGCCGTTCTCCCGAGTAAAGCCTGAGTAGCCGAGGCACTTGCCCTACATGAGACAGGAGAAAGCTAGTTCAAATTCGGCAAGACCCTCACACCATATCTCTCGCCTGGTCATCCACATGACAATGACGATTACACACTGGATGGCCGCGGGCGGCTGGAATACGTTACTGCGCCTGACATAAACGGTTGAGGTCGGTGGGCAGTAAGACGTTTGGCTTCGATTTATATCTTTAAATGAAATTCGGGTGTGAGTGCCTCTCACATTAAGTTGAGTCATCGCTCCATGTAACGTACCAGAGTCATTCGTGTCATAGTCTAAAGGCTGAATACACCAGAACAAAAACAATTTTAAAAAAAAAATTTTCCCCTGCAGTACTGCACATGTGCAGGTGAGGTACACTATGGGATGGAAAATCGAAGGTCCCTGTAGTCCCCTTCTATGATTATTTTTGTCCTTAATTCCATGAAAATTTGTATGATGCCAGGGACAGAATCAATAACCGAAGGGGATTATAGGGACCTTCGATTTTCCATACCCTAGTATAGTCACTGAGATCCTTGTTAATACATTCCGATCTAATCCATGCACTGATATACACACACTAGTGCCAGTACAACCAAATATGGATATGGCCATTGGTATTGTTAAATACAATTGACTGAAAATAAAGGGAAATTTTGTGATCTGCATTGAGGGCCTCAGCCATGTTAAAGACACCTCATATAAATATGGTTATTTTCAATCGTTGGCCACTCAACGGTCGCGGCGTAAATTGAAATTCGGCGATCTAAGAGACCTTTCAAAATCATTGGTTTACCTTATCACAAGGCTTTGCCTTATTCCTAGTCCTACCCAGATATTTATGGGACTAGGGAAAAAGTACATCCGAGGACCAGGGTACGTCTCTAGGCCTCGCAGAATTTGATCTAATTTATGAGTATGTGATGGACTAATTACTCTCGTAAAGTAGGGTAAATTTTGTGTCCCGACTAAGCGAAACGCACCACAGTAGGGCGTATTGTAGTCACCTGATGTATCACTCTTCAACCACATTAGGCGTCTAGATGATTTTGCCAGACAAGATATTGTCGTCGACTTGTCTGACCTTAGTACATGTTCCCGTTGGGTCGGATAGTGTAGTGGTACACCGTTCGGGCCGCTTTGCCAAGGATAAAACTAGTTCGAATTTAGCATGACCCCCAATCACATACCCTCACGGTGACACCATAGTCCTAGAATGATGAGAGTATACTTAGATTAACACAGGCTTTTCATGCGTTTCCGTGTGGTGGGTATTTATAGAAGGCATTGCATGCCGTATGGATTGACTTGGTAGTGGTATCTGCAATTGACATCTGAGTAATAGTGTTCCAACTGTCATAAAAATGATTCAATCGAAAGAAAAATACGTATCTTCCGAAAATACCAGCAGGAGCCCATCTGGCACCAATCCAGGATGACTGAAATTAAAAAACGATGGTCCCGTGTTCAAACGCCACAAACATCATCGCACGGGATCGGAAGCGGCCCGTGGCACCATCACTGGAGGTGTATGTCTACGTCAACATCCACACCCGAAAATTGCTACACAGCAATTCCGGACTATCAACACACAACGGAGATGCGCCCCACTTTGGACGTAAACGAAAAGTATCTCGCAATGCGTTATCTCCACTGCTATAGGATTAGTGACGCTGACACGATTACAATAACGACACGTGTATGTCCACATACCTCACCCGTCGTACAGATGTCAAAAATGCAGCTCTACATATCTGAACGTCTCTGTGGACAACGCGAATCGATTTTGTCTTGCGTATGCGGGTGCAGATGCACATGCATCTACGATCAGCACTGCGTGGCTCTCTGAATAGCGTATCGTGACTTGGCCCTGGTTGTAGAGCGATGTCTAGAGAACCGGGTCGCGCTGCCGCGCCCGCTTTCGAAAAAAGGCATGGAACCACGTATTAAGCACCGAATTATCATTCAGCGCGAGGCATAAATTTGTGAAACTTCTTTCGATCAGACGCGTAGCTCTATCGAAAGGTTGGCAAGTAATGGTACCCAAGTCTCAATCGGAGATGTCCCACATAGTATCGGGTTGAATGACTGCTCGAAGCTCCCGGCCTACAGGCTGACGCAAGTGCGCCTACAACTTTATTCACTTGAGTTGAAATTTGATTATCAATCTGATAGCTTTGACAGTATTTCTAGGTTCAATGAACTGCAACCCCTGTGTACCCATACGGTCGTTTAATCTCGTAATATCTCGCATACAAGTTTCAGACCTTGTATTCCTCATCACAAAGAGGCGTGATAACGATTACGGAGAGACTGCGAAAAGTTGTCAATATTAATCATATCACGTTGAGTGTACTATTCTAAGGCTAATATTCTTGGCCAACAAGAAAAAGTCACTGGGGTTCTACAACTGGATTTAAAAATAGTGTGATAGTGAAATTGTGTGTGACACTGCGACACTTCTCGTGAATTTTCTTTGTAGTCTTCAATTCGAAGACAGAACATAATATTCCCGCGTCCAGCTGCGGTACACTGTTGCGGCAAGGCATATATAGTAGACGCACAGATGATTAATTCATCATGTCAAATAATAGAGACAATGGTTATCCTAATATTGTAGTTTGTACTGCTGTTCTGATTTGACGCCGAGTACTTGGCCTCAATTTGATCGGCGTGTATCGACACTGTCAGATACTGTGAATCATGAAAGGAGAGCGTATTATCTCGATAAAAACTTCTTCACCAGACGTGTCTCCGGAAAGAATTGAGGTTGAGAGTTAATACTAATTCGTATATTAAAATTTATACTTCGTCGAAAAGTTCAGATTTAGTGGTCACAAAGTACCAAATGGTTACGATTAGAATTAATACCAAAGTAGTGGTGGGTTGAATGATATTCTGAGCGTGGAATGAGTTTATTTATCTGGCTGAAATTACGTAAGATTTTTGTCACAAGTGTGTAGGGATTAACAGACCTCTTCGATACCAGTTATCAACGGGATCGCCCAGGCATTCACCCACAGTTACTGATCTGTAACCATGTGAGTAAATTGAATCTAAGATGTGATCGGTGAGATTGTATGCTGTCTGATAATGGATATCATGTTCTATCTCGAGAAATGATGTAGTGGCTGGATTAGTTCCTTTGACTGTACTATCCCAAATGTCTTTAGATTTCTGAATAAGGTTCGCATCATCGTTCATGTAGCCGGCAGTGTCAACATCGAAGTCTAGAAAGTTAGATAAGCTTCATGGAGGACCGCAAATACTGACAGACAACATGATATCCTAGTTTTCTCAGTTTAGATCCGCAATTGTTTTCGGCACATTGAGAATACGGAGGCCTAATATTATTAGTCAAGTAACATCTATCAGCTTGTCCACGAACCTTAAATAGGTCGGGAAGAATCCTAAAATGTTTCTGAAGGCTTTTCTCGTTAGCTGATTGTTGGTCTGTACCTCTGGGAGCATACCCATTTCATTGTATATAATTTGGTTCTGGAATGTTTCCGAGTCAACTTTATCAAGACTTTGGTGAGTCCACGTGTGGGAAGCAACTTGATGTCCTTCTTGAATCATCCGCTACAACAGTTAGAATTGTTAAAATAATGGCAGTGATAGCTACCTTGATAACGTTACTCCATTGAGGGGTAGTATCGATAGCACCTTTTCCAAAATTGTTTCCCGTGATAAAAAAGGTAGCCTTGGCATTGTATCGTTTAAATTTGTCCAGGACATCAGCTGTATAACTATACGGGCCATCATCGAATGTAAAGGCTACAGTTCCCGGAGTGACACAGTCATAAATACCGACTCCTCCATATGGAATGTCGCCGACAAGAGGGCGAGCTACGTTTGCGGTCGAAGCTCCTGCAGGCCTGGTGTTCGCATCACACAGAGGGCCGTATTTGTACTGACAGTCGGGAGAGGCGCAATACTCAGTGCCAGACCCGCAATAGCTTGATTCGTCAATATTTTATCTCAATTTTGTAGAGGACCCTCACCCTTCGAATGAACAGCAATTGGTACAGGAACCTAAGCCAGGTCCACATCGACCATCGGAGGTTTGGCGTTTTTCGATAGAAGATTCGTGAATTTCGGCCGAGGGACCAGGTGATGGGAATGATTTTTGTCCTTTTAAATGTGAAAGGAATTTTCTGCTACCAACAACAGTTGGTAGCCCTCGAGTAGTTTCATCGTGAGAATGAGCGACAATGGCAAGAGTGCCGAGGATGAGAGATGAAATTCTCATGATGTGAGGTTTAAAAATCTGGGGACGTGATACTTCAGGATGAACAAGATATATTTAAAGAGGGTAATCTGAACACCGTCTTCTCGAAGCAAATTAATTGGCTATATTTAACGAAAGGCGTCGACGCAAAGGTCGATATTAAGAAAAGAGTGACTGGGAGCTGTTTCGAGAGCGTGGCACCGAGGTTGCCGCGAGATGCAGTGATCATTATAACTTATCTTCGACCTCGTAGGGGTCAAAGATCACCTGCTCTGACCAGGATGGGCTATAGATTTTCATATTCAAAAGCTGAGCTGCAAGATCCCTATGGGATGTTCCCAGAGCTCGGAACAAAGAAGAAAATTTATTTATGAAACGAATGAGTACTAAAGTGGTCCGGGATTCAATTATTCTACCGGCCAAAGTGAGTTGAATTTGTCGATCTTATTTTATACATGTGAATCGAAGGTAATTAATTCTCTTTAGGCCGACAATGATATGGGCTTACGAGGGAAAGCTGCCGTTGTTTACTCCTCACCTCCTTAATTTTATTCCCGATGATCAACTTCCAATTTCCAATTTCCGATTACGGTTTAACTCCTACACCAGAGGCCTTTATCTGTAAGGTCGCGCCTTTGTTTTCTTTTTATTGGCGATGTTGACTGACGGCTGCTCTAATGAGATGCCTATGAACGTCATATACCAGTATCAGTGCAACCATACCGGTCAGAGATATCAAATGTCTAACATGAAAACGTGGCCAACATAGTTCACATATGAAATACAGCATTGAGACGACGATATTGTAAAATGCGCTAAGAATTAGGGGTCTGGATATGGTATTTGAACTTTGGCTAATCCACATATGGTCTAGTATGATCATCAGATGATCTACGTTTAAACCTTAAAATATACCTGGGAAAAAGCACAGGATGTTATACTCTTATTTTAGTTTACACCCGTACAAGCCCAAACCTTATGCATGAGTACAAATAAAATATTATGCAATTTATATTAAACCAATTTATTAATGTAATTTGTGCAACATATAGCGGCAAGACATTTGGATAGGAGCCTTAGTAATTGGAGGTTACGTAATTCGCCCCTAACTACCTTCGACGAGAATAGTCCTTGCGATACTAGGGGATCGTATCCATACGCAAGAAAACGTATCGACACACTAACAATTTTTAAGAAAATTAAATCTCGTTTTTGATAATCGTAATATCTCAGCGACCGCTCAATTACTTGCAGGTCTAACTACCTCTCTAGGTGCGCGCAATAAAGGCCTATCCATGAATTTAGAAAAAATTGGTACTTGATAAATATCGATGAGGTAGCTAAAAATCGTAGCATTCTACAGACCTAAAGTTCAGCATCCGCCACCACATAGCCAAGTCCATTCTGAGGTCAGATCTCAGACGTAAAAATAGATTTTGGATAATTTCAGATGAATTGATTGATCGTTATTTTAAGCGATATGATGTAGAGGAGTGTACGTGTGTTACCAGAACAACCGCAGATCTACAGATATCACTCACAGACTTTTTTTTTTAAATCATATTGTATTCAGCCTCATACCTATGACAAAAGATTTAAATTCATTTTTTTTTATTAACCTTTTTCCATTTTTCCCTTTTTCCCTATATCCCTAACTCCGCCCTCGGGTCGGATGGTGCAGTGGTACACTATCCGGGCCGTTCTTCCAAGTAGAGTCTGGGTAGCTTGGACACATGCCCCACTTGAGACAGGAGAAAGCTGGTTCGAATACATCAAGACCCGCACACCACTTCTCTCGCGGTGATAGTGTATTCGTAGAATGACGAAAGCATGCTCAGATAGCCACAGGTTTTTCTCGCTTTTCCCTGTGGTGGGTATTCACGAAGAGGGTACATGTCGTAAGGCGTTACTTCTCGCAGTGGTATCTGCAAATGAAATCTGAGTATGAGTGTTCCAAACGTCAAACAGAGTTATTCTGCGTCACATACATATCTTCCGTAATCATTCGCGTCATAGCCTCAGGCTGCATACGCAAAAAATGATTTAAAAAAAAAAAAAAAACTCCGCCCTCCTTTGGTACTAGTCTTGGCTCATAACTTAATGAAGACTATCCAACATTTGTTTCATCCGGTGGTCGCACTCCTAAGCAAATATTTAGCAATACACTATTTTTTTTTTTTTAAAATATTTCTTGATGGAATGGTTGGGCTGTTTTTTCTTGCATAGAAAAATAAAATAAATTATGACATAAATCAATTTTAAATAAATAAATAGAGAGATGATGTAGATAAAAATTCAAAAGAATGCATTATAATTTTGTAACGTGAAGTGATTCATAGAATGTAATTGTGCTATGTGTAAGTTTCAATTTGTGGGCATTTATATTTTGAAATGCAATGACTGGATTGTAAGAATTTCAGAAGACAGAGTCTACCAACTTTGGTATTGAAGAGAATGGCCAGATTTAGTGGTTCAAGTCCATCAAATTCCTTTTTCCTCTCTCCATCAAAATAGGTGCAATCAAGTATCAGATGTGGCATAGTTTGTTTCTCCTTGTTACAGAAGTTACAAATGTCACTATTTACTTTCCCAATCTTGTAGAGATAGGCCAGGTTGTTCCCAATCCCAGTTATTGCCTGAGAGTATGATGACTGAGCGCCTCTACTGAGCGCCTCTACTGAGCGCCTCTACTGAGCGCCTCTACTGAACATATTCAGATTCAAAGCCTTAGACTTGAAGATAGGTATAGATATCCTTGCAGATGACCTATAAAATCTGCCGAGTCCAATGGCCTTTCTGCCTTCTTCTTCTCTTAGCACTTGCTTTGTCCATTCAGTTTGCCAAGTTATAAGAATTTGTTTTCTTTTTTTTCATTTAAAAACGAATAAGACGTAAATATGTCTTTGGAAAAAATCGGTTGGTCCAGACCTTTCCTTGCAAGGTTGTTGGCTAGTTCATTGCCCTCAATTCCTTGATGGCCCGGACACCAATGTAGTTGTAGATCGATCTTACTACTCTCAGATCTAACCTTATGTGAAAAGAAATTAGGAGCTTTGGAAATTCTGAGTAGAGCAGCTTGGCTGTCAGAAAAAAGGAAACAGCTTGCTTTGGGTATTGTTGCAGAAATATGACTTAAAGCCTTATAAATTGCGTAGGTTTCCGAGTCAGTGATAACAATGCATCTACCAAGATTGACTGAAAGACATTTAAGCTCCCGGGTACAACGAAGATAGATAGAAATGCCTATGGCAGCACCTTTGTCCTTGACCAAGGAGCCATCAGTATATACAATAAATGAGGAGGGAGGGATAGTCTGTAATAGATTCATATAATAGTTTTTTGCTAAAGACTTATCAAGTTTGCTTATAGTGATATCCAAGGAGTTACTCATCTATGGCGGGGACCACTTGGCATTTAGAGGCTCCAACTTAGATGTTATGGAGAACTTCTTGAGTAAAAGAGCTAATCTATAAAGTTGAATGCTAGGATTTTCGTCCAGGGAAGCAAACATACTCAGATCTATTGAGTGGCAAGAAGGAACAGGTTCGTTTTGTAATTTACAAGATAATGAAATTTAAAGGGGGTGGTGAGCTTGCATTTTCAGGATACGTAACGCGTAGAAGGCAGCCTGTTTGAAATATCTTACTCTGGTTGGGAGAAGGGCCGCTTCAACTTCCAAGGCCTTGCTCGGGCCACTTCTATAGGCACCTGTGATTGAAACAAGGGCTTGATTTTGTAACTTATCACACAAGTGAGTCAATTTTGCTGTGTCATATTTATCATACCAAAGCATTGGGCCGTAGTCTAAGATAGGAATAATACAGGACTGATAGAGTTGCCTCAACGCATTAAAGCTTAGTCCCTTGGATTTAGAAGAAAGTTGGAAAAGCCTCTTCATAGCCCCTTGTACTAGATGGAGTCTTTTTCCGCATGATCTTTGAATGTTAAGTTGTGTTTGAGCCAAATCCCTAGTCACTTCACTGAAGTTTTGGGTTCCAATGAGAATTCTTCAAAGTGCAATGGCTCCAAATAGGCTTGTCGTCTTTTTGATAAATGTAATAAATCGGATTTTGATTTTTCAAACAAAATTGAGAGTGATTGTGCTTTATCGAAGAGGGTCTTAAGATAGGGTTGAAGTTTAGAAAAAATGTTGAAAGTCATGTGATATCTCTGTATTTGTATCACGTGCCTTCATTAGTATTTTCTTATTTTATCTAATTGTAAAGTATGTGCAAGTTTCTTAGTAGAGGTAACAACTACAATAATACATAAATTCATAATTCTATTGTTAAGAAACTGATTTCGAGAGCAAGTATCCATACACAGCTGATTTAGTAATTGGTATGAAGTATACTCTTAATTCCACTGTCGCATAGATTTTCCAACAAAAAATTTTCTTCACTGAAGAAGAGGCATAGGAAATGCAAATATCATCAACATAGGAGATTTCTAGGAATTCATTCAATAGATCGATAGAGAATAAGTCACTTACTGAAAGGAAAAAAAGCAGAGGAGAGATAGGACTACCTTGAGGAGCCCCAGTAACAGGATAAGGGTGACTCAGTTGTCCATTGAAAAGAAGCCGAATTTTTCATGGTGAGAGAAATGAGGAAACCCATGAAATGAAGTTAGCGGGGAGATTCTTCCTTCTCAAGACTTGTACCAGCTGACTGGCCTGAAGTCTATCAAGAGCTCCCATAACGTCTAAGAAAGCACAAGACACAACTCTATTTTTCAATATGTGATGTTCGGCAAAGTTCAGAAGGAGCATAACAGCATCTATGGCTGATCTTTGTTTTCTTCCTCCTGTCTGACTAGGATGAAGAAGGCCGGGTGAAATATGCGCAAGGCATGTTATTCTTCTAGAAAGGATTCTCTCTAGGAGTTTGGATAAACACAAGATTAGAGAAATAGGTCTGTAGGCCTTAGGAGCTGAGTAATCGGGCTTACTTCTCTTGGGAATAATAATGCATATGGGTTCTTTCCAAACTGATGGATGTTCATCACATTCAAATAGAAAATTATATGCTAATAGAAATAATTTAGGAGTACTTTCAAGTGGTTTTTTGATCATTGTTCAGTCAATATTATCCTTCCCAGGAGCTGTTTTCTTTTCTGGTACTGCCTGAAGGAGTTCATCAAGGGAAGATTCAGGCCAGTCCCGCTGGGAGCTGGCTGTTGGAGAAACAAGTCTTCGTGAAGCTGAAGTTAAATGAAATATAGTTTCGTAAACATTCGGAGCAAGTACATTATCGGGGTTTAATGGGGTAGGAGACATTGAAACTGAACTAGGATTATTGCTTGAGACTTATTGGGGAAATAGTGTGCTAACTAGAGCAGTGCACTTGTCTACAAAAGTTGATGCTACTAGGTTCTGGCCTTGGGAGTCTCTGTATTTCAAAGTTGGTATCAAGGAAAGTTCGAAGAACTTGGGATTAGAATAGTTGAAAGCTTTGAATATACTATTTTCTTGAGCACCAGCGAGAAAATCCTCCCAATTTTTCTTTTTCGTGAAACTTATTGTTCTGAAATAAGTACTTCCTGAAATCCTAGTCTCCTCAATATCATTAGATAGCCAAGGCTTTTTGGCCCTCCTCTTTTTTGAGTGGTAGTCTTTTCTCATACTGGTGAGTTGCTCAGTACACCATGCTTTGGAATGACTTGATGGCTTAGTGTTGTGCCGACTCGGTTATGACTCAAGGATATCTGGAGTTTGAAGTTTATGGATAACGTGCCAAGTGACAGAGTTGCTGAAACTAATAAGTCATGTATAACATCTTCTTTTATACAATAATAGAGCTCGCATTGTAGTTTCATAGTAGGCATCAGATATTGATATTGGAGAAAAGATGTATATAGATACTGCCAAATTCAGAGCAGCAAGAATAATAGTCTCCATCGTGACCACCAAGGCGATATTCAATCCACTATACGCATTCAGTATAACCATTTATATCGTACTTACCATTCATTCACACAATTGACATTTCCATCTAAGGACAGCACCATCACTAGACAAGTCGCCAATCACCTCCACATCCCCATTAACCTATAACACTTAGACATTGGAATGGCACCTTTAGCCGACTTAATAATGAAGTCTTGAAGGAGACAGGCTACTCGGTCTGGATCCTTGACTAGTATTGCGTTTTGAATGAGAGATGTATAATGAGATTCAGATAGTGAAAGGTTACGGGTAAAGACCTCCCGGTTAGATTTTTTGATGTTAAATCTTGCGGGTAAGCAGGGGCCAGGATTAGTTTTATAGGGAACCGATGCTTCAAACAGAATTACTTCATGATCTGAACCAGTGCTTTCTCTATAGTGCCAGTTGTGCCATTGTATTTTCTGGAATCCAGTAGCAAAGGCCAGATCTATGATAGACGTGTTCCGGGTATTTGATCTATGGAAAGTCCCTCCAAGCTGTTCTATAACTTCAGGATCAACAAGGAGACTTGCCCTGTGCTCTTCTAAGAAATAAAAGAGTTCAGAAGAGGGTAAATTTGGGCTTGTAACCATAAAATTCAACCAAGGATGGTGTAAATTTAGATCACCTAACAAAATAAATGAGTGACTGATATCAAGATTTTCCTGGAAGGATCTTTGTTGTGTTGTCTGGGTGTCCCTTGTTATAGTCGATTTTTCACTGTAAATATGGAATATGAAAAACTTCTCAAAGGCTGTAGTTATCTCAAAAGCCTGCATTTCTGGGTCACAAATAAGATCAGACCTTGCTGATATATCATAAGTGGAGTTTTTGTTTATATAAGTTACAATTCTTGGCTTAATGTTTGAATCGTTGTGGCAGGATCCTATGATATGTTGGATGAGAAAGTGTAGAGTAGGCAGCCAAAACAGAATTCCAATATACATACGGTTCTTGAACAAAAATTAAATTAGGATTTTGCGATAGAGAAACTTCAAAGAGTGACTGTGTTATGTCCTTGCCCTTGGCAACATTGTATTGGCATATTTTCAATTGTCCTAACATGAGAGTGCCTTGTAAAATTCACAATTTTGCTTTTTAAGGGCATTATGGCTGGTGGAATAGCAGTTGTGACATTTTGTGGGGTAATATTGGCAATTGTCAGAAGACTTACATGTACGGCAGCTAAGCTCTGATGTAATATGTTTGCCCGAGCAAATTGCACACACACTCGTGGCTTTTCGCAGAGGTGATGGTGTCCACATTTCAGACATTGCTTACATAATATCTTCTGTGTGCTTGATTGAAAGTTAACTACTTTCAATACAAGCCCACCAATCAGTACTTCCGATCTGATGACCTCGGACTTTTCAGCTTCAGACCCGACCGTGAGGACTAGGGAGCCATGTGCAGTCTTGGGAGGGCCTGTGAGCCATCTTGGCTTGCCCTGGACATTGATGTTTGGGTTGAAAGATGTGATCTCTTCTGCCACGTCAGGAAGAGGAAGATATTAAGGTACCCCATGGATAACAACAACCGGATGTATCTTAACTTTCTGTGCCTTACTGATAGGCCAGTCAGCGAAAACTTTGTTCCAATTGGACTGTTGCTCCAGAAGCTCTCCTGAGGTGGATTTGTAGCAAGTTAAGACGATGTTATTCCTTGGGGAGGTATGAACTCTAGAAATTGCAATCTTGCCCATAGCTTTGTTGAACTTGTCTCGGACTTGCTTAGACTGATATGCTGGTACCAGGCTTCTCTTGTTCAAGACTGATGTTATTACATTCTTATTGTGGTCTACAGAAGAGCGGGGTACGGGTCTTTCCATGCCCTTTGGTGACCGTAGGTCAATAGTGGCATTAGCAGCGTCAGGAGCTTTGCCTAGCGCCTGGAGGTAGTTCCGGTTGGTTGGTGGCGAATGTAAGCACCTTGGATGTTTGGGGCTGAGCTGGGGGGAGTAAATTCCCTGTTGTAAGACTGCAATATGTCTAGATTCGGGTGCGCTTGTAGATAGGTCATTGGGGCCTTTGGTAAAGTAGGATTACAGGCTCGCCCATATCTTGATGGTTTGTTTGGTTGGTTGGTAATCGTGGGTGGCTGGGCTTTTTTGTTTGACGGAATTACATCCTCCAATTTAGTATAGCCCTGCTCGGTATATCTTCGGAATATATTCAGAAAGTCTAGGAGTTGTGTTTGAATGGTTCTATTGGATGTCAGCCTGTAGGCTTCAATAATGTTATCTCTAGCAGAGTGGACTGCCTCATCTGCAGAGGTGAACTTAGACTTGCTGCTAGACTGTGGACAGGCAATTTGGGTCAGACCAGTAGTATTGAAAGTGGCCGTGGTTGTTCTGGGTGTTGATGGTGAATTGGCTTTATTAGGGCCGGAGGGAGAGCTCGAAGTGTTCTTGTCATGTAAGAGACAAATGCAATTGCATATTTTCGTGTGCTCCGGCAAGGATTTAACTCGGATGATCTCGTGTGGTGGTTGTAATGGGTGGCTATTTGATTCAGTCCTTTTTTGGTTGTCGTTGAATCTAGAATTGGTATGGGTGCTCTTTACAGATGACCCCGAGGTGAAGTCTATCGTTTTGGTCGAGTCACTGTCTAAGATAAGGGTGTTAGAAATCATGCTAACATCGTAGTTTTGGGGTAACGTAGGAGTTAGCTTAGAAAATTTTTGTCTCTCCACATAGAGGAGTCAAGCTTAGGCTGGGCTGCTAGATCGATCTCCGTAGAACTGAGACAGCTAGAATCAATCTCCATCCTTAGTAGTAGTGGTAGTGTTTAGGAACACCTTGTATATTAGAATCTTGAGATAGATTTATCAAAATCCATGATATTATCCTTGATGTGGATTTCTTGACTCTTGGTTAACGAGGTCTAGGTGGATGCCATAATGGATACACCCACAGACTTCTATTCCTCGTGGGTCAACTAGCGCTGATTCGCCGGGTAGCTTCCTAATGTTGGGCCAAGCGGAACGTGTTACATAGTGTCACGCCGCTATGCGCTGGCACGACGCCTAAGCAATATTAAAAAAAATACATTCAAGACTTGAACGATGTTCCTGATCTACGAACAAATTGCTTCTCAATAATTCAAAGCTATATCCTCAGGGACTCCCTACTAAATTATGTTCTAATTGTTCTCTTTTTCTTTCACGTCAAACTTGTGTACGCAGCCTTCAGGCTATGACACGAATGTTACTTGTATGAATTATGGAGCGATGACTCAACTTGATATGAGGGGCACTCACTCCCGCACATCATTCGAAGACATAACTCGAGTTCAGGCGTCTCACAGCCCTCCTACCCTCAACCGTTTACGTCTGGCGCAGAAATGCATTCCAGCCACTCACGGCCATCCAGTATGTCATCGTCATCGTCATCGTCATGTACATGACCAGGCGAGAGATATGGTCTGAGGGTCTTGCAGAATTCGAATCAGCTTTCTCCTGTCTCATGTGGGGCGTGGCCTCGGCTACTCAGACTCTTCTTGGGAGAACGGGCGGACTGT
This sequence comes from Podosphaera xanthii, assembly GCA_028751805.1. NCBI lineage: Eukaryota > Fungi > Ascomycota > Leotiomycetes > Helotiales > Erysiphaceae > Podosphaera > Podosphaera xanthii. The sequence goes on from JAPWIX010000006.1 coordinate 7,092,586, forward strand.
GTACCACTCCGCCATCTGACTCTGTTATGAGAATCTCCATTAATGTGCAGATGAAAACCATAGATCACGTGAAGCCAGGGTCCAAAAAAGTTTATGATTTCCCTAATCAAAGACGTCTTTAGGCATCATCTCGAAACAGTTTATATCTCGGAACCTGACAGCATACCATCGCGCGCACCATGATAAATCTTCCCCCTCCCCCGCCTTCCCTCCCTCCACCACCCCTACGTGCTTTTGCCCCAATGGGCAAAGAGGAGTCGTTGACAGAGATGCTGCTGTCAACCACCTCAGCCGCGGACACTAGAAACAATGAGGCCACACTCATGTTTCAACATATTGCAAGCGTCCTCGATGATGCGATCAGCGAAAGCAACACGCTACCCCAACATCTCAACAGATCCTTCCGCGAGTTCGTGGCTGACCTCAATTCTGTAGCCCGACGACACTTTGAATGCCACGTCAGAGGCTCATCCCGCCCTCCCAAGCCATACTCTATGGTGCAGAACACCAATCAGACAATAGAGCACCAAGTTATGAATACCAAAGTTCCTCAGAAAAAGTCAAATGCCACTATTGCGTCTGCTGCTTCTACTGCGTCTCCTGCAAGTACTGCAAATGCTGCGGCTCTTAAACAACGAAGTCGACCATTGGCTGCTCAAAGACCCATTGCCAACCTTAAACACAATGCAAACGCTATAAGCAAAGTACAACCAACAAAACAGGTCGAAGATAACCGTATTTTGGTCAGGGTCGCAGCCAGCCATCCTGCGTTGAGCATGTCTCCCTTCGCTATCATGCAGCAAATAAATACCTTTCTCGGTGAGAAGTGGATAAAAGAGGTACAACACACTAAAACTGGCTTTGCTATATGTCCAGCGCACACAGCTGCCCAAGAAAATTTGTCAAGTCGCATGGATGATATCCAAACATTCTTGTCTTCCTCCAGAGAATGCAAAGTCAAGAAACCACGCGAACATGCTGCGTACAGACTTTCGGGCGTCCCCCGCTCCTATGCCGGGTACAATGTGTCCACAAACTCGTTAGAAATAGTAGAGATTACAGCGTCTATGCTAACCGAAGCTCTTACTGACCTGACAAACGTTGCCCCTTTAAATGTAATCGAATCAAGGAGTACTCCTTCCTCTGATTTCTATCCCCATAAAAGCTGGATAGTGCTCTACCCCAAGGGCTCAAATCTTTCTAAAGTACTCCCTCTCTTCGGCAAACGTGTCCCAGCGAAACTTCTGCCGCAAAGAATGAAAACCCCTCAATGTGGAAATTGTTTTGTTTGGCATAATCAACGGGCTTGTATCCGTCTTCCCCGCTGCCGAATCTGCGCCTCAACTCAACACACCGAAAGTGGTCATACTACTTGTGATCTGAAAGTGCCTCACGCATGCCCCCCAAAGTGTGCGAATTGCTACGGACCTCACCCAGCCGACTCATTGGAATGTCTCATCAGACCCAGCAAGAACAACACACTTCCATCTAAACAAAAAATCTTCGCCATTAGACAGGCTGCAGCATCCACAAGACTCCGTCTTAAGGCTGCATATTGTTACGGGCTGAGCCCTGAGTAGAAGGCTGGTCGCAGGGACCAGCCAAGTGGCTAGTAGACAAGGCTCCCGGAGGCAGAGAGCCCCACGTAACCTCCGAAGTAAGGCCGACAGCTGTCGGCCCGGAATGGGTCTCAAAGGGAGAAGACTTTGGAAGAGGGTCCCGGTGATCGTCCACAATAAGGATGATAATGGGGACCAAGAGGAAGGGCTTCACAGGGCGAGACTAACGGAGAGAGGGACACCGGACCGGGAGGGAGTAAGGAAGCTGATGACCAGGGCTTGGGTCTCTGCGATCCCAGGAAAAGACAATCTATAAGTAGCATGCCTCCATACGTAGGATAGGTCTCCAAGTTAGTTTATTTCTAAAATTCCTTACAACATTGTTTATTCAAGCTATTGATTTCTCTAGTCTATTACATATAAACTAACTTCACTATCTACTTTTTTTTTCCTCTCTTCTCTATTTCGACCTTGCTTACAGACTTTGGATGACATACAAGGTACCGGACGACAACACCGATTCGAGTATCACACAGGAATCATTCCATAGCATGGCAGCCATGCATCCTGGGGCACCGGAGGTAAACATGGCCGACGCGGAAAGGCCACAGAGCGTGGGGACCCCGCCGGGTGCTGAATCGAGGTCAGTAGAAGGAGGGAGAGTGGAGGTGAGGGGAAGACGAGAGGCGACGCTACCGCGGTGGAGTGGTGCCAAAACGGATTTCGATTTCTACCTCGCCAGGCTGGGGGCCAGGCTGCAGTCGGACTTTGCCCCTCTCTACTCGGAGCAGACTATCTGTCTCAACATGATAGAGACCCTCCCGGATTCAGCAAAGCCAAGGGTTGCGGCGTGGTTCCAGAAGAGATTGGCGAAGGACAGCTTGAGTTGGAAAGGGCTGTTAGATTATTTCTGGGAAGTTTTTGCGGATCGACAGGCCCAGCAGTCTGCCATAGAACGGCTGCACAGGCTAGAGCAGGGCGAAGACCAGTATTTCTCGGAGTTCCTGCTGGATTTCGACCAACAGCTGGGACAGTGTGGGATGGGTGCCTTGACGGATCTAAGCAAGTCAACAGCGCTCCGGGCGGCATTAAATCACAAGCTGCGTCACGCTTTGGTGGGGTCACCTATGCCTCCGCCGGAATACTATGAGCAGGTTGCGTCACGCATACGGGAAGTGGCAGCGGACCTTGAGAGCCTACCCGATTATCGACGGAACTCCTCCGGACCCACCACGACAACTCGCCTGGGTCCTCCTAAGAACGGGGGAGTAATCCTCCCGAGCGCGGCTCACGGAGTTAGCCGACCGATGGTGGATGCAGAGGGAGACGTGAGAATGACGGGAACTAGCGCGTTGGTGGCCGCTTTTGGAAGATTCTTGCTGGACGCACAGAGAGGCGAGGGGGCGAGCGTCATGGCGGCTTTGCGAAATGAGGGTCAAGATCAGAGTCAGGTAGATCAATGTGGGTTGCCTCGAGCGCCATGGAAAAACCGAGCCGAGGTACGTAGGCTGATGAGGCAGGGAGCGTGTATTCGGTGCACAAGAATGGGGCACGTGGCCAGAAACTGACCTCGGTTCCGAAGGGCCCTGCAGCCGGACAACGTGGTAGGGGCGGTAGGCGGGAATGATCGGGACTCGGAAGACGGCGGGTCGGGAAATGAGCAGCCCTGAACAAAGTCGCGTTCAGGGGGGACGAGGGCTCGGCAGGAAATGTAACAATCACTTCCCCATTATTAATAGATTGTTTTATAAACTCCAATTTTTACTGTCTAGCAATGATTGATACTGGGTGCTTATGCATGTCTGTGATCGATGAGACCCTCGTGCGCAAGAAAAATATTTTTACAGAACCGGTGGCTCCGCGGAACCTAAGATTGGCCGACGGAACAAAAACAGTAAGCATCACCAAAGTTGCGCATTTCAAGGTAGATATCAACGGATAACAAGATCAGGTCTGGGCTTACGTGGTACCGAAACTATCGTACCCGATCATACTCGGGAAACCCTGGTTAGAACGAAGCAAAGCCGTTTACGCGGCAGGTGATCACTCCATCCGCTTGGCGCTGGGGGGGGGCCATATCATAGTGAGAGCGAGTGGATGGAGCGACAAGGGTAACAAAGGCAGTGAACAATTGGCGGGCGTAAGATTGGAGCAGGACTCCCGGGTGTCGTACCAAGCGCTATCAAAGATTTGCCAGCGGGCGTTGAAGGGAGGGTCCGGTCGAGTAGCGGACGTGGTGGGGGCTATCTCTATACATGATATCACTAAGGCTCTAGAGGTGAAGAGATCGATGACAAGGATAGAAGTGGAGAGAACCCTGCTGCAGGAAGTTCGAAAGTTCGCCGACTTATTTCTAGACGACAAGCCCGACAATAAGGATACCCTTCCGCCACTAAGACTAGGGGTAGACACCCAGATCAGGTTGATAAAGGACGAGCGAGGGAGAGATAGAGAGGTTCCATGGGGTCCGCTCTATGGAATGTCAAGAGAGGAGCTGTTGGTACTGCGGAAAACGTTAACGGAGCTCCTCGATAAAAACTGGATCCGAGCAAGCAGCTCGCCAGGGGGGGCACCAGTGCTTTTTATTAAGAAACCAAACGGGGGGTTACGATTCTGTGTGGACTACCGGGCGCTGAACGCAGTGACCGAGAGAGACCGCTACCCTTCGCCTCTAATCCGAGAAACCTTGCAGATGCTCTCAGGTGCTAAGTGGCTAACCAAGGTGGACATCAGGTCGGCCTTTCACCGGCTGCGTATTAACGAAGGGGAAGAATGGAAAACAGCGTTCAGGTTCAGGTTCGGCTCCTTTAAGTGGCTGGTCACCCTTTTCGGCTTAGCCGGGGCGCCTTCCGCATTTCAACGATGGATTAACAAGGAATTAGGTGAACTCCTGGGTGAAACTTGTTCAGCTTATGTTGATGACGTTGTCATATTCTCGGGTGGGTCACTAGAGGATCATTGGGAGAAAGTGAATCAGGTACTGGACAGGTTAAACAAGGCGGGCCTTAAGCTAGACCCCAGTAAGTGCGAATTTGCGAAGGAGGATATAAAATATGTTGGCTTCATTATCAACGTTAAAGAGGGGATAAAAGTGGACCCGGAGAAGATCAAAGCCATCGCCTCATGGGAGGTCCCGAATAATGTAAAGGACGTGCGAAGTTTTCTAGGTTTCGCAAACTTTTATAGAGGCTTTATCAAAAACTTCGCGCAAATCTCAGCGCCACTGATGACCCTGACGAAAAAGGGGACCCCATTCAAATGGACGAACAAGCAACAGGAAGCCTTCGAAAAACTGAAAGCGCTATTTATATCCGCTCCGGTAATGGCCCTCTGGGACGGGGAGAGGAAGACAGTGTTAGAAACCGATGCCTCGGGATGGGCGACCGGAGGTTGTCTGCTGCAGCAGCAGTCAGAGGGGCAGATGAGACCGGTCGCGTATTATTCAAAAAAACTGGCGCCGGCTGAATGTAATTACGACATTCACGATAAGGAGCTGTTGGCGATAATCAGATGTCTCAACGAATGGAGAAGCGACCTGCTAGGGCTAAAAGACCCATTCGTGATCTTAACAGATCACAAAAACCTCCAGTATTTTATGTCGACAAAAAAACTTTCGGAGCGGCAAGTTAGGTGGTCGCAGCTACTATCCCAATTCAATTTTAGGCTCAATTTCCGATCCGGCAAGTTAAACGGACGGCCCGACGCCCTATCACGTCGACCCCAGGATGTACCAGCCTCGGAGCAAGACCCAAGACTAAAAGGCAGAGAGTTCACGTTGATCAAGGAGGAATGGCGCCCGGGGACGTCAGGAAACATCAGTGAAGTGCGCGTCGCGAATGTGGGGGAGGTTAAAGACGTGCCGAAGGGGAGTGAGCTGTTCGAAGATGAGGAGATGCAGGGTCTATGGGATAAGGGCAGGGAGGTGGACGCATCCTTTGAGAAGGACCTCTACGGTAGCATGTGGGCAGGTAAAGAGCAGTTTCCGTCCCACTTACAGTTAAAAGTGTCTAAATCGGAGTGCGAAATTGACGGAAGAGCTTTGTGTTTCAGGAAACGCCTATGGATTCCCGAATGGGAGCCTCTGCGCACAGCGCTAATTCAACGTACCCACGACTCGCACGCTACTAGACACCCGGGTCGGAATAGTACGATAGCGATCTTGTCAAGGTCCTTCTTTTGGCCAGGCATGGGTAGGATGGTCAGGCGATTCTGTAAAAATTGTGACGTTTGCGGGAGATCGCGTGTGTGGCGTCAGAAAAGACAAGGGCTGCTACACCCATTGCCCGTACCGGAACGCTTTCACAGCGAATTGTCCATAGATTTTATGACAGACTTACCGGCAAGTAACAAGGAGGACCCCCGATATCTGATGGTAATCACGGACCGGCTGTTGAAAAGTGTAACATTGGAGGCAATGAATACCATGAACGCAGAAGACTGTGCGGAACGCTTCATTAACTGTCACTTTAGATTCCATGGATTCCCTAGGGCGATAACCTCGGATAGGGGCTCTAACTGGGTAGGGGATTTCTGGCGACACCTTTGCAGCGCAGTGAACATCCAACAGAGATTGTCTACGGCTTTCCACCCGCAGACAGACGGAGCAACAGAACGGATGAATCAAGAGGTCCTGGCTTACCTTCGAGCGTTTATCTCGTTCGCTCAGTTAGAATGGGCGTCGATGCTGCCAACCGCGCAATTAGCAATAAACAACAGGTATATTTCGGTGTCAAACTTAAGCCCTTTCTTCCTACAACATGGCTATCACGCTGAGCCGATACAGTTAAAAGAGGTCGAGTCTCCTACACCCTTGTCATTAAGAGCAAAGCGCGCAGAAAAGTTCGTAAACAGGATTAAGGAAGCGCAAGAATTTGCGGCGGCGGCAATGGCGGCAGCTCAACTGCAGATGGAAGAGCAGTCCAACAAGAGGCGGGACCCGGCTCCATCTTTCGAAGTTGGTGACAAAGTATGGCTGAGCCTGAAAAATATACCAACTCCGCAGCCGAAAAAGAAACTAGCCTGGTTGAACGGGAAATACTACGTAATCAAAATTATTTCACCGCATGTCGTCGAGTTAGATGTTCCATCGAAGATTTTTCCCAAGTTTCATGTAGATCTTCTCAGAAAAGCAGGAACAGATCCACTTCCCTCGCAAAGACAAGACGATTCGCAACCGGATCCGGTAATGGTACAATCGGGATCGGAAGTGGTACCTGAACAAGTAGTAGAAAGAATACTGAGAGCGGAAAAGGTTCGACGTGGCCGAGGATGGGTTCGACGGGTGTTGGTAAAGTGGAAGTATTTTGCCGAGCCGACATGGGAAGATCGGGCCGACATAGAAAACGTCAAAGCATTGGATGAGTTTGAAAATAAATTCGGAAAGGGCGATAATGTTGGGGTCAACGAAGGAGCTCATCAGGGTAGGCGAAAGAAGCTAGCGCGGGAATAAACAGATCTAAAACGGGGGGTAATGTTACGGGCTGAGCCCTGAGTAGAAGGCTGGTCGCAGGGACCAGCCAAGTGGCTAGTAGACAAGGCTCCCGGAGGCAGAGAGCCCCACGTAACCTCCGAAGTAAGGCCGACGGCTGTCGGCCCGGAATGGGTCTCGAAGGGAGAAGACTTCGGAAGAGGGTCCCGGTGATCGTCCACAATAAGGATGATAATGGGGACCAAGAGGAAGGGCTTCACAGGGCGAGACTAACGGAGAAAGGGACACCGGACCGGGAGGGAGTAAGGAAGCTGATGACCAGGGCTTGGGTCTCTGCGATCCCAGGAAAAGACAGTCTATAAGTCGCATGCCTCCATACGTAGGATAGGTCTCCAAGTTAGTTTATTTCTAAAATTCCTTACGACATTGGTTATTCAAGCTATTGATTTCTCTAGTCTATTACACATATTGTGAGTCGATTGGAAATAAGACAACTGCCCCAGCAATTGCTGCTGATGCAGATCTTGTGCTTAATCCGCTACAAACACACATTTCTTCTCCTGGCTCTTCGCTTTTCCCAGCAGGGCCTGGTAGCTTCGCAGTCCTGGCCCAAGATAGCCTTCAAAATAGCTCCCTTAGGATGAATGAGTAGTACACCCAATTCGATTAATATTCTCTTAGTAAATGTTGGTCGTTGCTCTTCTGCGCACCAAATCGCTCTCCAAACTGCTTTCACAAATCACATTGATATCTTGCTGATCCAAGAACCGTACATATCCAGAAATACTGACAGGAGAATCACATGCAATCACCCTTCATTTGAATGCTTCACTCCAGTTGATGATTGGTCTACCCGACCTCGAGTACTAACTTACTCAAAAAAAAACAACAACTTAACCTGCACACAAGAACGCCCCAACTCTACGATGGAGCTAGGAGCCGCCGACATTCTTTTCCTTTCAATCGAATTCCCTAGTTCCTCTCGTATATTAGTAATAAATGTCTACAACGCCCTCCCTGGAGCTACAAATCCAGGTGCTGGAGTATCTCGACTAACTACTATGGCTAACACCCATTTCCCTTCAAAAACCATCTTGGCCGGAGATTTAAATCTACACCATCCGATGTGGCACCCATCGTATTCAGGCCCCCCTCTGCTCAATCTGAAAGTTTCATCAGCTGGCTGTTACAGGTCTGGAGCCAGTGTGGTACAAGGCTGATGCCTGAGGTATCATAAGGTGGGTGGGACTTGTAGGCTTTGCGCTAATCCTCGTTTACGCTAGTGTGGCAAGGAAAGAGCCACTGAAAGAGTAACTCCTTCATCAACTTACAGACCATCATTAAATGGCATCTAGGACGGGAAGGCGTTAGACTGCAAAGGGGATCTGGTTCGAAGGGAAATATGTATATAAGGAATAGGGCAGGTGTCTTCGATCCTCAGATTTATTATACTCTTGATTTAATTGAACGATTAATTTTCTAATCTGATTCATCTTACGTTTCCTCACATTATAATAAATCTCTTCGCTTTATAGACTCGACTACTGTAAAACGACATATCGTGAAGTCAAATTGGTGGCCGAGACTTATTTACTACAGAAGGAGAGTAGTTAACTGAAGGAGTGAAAGTAGGACTCAGAAGGAGTCCGACGTGTGTTGCCAAAATTTTTCTACAAAAAGTTGACAGATACTGTCGAAAAATCAACCTGCTCATCCTCTTGCAAATCCGAAGATAGTAGCATGGCCGGATCGGAGGGACTGGTGCTGCAGAAACTGCAAGAGATGATGACAATGATGGAAGAAATGAATTGTAAGATGGGGGCTCAGGAGCAAGAGTTACGGTCTCAGGCTGGAAAAATAAATGAATTGCAGAAGAATAACAAAGAAAAGAAGGAGAAGATAGAATGTGTTTCTCAAGAAGATAGAATGCAAATTGACAGAGAGTCGGGAGAAGATAGAGAGACGCCACGACATCGAACAGGAGAGCTCAAATCCTACACTGGAGATCGATTAGAGTGGGTGGCGTGGAGAACAGAGGCACAGACAAAGTTGAGGACGGATGGTCGGGCGATTGGGAATGATGAGGAGCAATTCGGCTATTTATACATGCATCTCCAGACTAGTGCCCAGAAAAGAATACAACGATGGTATAACATGAGCTTAAAGTTGGGCACTAATTGCAACCCAACAGCATTCTTGGAGAGAGCGGAAGGTACTTTCGGTGACCCTAATGAAAAGAAGAACGCCCGGACACTCCTCAATGCGATGAAGCAAGGCGATAATGAATCGTTCTCCGATTTTATCACCAAATTCGAAGAATTGCTGGCCCAAGCAGGAGGTGAGGAATGGACTCAGGATGTGCAAGTGAACACATTGGAAGAATCAGTCAATAAGGAAATGCAATCTCGACTGGTGTCTTACAATCTTGATAACCAGTCATACAACGCGTTTCGGTCAGCCTGTTTAACTATTGATGCTAAGCTCCAAGCTATGAGAATGCGCTCTAGGATTAACAACAATTCGAGGCCTAATCATTCACCAAGTGTTATCAACAGGAACCCAGAGAAAGTTCCTCAAGGAAGTACTGGTGGTCGATCCCGAGAGCGCGCGGCCTGGACATCAGTGGAAGAGAGAGAGAGATGGCGTCGACTGGGTCTTTGTCTTCGATGTGGTGGAGCAGACCATATGCAGGGAAGATGCCGGTATTTGAGTGCATACGACACTCAGCGGCGAAGTGTTCAAGCCAGTGAGGCTCGAATGAACGAAGTTGTTGAGGGGCTACCACAGCAGATGAGAATTGAATCAACTCCAAACCATTCGGAAAATGTGTAGCTTCTGGAGAAAGTCGCATCCAGAAGCCAGTTAATGATGTAGCTAAAATTAATAAAATTGTTCCACTTACATCTTGCGCCAGCGCCTCGGCACGTAAATCATCAAACTTGAGTCTTACGTTGAATAAGTCAAGCAGAGTGAGGAAGAAAAAAAGTAGAGAAGTAAAAACAAAATTAAAATTAAAGGAGTTAAAACGGAATGACGCGAGTCCGGAGAAAGCCCAGTCAAATTTGCAAGCAATGATGGAGACAGTACCAATGAAAGTAGACGTACAAGTAAATGAAGTGGCGTATGAAGAAGCTTTGGTAGACACCGGGAATACATGCTATATCACTATCAGTGAGAAAATGGCCAAGAATTATAAACTTCCAATGCAAGAACTTAGCCGACCGCGACAAGTCCAAGGGGTTAGTCAAGACATGGATGAATGGATTACTCATATTTCTTGGGCAAAAATTGATGTTGGTGGCTATCAAGTCAAGAAAGCCTATATGTATGTCATACCAAAGCAGCGGCAAGCAATGATACTCGGATTAAGATGGATGGAAGAGCATGCAGTAACTGTAGAATGCGAGAAGAAAGTGCTATACTTCCATAAATATGGTATAGAGGTAAAGACGACTGACCACGAACGGAGTGAAAATTGCATACGCTTGAGCACAGCTAAATTTTTAGAAAATACCGACGACGCGACACAGGTATTTGCAGTTTCTATGCATGATATTGAAAAAGCTTTGAGCGCAAAAGTACCTATCAATCCCCGAGAATTGTTGCCGGATTATTTACTCTCACTTGTTCAAGCCTTTGAGCCAAAAAACGCAGCCACATTGCCCCCTCATCGCCCAGGGGTTGACCATCAGATGCCATTAGAGCTGGATGATAATGGCCGAGAAAAACAGGTGCCATGGGGCCCCCTATATAGTATGTCTCGGGAGGAGTTGTTAGTGCTAAGAAAAACGCTCACAGAGTTACTTGGCAAACAGTGGATTCGGCAAAGTAAAAGTCCTTGCGGCTCACCTGTTTTGTTCACGAAAAAACCTGGAGGATTGCGATTCTGTGTTGACTATAGAGGTCTAAATGCAATCACCCGGAAAGACAGATACCCAATCCCCTTGATAAAAGAAACTTTAGAAGCTGTAGGGAGGTCAAAGTGGCTAACCAAGTTGGATGTTAGCTCAGCCTTCCATAGGATAAGAATCGCGAAGGGTGAGGAGTGGAAGACGGCTATGAGGACACGTTATGGCAATTATGAGTGGTTAGTAACTCCATTTGGATTGAGTGGTGGCCCTGCTACTTTCCAGCGTTACATCAATTCGGTCTTGCAGCTGTATTTGGATGAATTCTGCACGGCTTATATTGACGACGTACTTATATTTTCGAATGAATCCCAGGCAGATCATAGGGAAAAGGTAAAACTGGTAGTGAGGAAGCTAATGGACGCGGGACTGACTATTGATGTTAAAAAATGCTTGTTTGAAGCATCCAGCGTCACCTATCTGGGTTATATCATAGAGGCAGGAAAAGGACTCCGAATGGACCCAGCAAAAATTCAGGCTATTCTGGAATGGCGAGCACCGACGACAGTAAAGGGAGTGAGGGGATTCTTGGGGTTCGCTAATTATTATAGAATGTTCATCCCACAGTACTCACGGATAGCTCACCCACTTACTGCGTTAACAAAGAAAGGGGTGAAATTCGAGTGGACAGCAGAGTGCAACGCGGCATTCGAAAATTTAAAGCAGCGATTTATTCGTGATCCAATACTGGCACCATTTGACCCTGAAGCTCCGACAAGAATTGAGCCAGATGCTAGTAAATGGGCAGTGGGTGGAGTGCTGATGCAATGTCAAAATCGGTCTTACGAGGAGCAGGATAATGCCGGAGCTGTTTGGCGACCTGTCGCATATTTTTCCAGGAAGAATGCTCCAGCGGAATGCAATTACGATACGCACGACAAGGAATTGCTGGCAGTAATACGTTGTATAGAAGATTGGGATTCAGAGCTAAGAAGTCTGGCAAATCCGTTCCGTATCTTGACGGACCATAAGAATCTGGAGGCTTTCACAAAAGTTAGGAGCAAACCTCTCAATGAACGGCAAATAAGGTGGCAGGAAAAACTTTCTCGTCATCGATTTCGAGTCCAGTTTCGGCCAGGCTCAGACCAAGTGCTTGCAGATGCACTCTCTCGGCGTGATCAAGATGTCCCAAAAGGAAATGACGAAAGACTAATTCGCCAGAAAGATATATTGATCTCGCCAGATCTCATAGTATCGCCAGTTCAGGTCACGGATGACTGGCTCTTTGAGGAGGAGGAATTACAGATGTTGTGGCACCAAGGAATTGAACAGGATACTTTATATCAGGAACTGGTAGATTCAGTGCAGCGAGGCGACCGCAGACTGCCTCAACCCATAACGCGAGTGCAGATATCAGAGTGTACGGTCGGTACCATAGATGGGTTGCTCAGGTTCAGAGATCGGATTTGGGTACCGGTATTTGAGGCGCTGAGAACAAAGTTGATACAGAAAGCTCATGACTCAGTATTAACAGGACATCCAGGCAGAGATGAGACTTATAGGGTTATCTCTCGACGCTGGTTCTGGCCAGACATGCTAGAAGATGTAAGACGATTTGTTCGTAACTGCGATGTCTGTGGCAATGCTACAGTTTGGCGTCATAAGAAACAGGGCTTATTAAAACCTCTCCCAGTCCCGGACCGAATATGGAATGAAATTACTATTGATTTTATCAGTGGCTTGCCCGAGTCAGATGGCTGCACAACAATTCAGGTCATTACAGATCGGCTAAGTAAGGGAAAAACATATGAAGCAGTAAAAGAAGGCGAACTTACAGCTGAAGCAACCGCATCCAGGTTTGTAGACAGGCATGTACGGTACCATGGGTTTCCAAGAAGTATCGTAAGTGACCGAGGTGTTCAATGGGTGAATATCTTCTGGAAAAGGGTCTGTGAACTTATAGGAATACAGCGTCGTCTGTCAACAGCGTATCATCCGGAAACAGATGGCGCAACCGAAAGAGAAAACCAAGAATTAGAACGATATATTAGATGTTTCGTGTCGTACAGTCAAGAGAACTGGGCAAGTTTGCTCCCAATAGCGGAATTATCGGCCAACAACCGGCGCAGTGCAACTACTGGATTTAGCCCATTCTTTCTCACACATGGCTATGAGATTGACCCTATCAAAACACGAGAAGATGTAGTTGCGGTGGCTGAAAATACAACCCCGGTCCAACGAGCAGAGAATTTTGTCTCGAAGCTAAGAGAAGCGCGACAAATGGCAGAAGCATCAATGGCCTCGGCGCAGCAGGCTCAGGAAGCAGCAGCTAACAGATCAAGAGCGCCAGCCCCGCAATACAAAGTAGGAGATAAGGTCCGCTTGAATTTACGAAATGTTCAAACAGACCGGCCATGTAAAAAGTTTGATTGGGTACATGGGAAGTACACAGTCACGGAAATAGTGAGTAGTCATGCATACCGTTTGGATGTCCCAAGGGCTATTCATAATGTCTTTCACACATTCTTGCTAAAGCCAGCGGCAAATAACCCGTTTCCATCGCAAATCCAGACGGATCATCAGCCGCCAGCAATTGTGACTGGTGAGTCGGGTGAGGAAGAGTGGGAGGTGGAAACCGTCCTTGATGTGCGTAAGCGCAAATGGGGCCGTGGTTTCCGGACAGAGGCTTTAGTCAAGTGGGCAGGGTATCAATCGCCAACCTGGGAGCCTATAAAGAATGTTGAAGACACTGTAGCTATGGAACAGTACAATATTCGCAATAATCGCACGGTTCCAGATGGAACCTAGGAGGGGGGAGGGGTAATGTTACAGGTCTGGAGCCAGTGTGGTACAAGGCTGATGCCTGAGGTATCATAAGGTGGGTGGGACTTGTAGGCTTTGCGCTAATCCTCGTTTACGCTAGTGTGGCAAGGAAAGAGCCACTGAAAGAGTAACTCCTTCATTAACTTACAGACCATCATTAAATGGCATCTAGGACGGGAAGGCGTTAGACTGCAAAGGGGATCTGGTTCGAAGGGAAATATGTATATAAGGAATAGGGCAGGTGTCTTCGATCCTCAGATTTATTATACTCTTGATTTAATTGAACGATTAATTTTCTAATCTGATTCATCTTACGTTTCCTCACACTGGCTCGAATTAAAAGAACTTTCGTTGATTTCCGAAATTGACAAACCCACCCACACTCGCGGAAATGTTCTCGACCTATGTTTTGGATCGAGCCAGTTAGTAGCAACAGGAATAACTGCAGAAGTCCAGCATGAGTTAGACGTTACATCGGACCACACGCCACTCCTAGTATCTGTCGCCTACCGTGCACGAGGGGCTGCACCTACGACCAAACTTCGCTTCGCCACAATTGACAAAGAGAAATTCTTAGTCCTACTCCGCATGCAATTAGAGGGAATGACCAATCTAACTGAAAAATCACCTGCGAGCTTAGACAAGAGAGCCGAAGATATAACACAATCTCTTTTGGTTTCTTTCTCCGGATCTGCAAAATAATCGCTACCACATTATAGGGGACAACCCTGGTGGGATCAAAGCTGCAGAGAAGCAAGATCTAAATACCGTGAAAAGTTCCGAACGGGAACCGCCTCGCAAGCAGATAGGAGAGCATTCCGTAAAGTAACGAAAGTTGCAAAAGCAGCTTTCTATCAGAAAAGAGTCGACGAAGCCACCAACGCAAAGGATGTATTTGATATCACCAAGTGGCACAAGTCAAAGGGAATATTCCGCTCTCCCCCGCTTAAAGACCCGCTTGCGCCTGATTCACCTCCAGAAGAATATCTGGAAGGTAAAATGAGGTTACTTATTCGGAACCTTTTAAGTAATCAATCTGACATAGAAGATATATCATTAAGTACTCCCACCACAGCACACACCGCTCTCCCTTTCCTAAGATTACTGCCCTTGAAGTCAGCAATGCTATATTAGGCGCTGGTAACACCACACCAGGAAAAGATCAAATCCCAACTGCAGTTTTACGCCTCGCCTGGCCACTCATTTCGACTCTGGTGCATGATCTATTTCAGGCATCTCTAGATACTGGCCATCATCCCAAATGTTTCCGTACAGCGATTGTGGCAATAATTGCTAAGCCGAACAAAGTAGATATGTCTTCTCCCAGATCATATAGACCAATGGCCCTCCTTTCTGTCCTAGGAAAGGGACTTGAAAGACTTGTAGCCAAGCGGATGTCATGGATTGCTATCAAGCACAAAGTACTTGCCCGCCAGCAGTTCGGAGCACTCCCCCAGCGTTCCAGTGTAGACCTAACCACATGCCTCACCCACGATGTGGAAACAGCACTGGCTAAAGGTTTGACCGCGACATTGGCCACACTTGACATCAAGGGAGCGTTTGACGCTGTACTCCCAGGTAGGCTCGTAAAAAGAATGAGAGAACAAGGATGGCCAGCTCAACTATGCAATTGGATTGCTTCATTCG
The DNA here is from genome assembly GCA_028751805.1 of Podosphaera xanthii. NCBI lineage: Eukaryota > Fungi > Ascomycota > Leotiomycetes > Helotiales > Erysiphaceae > Podosphaera > Podosphaera xanthii. Next base: position 7,107,891 of record JAPWIX010000006.1, read on the forward strand.
CAACCAACCGTGAAGTATGCATACGGCTAGATGGAAAAATCGGGAACCCCACCGAGATTTACTGCGGACTCCCTCAGGGCTCACCGGTCTCCCCCATACTTTTCATGCTATACATCGCTCCTTTATTCAAACTGGACGGTCTTAAGAAAGCCTTTGGGTACGCCGATGACGTCGCAGTGCAGGAAATATCACCGTCACTCCAAGAAAATGCAACTAAACTAGGAAATTCCATAAACCAAGCACTAGCCTGGGGCTATTCCTGGGGCTATTCAGAAGGAGTAACCTTCGACCCTATGAAATCTGAGCTACTTCATTTCACACGGAAACACAAGGATAAGAACTCGCGACCACAGGTAGAAACTACAAACTTCACTATCTCGGAGACTGCCCAAAAGCCTCATCTTAAATGGCTGGGAATAAACTTCGATAAAAAACTCACTTTCAAACGTCATGTGCAAATCCAAACTTCCAAGGCTCTCAAGGTAGCTCATGCTCTCCGCTGTTTGGGTAACACAATCAGGGGGGTATCGCCACGGCTCTCGAGACAAGCAGCCTTCGCATGCGTCCTACCAATAGCACACTTCGGCGCCGAGACCTGGTGGCCAGGAAAATCTCGAATAAAAATGGGAAAAGTGGTCTGTAACAGGGTTGGCACACATATTCAACTGATAGAAAAAGTACAAACAGCTGCTGCAAGAGCTGTTCTTCCAGTATACCGAACGACTCCCTCCGCTGCTCTCTTCCGTGAGTCTGGGCTTGACCCTGCTGAGTTAGCTCTCAATAAAATATCGAGAAGAGCTGCTATACGCACTCGTCGGCTCGACCCCCTACACCCCCTACGGTCTCGCGCACAAAAATCTCTAGCATCCCCTGCATTATCTCGTTTCGCGCGCTCATGTAGGAACATCCCAACATCAAAACAAGTTGACTCGTTAGTCAATCCACCATGGGAGAATATAGAGTCCAGGCAACATTCTCACATTCGGTTTTGTGATCCATCTGTACCAAAGCATATGATAGCTGACACATTTCGTATTTTCCTGAGAACGCTTCCTAGAAGCGATATTCTGGTATTTTCAGACGGCTCCAAACTTTCAGACGGTAGGACTGAGAGCGGTTTCGTCATTTACCAATTTGGAATAAAAGTGTGCTCAAGGTCTTTCCCGCTTGGTCAGCACAGAGAGTGTTTTTATGCAGATGCATTTGCCGCACTTCAAGGAATCCGTACAGCCACTGCACTCTCTTCAGCTCGTTTTTCAAATGAAATATGGGTATTTATAGACAACGAAGAAGTAGCTAGAAAACTACTCACTAGAACCCCTGTGTTGTCTGCCCAATCAATTTTCTTAGAGGCCATAGAAGTGGCTAAGGCTTGGAAGGCTCGGACACGTCTCCCTCACACTCTCGCGGGTAATATAAACATACGCTAGGTCCCAAGCCACGCCGGTATAGAGGGGAACGAGCTAGCTGATTCAGAGGCTAAGAAAGGCGCTTCACTGCCTAGTCTCGAGAATCAGGAATATTCATTTGCTACGCTAGAAAAATGGTAAACGACATTAAATAGACAGGAGTGAGATGATTGGTGGCGCAATCATTCTCCCCATTCGTATCAGAAAATAGATATAAATGATGCTCCTGCCTTTCCGAAAGAGCTCCTTCTTAGCCGCAGACATCTAGGCCGAGTCATTGCCGCAAGAACTGGTCACGGCGACTATGCTACCTACCATACACGTTTCAAACATACCGAGGCTACTCTAGAATGCTCATGCGGACAGCGCAAAACGCCTATACATTTTCTTTTCTGCAGAATTCTTCGCAGACGTAGTGGCTGCCCTGAAGGGCCCATTAATCAGCTTGTACCAAACTTACTTGGCACGCCAAAAGGAGCAACGTCACTAAATCAATGGCTAGACCAATCTCGTTTCTTCGAGGATATATGTCATCGTTAAGTGTTGAAAGGTTATGAGATTGCAGTAAAAGAAGGATTGCATTCAACGATGATTGGGATTAAGTATCGATAATCAGTGATCGATAAGAGAAGATAAAGATAAATTATTTACATGGAAATAGACGGACAGTTTATTCTATATTCCTCCGTTACGTAATCAGTAAGCCCTTGCCATCCATAAATACGCCGCACATATTATGTTCGGGGCCGTGCCCTCTGAAGCCCCATGCGATAGCGTTTCGACACCACGCCATGTCCTTAACATTAAGGGGTACTTTGTGTTTGTTGTTTGTTTATTTATTTCTTTTCTTTTCTTTTCTTTTCTTTTCTTTTCTTTTCTTTTCTTTTCTTTTCTTTTCTTTTCTTTTCTTTTCTTTTCTTTTCTTTTCTTTTCTTTTCTTTTCTTTTCTTTTCTTTTCTTTTCTTTTCTTTTCTTTTTTTTTCTTTTCTTTTCTATCATTTACGATTGGGGCTCCTGGACGGAAAGATGGAGCGGAAGAGAGGGACTGGCCGATCACCAGTCGTGAGAAAGGGGAAGACTCATCAAATCTTTTGCTATATATGTAGCTCATGTCTACCACTGTCTGCAGTTTCAGATAACGCGGTACACCTATGTAATATTAGACTGTAAAGTCCTAAATTCCGGGGCCTAGGCTCTGGTGTCCTATGTCCCACAAGGGATAGATAGCCATGTGCCTCTGTCTGTCACAGATCGCATATAAAAGCAAAGAGCATTTGTATATAGAATGGTAAGTTTATATTTTAACTATGAAGAAAGAATCTCCTCTGGGAAACTATACAAGTATAAATAAACATATGTACATAGTCTACAGACATCCGATGTAATTTCCTAACTCATGGGTTCCTCCATCATTTGTTGATAGCATAATCCAATAACTTGTTTTTGTTAGAGGAAACAAGAAACAAGTCCTGTTTCATCAAGTCCTCATGAGTAACTTCAACAATGCTTGTTGGTCGGTAAATTTGTGCATCCTTAACTTGTTATCGCGTTGGATAAGCAAGGTCGCCTATGTCTGTTCGCATAGGCTACAGGATCTTACGGCTTACCAGCCGTCACAATCCCCCTACTAACACCAGGTTAACGGTTCGCCTTTCTTTTTGGACGTCGTTTATCTCTTCGTTGTTGCAATGTTCTTGATTCAGCAGGCCCGACAAAAGCACCAACACTTTGTGCGTCTGGTCCATCATTAGTTTCTGCAGAGCCGTGAATTATTTCAAACTTGTGCAAGGCAGCAGTCTCTTTGACATATTCAATTGGTTCCCAGGTGGGGTCCACCCATCCAATCCATTTCACAAGTACTTGTCGAAATTTACCTCGTCCGCGTCGAATTGTCCTTGCTCGCAATATTGATTCTATTTCATATTCTGGTTCATCTAGATCATCAATTAAAGGCGGGTTTTGGGCATCGTCTCGCATCTGGCTTGGGAATGGATCATTACCAGCTCTCTTAACTAATTCCACATGGAATCGTTTGTGAATATTACCTGGAACATTTAACTCTACCGTGAGAGCATCTGGAACTGCTGTCACCTCGTACTTAGCGTGTTGCCAAGCGAGTTTCTTGGAGAGTTGTGGTGTTTTTATATTCTTCAAATTAAGCCATACTTTGTCACCAACATGAAATCTCTCCGGTTGTCGACGAGACCTATTTGCAAACTCTTCATTCCTTTGTTGCGAAGACGCCATTGCAGCTTGAGCGAAATCCTGAGCATCCTTTAATCTTTGCACATAGTTTGTAGCTGAAAGTCGTCCCGGATGTCGTGATGTATCGACCGACGTAGGTGTTGGTTCCATCAGAGGGTCAATTTCGTAACCATTTCTAAGAAAAAATGGGCTCAACCCGCCTATAGCTGAGTTGGGTCGACCATTGAGCGCCAATTGTGCCATAGGAAGAAGTTCCAGCCAGTCATCTTGAGCGTAACATGTAAATACACGTAAATACTTGTAAATTTCCTGGTTAGCACGCTCGCTCGCATTTGACTGTGGATGATAGGAGGTTGTTAATCGTTGTGTAATACCAGTATATTCACAAAAGGCTTTCCAAAAATGACTTAGCCAGTCACTACCTCGATCGCTGGTGAGGTACCTAGGGAATCCAAAATATCGGTAGTATCGATCAATAAAAATCTTCGCACAATTTTTTGCTGTCATGGAATCAGTGCCAAACATAAAAACATCCTTTGATAGACGATCCGTAATAACCATTATGTTCGTACATCCGTCTGAGGCGGGCAAGTCAGTTACAAAATCTATCGTTAACTCAGTACCAATGCGTTCCGGGATAGGAAGTGATCGAAGGAACCCAGCTTTTGCCTCTCGCCACACTGTTGTCCGCCCGCAGACATCACAATTCCTTATAAATTGTCGCACCGAGTTCCTGAGCTTGGGCCAAAACCATCTTCGTAGAATAATGCTAACCATTGTATCTTTTCCGGGGTGCCCAGTCAAAGAGCTGTCGTGAATGCGTTGCATTATGCCTGTTCGTAGCGGCTCATAGTCAGGTATCCAAATTCTATTTTCTCGGCCCCGAAGCACGTTATCAGCTGCAACAGTACACTCTGCTATGTTAGCGCTAAATTTACAAGCTAGATCTGGGTGAAACACTCTCTCTCCTGCGCGTACAGCATCTCTCGCACGTTGCCAGTCATGATCTATTTCAACTCCTCTTTTCCAAAGCTGTTGAAGTTCTTCATCTTCAAATATATTTGCTAGAGCTGCATGGTCTATATTTTCGTGAGATTGTTCTGTTTCGTTCGATAATGCAGCTGGATTAGTCTTGATAGACGGCAGAAGTTGCATAACACGTCCCATTACTCGTTCGTCGCTTAAATTTCCTAATTTGTCTTGGTCTCGTCTGGATAGTGCGTCTGGGCGCTGGCATGCGCTACCCGGTCTCCATTCAAGATTGTAATTGAACCGCTGCAACAAATCGTTGTATCGCACTTGGCGTTCATTTAGCAGCCGCTTAGTTGCGAAATAATTTAGGTTTTTGTGATCAGTGAATATGGTGAAAGGGTCAGTAACAGATTGCAGCTCTGCCTGCCATTCTTTCAAACACGACACAATCGCTAACATTTCTTTGTCGTGAATGGGATAATTAACTTCAGCCCCGTTCAAGCGTCGCGAATAATACGCCACCGGCCGAACCGTACCACCTGCATCTATTTGTGAGAGGCATCCTCCCAAGGCATATCCTGAACAATCGGCTTCTAATACAGTCTTTCGATCTGGATCCCATTGCGCAAGTACTGGCTCCGAAGCAAAAATATTCTTCAGTCTTTCGAAAGCAGAATTTTCTGTCTCTCCCCATCTCCATAAAGTTTCCTTTTTGGTTAAGTTAGTCAATGGTGCTGCGATTTCCGCAAAACTGTCAACAAAACATCGGTAAAAATTCGCAAATCCAAGAAATGATCGAACTCCTTTCACCGATGTCGGTGGTTGCCACTCAAGGATAGCTTTTACCTTTGTCGGGTCGACAGTCACACTCTCACCCGCTTTGATGATAAAACCCAGATATTTGACCTCTTTCCGAAGAAACTCACACTTATCGACATCCAGGTATAGACCCGCTTTTTGGAGCTTGCTCAGAATACTTCGCACTATGCTCCAATGTTCCTTTATATCACCATTCGTATAAATCAACACATCATCCATGTATGCTGTTGCATTAACATCTAGATTCTCGCGCAGCTGCTCATTAATATAACGCTGAAAACTTGCTGGTGCATTAACGAGGCCGAACGGAGTCACCAACCATTCGAACAATCCCAATCGACAACGAAATGCCGTCATCCACTCGTCACCTTCCCTTATTCGCAAGCGATGAAAAGCTGACTTCACATCTAACTTGGTGAACCATTTTGATTTTGATAATTGTCGTAAAGTTTCTTTAAAAAGGGGAAGAGGGTATCGATCTGGAGTTGTAATGGCGTTGAGACCTCGATAATCTACACACAGGCGTAAGCCGCCATTAGGTTTCTTAGCAAACAGCACCGGTGCTGCAGCTGGGGAGCTACTCGGACGAATCCAACCCTTTTTTAGTAGATCAGTCAAAGTTTTTCTCAGGACCAAAAGCTCTTCCCTCGACATGCTATACAATGGCCCCCAGGGCGGCGTTAGGGGCCTATTATTTTCTTGCTTCAAATTTATCGCATGATCTAGTGGTCCACGTAATGGAGGTAACTCTTCTGCGCCGTCATTATCTGAAAATAAATGCGCGAAATCTTTTACTTCTTCCGGCAACCGACTTTGAGCGTCATTGAAAGATAATTTTGGCTTCACTCTAAGAGCCTTGTTGATATCATCAAGAGATGCTCTGCAGACAGGAATCGATCTCATCATTGATGTAAGTACCTCGACAGACGCCAATCTAGGTCGTGCAACGTTTCGAAACATTTGTCGCCATCTTTTCACACCAAATACTTGTCCGCCATGTCTTCGTAGATCCAGGCGTTGCTCTTTTGCGTGAATCACTGCGTCCTGGTCTTCTAGCCATTTCTTTCCTAAAATTAATTTATGGGTACTCTTCGGCACCACATACAGCCACAGTTTCGGAGTTACGTATCCATCTAAATCAAGTGAAAGATGGGTGATACTATTTACCACGGGCTTATTGTTCGTCAATTCTTCGGCTGTTTCGAGAGTTCTTGGAGAAATAGGGATGCGCGGCAGCATAAGCTCAGATGTAAGTTCGTCATCAATTATTCCTGAACACAAGCAACCGTTATCTACCAAGGCTTGCACCATGGTAGCATTATTAATTAGTGCGTTTACAAGAAAAGGTTCAGTAATCATTTTATTCAACTGGCTAAGAGCTGTCTCCGGCTCCTGAGCGCGACTTTGCGCAGGAGCAACTAGTTTTCCGAGTCCCCACCGTTATCATCGTGCTCATGAGTACCATCTTTAACGTCGTATATGTCTTTCCTAGCCCTATAATACACAGATGGGTTAATACTCGACAGGTCCGACACGTTAATAGAAACACCCTTTGTAGCTTTTGGCCTTTGAGCTGGGCCGAGCGGACAAATTCCAGTGTTGCAACCTTTTCTCTCGCACCTATAACACCTCCTCTCCCTTCGCAAACGTTCGATCTGTTCCGGGGATTTCCATTTCGACACCAAGCTCGCACCACTAGAACCACGCGATGTCCCAATGTTAAACACACCTCCCATGAATGTATCCCCTGAGGAATCCAAATCACCTTGTATACCCCGCTCTTTACCTGATCTTACTAAGTCTGGGTTATGGTTATTAGTGGCTCTAACCAGACTGCTAGAATCAAAATTATCAATTTGTCGACGGTTTTCCATCCCAAAGTTCGACTGTCGATTGTTCAACTTTCCCAGCGCGTCATGTCGTTGAGCAATATGCCCAACTATGCTAATCCATTCATTATAGTCATTTTCTGGTATCAGATGGTTGCTTGCGAGAGCCGTTTGGAGGGTATGATTCAAAGCACTCTCTAACAGAGTTATCTTTGTTTCGTCTGGCCACAAATCACCGTGTGCCTCAGTTAGCTTGTTTGACCAGCGAGGAAAAAACACATTCCATCTTTCTTTCACGCCCATCTTCAGTTCAGTTAGCTCTGAGCGCGCTCTTGTGATCCGAGTTGGATCCCAGTTTCCCCTATCCAAAAAGGTTATGAAATCCTCTGGCTTTTCTAAGCCTCCGACCCCACCAGACTCAAAGTAAGCGCCGGCTTGTCTTTGCGCTTTTCCCTCCAACGCTTTATAAATCATCAAAAACACTTTGGAGTCATTGTATTGAAAAGTATTCCAGTCTGATTTCAAAATTGAGAGCACTGCCCTCCGCCACGCTGGGTAAGTCACTTTATCCCCTGAGTATAACGGGAACTCAGTTCGTTTTGCGACTGTTGGATTGCTAGGGGGATCTTTCTTTATCAACACACTCGGCATTCTGTTACCGACATAGGAAGGAAGGATTGGACCGTCGTCTAGTCTTTGGCGTAACTCTCTTATCTCTTGCATGAGAGTAGCTGTATCCGGGCTATTTGATGCAGACATAATTGTTGTTTTGAGATGAGTTGTTGGTCGTTCGTCGCTCGTCGTTTTCTTGTGATACTTTGAACACCGTCGTCGTAGTAAATTATTTTTTTATTGAATAATATGTAGGCTTTTGAAGTATTATAAGTATTACATATACTTCTCGTCGTCGTCGTTGTCGTCGTCGTTGTCGCAATAACTGTAAGTGATAGTTAAAATATATGTCACAGATCGCATATAAAAGCAAAGAGCATTTGTATATAGAATGGTAAGTTTATATTTTAACTATGAATAAAGAATCTCCTCTGGGAAACTATACAAGTATAAATAAACATATGTACATAGTCTACAGACATCCGATGTAATTTCCTAACTCATGGGTTCCTCCATCATTTGTTGATAGCATAATCCAATAACTTGTTTTTGTTAGAGGAAACAAGAAACAAGTCCTGTTTCATCAAGTCCTCATGAGTAACTTCAACAATGCTTGTTGGTCGGTAAATTTGTGCATCCTTAACTTGTTATCGCGTTGGATAAGCAAGGTCGCCTATGTCTGTTCGCATAGGCTACAGGATCTTACGGCTTACCAGCCGTCACACTGTCACATGTCTAGAGCCTAGACGAAAAATAGAATCATCATCATCATCATCATCATCATCATCATCATCATCATCATCATCATCATCATCATCATCATCATCATCATCATCATCATCATCATCATCATCATCATCATCATCAAAGACTGTTGTGCCTAGGAGCATAGTGGACATGGCAAGGCTGCATAAGCAGCAGATGAGGTGACACCACCGAGGCTAGGATGAAGTGTTGGGACTAGTTAGGCGAGGTGTGGGTCCCACAAGACTTGATGTTTTCATTGTTTGCTCTGTTGGCGCACGGATGATTTTAGAAGTATAAGTAGGCTTAGATTTGCCACTTCTGTTAGATATCATCATTTTTCTCATTATCTTTCAATTCAATCTTACACTCCTGCCATACGCGCAATTGCCTGTTCTACTCAAGCATCCGAATCCTTTTAGTAACTCTGCGCAAGTGTACGTACCTGTAATGGCCGATAGTCCGGATGTAGCCTGTAGCTCGCGTTATTCAACGCGAGCCTCTCTGATGAACTCAAAGGTCCATGTGGGGTTGATCATACCCGGAACTTCTACCCTTCAAATCAGACCCGCAGAGATAAGAGGAGCGCGTGAGGGGCCTGCAATCGAGGTATTCACAATTGATGGACCCACAATTGACGGAAAGTTCCCGGGCCGATCGGGATCTAGGGAGAGCGTCAAATACCGTGCTGGCAATACCGCTATTGGTGGTAATGCGCTCTATAACATAAGCAATAATCCCCATTCAACAGATGTAAGGCAGAATTGTAGAGATGGCATTTTTCTCAACTATAATGGCGCAATAGCACGGGATGGGGAGGGATATGTTGAGGCAGGAAGTGGAGCAATGTGTAGTATAAGTCGAACGCAAATTCCTGTATCTAGATTTCCTCCTCACAGAAAGAAATATTAAATATTGTTCCCGCAAATTACGCCCAAGCTAATTTCCTCCGAACCGTGACAGTACCCCATCATATACCTAGTAAAACAAAGACGTCTTTTGATGAGCCAGTGAAAACCATCCGGATAGGTTGTCATGACCACAGCAATAATTTTATTTTAGAAGAAATTTACATTCATAGACTATACGAATTTAGACCAGCATCAGAGATAGTACTGTTACACTCAGGTAGAAAATTTTGTACTACTGCATACTTTTCCATATTTTAAAAACATTTCACTGTTACGATTTAGGTACAAGGCTGAACGGTGTTGCACCGAGGAGCAGTGCGAGGCTGAAGCACGGGCCATCTGGTGCACCCAGCATAACAATGGGTGACAATACCTTTGCGCTCCTGTAATAGTAGATTCCTTCTTCAGCTTTTAGATACTCATATGAAGCATTCTCTTTAGCCCATGTCCAATTGTTGATCAGCTGAGAAGAGCCGTGACAGAATCTAAAAGCTAATTTTTCGCTGAGAAGCTTAGTATCTCTTGCGCTGTACAACGTGCCTATTGCACAAACAGTACAGAGCCGCAATCACTACTCGTTCCGCAAGTGCCTCTAGCTGCGTACGCTCCTAGCAGTCCCAGAGAAAGCTGGACCCCTAAACCGAGAAGCTGATGAATCGTGAGCATCATTTAAAACTCGGACGATCTTTGCTCAACTGCATTGACGTCCCAGGTAAACACACGAAATTTTTTGATCCCGAAATTGTAAGACAACTAAAACAATTCCAATCAATTTTACCCCCACAGGACAAAGAAATCTGCCAACCGCCGCTCGAGTGGACTGAAAGTAAAAAATCCGTCCATCAAAGTGTCCAGAATTGGGCTACGGAACTCCCAAACTTTATTAGCCAATATCAAAATCTGCTCCAGGTTAACGAGGAAAGAAGGTTTGGTCTCAGCAAAGGAATCATTCAGGTCCAAGAAAATATGCCAGGAGACTTAAAAACCGAAGTTGTGAGAAGGATGATGGAGAAAATGCTTGCCGAAAGGGACGAGGAATGGGAAGCTAAGCTGTTAAAAGAAAAGGAAAAATGGGTTGCTTCTCCACAGGAAAATTCCTTCAACCAAGTAGACATGGGCCCTGATCAGACACAATATCTCCCTATCAAACCAAGTGGAAAACTCCCTGAAACCAATGATCACTTCCGTGGACATTACCCAAAATGTTTTACAGACAACCAGGGAGACGTGGATTACGACGCCTGGAAATTAGACATGCAAATCTTTCTTGAAGATTACAAGGCTCATTTTTATACCAACCGACTACAAGTTCAGGCATATTACAAAGCCACCGAAGGAAGAGCTAAAAAAGTTCTGCTGCCCCTGATGAATGAAAATCATCCGCAGCATGTGGCTACAGCGAAGGAGTTATTGAAAGCACTGGATGAAGAGTTCTTTGACTGGAATAAGTTGGAGGATGCTAAGGCAAATTACGACAGAACGGTCATGGGAAAAAATGAATCCTACAAAAACTTCCGCGTTCGTTTCCGGACCCTTGCATCTGATGCGCAAATTGACAAGGACTGCCTATATGATGACTTACTGAGGAAAATAAACCCTCGATTATTAAACGATATTAAAGTAGAGCTTACAAGACTTCGCAACAATTATCAGAGGCTAGACGAGTTTCTTTGCAAGGTGGATCGCACCAACCGAGAGATCCATAACCGTATCGCCGAAAGCAAGTCAGTAAATTTTGCCTTAGAATCGAGAGAACCCAAAGGAATTCTCAGGGATAACTGGCGGAACAAATCCCCTGATCCTATACGTGCACGCACGCACTCACCATCTTTTGATCACCAACATATCTCTCGTTCTCCCACCCCTGAGGGTAAGTGTTATACGTGTGGGGGCAAAGGACACATGTCCTCCGTTTGTCCCAGTAGTAAATTACTCCAAACTGCAAACCATAATGCAATTAAGGAAATAAGTATCGCAAAGGAAATAGATGATGACCCGCTGTCGGAAAACTATTAGGCTGTGGAAAAGACTCCACCTACGGCCGTAGTACTGATCTATGGAAAGATTTACAGTTTGACCATAGAACATTGATAGGCGGTAGACAGTATTTAGTTAATTGCAAACTATCACGCAATGGACTGTTCATTTCTATTGATGCCCATATTGATAGAGGAACAAATTTATTTGGTGCAATTCGTACTTTGACTGCGTGCAGAATTGCTAAAGCATTCGGAATAACATTTGTAAAATTACCCTTCCCATTTCAACCAACAGGATATGATGGCTGCCCAGGCTTACCTATCACTCATGCTATCTTATTAACTTTAACTATACAAGAACGCCGAATTAGCTTCCATTTTTTAATCACAGAACTAGGTCATAATGATATTCTCATCGGCAAAAAGTTTCTAGAACATTATGGCATAAGACAACATTATGCTACCGGAGACCAGCGTCTGGTTTGGCCGCCTGATATGCCTCCATCGCCGTACTTTGGCAGAGAACTTTTTCTTGACAAAACAAATTGGAAATTACCAGCTTCACTAAAACATACACAAGATGCCCGGCGACGTGACAAAGCTATAGACGATGAAGAAAATAAAGTTAAAAATAAGACCCGACCTAGATACTTCGTTCGAAACGAAAAAAAAAATCCCTTGGCGCACTAAATTTAGGCGTTGATCATGACTCCACAACGTCTCCTGTTGTTACGCGAAAATCTCATAGACCCAGCAGCTTTATGAGGGATCTCAAAAGAAGTGTCGACAAAATGGAAAAAATTCTAAGTAACTCTAAAATCGATCCTAATGCACCAAAGAGTCCTCCGCTTTCGTTAAATGACACATGTAACGAACCATACAAGGTAAACATCTCAAGTGTTTCCGCTTCAGCAATGGATACTTTTTACTTGAAAAAGCAGAAATCTGGTGAATCTCGAAAACAACGGCAAGATTATGAAACCTATATCTGCAGTATTGCTGACATTGAAAATGAGCTTCAGCGACGTAAGCAAGAAGATATAGCCAAGGAAACTGTTATCGCAGAATTAGGAAATTCCGATTTAACAAACGATGAACTGCTCGAAGCTAAATATATGCAGAATGACGCTTTAGTGAATAAGAAACTCCCTGTATGTTATCACCCTTGGAAACCCCTGTTCTCTAAGAGAGCTTCAGATAGTCTACCTCAAAGTCGTTCATCGGATCACACCATCGAGCTAACAGGGGACAACAACTTAAAGTTCGAACCTCTTCGTCGGCAAACAGAAGATCAACTCCGAGAAACAAAGCGGTACCTTTTAGAAAATCTTCAAAAGGGTTTTATTGCCCCATCCAGTGCCCCGTTTGCTGCACCCATTTTATTTGTTAAAAAAAAAGACGGTTCACTGCGATTCTGTGTTGACTACCGAAAGCTTAACGCCCTTACGAAAAAAGATCCTTATCCTCTCCCATTAATTGACGAAATGATGGCTCGCATTTCCCAAGCAAAGTGGTTCACAAAGTTAGATATCCAACAGGCTTTTCATAGAATTAGAATGGCCAAAAATGCAGAGCAACTGACAACTTTTCGCACCAGATACGGTTGCTATCAGTATCGAGTAATGCCCTTCGGACTTACAAATGGACCCGCAACTTTCCAGAGATTCATCAATGATATCTTAATGGAATGCCTGGACGAATTCTGTTCGTCCCATGTGGATGATATACTTATATACTCCACAAATCGACAAGAACATGAGACTCACGTGAAAAGGGTAATGACCTTGCTAGCTGAACATGGGCTTCAAATAGATATAAAGAAAAGCGAATTCTTTGTACAAAAAACCAAATTTTTAGGTTTCGTCATTGGAATAGATGGAATCCAAGTAGACCCAGAAAAAATAGACGTAATAAAAATTTGGAAATATGCCGATAACGTCCGCGCAGCTCAAGCCTTTCTAGGCTTCTGTAATTTTTATCGTCGTTTTATCAAAGATTATAGTCTAATCACACGCCCTCTGACAAAGCTTACTTGCAAAGGAGCCGAGTGGATTTTTGACTACAAGTGCAAAGCTGCGTGGGATATTTTAAAAGATTCACTCGTAAATGCGCCAATTCTGTCACACTACAATCCTAAATTGGAAATCAGGTTAGAAACTGATTCCTCAGACGGCGTGGTGGCTGGAATCCTTTCGCAAAAACAGATAGATGGATTATGGCATCCGGTGGGCTACTTTTCAAAAACAATGAGGAGTGCAGAACTCAATTACCCTATATATGATAAAGAAATGCTAGCGATCTTTCGCTCGTTTCAACATTTTAAAACGGAACTAACTGGCTCCCGTCACAAGGTTTTGGTTTATACAGACCATAAAGCGTTAGAATATTTCATGACAACTAAAGACCTGAACGCTAGACAGGCTCGTTGGGCACAATTTTTTTCTGAATTCTACTTCACTATAACTTACCGATCAGGGGATTCAAATACAATCGCTGACGCTCTTTCCAGAAGATAACAAGATCTTTCATTACAGGAAGCTAAAAAAAGGGAAATCCGTAAACAAACGTTTCTATCAGCTAATCAAGTGGACCCTAAAATTTGGGGAAATACAAGCAAATTCACCAATAGTTCCTCGAAAGAGAAATCAAATCTTCTCCAAGACAAACATCTGTGTTTTAGCCTTGATGCTATGCTCCATCCCAAAAACCAGCCAGTGGAGAGCACAAACAGTGACCTTCACAAACTACAATCTATTAATGTCGTTTGTCTAAATAGAAAGTCACCAGACGCTCTAAATAGACCACAAAGCTCAGGCTCAACGGTAGCATTTGATATCGAAGAGTTTGACATTATCGACCAAATTTTGGAAGCAAACAAAACCTCTCAAGAATTGCAGAAATATCGAGTTATGGCTAAGGAAGAGCATCCTGACTGGTATCTTAAAAATGAAGTTCTTTTCTACCAAGGACGCTTAGAAGTGCCATTACAACCACCAGAGCTACGTACTAAACTAATTCATCATATTCATGCCCAACCTTGTGTAGCTCATGCTGGTGTTGGCAAAATGAAAATTCTCATTGGTCACAAGTATCACTAGCAAAGTCTCGGAAAGGACGTTAATACCTTTGTAGCAAATTGCGAATGTGTTCGCATGAAACCCAATCATGACAAGACTCTAGGATACTTGAATCCTTTAGAAATTCCGAAACGCCCGTTCCAACACATCACTATGGATTTTACCGAATTACCAAAAGATAAATTAGGTTACGATATGGTACTTGTTATAATGGATAGATTATCAAAGAAGTCCAAGTCTATCCCAACAAACAAAAACGTGGATGCCAAAAAACTCATCCAGTTGTTCTTGGAACATTGGGTCTCTAATTGGGGCTGGCCAGATTCTATCGTTTCTGACAGGGGACCACAATTTGTTTCCTCATTATGGAGAGAAATTTGTCGACTGTCGGGGACCCAAATAAAATTATCGACGGCCTTCAATCCACATGTGGATGGCCAAACTGAAATTATGAACCAATATATGAAACAAAGACTCCGACCATTCGTTAACTTTCATCAGGACAATTGGAGCGAGATGCTACCGTTACTAGATCTTGCACAACTATTACTGCCTCATGATACGACAAAACTTACACCTTTCCAAGTTTGCAATGGTTTCGAGCCGCACACTTCATGGGACTTAAGGGACCCAGAACCAGCCATGAATCATAATGAGATGATTAATCAAGAGGAAGCTCTTAGGATCTCCAATCGAAAGAATGAAGCCATCGAATTTGCCCGCCGGGGAATGCAATCTGCGCAAGATAAGATGCGCCACATTGTTAATTTGCGACGACGGCCTGTCGATTGGAATGTAGGTGATTTAGTTTTGGTTTCTACTAAACATTGGAATTTGGATAGACCATCCAAAAAGTTGAGCGAAAAATGGTATGGTCCAGTTAAGATCATCGAAAAATGTGGGGAGTCATGGAAATTGGATCTTCCGGGTAACATTAGAGTCCATCCAGTCTTTCACAGTAACTCGCTTCGGAAATACCTGGACAACTCTCTGCCGGGACAGAGAAAACCCGAGCCTGCTCCAATAAAAGTGACGCCAGATGAGGAAGAATGGGAATTGGAAAAAATTATCGGCGCTAGAATGAATGGTAGAAGGTTGGAATACAGGTTTAAATTTTTAGGAGCAGACGATGATTACACTTGGTACCCCTGCTCGGATGCTATGACAGCCCCTCACTTAGTTCGAGAATTTCACCTTAACTATCCAAATGTACCAGGTCCGCCCAAACTTTTACCGGATTGGATCGAAGCTTACAATAAAGGCATTGACGATTATTCTTATTTAAGAGCAAATGGTTGCATGAATCAAAGCTCGAGGACGCGCTTTTTTGCAAGTGGGGGATAGTGTTACGATTTAGGTACAAGGCTGAACGGTGTTGCACCGAGGAGCAGTGCGAGGCTGAAGCACGGGCCATCTGGTGCACCCAGCATAACGATGGGTGACAATACCTTTGCGCTCCTGTAATTGTAGATTCCTTCTTCAGCTTTTAGATACTCGTATGAAGCATTCTCTTTAGCCCATGTCCATTCGTTGATCAGCTGAGAAGAGCCGTGACATTCACAACACTACTTTAAATTTACTAATTGGAATGGCAACAATAAAATGATCCTGCACAGTAAAGTTCATGTTCCATGATAGAAAGTTAATAACAAAGTGTAACGGCTTGTGAGCCTTAATGGTCCTGCAGCCTACGATAGTTATCGTAGTCAGTTGACCGTTACAGATTTACTACCACGTGACTATTATTTTGTGACATGGGTAATGCGAATGAAAGGTCTACACCCTTGTTAACCTCCTTACATATATCCCTAATTACACATCCTGAAATCACTGAATACACGTGATAGTTTGGAAATATCTAGAATATTCTAGACATCGACGACGAGGCATACAACCTCCTCTAGTATGACCTATGATGAAGATTTACTAAGCAATGGCGAACATTCCAGAAATTATGTAAAAACTATGTAAGTAGCCCATAGGTTGTATTTAGATAGACAGAGAACATTATAAATTACCTTTGCTTATATGATTGCCCACGCATCAATACTGGAACTGTGTCACAAAGAAACCAGCAATATAACCAAAGTTTTTGTTGTAGATCTACCTAGGGATTGATATCAAGATTTCAACTTTTCAGACTGGGATAGGAGCGTGCCGCCAAAATCAGTGAAATACAAGTTTTAATTGAGGTGAAAAATAATGATGCTATTTGTAATACGTTGTAGCAGGATGCTTGTTGCGAGACCATGTAGCAGGCATGCTTCGCTGCCTCTTTCGCTGATTTATTTCGTCAAGAAGAATCCGATTACTTTCAAAGTTCGATCTATGGTTTAGGTAAACCTCAAGGTATTTGAGGCTACTGATTGCTTCCTGCTCCCTGAGTAGAGCTCCGATAGCTTTAAACGTACAGATATCTTCTTCCAAATCTACTTGTGGTGTGTTGTTCTCATCCGATAGTTGAATCTTGACATATGATCCATGGTACTTATGACTCAAGGCTACGGTTAATCTACGCTCCGGTAGCTGCGGCGATAACTTTAAGAGGCTCTGGCAATCGAGACCGTTCCATTTGGGATTGATCCCGCTTACATATTCCTCATGATCTTATCCAACTGGAATTATCTTGAGGCCAATGGTAATAGTAAGTGATTTTAGGTTCCCCTCGAATATTCGCTTGCCAGTATTCGTGACCTCCTACCTCATGGATTAGTTGAGTGAGCTGTCCAATACTTTGATTGAGTGGATTTAAATCAAAAATACTTTTGCCTCCCGTCTCGAGTGACTGACTGAAGTTGACGGGTAACTGATCGAGATCAAATGTGTTGGACAAGTTAATTTTCTCGATTTGGTTCTTAACAGAAATTGAGTTAGATATGGCTCCGAAGCTGGTAAGGGTAGAGATGTGACCTAATCGATTTTCAGAGTGATTGAAAGTCTTAATCTCATGCAGAAAGTTTCCCCGTTGATCATCATCACAGATGACTCGAGTGATGTCGCGTTTTTTGCTATGCTTGAAGTAAGTTTTCATTCTTTTTCCCTGTTTGTTGACTCGAAACTCATCAATAGGTCGTTGCAAGACGCAGGCTGAGCAGAATTGTGTTTTTTGTCATTCCATGGTAAAAGGAGTTTATTAAATATATTAGAATTAGAACCTATTTATCAACCTAAGGTGTTTAGGTGAGGTTAATGATGTTCAAATAGTTAACACGTCGCGCCGAAGCTCATTCAATACCTGTCTAACCAGTTCCATAGAAATGATCAATTTTGTTAATGATTCATAAATTCTTGACGTCACATGATCTTGAACTTTTATCGGTGCTTTACGGTTCATATTCTAGAACGATCTTCGTTAATGCCCTTGTTTTTCCAAGATAAAGGCGCATCCCGTAACATGTAGTACTAAAAAGGATGAGAAATTTCGCTATCTACGACCTCGAAGATCGAAATCTAAGGTCTCTGGCGAGCGTTACGCTCGGCAAGGATGGGCAGTTCCTTACTGAATGGTTCCGGCCCCCACAATACCCACACAAGTGATTAGCTCGTTGATGTGCCTTTCCTGTGGCTTTTCCAGCTTCTGAATTATCAAGTTCCATGGGATCATACGTTGTAGCTAAAGGTAAGGTTCAAGGAGCGTTTGAAACTGACGAGTTGGTAGGGGCGTTTAGTCATGCTGGGGTTGTAATTGTGTTGGAAAGGGGATTGTAAAGAGGTAATATAATTGGATACCTTCCTTTTTTGTCGCAAATGCGAGCGTAAGCCTCATTATCGAGAGAAATACATACTGTGGCAAACTCTATAAGGTTTTAAGGAGCGTTGTGCCTACCAAGCTATCTTTTAGTGGTTTCTTGATTCATTTTCGAAATAGTGGATTAAAACTTTCGGATCCTGTGACACCCTTACATCTTCAGTGGTCACGTGTATATATTTTTCTTATCGATAATTAGCCGACTTACCGACGACGCTCTTACCAGGCTATTTCAAGTAATCGCTAGTTTCATACAACAAGAGGTCAAACCTGCGACAAACAACTTAAGAGAATCATCATCAAAGTTGCAGCTTATTCTCGACTCTCGGAGTATAAAGGATTGGGGCCAGATTTTAGGTTCTTAATTCGTTGGACTGGTAAATGGCTTTTCATGTACATAGGTACAGACAAACAATTGTCTGGTGAATTTTCTCTTTAGTTTAGAATCTTATGATTTTGGGTCCACTTCGGCTTTTGACCATTTGGCACATGTCTTTCGTCCCTCGAGTTGTCACAGATCCTGCTATCTCAGTTGAGCGAAGATTATGACTGCTAGGGCTTAATTTACAGCGCATGATCCTTCCTGCTGCATAGCCTCAAGGTCGCATTCTGCAGTAGCATAGGCATCAAGATCATCAAAAGCTGCACAAAGAGCTTCCATGAATGATGCATAGGTAGCAAAAGAAGTTTCAACATCCGACAAGTTGACATGAGGATAGAGCCAGCTGTGGGTAGTACCGGAGGGGAACGATCCCGCATATATAATTTTGGATTCATCAGAAGAAAAGGCCTTTGAATTTGAGCGAAACTGGATCTACATACTAGTCGCGAGGGCGTTAAATTTTGGTCTAGTCCTATCAAGCTTATTGGGAAGTCCCAAAATAGAGGGGACTCGGGAGGTTCGAATTGGGGGGATCTGGCGTATGTGGTGTATATGTAGTAAATGGAGTATACATAGTAATGTGTCTAGACACTCCAAGCCCTAGGCCCTCCCCGGTGTTACAGCCTCATAAGTTAACTGAAGTTGTAAATCTTTCACGACCGGATACGAGTCCAAAAATTCTATAAGATTTAAATCTCTTGCACTCGATTTACCGATTGGCTTTTGTAAATTAATAGGGAGTGCAAGTCGGCGTAGAGTCGAGTTCGATGATATTTGGTCCCTAAATTCCGCGAGTTGTTGCCAGGCTGAGTTTGAGGGTAAAGTGTCCTCTCTCCGGTCAACGTTGATGATAGTAGAAGAAAGGTCCTAAATAGAGTGCTTTGCAAAATTTTACGGCGAGGCAACGAGGGGTTCCAACCGCCATCTTTGAAGGAGATGAAAAAGCTAGAGAAAGAGATTCATACGGAGCTGATAGGATATAACCCTACTAACACGTTCGCAGGAATGTTATGAGAAGTTTAAGTATGATGCATATTGCGAAGCTGAAGTTCTTCATCTTGCCCGCGGTAGCTCACTAAGTGCTCCAGCAATTCTTAATAATCTCCTGTGCTAGGCGCTACTCATCGGACATAATCTCAGCTAGCAACTATGTAGGAGTAATAATAATTATCCAAACCCTTGCGCCTAATCTAAGCTGATGTCTGTAGGTATGAATAGGTGATTGCAGTCATCTATGCGTTGATCCATCAATGCTTCATTTATTTCTGTACACCCCTGTTCGTATTGTTGCCTAATGAGACAATTACGCTTGCCTTACCATAAGGGGGGAGTGGGGCATGGTCTTGATTGAAATGGTGAGTAGTCGATGGAAGAGTTCCGTGACCAACGTCTCTGGCTTAAGCCTTGATAGTGGTTCTTCCCATTAACTGCACGGCACTTTTGTTATTGTTAGGAGGTGATCCATTGGGCAGTTGACTTGGTAAGCAATTTTGCACCTTGCATGGGAGAGCTGGGTGCCGGACTCAAACGCTAGATCAGGTATATTGCCTCTGTCCTGTGTCGGCTTATCCATGGGTGAGAGGAGGTTGAAATTGTTCCCTTCCGTCCAGTTCACGAATTTTACGGTAGCTAGGGATACGGTTTCGCGCCTCGATGGCTACCATTGTGGGTGATACAAGTTCAAATCTCCTTGCAGCGAGCGGTTGTCCTTGAAGGAGCTTGCAGCTGAGCTGCGTAGAATTTCTAGAGGATTACTCTCTTCACTCGATATTGGTAGATTTTAAACGTAGTAGATTTAAGTGCCTGCCCATCGTGAAGAGTCGACCTTAATTGTAGCTAGTCACTAAGGATACTAGATTGAATTTGTTCTGACTGGATGCTTATGTTTTTACTAACATTTGTGATTACTCAAGGTCTGCTGATTTTCCAACCAACAATTGAAGAAACTCCATCGTAGTTTGGATAGTTTTTTCTGATGTGTCTAGGTCGGTCGTCTCATATGTATGGCTCTTGAATCAAGATAAATCCAATTGATGAGAGATAAGCTTCAGTTATTGTCATTTCATAATTAGTTGCACCTTTACTGATGTTTAATGAGAGAATGGCAATCGATCTTGAATTTTTCCGTCTCTGGGCTGAGTTTCATATCAAGATTCCATTTGATCAGCACATGTTTCAGTCTCGACATCGAGGACTTCGAAGAAATTGATTGATTTTGAGATTATGGATCTAGGGGAAGCATCTGGCCTGATTATCTCTAACGGCGATACTGTTTGCCTTATCTCTACGCCATTTGACACACCTTTATCGAATTTATTCTTGGAGGGGAACTTAGTACAGCCGGCCTCTGCTTGGCTGCGAAAGCGAGCTTCTGTGTTGATGCGTCGTATAACGGTGAACTAAGTTTCGATTTTTGGGGTCTAAGATGGAATCGAACGAATCTCGAAGCTAGCATCATCGTCAGGTTGATGGCCATTGCCGTGTATACATTTGGGGGCAGATATGACCGGGCGAAGCTGCACATTGATTAGCGTGACTCGATTCGAAGTGTTTTGTTGAGCCGGAGAGACGGCTACGTGGAAGAGATGCACATACGAGGCTGTTATGCCAGAGCCAGTAGCATATGCACTATGACACTGAAGTGCGGCGCGGGAGAGCCCGAGTGTTTTTCCAGCAAACGAAAAGGAAGAATGTACGAGGGAGGCGATTGTGGCCTTCAGGAAGTCTTAAAAGCCATGTAGTGGATGCTATATCCGGAGATTCATCGTTATCCTTGGAGGGTTTGACTGCTGCTGGTATTACGCCAGTGGCAGAAGTTGTGGCTATTTAAACTGACTATGAAGTAACAGGAGCAACGACGTGCTGTAAGTTGTCTCCAATAATTCCATACTTTCGGAGAACATTTGGCATGCGTTAAGATGTCCATGTCGAAGTTTTTTCCAGCGGGACATCAGCGCAAATTTTACTGCCGGACACATTCTTTCCAAGTGCCTCCGTATTTCCCTTGGACCGGCAGAGCGCGAAGCCAGTCTTGGAAGGTACTAAGTTTCTTATGATCTCCCTGTCTAAGCCGAGCTTAGATATGATGTATGAAAAAAAGGGCAGAAACCGAGTAGGCTCGTATAGGTTTACCATTTGTTAATCGGAGGAATAGTCTGCTATCCGATTGCTCCTTGGGTGGCAGCGAGCGCATTATTTGTACGCTTTTACTTTTTACGTTGACGGGGTTTTGTAGGTTACCGCTATTTACAGCGTTGGCATAACCTTGAGCAGGATTTTTTCCGAATGCTGGTATGTTAGAGTTCGATTTCATCTGTGAATTTTTGGGGTTCATAGGATATGATGCCGTTGTACCGCGAAAGTAGGCATCAAACTGTTTTGTGGCTACTTCTGTAGGTTTGTCGCAAAATGTATTAAAAGCGCAGACTTCTCCCTCTGGCAAACCTGGCTCTTTGGCACATTATTGGTTAAGAATGCTGGCGATTAGTCCAAACACCATTTGCGCTTGAACAGCTCTGTGATCGGCAGTCCCTTTGCTAGACAACATGGCTTCTCTGAGAGGTCCTAATGAAGGAGGAGAGTCTTCATAAGAATGAGGATCTTGTGTGGTTACAGCGCAATGGCCTGGGTCATCCATATCGAGGAACTTAGGATTAGCAATTTGGGGTGAAGGTGACTGGTCAGTGGAGTCCATGGGGTTATGAGAGGGATCGTAGCGGATAGCTGAGGCAGGGTCATAGTGTACAAAAGAGACGTTGGACTTCACCATCAAATAAATACCGAAATTTTTCTGTGTCTGGCCGCCTACCCAGATACTCTGACTCAGTTTTTTTTTTTTTTTTTGTCATTTTTGCGTATGCAGCCTGAGGCTATGACGCAAATGATTACGGAAGACATGTATGTGATGCAGTATGACTCAGTTTGACGGTTGGAACACTCATACTCAGATTTCATTTGCAGATACCACTACGAGAATAACGCCTTACGACATGTACCCTCTTCCGTGAATAACCACCATAGGGAAAAGTGAGAAAAAACCTATGGTCATCTGAGCATGCTTTCGTCATCCTACGAATACAGTATCACCGCGAGAGAAGTGGTGTGCGGGTCTTGATGGATTCGAACCAGCTTTCTCCTGTCTCAAGTGGGGCATGTGTCCAAGCTACCCAGACTCTACTTAGAAGAACGGCCCGGATAGTGTACCACTGCACCATCCGACCCTTAGCGTCCATTCTTTGTCGTCACAACAAAAACTTATTCCTGAATCAATCATCAGATTTTAAATACCACAACTACAACTACAATAGAACGCAGTTTAGATATAAAGTGAGAAGCACCACAACAAATATACTCACTACGCATCCTCCCTCCCCGTATTCACCGACACAGACCATCCAGACGGCGCAATGGCTTCCACCAGCGCTCAGCCATCCACGATGCCCCCCAATTTAGGTGAGGGCCTTCACCCCAGTCTCCTCGGCATAGCTGCTGCCATGGAAGAAGCAGAACGCCAAAGAAAGCAAAGAATGGGCCTGGCCCAGGAATTTTTAGGAACCATTGATGCCTGGGCCAAAACCAAGGTAGGAACAGAAGAGGCGTCGTTACTGGCGCCGTTCATTGAAAGGATTGCACCCATCGCAACCGCGTTTGCGATTGGCAATGCACGAATCCCCGAATCACCCTGTAAGAATCCTCACCCTAGAACGAACACGGTAACAACAGCTGGTCCTAGGGTCACAAAACCGGCCGAGGGGCCTAACCTCGCTCCCCCCAAAAAGCCACAAGAAACCAAGTCTCCGTGGGTCACAATCGCCAGAAAAGCGGCAAAGCTACCAACACCACCCAAAGGGCCGACATTTCAAAAGCCTTCTTCACAGAAGAAGCCAGCCGAGCAAGACCCACCAAGAGAAGACAAACGCCTTTTCCTTCGAATGGCCCCAGAACATGATTGGCGCAAGTTATCTCTCGTCACGATCAAAAAGATAATCACTGAGCGGGCTGGAGTAGCGCCCTCAGCTATCTTGGCGGTGTCCCAAGTCAGGTCTGGCTTGGCAATCGAGTGTGCGTCAGACGCGCTCAGAGAATCGATCCTGAGAGTGGCACCAGCCTTAGAAAAAGACAACTTAACCATCGAGGCAGCGTCGAACTGGACGTCCGTGATCGTGCCGCACGTACCCCTTTTTATTAAAACATTAGACTGCAGACTAGCAGTGACAAAAGAAATGGTGATAAAGGAATGTGAATCCGCATGCGGCGTAACACCAGTCCAGGTTCGTCCCAACAACGTGAAGGAAGGCCAGTACTCCACAAGCTGGATCATTCACTTCAAGCAAAAACCAGCAAATCTAAAATTTAGGCTCTTTGAAGAAAGTGGACCGACCATGCCATTCGTACGACGACGGCCCATAGAGCAATGCCAAAAATGCTGGGGCTTCCACGCAACCAGGTCCTGCGTCAAAGGAAGTCGTTGTGGAAGATGCACCGGTGGACATGAGACATTGACCTGCCCAAACAGGGTTCCCAAATGCTCAAATTGTGCCAGGCCACATGAGTCGACTGACCTCAAATGTATGGCTAGACCCAGAAGACAGGATGGCTTTGTGGTACCACGCACTCCTGCCGAACTTCGAGTCATCCGAGAGCGTGGTCATCGCGATTTCAAAGCCGCTTTGGCAGAGTCAGAGACTAAGGGCAAGATTGTTGAGGTACCTCGCACTCAGGAAGTAACAATGGAAAACTCATGAGTAGTATACCTAACTCACGACAACCAACAGGAAGATTGAACACCCTTCTCTTTCACCAAGTGAATGTGGGAAAGGGCGGACCAAACATGGATATCGCACTGCAGCAAGCATGGGATGCAGAGGCACATGTAGTTTTGGTGCAAGAACCGTGGACTATGAAAAAAGATGGGGAGTATATTACTAAAAGTCATCCTGGTTACATATGCCATAAACCAATTGGCGATAGAGGAGCTCGACCCCGGGCAATCACCTTCAGTCGAAAGGATATTCACGCAACTCAAACATTTCCTTCATCACCAGGCAAAACGGGCGACTACTGTTTCGTACAAGTAGCTGGCCTGACGTTTGCGAACGTTTATCGAGCACCCGGACCCAGCGGAACATTGGAGCCTCTACTCGAATGGGTGCCTAGAGGTCCGACAATAGTGGGGGTGACTTTAACGCTGTGTCAAGACACTGGCAACCTCAGGCATCCCGTCAGTATGGCAATGGCGATCAGATCATGGAGTGGGCCACAGCTCAGGACCTGCATCTAGTTACCACAGCAGGAGTACCAACACATAGAGATGGCAATGTCCTAGATCTAGTGTGGAGTAACACGTCCGCTGAGGCATGGGTTTCAAACGAGGTCGACTGTACATCAGACCACCGGACAATTGCTGGGCTTGTCCAAGTGACGGCAAGGCCAGATACATCGAAAGTGACTCAAGAACTGCGCATCCGCGACCAAGATTTAGAAAAGTTTGCACAATACGTCAAAGCTTGGGTCAAGCCGGGTCCCATAAATAGCGTAAGTGACATTGAAACACAAGTAGCAAGTTTGCTGAAGGTTCTGGGAGACGCTCGTAAGGCTGTGGGGCAAAAACCGTCTAGAGTACGCGGGAGGACAGCACCATGGTGGAACGAGGAATGCAGACTCAAATACAGTGCGTTTATAGAAGCCAGAAAGTCTTCCACACCAGCGGCAGAAGCCCGGAAGGACTTTAGACATGCTGTCAAAAGGGCAAAGAGAGACTACTGGAGAAAGCAAGTCGAGAATGCCACTACAGACGCACAAGTTTTTAAGGTGATGCGGTGGGCTAAACCCAGGGCAGGGCAAAATGCTCCACCCTTAAAAGGTTCAGGAGACAAGTGGTTGACTGACCCTCTTGAGCGAGCTGAGTCCCTCCGAGACAGTCTCATGACCAGATTCAACGCAGCCCAGGACCTTGATACATGGGAAACTGGACAAAATGCATCAATCCCGTGGAATACTTCACTGACACTAGAGGATGTAACAGCAAACACTCTTAGCACAGGCGACAAATCTCCAGGAGCGGACAGAATCACAGTAAGACTACTTAGAGCATGCTGGGAAGCCATAGGAGAACAGGTAAAATGTCTCTTTCAAGCGTGCCTGGAGAACGGACATTTTCCTTCTGCTTTTCGAGTTGCTGAAGTTATTCTGCTTCCCAAACCAGCGCGGGACTTAACAACAGCTAAAGGATGGCGACCGATTTCCCTTCTCTCCTGCCTGGGCAAAGGACTGGAGCGTTTAGTGGCTAAGAGAATGGCTTGGTTAGCAATCAAACATCGAGTTGTGCCTAAGCAGCTTTTCGGTGCTCTCCCGGGACGCTCAGCAGTCGACCTTGTCTCATGTGTTATACACGACGCAGAAGCTGCAATGCGAAACAATAAAGTCACAGCAATGGTGACTCTCGATGTGCAGGGCGCCTTCGACGCTGTCCTCCACAACAGGCTACTACACCGGATGCGTAATCAGGGTTGGCCTAGTTCTCTGTGTCAATGGGTCGAGTCTTTTCTGACCCGACGAATCATACGGGTCCGACACCAAGAAGGAATAACTCAGGACAAAGTCGCCGAGTGCGGAGTCCCGCAGGGCTCGCCGTTGTCACCACTGTTATTTCTTCTCTACATCGCTGTCCTAGTTCAAGACGGAAACAAGGACAACAAGTTTGGGTATGCAGACGACATCGCAGTCTTAAGTATAGGAAGCACAGCTGCCGAAGCGGTGGCAATTGCTCAAGCAGAAGTTGAAACCCTTGTGCGGCTCGCAAATGAGCACAAGATAAGCTTTGACCCGGCCAAATCAGACTTACTGGTAATCGGAGGGGGCCCCAAGAAAAAGATGGATACGGTAGGCCTAGCTGTCCAGATCCAAGGTCATACAATTTTTCCATCTCCACATGTGAGATGGCTAGGGGTATGGATAGACTCCCAACTCAACTTCAAGCAACACGTGCAAGAGTGGTGCGGAAAAGCGCAACGTATAACACAGTTTATACGTCGAATTAACACCGTACAGCGCGGCGCAGACCCAGGGCCAATGATAAAGGCAGTGCAGGCGTGCATTCTGAGTACGGCGTTCTACGGAGCAGAAGCATGGTGGCCAGGGCTGACCCGAATCACCACACAGCGAACCAAGAAGGTGAGCACAGGAGTCGGATGGCACACTGATCTGCTTGACAACACAATCATCAAGGCAGTCCGGGCGGCACTACCTGTATGGCGAACTACTCCAAATAAGGCTTTACACAGGGAGTCAGGCATTCCTCCGGCAACAATCATCCTCCAACAAAAACAGTCGAGGGCCGCGATGCGAATCCAGAAACTAGATACATGGCATCCCCTCTTTATCAGATCTCACGAGGGGCCCAAAGAAACTATTAATCGCCTAGGACTGCGCGCAGGACAGAAAAGCCGTGCGTTCACGAATCCGGAGAGATATCTCACACGACTACAGACCAGCCTACAGACCGTGCCGGCCGCTGTGGAGACCGGTAAACTCTTCAGCCCGAAAGCGGAACGAAACAGCCAGCCAGTGAGACTCGACAAACAGTCTGAAGCTTTGCTGGCCAAACAATGGATAGGGAACCTGTCAACGAACACTGTGTGTGCGTACTCAGATGGCTCGTCCTGTGGCCTGGCGAAATCAGCATGGGGCTACACTCTATTCAGAGAAGGAAAAATGATTGGAAGCGATGCAGGCCCGTTGCGGGGTGCAGAGGCTTACGACGCCGAACTTTTAGGGGCCCAGAAAGCCCTTGAAGCAGCAATAAGGGTGGCTGGAACTAATCCAATCAAGGTGCTCCTGGATAACTCGGATGCGGTCCAGGCTCTGCGTAGCGGCAGGTCGAGGTCCTCCCAAGGAATAGTTGAGAGGTTTGTTTTGGACTGTCAAAGGCACCGATCAGTCGAAATCCGGTGGATACCAGGACACTCAGGAATTGAGGGGAACGTGAAGGCTGATAAGGTTGCGAAAGCAGCTCTAAAGGACCTCCCAGAGGAAGCAACAAATGCGATACACTCCACAGAATTGAATTGCGGTCTAAAGTATACATTTGCATCAGTAAACAGGTTCGCCAGGGAGCGCGCGGACGAATTAGTATCATCATGGTGGCAAGAAAATCGACCCAGGCAGTACATGAAGTTAGATCTCAAGATGACTCGGAAGCGACCTCCAGAGCTTGCTCTACCCAGATGGGCATACCATAGACTGATAGCTGCAAGGACAGGACACGG
This sequence comes from Podosphaera xanthii, assembly GCA_028751805.1. NCBI lineage: Eukaryota > Fungi > Ascomycota > Leotiomycetes > Helotiales > Erysiphaceae > Podosphaera > Podosphaera xanthii. The sequence continues at coordinate 7,135,844 of JAPWIX010000006.1, forward strand.
CGACTTCGCCAAATATCATGAAAGATTCAAACATGAAGGTGTTGATGGCAAGTGCGAATGCGGTCGAGAAAGACGCTCGTGGCACTTTGCAGAATGCCGATCGGCTCTCCAGCGTTGGAGAAGTGCGAAACAGGAACCTCCCCCAAGGGTGAGCGAAATGTTAGCAGAAAATGGATGGAAGGAATTTCTTGAATTCGTGTCTATAACCAGATGTTATGGCGCACAAACTACAGACCGGGAGGCTTAAGAATTTCCCAGGGACAGCGGTTGTTATTTCCTTTAGTTAAGCGTTAGGAAAATATAGGACAAGGCGCAGGGCGTTTTTGTTCGGACACAAAGTTTTTCGTTATTTATTTTCTTTCTATGTCACATAGATTATCTGGCAAGTAAAGCCATGCATATAGGTAGCAGTGAGTCCATATGGATCACACACCCGTATCACGCCTATTGGGTGTAGGGCGTAAGCCTGATACGACATGTAATCAAATCAAATCAAATCAAAAACTTATTCCTCTCATGCTATTCAACATCATGTCTCCACATCCCTCGACGATTGCCATTTCAGTAGTTTATTCCCTCCAAGTAGCAGGTTAAAATGCAATTGTATTTAATTTAGAACAATCAAATGAACTTCAAGCCTTGCAGATAATTTAATTACAATTACAGGCATTCGCTTTTGTATATGCACTTATATGTTTACCTGTAGCTGAATGTAGCCAGTGCCATTCGCCGTAATTGTAACACGTGATACGTAAATTTAAGCGAAGCCAAACGACGCTCAAATCTAAAATTAGAATATTCCCATAACCCATTACAGTCGTCCCTCTCTAACTCGATAGTGGGTCCCGGTATAAATGTTGAAAATATTCATTGAAATTCAACTATTTACATTTGCAATACTTACCCCTGCGCGCAAAATAACCTGTAAGGGTAAGTGTTGCAAATATTAAAGTCCAAGTTACAATGAATATTTTCAACACTTATACCGGGACCCACTATCGAGTTAGAGAAGGACGACTGTACTATGTTATCAATGTGGGTCACAAGCGAATGGAGATTTTAGAGCTTCCAAATAAACAAATCTAAAGTTTATGGTAGTTTTAACTCAATTCCGGCAGTTTTTGCCACTCACCGAATTCGAATCTAAAAACACTAGAAAAGCATTCGCCGCAAACTTTTATGGACGCTCATCTTCAGATCAGATCAATAATGAAAACTAAAATTCTACACCTAGTGACAAACCAGACGTGCCCGAAGATTGTCATTGTGGCATGGAACATAAAGAACAAGTTTTTTTTACATGGCGAAAGGAAGAGCGCACGAGAGATTTGGTATGGACGCAAAGATTATTAAAAAGTTTGAAGATGTGTGTCATCGACCGCAATTTCGAACATTCAACCGCAGAGCTAATTGAAAATCTTTATGGTTAAAGGACGACATCGAAGAAAAGTTGTCAGCTGGAAAGAAAAACCAAGATTCTGGCAGCAGTAGAGGAACTTTCATCACCTCAGTTAGGCTTTCTGTTAGAGTGGTATGTGCTTCAATGGAATGTTCTTAAAGCTTGTTATTCTTGTGTTCACAGATGATCAGGCTTGTAGAAAAGTTGGAGTCTGTAGAAGGGATCAAGTGGGAGTTGTTGATTACTCCCAACCCAAGCTGTAGCACCCTATCTGTATACAAAAACTATCTAATAAAACTGAGAACGCCATCCCACTTACATCGACGCCTAAAAAGGTCGCAAAGCAGCATTACCATACAGATAAGAAGCGAACACATTGGGTTCAAATCTTATCTGTATCGAAGAAAAGTCCCTGGAGTTAACGATCCAAGCTGCCAGTGTGGATATCCTTCGAAGAACGCCAAGCACGTGGTGATGTTCTGCCCACGAAGGGCTAAAGGAAGGGGAGAGGTGTGGAGGAAAGCTAATAACCGGTCATTCAAAGCGATGACCAATAACCTGGAAGATCTCAGTAGGATAACACAGTGGATTCTCGACCAGGAATGGTTAGAGCAGTATCGTTTGGCCGCGGAAGTTGAGAGACGGGCGTTGGAGAGGGAAGGTAAGACATGCTTAGAGTTAAGGGATCCGCACTGCGCAGAGCAGTGTGAGCGCACTTCCTAGAGGGAGACCTTTAAAAAACAATAGAACTTCATCAGATAGATTTAGGGATTTTCTTTACCGTAAGGTTTCCCTCCTGTGTAAATTTAGAGTGCGGTAGACACCTACGTGGGCCACTAAAGGCGCCACACTAGGTCAATTGAATTCAAATCTAATCAAAATATGTTATAAAACTAATTGGTAATTGTGTGTCAATACGGACTAGCGTATAATAGGACATACAATAGGCATAGCGCAGAATGTTAACCGAGCTATAACCGCCTAACCGTCAACATTCCTAGCACATCCCGCAAATAAGCATAACTAATTTCCACACCTTCGACATTTACGAGTCTTATTTGTCACTCACATCAATACGAAATTCTTCTGGACAGTGGAGTAAACGGACATGTGTTTAGTAGCCTTGGACTGGCAATATCTCAACTGGCTCTTCCAAAATCTCCAACAGTTGTCCAGTTAGGAGCCGGGACAAGTCCTATCGCGGGTTACGGAAATATGACGTATTTAGTAGATTAACGAAACGGCCAAACTTATGAAATTTCCCTTACCAATGTTGCTTTTGCTCCATAGTATTTCACAACGGTAGTATCTTGGAAAATGTCAAAAAAAAGGTGTAGAATGGAGCTCGGATACGAATATCGTGACATGTTTAGGACAAGTGATTTGTAAAGTATTCGATCATTATAATCATAACATCTCCACGGAAACCCTCATTTCTTGTTGCGAGATCAAATGTTGTCGCTGACGACAGAGCAAGTCCCAAATAAAATCAGTTAATTGTTAAAACCTACAGAACTAAGACCTGGAACTTCTTCTCCCCATATAATTATGTACATGGCCATATTTTATCCCTGCTCTAACCTCAACAATTTTGATCACAGTTCTTTTAACTTCACGTGACTGAAATTGCACTGTCTGCGCCAGTGCTCTCTTAAGGGTTTCAACCCATAACACTTCTCAAGACATTCGCGAACGAAGTAAAGATCTAGTTGTTCCCGACACTCCATACCCTAATGAGAGTGATGAATTAAAGTCGGACTTCAGCTCATCAAAATCAAGAAAATCTCAAGCAACTGCGCAGCTGTGGCATCAAAGCTTGGTTCAACCAGTTTCAGAAGCTTTGAAACATATAAATAATAATACGGTTACTCTTATTGAAGATAGCTCCAAAACAAACGAGTGTAAGGATTATGCATGGAAGAAGGCAGCAAAGGTAATTTCACGACGTCCGACAGCGTTCAAAAATTCCTTTGAAAGAATATATTTCGACTTAATATCCTACTCTTTGATTGGATTTGATGGCTATAGATATATCATATACTTCACGGCCAGCCTAACAAGAATGAATTATACTTATTTGCTGTGCAAAAAATCCGAAGAAACTCTTCCCCGAAACCTTAGCACGATTTGCATATGTCAGGCGCCAATTTGGTAAAGATGTGAAGATAATCCGCAGTGACCAAGAAACTGATCTTGGACGTTCATTTATGAATTAGATCAACGAGTCTGGAATAGAAATTGAATGGTCTGCGTTAGCCACCAGTAAACAGAACGGTAAATCCGATCATTCTAGGGCAATTATTCGGACTAAGGCTCGGTGCCTCAGCAATGGTGCAAACTGACCTTCCGAATATTGGCCAGAGTTTGTTATGACTGCCCCTTATCTTATAAATTATACCCCAACATATATTCTCAAGTGGCTATTTCCCCTTTCTAAACTAAGAAAAGTTCTTGGAATCCAGGATAGAGATGAGTACAGCAATCTCAAAGCATTTGGATGTACTGCGTACCCATTAAATAAGTCAATTTGGAAAAGAGAACAGATGAAACCAATAGCTAAGTCTGAATCTTTAGTCGGGCAAAATTTCAAGAATGTCTTCAGAATTCTACTTCTGGAAAAGCCAATGGTCATTAGGACACATGATAGCATTTTTGATTAGACTTTTTTTCATGATGGCAATATTCCGATTTCTCCCGAAGACGCTGCTTTACCACTCGATGATTTCTCATCTATTCCACCAGCTCCAAATCATATACTGGACATAGAGGATTCTCCTATTCGAAAAATGAGGCTCATAGCCAGATATTTGAAGGTGGGATATTCCTGAATGAAATTCACCCATTATATCCTGATTTTGAAGAGGTTCAAGGGCTAGAAAAATCAGAAGATCCTTTCGCGGATCAAACCCAAAACCCCGTTATTGAAGATATTGCTGTCAGTAGATAAGAAAAAAAATCCCAACCCAATAAATAGTAGTGATGTTGATACTCCCAACATAATATCAGACCCAAGAATTAAAAAATGGCTGAAAAAGCAAAGGGTTCAAAGTTAAGTACTCTTGTGACCAAATTGAATGCATTTCTTGTTGCAAAATCTAAAAACATTCCAAGGCTTCACCAGTCAGAGTCACCACTACCTCTAGTAAATTGGAGAAAGTTAAAAGATCATCCTTACTATCAGTCATTTTTAAATGCCATTGAAGTTCAATGTAATGCGCTCTTAGACAAAGATACTTTTAAACAGGTTATACAAAGAGATTCGATGCGTCTGATTCTATTAAAATGGGTATACCCATATAAAATTGATAAATCTTGATATTTAGCTAAATTCAAAGCTAGGATTAGTTGTGGCGATCTCAAACTGAAAACTGATGAAGAAACATACGCTGCCACACTTGCTTTTCAGATTTTCTGCTTGCTGATGTTATTAGTTGCATTATTAGGCTTGCAGACAATCCAAGCGGATGCTGTTAACCCTTTCTCCCCTAGATGACCAGGTTTATTCATATAATCCATCTATCTTCATCAAAATTGGATTTATTCTTCTTTTATTACGTGAACGATAAAGCCTTCGTAAATCTCCAAAACTTTGGTTCAAGCTTTTGTTAGGCGCATTATCGCACACTGGCCTATTGTTATGCCGAGCTTCGGTGAACGTGCTCGTTCCGGCAGCAGGAGCTTAGACGGAGCGGTACACGGCAGAGTACGCTGGGGTCACGGAAGAGCCGATGCGGCTGCAGTCGGGCTGGAGTGTTTGGATAAGTTAAGCGATGTTCGGCACACAAAGAATATCTGTGTTTGCTGCATTTGATCTGGTCACACACAGACATATTCTTGGTATAAATAGGCTGAAGTCTGCCACATTGTAAATATTATTATCATTCTTATCATCTTTTAATTCAATCTTACATTCCTGCCATACGCGCAATTGCCTGCTCTACCCAAGCATCTGAATCCCTTTAGTAACTCTGCGCAATTGTACGTACCCCATCATATACCTAGTAAAACACCTATGCTCAATCTCGGGACAACCTTGAACATATATACCGACTATCAAGATGTTTTATTGTTTTTCTACGTGAATCGCTTAGTTACAGCTTTTCCAATAGTCAAGCGCCCCAAGGCCCTTTCTTTCTTACAAATGCTCACACCAAAATGCGAATTCAGAATTCTTGGAGAACTTGAATAGTTTGTTGGAGTAAAAGCTACACGAAACTGGCCCAATCAAAAGCCTTTTCTAAGTCAAGGGGTATATATTGAAAAGATGTGCAGTAAATATAACTGTAATCAGCCTGGGTGTCAAATTATTACACCGCTGGCTACAGATGAGTTGCCAAAATATGATGGAAATGATACTAATGAAAGAATAAAGCTATATGAAAAGAAGATTGGATCTCTTATTTATGCTTCAAGTGCTACGAGGCCAGACATATCTTGGGAAACAAGTCATCTTGCTAAGTTTATGGCAAATCTTAGTCCACTCCATTAGAGGCTGCTGAACATTGCTCACATTACCTTGACGGAACAAAAAGTCTCGGTATTGGATATTAAACCTCGTCATAATTATCTTCCAAGTTATTTAATTGCGCACCTGACGCTGTCTTTGGAAATACGAATGATCGAAGAAGCGCTCAGGGGTTTATTCTTAAATTATGTATGGGACCCATCCATTGGAATTCGAGTTAGAAAGCGACAGTGATAAAATTATCAATAGAAGCCGAGCTTTTGGCAATTTCAAACATAACGAAAGAACTCATGTAGATGCAACGTCTATTTTCTGGCACAAAATTTAATCCCGGTCAAGAAGTTACACCTTTTAATGATAATATTCCAACTGTTAAGATTTACGGCTCAGATACGCACTCACTAATGCCTCAGTTATTATGGAACTGTAAATTATTGTACACACATACTGTCATTAATTACACAAGATTCTGATAATCATCACATCGCATTCCAAAAGGTTCTGAGCCCGGACGCTTTCGAAGTTATTGTTCATTATTGTGTATATCATCTATTATCTATTACGTCTTCTCAAATTCTTCCGGTTGAAATCAGTAATCGTGTCAATAAGACCCAGTGGGGTCATATTACAATCTTAACAGACGATAATTATACCCTATTCGAGACAAACAATAAAAAGGCTCCAGTGATGGCTGGCTATTGAGGGCTTATTGATGGAACATAAGTAGAAGTTGGAGAAGAACCCGGTGTCTCGCATAGCGCCTAATACAAAAGATGTGGAAAAAATTTGAGGTCTACGAGAGAAAAACAGAGAACGCAATCAAAATGATGTCAACCTCAAGTGACAACACGTTGGTGGATAAAGAAGTCGAAGTAGCACTTCTAGACAGTGATCCACAGGAACTTTGGAATTCTCTTTTTAAATGTAACTGTTGAGATTACGAGGTAACGATGCAGAGATAGAAGGATCTCATGAATTATTAGAAAGATTGATTGATTAATTATCAAGATCTAAACTTGTTGTGATCAGACAAGGTCAGGCATGATGGAGCCAGGCTGGCAGTGGCCACGTGACTTGCAAGGGTGGAGTGGCGCACGTGAGGACTATGTTTGCTCTGTTTGTTCTGTTTGCTTTGTTTGCTTGGGTTGTCTTAGGGCTAGGGTTATTCGGTTAGTCCAGCTAGCCCACTGTGTAAATAGTAAGGGAATGTCATCCTAAAAGTGACACACTTTTCCGCAATTATATATACACCTTCATCAATACATCCAATTCTATAAACATCAATCTACTATCCGTAGTAATTCATCTAGCATACCTAGGCAAGTGCATGCACCCAATCAGACACCTCGTAAAACAAAACTACAGGTTGCTGCACTACTATTTAAAACCCACCTTCTATTTTGAGATACAGGCATTAGGGAGTTTCAGGTCGAGGTTATAAATAGCTGACAAGTGTGAAGTAGTAGTAGTATTTATTTTTCGTCTAACGGGGCACGTGCCCTACTAATTCCCTGACGGGACATATGACGCAACAAGTGTGAAGTATCTCGTCACAGAGAGTGTTTTAGTGATTGGGTGTCAGGAATGCCTCTACTGTATATTATATATATATATATATATATGGGAATCGCTGAATTTATAGTGTTCTATGATTTCTGATCAGGCCTTTTAGCCGAGTGGTGATGCATCTATCTCGTGTATCATGTAGGATGGCAACCCATAGCCTGATACCCACCTCTTGTCCCTCTCTCTTCCCACGCTGTCTACATACCGCTTATGACACTGGGTTATCTATAGATTCATGCTGTTTCAATTCCGATACCAAGATGCTTGGTGTCCTTTGATATATAATCCATTATAGACTCGAAAATAGAGCGGAAAGCTATTCTCTCAACAATAACCAGAACAAAAATTTGTAAAGAATTATGGAATAGTTAGCAACAGTTTGTTAGAACTGGACTTGCACTTATTACAAAATGGATCAGTTGGAGAGTTGAAGAGTCTGTTAATCGTAAGTTGTGGAGTTGTTGATTACTCCACAAATAAGACACAGATTGCTATGTACAAGAACTATCTAAAGAATAAAGAAATCTAGTGATTTATATTAAAATGGTTTAGCGTGTTTACCAACCTCACCTCTTCTATGAAGAATAGTGTGTGCAGATCATATTGATTGCACATGACTATCATATGTAAAGCTGGACGTTCTAATTTTATGATAGCAATCATTTCAACGAAATTAAGTTTAGATATCTGACAAAAAAATGGCTTTTAATAATGAAAATCTTGATGATACTAACAAATCTTTACAAACTTTCTACATTCGCCTTTTGAGTTTCAAAGCTGCTCTCCATGGAACCCTGCCCCCTTAACAACCCGAGGACATCCTTGAAAAATCTTGGCGTCTATTCTGCAAGAGGGTCCTAACTAGACAGAAGCAAGACTCCACTGTCTTAATATGGACCTTGCCTTACCCAATACAATTCTAGTTTTATCTAACGTTTTCAGTCCAGGTGCGACTGGAAAGCTAAAATCGCCAGCTTTAAAGACCCTAACAAAAATAATCACGGAAATCAAAGGGGACGTATGGGAGGAGGCAATCAATTACGTCAAAACGCTTATGAAGTTTCTCGCGGTGGTCTCAACGTACACAACAGAGGGAGAAGATCTCGCATAAGAGGTGGATATTGTTGTGCCTAGGAGCATAGTGGACATGGCAAAGCTGCATAAGCAGCAGATGAGGTGACACCACCGATGCTAGGATGAAGTGGTGGGACTAGTTAGGCGAGGTGTGGGTCCCACGAGTCTAGATGTTTGCATTGTTTGCTCTGTTAGCGCACGGATGATTCTGGCAGTATAAGTAGGCCTAGATTCGCCACTTTGTAACATATCATCTTCATCATCTTTATATTACACAATATCAAGTACCTCTACTTCACGCATTTGTTTCCCATAAATCAATCTTAGCTGCCTTCACACAAGTATGTTCCCAATCATATTCCTGGTAAAACAGGTTATGAGCCCGGCGCTGTACTGTGCATGTAAGGACATATGCTAACGATATGTTTAGGAAATATTTACAAACATGTCATCAAGCACACACGATTCATCCAGGGTAATCTTGTCAGCAGGTGTCTCGATGACAAAATGGAAGACCGGACTCCAGGTAAAACTAGCCAAGAATAACGTGATTGGACACGTGTTCCATAACTACCCAGGGATCCGACCAATCAACAAACCTGCCGACCCTACAGAGGGTAAGGCGCAAACGGACCCAGACTTTGAGATGGTCCTGCAAGCTCACCTGCGCGACTTGGAAGTCTGGACTCTTGGTGAGATATCCGCCAAGAACATAATTATTAACCGTCTTGAGAGTAGCATGTGCCCACGCACACACGATCATATGACGGCGAAAGAATTATATGACGGAATTACCAATACTCGGAAGGAAACTGCGACGGCGCCATATGCGCTCGCATTGGAGACTTTCCTCTGAACAAGGTTTGGCTTGCACGCAGATGATTACATTAACAGGTTCCAGGCCAATTTGCAGAGCCTGAATGAAGCCGTGGATAATCTGCATGCCTCTACAGGCACAGAGTATCATGTGACAAAAGGACAGGCTGCAGCCATCTTTGTTTTGGGTACTAAGCATGTACCATGGTTAAGTACTTGGAGAGACTTAAGAGCATGTACGGATGAAAATTCGTACACTTCACTAGAGTCGATGATGTCAACTCTCCGAGTAGTCAATGGGCATAGGGCATTCCTACCCATTCACGGTAATCCATCTGATAACTCTAATCAAGTCATGGCAATGCATGCCAGCTACGGTAAAGAAGGACCTAATGATGACTGTAAGCGATGCAAGCATCGCCATAAAAACAGTCAATGTTTCAAACAGAATCCCGAGTTAGCTGTTGGCCCAGCAGGTGAAAGATGGTTAGCTCGGAGAGCATTAGGGAGAAGTGGAGGAAATGAAGGAAGAGTGAACACTGTGAACGGCAACGATACCGACAGTGATTCTGATATAGGGTTGAACGATGTAGTCATAGCTGCCACTGCAGCTGCTCATAATGAAACCATTGCTATTTATGATACTGGTGCTTCGCACCATTTTGTTCCGCGTGAATCTATGTTCAGTGAATTACTCACCAAAAGTAAACCCATCAAGTTTGATCAGGCTGTGGGAGATACAGTATTAACTCGACAAGGCACTGCACGTGTTACCATAGGTCAAGTCACATTTGAGTTACGGGATTCCCTCCACTCCCCCAGGTCATCATGCATAATCTTCTCTGCCGGAAGGTTACAAAGACTTGGAGGTATTGTACCCGACAAGAATATGACAACATTAATCAGGAAGAGACCTGACAATCAAGACATTGCCCTTGCAAGATTGACTCGGAAGAACGGTGTTTACTACATTCTCCCAATCTCTCATTCCTTAAACTTAACCCACATCGCAGCCCCAGGCATTGCCAGAGTCCCCAAGACAACCTGCGCTCAACGTTGGCACCAGCGACTCGGCCACACAGGGCAAAAGATTATGAAGAAAACTGCACAATGTTCCAAAGGCATGAAAGGCTTAGACACTGTTGAGTTAACAACCTGTGAGACCTGCCACCTTAGCAAAGCACAACGATACGTCTCACGTGAACCCAGACCAACGCCATTCGAGCCGCTCGATGAGGTATTTATTGACACTGTTGGAAAGCTAACAACAGCATGCAACGGCCATCAATATGCTGTTATTGTCACCGACGCAAAGTCACGCATGAGATGGGCTATCACTGTGTGCACCAAAGACCAGATTGCACCTGAGCTCGTAAAATGGGCTGAACATCATCATCAATACGGTAAAAGAGTCCGCACCATTTTCAAAGACGGAGGTTCAGAATTCTCCCGCATAAAATCTTACTGTGACCAGCATGGGATCAGAACGGATGTCTCTGCCCCATACACACCAGAGCAAAATGGCGCTTCAGAAGCATCTAATAAAGTCATCCTGAGAAGAGCCAGATCCATGCTCATTGATGCCAAAATGCCCGCATGCTACTGGCCATGGGCTATCGAACATGCTTGTTTTATCACTAATCGCCTGTACTGCTTACGTACCAAATCTGTACCATTGTTAAGCTTTCTTCAAGAACTAAAACAGCCCCATCCAAGCCAAGTCGATTTCACCAGTCTCCCTCGATTTGGATGTCGTGCATATAAGCTCATCGACCCAAAACCAGTAAAATTTGAGCCAAGAGCAAGTATGGGTTGGTTTGTAGGGTTTCAGAAAAACACCAACAAGAACTTTCTCATATATTACCCTCATTGGACTCCAGTTCATGGCTGGAAATGGCTAGGAGGGGTCACACCCCACGCAACCTTTAATGAAGATATAGTTTTTGGTGACGAGCTGAACTCGACAGAACGGCAACATACAACCAGTTACTGGTCAAACCTCGACTCCATCTTCTCAGAGTCGCCCTCTCCTCAGCCGCCGCACCCAGCTTTTAGCAATGGCCCATCACCACGACCTGAAGAGCACAATACTAATACACCTGCATTTTATCAGACTCATCCAGACAGTCAGAGGGAGCATCATCCCTCCATACCTAATCACTCAATAATTAACATGCAATCAGAAGAGACATATGGCACAGCTCCATCCTCTCCAATCATAATCCCAGAATCAGAACCAGATGATGTTCACACTGTGCCCAACTCGCCATCTTCAACTCTTACACCTTCAAGTTCAAGGGATCTGCAAGTCCTATCACATAATCACGGCCTTGCCGATCAGAGGGAGATAACTAATGAGGAAAGATCAGACGAAGAAGCAGAACTGACCGAAGATGATCACTATGACCAAGTTATGACTGGCTGGGATCCAATACAACCAGTGGCCGGAGTCAAGCGTCCGCACTCACCAGAAAATGGCATGACCAGGTCACAACGCGGTAGAGCAGTCAAGCGTGTTGACTATTATCGACTACACCATGGCATGACAGCACAAGCATCAACGGATCCACAAACATGGGACGAAGCAATGTCCAGCCCAGAAGCCTCGCATTGGAAAAGAGCAGCTGAAGAAGAATTCTAATCTCTGAAGCAGAAGGGAGCCATACAGATAATCCCACACTCGCAACTACCCAAAGGCCGCAAGCCCATGAAATGCAAGTGGGTATTTAAAAAGAAGTTTCTCGCAAACGGAGACATAGAAAAATACAAGGCTCGCTGCACAGCGAAGGGCTTTACTCAGCGACAAGGCATTGAATACCACGAAACCTTCGCTCCCACACCTAGACCTGAAACGGGACGAATCATTCTCGTTCTTGCACATCAACTAGGCTGGCATAGAAAACAAGGTGACGTACCAACTGCATTCCTTAACCCTGACCTCAATATTGACTTGTTTATGGAACTTCCAAAAGGATACGAGAAAGATGGCCATGTCATCCGACTCTGCAAAAGCCTTTATGGACTCAAACAAGCAGCGGCATTGTGGTATGATGACGCCAAGTCAACACTCGCACAGCTGGGTTTACTCCCCACTACATCTGAAATCTGTCTCTACACTAACAGTGAAAAGGATGTCTTTGTACTGATGCATGTTGATGATTTTCAAGTAGTAAGTCCACACCAGTCAAAGATAGACCTACTAATGAGTGAATTATATCGCAAATATAACCTCAAGACTGTTAGTACGGATCTTTTCCTCGGCATAGAGATCACCCATCCAGCCCCTGAGACTCTCAAACTCTCTCAAGGCCAATATGCGCGCACACTGCTGAACAGACATGGTCTCAAAGACTGCAAGACAGCAAACACGCCAATGGAGCGCATGATGGAACCAAACAATGAGCTATGCATGTTGCATGAAAAGACAGTACAACTCATGCATTGGAGGATTGCAATACCTCTCAAACAACATGAGACCAGACATTGCATTTGCAGTCAATCATCTTGCAAGATTCCTAGTTAACCCATCTAATGAACACATGCAGGCCGCACGTCAAGTACTCCGGTACATTGCTAAGGACCCTGATCAAGGCATAACATTCAACAGAAGTAACAATCAGGCAACTCTCGAAGCATACACAGACGCAGACTTCGCAGCCGATCCATCAACTAGCCGGTCAACATCTGGAATGCTAATCAGATTATCATCAGGCCCCATCAGCTGGAAATCGCATCTGCAACAAGAGGTCGTCCTGTCTACTACTGAGGCAGAGTACTTGGCAGCTACTGAAACCTGCCGCCAGCTCCAGTGGGTCAAGTCGCTAATCCAAGAGCTAGGTCTCACTAGCCGCATTAATGGGGCAGCATGCACCAACCTTCACGTGGACAATCAATCAGCAATCTCGCTAATCAAAAACCACGACAACCATAAGCGGTCCAAGCATATAGCGCTCAGGAACTTCTATTGTCGTGAACAGCATCAGAATGGCAAGATAACTGTTACCTACGTTCCGTCCATACTTCAGCTTGCTGATGCACTAACAAAGGTCAAATCGCCAATGCCAATCCACTAACCAGGCTAGACGGAGGTCGTTACCGACAGAGGGAGTGTTGTGCCTAGGAGCATAGTGGACATGACAAGGCTGCATAAGCAGCAGATGAGGTGACACCACCGAGGCTAGGATGAAGTGGTGGGACTAGTTAGGCGAGGTGTGGGTCCCACGAGTCTAGATGTTTGCATTGTTTGCTCTGTTAGCGCACGGATGATTCTGGCAGTATAAGTAGGCCTAGATTCGCCACTTTGTAACATATCATCTTCATCATCTTTATATTACACAATATCAAGTACCTCTACTTCACGCATTTGTTTCCCATAAATCAATCTTAGCTGCCTTCACACAAGTATGTTCCCAATCATATTCCTGGTAAAACAGATATGTATGTAAGAACTTGAACTTATCTCATCATTACCAACCTAGAAAGGACAAACCTTTTGATGGAGATAAACTATGTAAATTTTGTCAAGCAAAATGACACGACAAGTCTTGGTGCGAGAAATTTAGTCGGCCTGCAAGAGAAGCCAGGGAAGAGGTCGGAGTCAACAGAGGCGCAAGTAGCAGCTCAGCAAATTCAGCCAAAGAATTTAATGGCACTGCCTACTTTCTAGCTTTTCCTAGTGACAAAAGCTTTGTAAACTCCTACATCGCCACAGAGACAGCACTCCTATTTGCTAACTCAGTAACCTTTTGGGAAGTCGATTCAGAAGCTTCACAATATTTTAGTGGAACTCTACCTGACTTCGACAGTTTCACTAAATGGAAACGTGAGAAATTAGATTCAGCGGCAGATAGAAATGTGGTTGAGTCTACAGATTAGGAAAACTGCAAATTGGGAAATTATATCTCAAAATGTCTGGCTGGTGCCAAAGTTCAATGTCTGACTGATTTTAGTGCGTCAACTTAGAAATACTAACATCGATGTATTGCTCAGCGTCAGTCAAGCCATTGCTACAAGAGGAGATTCAATACTGCTCGCTGCGAATTTACTTGAGAAGTTATTTCACGTATACTCTCAGTCGAATAATTTAAAGGCTCTGCACGAATGTCTCAGGAAACCCCTATAACTCAAACCCCAATTCTTCACAATCTTTCAGAATTATAAGAACTCACCAAAACATATGAAAGTGAATTTTATCCTCCTGTTCCTTCATAATCTCAACCTGAAAATGAATTTAAAACTCAGCTTTAGCACTATCCTTTGAGACACACTGGATACCAGACTACAGAGAGATTAAAACGTGATATAATATCTGTTAAAAAAAATTATCAGTAAGGGGGAAAATGCTTGTGTTCCTCGCTTGACAAGAAAGATGAAGGAGACATTCTGCAAGACAACCCGCAATCGGACGGACATACTAGGGCGACGACTTTATGCTGACATCTATCGGATCTTACCTGAGCCGTTCCGAAACTAAAAGTACTTCCTTCTATTGGAAATGAGGGTTTCATTAGTGATTTACTAATCGTCATGCGTACTAAAGGGAATACCTACCTTAGTGCACACATACTAATTAATGCACTTACTAAATGCGCTTAACCGTATTTATCGCTAATCACGTAAGCCCTGTTAATCAGTTTTACATATCGGTAGTATATATAGTCTGCTTAGATCCGGATTGTGAAGTATTAACAACCCCACCGTGCGTTTCTGACAAAAATACTTCACTCTTCTTATTCTCTCCAAGTGACACGTGATTAATCAATTGACATTGATTCAAAATTCTCTACTCTTTTCAACATCTTCTTGTAATAGACGACGCTTCCAGATGTAGCCGGCTTCGGCTTCTCAAAAGCAAAGATAAGTCCTCGATTCTTCCTCTATTTAAGGAAATTTTGCTGGAAATCTAGAAAACTACTTGCCAATGTATAGAATTTATTACTGGAAACATTGAAGCAAGCGAGTTCGGAAATCAGGGACAGACATGGATAAAAGTATTAGGAATTCAATTTCAGCTATCAGTCCCCTACAAATATTCTCAAAACGGTGTAACTGAAAGATCAATTACATCAATCTTTGATATTCCTAGGTCTATGGTCTATCACCCAAACATCCATCAGAGAACGTTTTGGCGCATAGATGCTGAGCATGCCAACTATATTCGGAATGTAACACCAGCTACAGCTCTTTCTTTCGGGCCAGAAGGTTCATTAACCTCACAATAAATTACGCCTATTATGGAATACACATCAGATGAAGTCTATTTGAAGAACCTTAAGATATTTGGATGCACGACCTTCCCAAAGCGGCTCCACAGATTAGATGGTCCAGCAAAATTAGAGTCAAAGATATCAGGAGATGAAGATTACCTTTTTATCAGAATGCAAGGCAATAAATACATCTTTAAAGGAACAAAACAAATTAAATCGAATCTTTTTACTGAAAAATTTTAATAAAAGCCTTCAGAGCCCTACAAGCTCTTACAGATTTCTATCAAATATACGCAAGGCTTATGAGACTAGAAACAATAGAAACAATAAAAATATCTCATAACATCAAAGTAATCCTTCAATTGAGGCGATGAGTAAGCTCTCAACTGAAGTCTTTGAAAATACTATCAATGACAAAACTCACTTAGATATCTGAACTAAGCCCTCGCCTAAAATCTTTGAAAATAACACTCAAAATCAATATAATCTTTCGAATAAGGGAACCAATACACCTCGCGCATATCAACAGGAAGCCTTGACGCAGTTTGAAGGTAATCATTCTAAAACATTAGTTGTTACTAGGCTTGGTAGGTTAGTGAGGCCTCAAGCGTACTACGCAGAAAACACCAAACCAATGTACGAGCATGAGAAAATAAAATTAGCATAATCACTCTCTGCTATGTCAATGGAAGCAAAATAATCTCCAGGTCCAGTAATGGATACAGTCACACCACTATTCGAAAATATAGACGTCTCTGACGCAATGAAAGGTGATAATCTCGAACTATGGGAACGATCGATAACAGATGAGCTACAAGCACTCAAAGATATAAATACATACAAATTATGTAAGAACTACGTACTTTTCGGAAAGAAGCTGATCTTTTCAAAATGGGTCTGTAAATACAAGTAGAACCAAGACGCTTCCGTATCTTGACGGAAATCTCGGCTTGTAGCCAGAGGATTTAAATAGTTTTATGAAGTGGTTACCTCAAAACTTTTCCACCGTTTTTCGACATCCAACCCTTCAGACACTATTGGCTTAGGCTGCCGCTGAATATTTTGAAATTTATCATGTCGATGTCAACACAGCCTTCCTCAAACCAACCATAAAGCAAGAAATACTCATGAAAATTCTCGACTTTTTTGAGCTTATCCTACCGCCTATAAAAAGTCACGAAACTAAATTCCACATCAAATTAACTAAGTAGCTATGATGACTTAAGCAAGCTCCAGGGGAATGGCTCCTTGTTGTGGTTAGTTTCTTCGAAAACTTAGGACTAGATTCCTCATTTTCGAATCCAAATCTTTTCTGTCGCCAACAAATGGGGGAATAGATGTTGTTGTTTGTTGATGACATGATGATATTAGGTCAGAAGAAAGCGGTTGATGATATAGAAGCAATGATTCTCAGAAGATGGCAGTTAAAAGACCTTAGCACAGCCAATATATTTGTTGGGTTTCAGATTAAGAGAAATAGAGTTGAACGGAGTCTCCTTATCTACCAGGAAATATACGTCACGAGACTTCTGGAAAAGCATCGAATGAATAGTCTCAATCCCGCGCATCTACCAGTTCCTGTTGGCACTATTGTGGGAAAAAAAAACATGGTTTAGAGTACACGATTGAAGAAGCAAAACGATATAGATAGGCTGTTGGCTCGATGATCTATCTAGCAAATCATACAAGGCCCCATATTAGTTATACCATTGGCCAATTAGCTTGATTAAAGGCCATACCATAGCAAAGATTACTTCGTCTGTCGAAACATCTTTTGCAATATATTAATGGTATTCGAAATCTGGGAATTATATACAAATGAAATAGGCCAAATGCCGGATATAGTGCCTTCGCGGATGCAACCTGGGGCACAGAAGACGATCGGAAATCGTTTATCGGTTTCCTTGTTATTAATTATGAAGGTCCTATTTTATGGCAAGGCCGGCGCCAGGAGGCAACTGCCCAGAGTACATTAGAATTTGAGAAAATATTTGGCGCAAATGAAATATTTTTTATGGAAGAAATCTAGAAAAATATCAGTCATCAGGATTACACATCCGCTCTTAATTGCGATAATGATGCAGCTATCCAGTGTACAAAGGATTCCAAGTTCTATAGCAAAGCAAAGCATATCGATCTTCAGAATCTAATTATCCGGAACGAGATCATTTCAAAAGGACAGTTACAAATATAACACCTAGCTGGAAAGAATATGATTGCACATATCCTTGTCAAACAGCTTACCGAGCCAGATTTTCTTCGCCATCACGACAGCAGAGGAATAATAAATTACATCATCAAAATAAGAAATCGGCGAGATGAAATATTCAATGATGACAGTTAATAACAAAATATTGCCTATGGATTCTATGATCGACTCACAACTCAAAGGCTTGCAAAATTTTGAATGAGTGAATGTTGCTCTACATGTATCAGAACGTATGTTACTTGAAGTCACGAGGTTACCCAGTAACCTAATATAAGGGAGGATAGATGTAAAGAGAGAGGATGAGAATGGTATAAGACAAGTAGAGAGGAGAAGAGATGGATATAAATGATGATAGGCGATAGAAAGATCAATGATGATGATCAAGTAAAGATAGAGATCTGTATTTCCTTTCTCTCAGATGAGTGGTCTCATATATACATGATCAAGGATCGCTAATTGCAACTATCGACCTAATTCAATTCTTACACTTGTACCGTGTTGTACTCTGCTGCTTCGTGCCGGGATGTTTGTATGGTAATATCAGAGGTGTTTGTTGTTGTTATCCGTGCCGGGGTTAGTCTGAAACATAATATATTTCCTTTCGATAAACAGTAGGAACGAGGCCGAAATTAGACGATCAACATGCGTCGTATTGACAAGGATGAACGTATACTCTCACAACATGTCTAATCAGTTGTACTTTAGATCCTCAAGGGGGATGTCAGGACTGATAACTTAGCCGCGCCCTCGCTCGTGCCTCAGCTATTATGGGACTATATCTTGTTGTACGCACACACATACCGTGATTAAGCAGACAATAATCTGATAATCATCACATCGTATTCTAGCACCACCGATTCGACTCTTGACGAAAGAGGATCTCATGGTTAAGACGAAATTTCAATATGTTGATCTATACCATCACTGGGTTCGACGACGTGTACGATTAAAAGAACTTCACAGATCATGGATGAGGACTGGTAATTTGGTAGTAGATGGTATGACCAAAGTATTGGCAACGCAAGAACCCAAAACTTCGTCAGATTGCTTGGATTGATTGAAATAAATACACATATACAGGACTCGGGGGTTCTCTGAGACCTAGGGGGATAAGTTGGTGTTGTATTATACTTGATTCTACCAGTCAGAGATCAGCAATGTCATAGATTTTCATATCTCGTGTGATTATACTTTCCAGCACCATCTACGTAAATCAGGTACATATACAGGGAGGAGAATAAATTGGTTTCATATCGAAAGTAATTGAATAACTTATCTGAATCTCTTGGATAGTAAAATATTCTTTCGATCTCTGAATCAGGTTTTCATTACCTGATAAATTATATATTTTATCTATCCTTTGGTATCATAAAAATCCTCACAGTCCCACGTCATAGATGAGTGTACATAGAAAACAAAACAAATCACTTCACATATCGATGTGTGTGTGTATATGTGGAAACCTCATCATCGTCATCATCATCGTCCCTAAATTTCTCAAAACTTTTTAAATCCATGCGATCATCCGAAACATATTAATATCCATCAATGATTTTACTTTTTTCAGTCTCACAACTTAATTATTCTGAAAATTTTTCACGAGCCCCGGTCTAAAATCCTTACGTAGTTGGAAGGAAATAGGCCGCGTCTACCCATATAAGTCCCATGAAACCAATCGCCATTGACATCCTTGACTTCTCTAATTTCAGCTCCCTTGGGAAAGAGTAGCTCATCATCAGCGTTTTCTCCGGGATACCACCCCCAGTTGGCTATAGCTCTCATTCCGACGCCACCATTAGGCGGGAAAGCAGCATCAAGACCAAGGGCATGAGCAGAAGCTGGTATCTCTTTTTTTACGTCATTTGTCACCAGTTTTATATGAGAATCATCGCCACGAACATGAATCCCATCCCCCCAGCTCCATGACTGCAGCTCCTGATCGGCAAATCCGGCTGCAGTGTATGATTTCTGACGCAAACATCTTCCGCCAACTAAATCCTTGACGAGAAGCCGACGCTGTCCACCGTGTTTATCATCAAACCCGACAATTACCATACGATGGCCCTGTAAGCAACGACGCCATCCACAGGGTCCATTTTCAATGCTGATACGCCTTGACCAAATAAGCTTAGGATAGCAGGTTGCACACACATCATAATCTCCAGGAGAGGCATCAGGAAATGAGCCCGAACACGAGTAACAGTGGAACCGGGTTTGCGAAGGCTGTATTGGGTATCGGCATATGTCACATCTTGTCGAGAATGTTAGTGGCTTAAACGAGCCCATCTCCATAACGCCAGGGCCAGTGAGTATTGAGGCTGCCGCAGGTTTTTTCTGCTCAGGGGCCGGGATGGTTAGTAATGGTTTGTTGTCTGGAGGCTTGTAGCTCAGAGGCATGATTGGATGGGTACATGATCGGCCTTGGTTAACACAAGAATTGCAGAAGCCCCAATCACCTTCGTTACATACGTCGCATCGCCAGTAACATTCATTTGTCCAAGCAAAACAACTCGCACAAAAGGTGCCGCTCTGTAGCCTGTTTTGAGGATTTTCGGTAGTTAGGGTCCGCCTACCGTCAGCTCCTCCAGGAGAAGATTTTGGTGGCAAGTAACGACTCGGGGTCAAAATATGTGGCTTTCCTTTCTTTGTACGGCCAGACTGTTTGAGATTTTCCCATCGTTTCCATGCAATCGGCCCATTTCCCAGCCAATGCAAACATCCATGACCGGATCGATAGCAAGATAAGCATATATTGTAATGTCCACCAGAGCATTTACTACAGTTATAATGCCACTCATATTCAATATGTGTTTTAGAACATCTAGCACAGTTCACGAAGGGTTCACTAAAGAGTGGTGACCGATTTTGCGTGGTCGTGGAGGACGGCCTGGACCCGCTATTCACAATATTTGCTCTATCGAGGACTTTTCTTTTGGGAAACAATGGTGCAGGCACTAAATTACTCTCAACGGAGGTACATGTAGACATTGTTGACGACAGAAGGGGGCCACGAGGGGCTGAGATCTCATTATTTCTTGTTTCTCCTAAAGATACATCGTATGATCGAGAGGTTGACCTACCCCGTAGATTAGAATTTGACCGAATCCTTGGCAACTTCGTTCTTGACTCTTCCGTCGAATCCGTTATTTGAGGATTTGCCAAATCAAGGCTGCTTCTCGAAGACTCTGATGCTACTGACCATGTGCTTGCTGAGCGAAGTGGTTTTGATCTATCACTCGGATCGGATACTGACCTGATAGCCGTCCTTGTCGATAACCGAGTGCTGGATATTAAGTCGGTATAGCTTCTATTATGGCTGCTAATATGCTGAATCCTTCGTCTACTACTATTACTGGCACTATCTTCTAGTTGAGCTGCTTGAATAGCACTTATAGATTGAGGAGGTCGACTTTGCTGGATATTTTGGCTCGTGCCACTTGGTATTCTGGAATGATTGTTCGGGCTTGTGAGAGGCTGCAGTGAACTTTCTCTCGATACTTCTGGGGAGTTGGGACTAGAGGCATTTGGTGATCTTTCCGGTGGATCTCTTCTATTAGTCTGTTCAGGCCTTAATCGCTCGCGCTGCCATCTCCGATAGGCCTCTGTAATTCTTTCATTGATTTGACATTCTCGATTGGCATCTATATTTTCCAAATCAATACCGTCCAGAAGTCCTTCTTCGTTGATTTGCCGTAGTATCTCTTCTTCCATTTCTTGAGAATTTATATCAGGGGAACTTATCAATGAGCGCAAAGATGATTGATGTTCGACCCGGTAAGTTTCTGCTCTGCGGTTTGAGCGAGTCCGTTCTTCATGACTTGGTCTTCTTCGACGTCTTATCTCACCAGACTGTTGAGGGCTGTCGGTATTGGTTCCGTTGGTATGCTCTGTTCTTTGGCGCCGTCTTTCTCGACTACGTTGTTCCTGTGTTCCATCATTCCCATTGGTGCCTCTACCCCTGGAGCGTCCGGAAGTATTTGGATTGTGGCTTTCTCTCTGATGATGTTCACTCCTAACGTCTGACGAGTCTAATCCTGCTTCTCGAAGGCTTATTTCACGCACTTCATCAACGAGTCTTCTGTCTGCCTCCTCTATTTGCCTCTCTTCTTGGGATCTTTCTCTCTGTTTGATTCTTTTCGGAAATAGGTTATCCCCAAGCGAACATTTTTTCTTAAGTTCTTCTTGTTCTTCGGCTGTCCTCGACTTGCCGGGATTTGCTGCTAGAAACATCTCCAGCAGCGTCGTCACTGTGGAGTTGTGCTTCGTGTCCCGCACGGGGGCACGGCATGAAGGGCAGGTATATGGACTTGCGCTTACTGTGAGAGCATCTGAAGCATCACACGAAGAGCTGAGCTGCCAACTAAACCATTCTTTTAGACATGGTCCGCAAAAGGTGTGCAGACAATCGAGTAGAGTTCGAGGCGCGTAGAGTACTTCAGTGCAAATCTGGAAATTTTGTTAATCACGGCACAACAAGTCGACCCCTCGGTCTCAGGGAAAAGATAATTATTTACTGAACAGGATAATTCTCTCTCAAGATCTAAACCTCGATTTCCCTCGTTCATGGCTCGTGTATGTAGTATTTAGAGTTTAAAGAAAGGATATATGTGAGAAGAAAAATACGATCTGATAGAACAAATAGGTATTCCATTCATTGATTTGAATAACCAAAAAGATTCGCAGTGATCAAAAGGGGGACAATTACAGCTTTCAGATCACGAGATAAATTCTCTGTCCCTATATCCATCCCCAGGGAAGCACAAATGTAAGCTATATAGATGAGGTTGATTCCGGACGGATATATTCCGAGCCAGTTCTCTCATAACAGTTTTCTAATTGTAGATATAATTAAGAAAATAGATTATCTATATTTGGATCTACCAGCTTTCCTTACTTTCATATATCCCCGAATATAGCTAGTTTTGTTGTTGTTCTTATTTTTGATGTTCTCGAATACAAGTTTTAACCAGAGGCGAAACCTTGCTATCAAGTGTTTCGTAGTATTTCCAGGGCAGCTCTATCCGAGATATTTCAATGGTTATACTACCAGGTAATTATTCAAAAATCATTGCCACACTCATCCTATGAAGTTATTGCGAAATTTCGTAAACATACGATTTCCTATTCGACAGTGCTCGTGTACAACATTATGTATATTCTCCAAAAATCTACTAGTAAGCAAGGAAGTTGAAGACTGCCAAGGCATAGATAAGCCAATTGGAATGAGATGTCCTAATCTGTACCGGTTATCATCATTCGGCTTAGGTCGTTTCTTGCATCGATCTATCTTAGTCAGCACGGTTTACTAAGCTTATGACGTCAAATGCTATTTTACGTTGACTGACAAGATTACATAAGTGGAAGAACAAAGGTTGCTAGTTAAGGGCTCGTTCGGTTTACTCCGGTGCAAGGCTATAAGCGTACTAAATTTCGTACTGAGTCCCAGATAAATTTGTATGAGACTAGGAATAAATTATATCCTTTCACCATAGTACATATAATAGTATCGATGTGATAATATTATATATTCCCCCTTATCAACGACCCATCTCAACCCCCTTTTAGAAAGCTGTTGCTTAAAATGTGTGTTAAAATGGGCATTGGACAAGGGCAAACACTGAGTGCTATAACATACAGTAGAACCTGTCATAATCCTTAATGGGTGCCGGGTTTAGTTATCATTAAAATTTATAGAATTATTGATAACGGACCCCACGGATTGGCGAACCACTTTTGCCAAGCTTCCACCAAACTCTACCTTCCTACGTGATGCCTTAACAACAACGGTAGATGGAACCTTCTAATGAACGTCAGATACAGACTGCCCTCAGGCTCTTGAACAAGACGCGACACTCTCTCAGAGACGCGCTGCAGCTATCTATAACGTCTCTCGAGCAACTCTAGGTCATCGACGCGCCGGATGACTCCCACAGCCAGATCGCTGGCCCAAATCAAAGAATCTAATTAAGATTGAGGAGGACGTGGTTGTTGAGCATATACTTGAGCTTGTTGCGCGAGGGTTTCCCCCAGGCTCGCAGCCGTGGCTGATATGGCCCATATCACGCTCCGCGCGCAACAAGCTCAAGTATATGCTCAACAACCACGTCCTCCTCAATCTTAGTTAGATTCCTTGATTTGGGCCAGCGATCTGGCTGTGGGAGTCATCCGGCGCGTCGATGACCTAGAGTTGCTCGAGAGACGTTATAGATAGCTGCAGCGCGTCTCTGAGAGAGTGTCGCGTCTTGTTCAAGAGCCTGAGGGCAGTCTGTATCTGACGTTCTTAGAAGGTTCCATCTAGCGTTTTTGTTAAGGCATCACGTAGGAAGATAGAGTTTGGTGGAGGCTTGGCAAAAGTGGCTCGCCGACCCGTAGGGCACGTTACTTACTTTTTCAACACTTACACCAACTTACTAATCACGAGTAGGGGTAAGTATTGCAAATATAATCAGCAAAATTTTAATAAATCTTTTCAACAATTATACCGGGACAAATTATGGGTTTTGACAGGCTCTACTGTAGATTACTATAGAAGAACCGGTCTAAGCCGATTGCGGGTCCCGATTAAATTAATGTTAGGATTTATTAACTTGTTGATACTTACTTTTGCCATATATACCCCTACAAGGCATTTTACGTCCAGGGGTAAGTATTGCAAATATAAACTGGAAATTTTCAATAAATCTTTTCAATAACTACACTGGACGCACTGCTGTTACAGCACTATATAACTGTAGTTAAAAGCCGTCCAAAGTAAATTAGAGGGCTCCAAGAATGAGACCTTTGAGAGACTGTGTGCGTACCGACAATCTCATGGGTGGCGACACAGCACAGACGGAGATTCCTGGAAACGTTGCCGGTTAACATAGTAACCGAAAAGGCCCTATGGATGCCGGTCAGTTAAATCGACCGTTAGCATTGCTGCACTTATCCAAGTTTTAATGCTCAAAAACTACTACATGAAAAGGGGCTTAGATCTAAGTGAACGCAGGCTAGAGGGTAAGTCTATTTATTCCGATACTATAAACATACAAAGATAGTGCACATAACATATCATCTAGCCTGCGTTCACTTAACCCTGATCCCCTGTATGTGTACAGTGTTATCACCCTAAAGATTGTTAGCTTGCATAAATAACAGGCATTAAAAGGGGTTTCTTGAAAATCTTTGTTTTATTAGGAAATGATCACACCTTTTAGCCGAGACATCCTGGAAACCTCTAAACCGTATTAGGGACAATATGCATTGCAAAAGCTCTATAGATAGGAAATTTTTCTTGGCGCCCAAATTTTGATAAGCATTAAGTTACTTGGAAATATTCTCATTATTTCTAATCTACAACTGGACAGAGCTACCATACATTTAAAGATAGGACAAAGTTAATCGTTAAAAATATATCAATACGGTGTAGGATCTCCTTCTGCTTCTATATCAGCCTGAGATCTTGCAGGCATGCTGGTGACAAGTCGACCGAGTTCGTCAGATGAGATTGAGTCCCAGACTTCTTTTGTGGCTCTTTTAAGCGTCTGCCGAGATATTTGCCTTCCATTAAAAAACTCCGAATATCGAGCTTGAATATAATCCTTCATCGATTTCCATACAGACTCAATTGGGTTTAAGTCGGGAGAGGAGAGAGGCCACACGATGGGTTCTACCTAAGCTCAGAGTGGAGCTTCCATGGTATTCCGTGCAGAATGGTAGAGAGCCTCATCTTGCATCAGTAAAAGTGATGGATTAGCTTCTCGTACCGTTATTATCCCAGGTAAAATCCGCCGGCAGTGGGTCTCCGAGTTCAATTTCCCCCAACTTTTTTCCCAAACTAGAAAATTACCTTTTTGATTCCCATGGAAAGATCCCCATAACATCCATCTATTTCTTCGAACAAACTTAGGAGATAAACAAAAATCGTCAAACTCCTCACCAGTCTAGACTTCGTTGGTGGAATAACCAAATTATCAATAAGCGAACTGACCTCTCTGGTGACCCACAAACGTGTGTGTTGACCGCCAGTAGTACAAGATTCGTCGGTCCATAGGGCTTGATTCCACTGCTTGATGGTCCAACTTAAGTGAGACCGAGCGAAAAGTAAACGTCGCCTTTTATTTTCTTCGCTGAGCGGGGGCTTACTCTGGGAGACACAACGCTGGTATTCCCTTCTTTCTGGAGCATTCCGCATAGCTTTCTTACCGACGTTACAGTGAGAAGACTGCACCGTGGCAAGTTTTAAGTAGGTCAGAAACTGACCGACTCGTGAACTGCAAACAAAATATTCTAACTCATCAGCTTGCACCTCACTCAGGACTGGAGGTCAACCAAGACTCCTGGCTTAGGAAAGGTCACCACGTTCGCATGCGTAGTGAACTTGTCTCTGACTTGGCCCCAATTCATGAGCGATGTCAAGATATGAATGCCCGTACCTCCGAAGTGTCTGGATTGCGACCCGATTATCCCGTGTAAGATTCTGGCGACGAGTTCTCTTCGAAGACTGATGGGCGTTAGAATCCATTTCAATTTTTCAGTAACAGGCTCTGATTTGGAGTTAGAAGTGGGAAATGTAGTGGTCAGGTGTTCGTGGCTGCAAAGATTTGAAGGTAAAAGTTAAACCGACATTAAGACTAAGGATGTAATTTGTAGAAATGGTTTGCCAGTGCACCGGCTGTGTGAATTAGACTAAATCTGCTAGCCCTTTTTGGAATGATTGACGTAAAATGCTAAGGTTAAGGCCTGTAATTTTGAGATTTAAGGTTTAACAATTTTTAGGGTTGAGACACTGTACAGCCAGACATCTCCACAACAGTTGGCGCGTCCGGTGTAATCATTGTTGTTGCTCTGGTACAAGCATGCCTACATTCAAACCTCTCTCGAAGGAGCCTATTTTGCGATGTAATTATTGTTAAGATTTCTTTGATTCATATTTGCAGTACCCACCCCTACACATCATTTTACAATCAGGGCCAAGTATTGCAAATATAATTGATAAAATTCTGATAAAGCTTGACAGTAATTACATCGTCCGGGCCGATTTCCCAAGTAGAGTCTGGGTAGCTTGAACACATACCCCGCTTGAAACAAGAGAAAGTTAGCTCGAATCCAACAAGGCATTCACACTACTTCTCTCGTAGTGATAACGCATTCGCAGGATGATGAATGCATATTCAGATACCCATTCTCTCACTCTTCTCTATAGTGGGTATTCACGGAAGAGGTTACCAGTACATGTCGTAAGGCGTTATTTTCGTCGCGGTAACTGCAAATGAAATTTGAAGTTGAGCGTACCGAATGTTAGACAGAGTCAATCAATGAAAAATACCTATCTCTCCTGATTATTCGTATCGTAGCCCCAGGCTGCATACAAAAGATTGATTCAAAGGAGACTAGATGATGGTAAATGCGCATGGTGATTTAACTTCATTTAACCCGATCAGGAAGCCCTTGGACCCATGCGGGTGTCTAACTTATCATATTTACATACTGTAGAACCTGGCATACCCCTCTAAATTTGCAATGTGATACCCTTCTAGTTTTCAGTTTGCCTTCAAAGAGTGCGTTGCACTGTAAATCCAGCGTGGAATCCGTCTTTCCTCTTTTCTGCTCTATTCATCTTTCCCTACATCATCGTCTCAACTTAGCCGACGAGACGAAACTATTCTAAGTATCCTTCGTCTTAAGTCGGCAATGTAGTCCTAGTCATATCCTCTGAGCCTTGAATCATGGCCTCGTAAGACCTATCTTTTGACTTTCGCAGGATTTCCCCTCGTCTACTCGCCCACTTAGAGTATGCCATGACCGTATGCCTGATATATTGCGACGGATATCAACATTGGCACATTGGATTATCGACTCCAGGCACTTTTCTTCTGTACAGATTAGAGTTTAGCCCGATATGCTCGCTTCTTATCTGCGATGCCATACTGATCCGTGCCCTATTAAGGTTTTGGTGGATTTCGGATGATGTTCCCCTTAAATTCATTTGTTTTCGTCCTGTATGTTGACTAGTCGTCAAGTTTGCTGCTTCCCAAGTCTCAGGGTTCTCTGGTGTTGGGTGACCAAATTTCTTCTGACATGTCCTGGAGTGTTTCCATCCCTGGAATTTTGCTATCTTCATAGTCGCTTTCTGTCGTCTACTGTCCTCTCCTCCGCAACTTCAGTTCCATGCGGCCAATGGATCAGTGTGGATCCTCCGAAAATATATAATTATGCCCTCGGGGTGCCTAATCGGGTTAGTTAAAAAACATCCTTTGTGGGACGCGATATTATAATTCAATGCCAGATGAATCTGCCTGAGTGTAGAGACTTGCACCAACAACCTTCACAGACAGTCTCCTATCCCGGAAGTTCCGGCTAACGCTATTACAATTGAATAATTCTCAAATATACGGCGAATAAATTTTAAGGGTACTCCTTCTCAGATCCACCGTAACTATAGCAGGACCCAAAGCAATATCGCCATGCAGCTGAGACGTGAGCACATCGGGCTCAATTCTCACCTACACACAAGAAAAGTCCCCTGAGTAAAAATCCCAAAGTGCCAATGTGGGAATTCGTCACAAAAGGTCAGGCATATGATCACGGCGTGTTCGCAATAGGCAAGGGGAAAGGGGAAAACTCTGCGATCGGTAAAAAACTGATCATTCGAAGTCATGATGAACAGCCCAGAAGACGTGACTAGAATCACACAGTGGATCTTAACCCAAGGCTGGGTTGAACAGTTGCGACTTGCTGGGGAAGTCGAGGCAGAAATGTTAGAAGATAAAGAGCGCTCCGGAAAGGAATTTGTCGGAACGCAGATTGGTTGAACAGCGAAATTTGCATTTCCTGACGGAACCCGCAACTGCTCACCAGAAACGTGACTGGCAGAATCAGGGAATTTTACCCAAATTGTTTCCTATGTAAATATTTATGTTAAAGTCACCTGCATGTATCAATAGAGTGTCTGACCGGGTTAAGTTAAAACAAATCAAATATACGGCGAATTCTAATCGATAAGTCCCTGAGCAAAATGTCTTCATCTCATTTGAGTACGAAATATTACACTTAATTTGATGACCACTCTTGTGGATTCCATGAGTAGAAGGATCTCAAACCGCTTTAGAGCTATACAGTCAGTATCATCCAAGATGTTTGGAGAAGATAGCAATTAATTCAGATCTCAAAGCTCAAGTTTGGCTTCAACCACGGTGAACATGAGACTGCAAGTCTTGAGCTAAGGTCTTGTGAGAATACGGCATCTACACCCTTTCCAGAGCTGATAAGATCCTGGAAGGGTTAAATTTTGTAGAATAAGGAAAAGTCGAGAAAATCATGCATCTACTCGAATGCTTGATTTGATCGGGAAGAAAGATCATTCAGATCTGCTTCGTCGAGAGTGCAGCTTGAATGGACAGTCTAATCTTAAGTATCTTCAACTTGAATTTATTTGCTGAGGCCTGGGAAATTTGGACATCACTTTGCCCGATCACGAGCAAAAGATTTCGAGCATGAAGAAAAATTTCTGTGCCCATTTGCTTTTGAGTTAATAGATTTTTACACCCAGCAATGTTCCATCGAATGGAACTGATTCAGTATCTGCGAATAAGCTCTCATTTTTCTGAGATGGAGATAAAGAGTTACCGGACCATTCTCAATGATGTACTCATAAGCTAAATGATGCATATTATTGAAACTTATTTCTTTTACCTACGTGCAATCCCTAGAAAACCTTCGTTCCTGATTACGACCCTTCAACTCTATCATCATCATCACTATCCGTACTAATGCCGCACTTTTTTTTATCACGCCTCGAACAACTTCATCACGAAGCAATAAGTTTGATCCATTTATATGACGATGATCGAAACTATGATTCAAGACGGTAATACGATTGACCGATAAGAACTGACAGTCTTGTGTCTGTCTTCTTCGTATATTGCAAATTTGAGTCGTTGAGCATATTCAATGAGCTACGATGACTGAGATGTATCGCATTGAGGGCAAAATTAGAGACACAATTATCCGACTCGAAGTCAAGATTTCTTGAGCTAATCCGATTCGTGTTTCGACTTGGGCCTAACATGTTTCAAAGCCATACTCGTAAATTTTCTTCTTTGAAATGCTATTGGGTAAACCAACGAGCAATCAGCCATGAAAACGTGCTGAAAATCGTAAAGTAGGAAGGGCCATGATATTTGATGGGAGGAAGTGGTGCAGTGGTGGAGGAAGTGACAAGCGGGATCATTTGAAGGGAGATGGTAACCACGCATGAGGAATAAGTCATGAATAAATTTCGCGTCTCTTTTTATGGACAAATATGAACATCAATACTTCGTAAATTTTTGAAACGGACATGATTTAAGTCTTTTGTTCGAGTTCTTATCAGATTACTGCTCTGTGAACTGTTTTCTGTTACGAGCTGTTAACTCATTTACGCGAATTTGTTGGACTGACTTGTCCATCGTGAGTATAAGACTCAACTCTGATAAGGGACCTTTATTCAGGGTTTCTCCCCTAACTGTGAATTCTGTAGCTGAATTAGCCGATAGGAAAGTTGTTTGTCATTACATCTTTTCTAGCCAGAATTTTCGAAGAAACCCATGATGATGTGTTTTGATGGAATATTTATCCTTGAGTTGAGAACTGCTTCTACTTGCTCAAATGAACAACGTCCTGAAAGCTCGATACTGGTCAACTTCGAAGCCGGCTCGTGCTGACATTTTTCAGTGCTTAAATTAGATGATATATAAAATAATTTTTTTTGGGAGAGTAACAATGGCTGATTGCAGATACGAAGTTAAAATTGAGAATAACAAATAAATTCCATGAATATTTGAGAAAGATTTTTTTCCATCGCTAAACAATACATGCTAAAGTGTTTCTTTAAGAAATGTTCGGTTTTAATGCCAGGGGTGTCTCTCGCTGCAGTAACTTCTTTTTTCTTTCAGAGTGACATAGACAGAATTTGGTATCATATTACAAAATAAGATGTAGATGTGGGATGAACTGATAGCTGTTCGCTGTGTCACTAGATGACAAGTCTTACCTAAGCTGTTGCAAGAAAAAGTGACTGAATTATGCTATAGGTTAAACCGCGTTCTCTTCTTTTCCATACCGGCTTTCCATTGCCATTGCACTGCATCTTGGCCTTCGCTTCCGGCCCTACCAACGCCTTTATCGACCCTTCTTAATTTGAGCGTAAAGCGAGGGCCAAGCTCTTGTAAGCCGGCTCGGATACCTTCTACCCCTTTTACTACTTGTCCGTCTGGACCGACCACGCTCTTTTCTGTTTCACGTTTTTCACGAAAGACGTAACGATGACGTCTAACGAAGATATAATCACGCTGATTGTGGAGTGTTACCACTTGCCTACCTTGGAGTTCGGGCTGGGGTGGAAAAAGTGTGAGAAAAATGCGTGCAGCAAGTAGACCTAAAGGCGTACGGAAATTGTTCAAGATGAGTTCGGGGTAATGGTTGGTAGGGTTGCCATGACCAGGAAGTTTCTTTCCTTCTACCCAATTTGCAATACTAAAATGACATGTTGGGCCAGAGGGAAGGTGGACAATCGTAAGACCTGTTGGCTTTTTCTGATCTTCCTTGAGAAGGATTACTGAAGTATAATTACGATTGGTTGCAAACTTCGAAATTTCGCGGATAGAATATTTATGGCCATACCGATGAGAAGAGCGCGGAATATAGGTGCTATTAGGAAACAGAGTACTTAGGAGTTCTGCTTCATTGTGGAGAGTAGAGTTGAGAGAAGTTGTGAGGAGGATCTTAGGAGGTGGTGGAGGGGTATCGGTGAAGAGCGTAGGGAATTTAAGGGTAAGAGAGGAGGGAGTAAGGTCCAGATTCGTACTAGTTGTTGATGGGGCATTCGATGACGCTCGATGCCGAGATTTAGGCTCCTCTTCTTCATTTTCTTCTCCGCCTGATTCCGAGTCAAGCATACTATCATTATCGTCATCCTCCTGATCAGACACTGGTTCTTGCTCTTCTGCTTCGGCTTGCTCGATTCGTCGTCTCTTGAGTTGTTCCACGTCTACACTAAAGCCCAGCCCATCCTCCTCAGTATCATCCCATACTCTTTTTTTGTCAAGTGTCAATGGAACATTACACGCCAATCTTTTTCTTCGAAGTTCTGGGTTTTTATCCTCCTCCCGTTTTCTCTTGAAGCGTTCATCTCGGCGAGAAGAATCTCGCGCCTTCTTCTGTTTAATGTGAAGATCTTGCCGTTTGAGCTTGTTTGCAGTTTTGAAAGGTAACGCAGCTTTCGAGGATTCTTGGACAACTCTGCGGCCCATGATGCAATGGGGGGCGGTTAATCAATGTGGCAGAAATAGAGAATTGTAATATTGTTCTTCAAATTCGCTTAATTAAAAAATACCTTCGCAAAGAATTGGCGTCGACTGAAAGGTCAATGCAAAAATATTGTTAGACTATGGATTATGGACGGATAGTGCAGCGGTACGCCGCCCGAGCCAACTTCAAAAGCCAACACCAGGCGTCATGATCAATTGCATCACGCTGAATGCGAGGAAGTTAACGCACTTCCATCGATTTCGTTGGTCGCGATCAATCGCGGCGAAAACATGTCATTTTAATAATGTCAAAATTTATGACTTACATTGACTTTACACACTTACTCTTTGATGTATGTTTAAATAGAAATTACATGGCATGAGGGACAACTTCGCAGTGATACAGTAGAACCTGTAGGGTCGGATGGTGCAGTGGTACACTATCCGGGCCGTTCTTCCAAGTAGAGTCTGGGTAGCTTGGACACATGCCCCACTTGAGACAGGAGAAAGCTGGTTCGAATCCAGCAAGACCCTCACACCACTTCTCTCGCGGTGATACTGTATTCGTAGAATGACGAAAGCATGCTCAGATAGCCACAGGTTTTTCTCGCTTTTCCCAGTGGTGGGTATTCACGGAAGAGGGTACATGTCGTAAGGCGTTATTCTCGTAGTGGTATCTGCAAATGAAATCTGAGTATGAGTGTTCCAAACGTCAAACAGAGTTATTCTGCGTCACATACATATCTTCCGTAATCATTCGCGTCATAGCCTCAGCCTGCATACGCAAAAATGATTTAAAAAAAAATAAAAAAGTAGAACCTGTCCGGGTCGTATGGTACAGTGGTACATTGTCCGGGCCATCCTCCCAAGTAAAGTTTGGGTGGCCGAGGCACATACCCCACTTGTGACAGGAGAAAGCTGGGTCAAATGCAGCAAGACCCTTACACCATGTCTCTCGCCTGGTCATGTACATAATGATGATGAAGGCATACTGTACATTTATGGCTGACTGAAATGCGTTCCTGCGCCTGACATAAACGGATGAGGGTTGAAACGCCTATAAGGCGCTTAACTTGGAATTATGTCTTCAAATGATATTTAGGTATGAGTGCCCCTCAGATTAAGTTAAGTCATGGCCCCATGTACCGTACCAGTTTCATTCGTGTCATAGCCTGAAGGCTGCTTACACAAGAATGATTTCAAAAACATTTCTTTCACACCTCAATGTCTTAATATCGCACCGTTTACTTTCAAATCTTCGCGTATACACTGACTTTATTACACTTGGGTGACGCCCATGCGGTTTCTGATCTTTGTGGTACCAAGCGACATGGTACAGCTATTTCTACGGGCAGATTGTGCTAACAAATTCTACACTGGGTCCTGTTACGACTATTACCCGGTACACAATGCAGATGAATTACAAGGTCGGCTGTATCTACGGCAGAATCTACGTGCCGAAATAGCGGCAGCAGATGTTCCATATGAAGACGAAAAAAGGCTCCCGGGTAAGTATTATACCACAGCTAACCTTTAACCAGATTCAACCACAATCTGCTTGATTCGTGATATTATGCCTGATTAACGTTGTTCCTATAGTGAAAGCAACTTTTGCATCGCTGTAGGCTCATTAAGGTATTTTGTATGTTGACAGATTCCTTTTTCGGTTAAACATATCCTAAATTTTTGAAAATAGGTATTTCTCATTCCACCATAGTGCTCGAACTACCTACCCTGCACTTAACCGGCGGTGGAATAGCGTTGCGAGAGACCTAGAAGTTTATTAGATTAACACGCATGATGTTACGACGGGAGCAACTTGAGGGTTGGTGGCGTCGTCTTCGAGGGAATACAGCAAGAGCCAGCTTACTAAGAGATGTGATATTGAAATAGAGATAATAAGATTTGGCTAGAGGTATCAATGAACCCAGGAAACAAACAAACAAGAAACGAACAAACAAGGTGAACACAAATTGCGAAGCTGGAGAGTATCTACATGCAGAATCCAGCTTCTTAAGTATTGCCGGACTCCAGATTTACGATCTGTCCTTGTCCAGTAGAGAGACAGCGTGTTTCCAAAAATCTCAGCTTGAACCCAGACCCAACCAACTCCCTGATGCTTTGATCGTAAACCAAAACTGAAAACCCAATACATAACACATAACACATAACACGTTAAATGAAACTAGCTTTTCCTGCCTCAGGCCACATAATTATGAACCTTAACACATGATGAGATTTTTGAAGGAAATTGGCAGGTAGTGGGGATTCATCATATAAATTGACTTATTTGGCTAATGAAGGAGATTGATGAAGAGAATGGGGCAATTGCGTGGCTGATTGTAGGCAAACCAGAGCCTTTTCGCAGCGTCCAGAAACGGGGTCTAACAAGAGATTGATTTTAGTATCAATGTATATAATTATTTGCGAATGCGAGGCATTTTGGGGATCCAAGAAACTTTCAATTGAACGCCAAATATGCACTCAACATGTAATCAAAAACCACACATTTTGGTGTAAAACTAAACCCCTGATTGGCACACTCGTGAGTGGTATTTTTGGTTTCATTTTTGAGAAGTTGGTATCGCAGTGTTCTTCTTGCTCATCTGGCTGTTGTACCATTAAAATTATTAGCTCGTCGTTCAATTCCTCAACTACTCCTTGATCCTCTACAGTGAAATTAAGGAAATTCTGTTTTAACGTCGCATTTCGGCCTACTAGTCGGTTGACGGCATCTTGAGATCTTAACTCAATGAATTTTTCATCAGCTTTAAATTTCTGGTTTCGATTTCCCTCTTCAGATAATCTAGTGTGTTTTAAACAATAACTGATGATTTGAGCTGAAATCTCCTTCCAAGCTGCTAAGCTCCGCTTCATTTCTGTAAGCTGATGAACTTTATCTAAAGCACCTTGGAGGTGATAGTTCCTGCAGTGTCTCCTGAATGCTGAATTAATTCCTGCGTCCATTGACTGAATCTAATATGTTTTATTTGGAGGCGAGAGCTAGGTCTTTACATTGGTAAGCTGAAGCTTATCAGAGATGTTAGAGAGAGCACTTTCAAGAAGCAAAATATATCTTTGCTCTTTCTGTAGATTTTAATTAGTAAATAATCCTAGCTAATTAAGGAAAACTAATTAATATACCTTTGTTTTTTTGTGCAACTTCAAAAGCAATTTTTGAAATGGTGTTCCAGTCATCCAGGGTTTCTTGTTACTCCTGTAGAAGCCAGGATCTTTTCCGGATTTGCATTGAAAGCACCTGGCTTTGTTGAAGTATCCTGTAATCATAGGCTCCAGCTTGCCTGTTCCATCTGCAAAACTTATCAAAGCTACATTAATTCTGGTTTTGTCCTTAACACCTGCAATTTGTTTCTGATCAACAGTTTTGTCAGGGGTTATTTAATAAAATAGACCTCTAAAATGTTAGAATTTATTGAGGAGATTGACTCAAATATATCTAGACATATTTACCTTTAACATCCATATTTTAGATATCCCTAGTCTGATAGTCCTCCGGTACATTTTGCGGCATCGGAAGAGATTGTTCTATTGCAACTGTATCGGCTGATCCGCTTTCTCCATGAGGCTTGGTAGATTTTAGACGATTCCTTTGCTGAAATCTGTGTCGCCATGCGTTGAAAAAATGAATTACTTCTCCAATTTCTAGCTGCTCGCTGAGCTTCTGACTTTGACTTTGATAGGATTTCCTGCCACTGCCACATTCCTTGCTCGACGCTGCATAACCCATGATTCTAAGGTTTCCTCTGGCAAGTTATGAGATATTCGAGGCTTTTCGGCACTAAAATTTGAGACTGTCATTGGCTTTGACTCTCGCTTCCTCTTCAATATATTTTTAATTGTAACAAGACTGAAAGTCTAGCCATGCTACAGCTGTACCCAAGCCACCAAATTTTTGTTCTTTAGTGATGGTTTAGCGCTTTATACATGCAGATGTTCAGTCTCTGACTATTCGTGGGTCTAGATTGGCTCATAATGAATAATTTTGACTGGGAGGGATTTAGACATAGCTGTTGTAACGTTTATGAAGTCTACAGAGAACGTGCTGCCACGCACCCTAAAGTTCCCTATTTGGACGCAAGACCTCGAAAAGGGGACGCTATTGGCAATCGCTAGAAATAAGATGATACAGTCTTAACGCTGAATCCTCATACTAAGGAGGCATTCGCAAGCACCACCACAGGGTAACACTTGTTGAGACTGACTGATTTGTACGTAGTGTTGTTGATATGAATGGAATTTATATGGCTGTTACTATAGTAGCCTCAAAGTGGAGTACCTCACATAAATTTAATCCGGGCATGAGTTTATTTCTGAGGTGAAACCGATGACTAAAGTTATCCAAGAAAAACAGAAAGGAGCCTCGGTTCTCAATGAGGAAGATAACTCGTGAGAGATTTTTGGGTATGCCAGGAAGGGATTTGAAAGAATTTGAAACAGAGGAAAAGGAGATAATGTGTGGTAATTGTACACAACTCATTGCTGGATGCTTGAGAGTGAGATTGAAAGAGGTATTGCATTAAGCATGGCGAAATGATGGAGTATGAGGAATGCTTTGTACATTTCTTGAAGTAATTCCCTTTGTTTTCTTATGTGACTGTAGCTACTTCAAGTCGTATTTGGTTGGAATGAGATAAGCTTTAGGCCTAAGCTTAATCTCTGCCGGCTTCAGCGGCCCTGAACCCAAAAGGGACATAGGGTATTTTTAGCCGAGGACCCAAATATAAATAAATAAATAAAAGTTACCCGAAGTTTGACTGTACAGGAATAAAATAGGATTCAAAGATAAATTTTTCATCAACCGATTGAAAGCGAGCCAAAAATTCACGAGTCCCAGTTCAACGAATTCTATTATTCCCTTGAAACGTGGTACTTCATGTTGAAGCAGGTCCTACCATTAGACGAAACAAGTCGCTCACGGAAGCCGACAAGATCGCGATGCAGTGTCAATTTAATACCCTGCAACAGGCAGTGACTGATCGGCGACTGGTGAGAGAATACTCACACGAGAGAGACA
Source organism: Podosphaera xanthii (assembly GCA_028751805.1). Lineage (NCBI taxonomy): Eukaryota > Fungi > Ascomycota > Leotiomycetes > Helotiales > Erysiphaceae > Podosphaera > Podosphaera xanthii. The sequence goes on from JAPWIX010000006.1 coordinate 7,172,881, forward strand.
GTATTCGTCACTCCCTGTCAGTCTTCAGATCGAATCAAAATTCGATGTCCAAACATATCTGCATACTAAAATGCTCGCCTCACGACTCCAGCTCGCATCAAACCAATCAGAAAAGCAACAGGGAATAACCAATCATGATCCTCGGTTGGCGCCCTTCCATAATTGGTGCGTCACTCGATGTGAAGGATACACCCGCTCGTGGTAAATCGGAGATAACGCTATCAGTAGCAGTATGTATCCCCCCCAGCTCGGATCTCCTAGAAGCTCAGATCCTTGATTTAAATAGAATCTCACAAAACTCTATTTAACTGTCGTACGTAATTGTTTATACAGTCGTCCCTCTCTAACTCGATAGTGGATCCCGGTATAAGTGTTGAAAATATTCATTGAAATTCAACCATTTACATTTGTAATACTTACCCCTGCACGCAAAATGACCTGTAAGGGTGAGTGTTGCAAGTATAAAAGTCCAAGTTACAATGAACATTTTCAACACTTATACTGGGACCCACTATCGAGTTAGAGAGAGACGACTGTAATACGATGCTCATCTTCACGTGCACGTTCATTTAATCTGCTAATTTTCGTATTCAGAGGAACGTTATTCGTAACCCCCTGTCGCTTATTGATTGGTTTGATTCGAGCTGGAATCGCGAGACGAGCATTTTAGTAAGCAAATATGTTTGGATAACCAATTAAAATTCGATCTGGAGACTGAAAAGGAATGACGAATACCGTTTCTTGCGCAAGCCTGGTAGCAATGAAGTATTGAACAGCATGAGAATAATAATCGTTAATTCAATAAACTTGATTGGTTAATCCATCTGTCACACATGTATTGATATACGTTATATATTTTGAGCGGCAACTGAAATGAAAAATACTGGGAAACGACAGTACAGGTAGAAGAAAAAACTTAGATACCGATAATACGAGTACAGTACAATCTCGCTATAACAATGTGGGGCAAAACTTAATCAAGGCTCCCGATTGGCCAATTCAATTGAATACTCCAATCGGGAGCCTTGGTTAAGTTTTGCCCCACATTGTTATAGCGAGATTGTACTATAGTCCGCAATAGCCATACACCATGTACAATACGACCCAACAACAGATGAACACACGTTAGTAAAGACGTTCATCATCTAGCAGTAGATGTAGGTGTTGATCTCATTGGGAAGAAGCAGATATGAAAAAATTAAGTGCTTTGAAACATCAAGTCCTTCATTTTACAACAGAGAGCTGCACTAAACTTCATACAACAGGGGGTTATCACGACTCAATTGGAGTGAGAATACACCAGGCTGAAATCGTAGCGACACGCACTATCCATCACTATTTTTTTCTGAAGAGTGACTTGGAGCATGTACAGTCCAACCTCATCTATAGCGATAGTGGGTCCCGGTATAAGTGTTGAAAATATTTATCGAAATTAAACAATTTATATTTGCAATACTTACCCCTGCACGCAAAATGACCTGTAAGGGTAAGTGTTGCAGGTATAAACGTGCAAGTTACAATGAATCTTTTCAACATTTATACCGGGACCCGCTATCGCTATGGATGAGGTTGGACTGTAAGAAGCTTGAATCACCTGTAGGCTTCGTGATTTCAATGAGTCGTGAGTAACGGTATGATAAGTTAATCAGAATAGTCTCATTCAGCCTCGTTAGGGGTATCTGCGATTTTTACGGCACGAGTTACAAGTATGATATCGAATGAATTTTCCCATAGCTTAGAATTGCTCGAAGAGGGTCAAAGAATTTTTTTGCTCGCTTACTGTAATTTTCAGCCTGACATGTATAAATCAGCGCGTAAACAAGATTTTGGGGGGGTTTTTTTCAGAGCGAGTTGCTTGAACAACTTTACCATATTGGTCACCTTTACCGTTACAGAGCTCCGATCAATACTAATCGTGCGTGTCTTAGCACACTTCCCTGCCGTCGGCAATGCAAGGCACGATTGTACATCATGTACGGTCCCATGAAACACATACATGTGTTCAGGAAGGCCAAATTATGAGTTAATCTTAACGCATAAGAAGGAAAGCATTTTAGCTTCGGCACCCTACCGGTATCCGTGAATTATCCTGCATCAGAATACGGGCACCTTACAACTTGTAATCGCCGCTTCCAGTCCGATGACGCTAATTAATGATGTGTTTGGGGATCAGATGGCGCAGTAGTACACCGTTCGGGCTGCTCTCCCGCGTTGAGTTCGGGTCTCCGAGGCACATGCCCCACTTGAGACAGAAGAGAGCTGGTTCGAATCCAGCAAGACCCTTCGACATATCGCGCTCGGTCATGTATATGACGATGACGAAGGTACGGCGGAGAACTGTAGGTGACTGACATGCGTACCTGTGGTAGAAATTCACGGTTGAGGATAGAGAAGACCGTATGGCGCCTGAGCTCGTGTGTGATTGCCCCTCATGTGATGTTGAATCATCGCTTCATCTACCGTATCAGACTCACTCGTGTCATAGTCCACGGGCTGTATGCACAAGAATGATTGGAAAAAAGAATTATCCCGCCTTTTAATCCGTTGCCCGCCGGCAAGGTAACCGAAGGCGATCTAACTTTGATTTTTCATGTACATGTATATGTAATGCGCAAAGAATCGGAAGTTTTGGAAGTGGACGTTGTCAAAGACAAAATAGTCGCGATTCACTCTACTGGGACGTGGAGGTTGTGTTTTGACGTCACCCCTGGGTCGCATCTAAAGTGCGGGGGGATAGCTCAATCCCACTTTTAGCGTATTTCCATTTTCAGGCTAGGTTAGGGGTAAGCCTTACAAATTAATACGATTATTCATCATTTATTTGCATGAACCCACAAGTACAGTAAAACTTCTGTAACACGATAGTGGGTCCCGGCATAAGTGTTGAAAATATTCATTGTAACTTGGACTTTTATATTTGCAATACTTACCCCTGCGCTCAAAATGACCTGTAAGGGTAAGTGTTAAAAATATAAAAGTGCAAGTTACAATGAATATTTTCAACACTTATGCCGGGACCCACTATCGTGTTAGAGAAGTTTTACTGTATTGGTTGTTTACAGTACACTCTCGTTATAAGAATGTGGGGCAAGACTTAAACACGAACTCTCATTGGCCAATTCAATCAAATTCTCCATTAAGGAGCCTTACTTAAGTCTTGCCCCACATTCTTCTAACGAGAGTGTACTGTACTGTTCCGCTACGGTAAGTTATCACAGGTGGGTCTGTACAGGGTATATCTCGCTTCAGGGGTTAAAAGTGGGAGTGTATGGGGCCTATGACATATAACTCAAAGTCTAAAATATGTCAGCCTTATCTGTCAGGATTGTCAGTTTTATGCTAGTTAGCCTCCCTTTCACGAGGTTTTCTCCCGAACGTCTACCCCACCACTATTGTTTAGCAATACCATCACAGACCGCAAAAGGCGCCATCACTTGAGTAAATTGTCTTAAATATAACGATTGTAAATTGAGAAAATCCTAAAGTTAAATAATTCATTCAGGATGCTAAAGAATGGATCTGTTATATGATTTCTACGATGAATCGTCCACAGACGCCTCCACCATCATCAACCTCACCTCAATCTCATGCTCGTCCAGAGCAGAAAAAGTGACAAAAGAACAAGTAAGTATCACGTCAAAAGAGAGCTAAATCATACGTCATCTCTAAAAATCGACCGGTGAGAACTCTGGCCCGAGAAGGCTACAGCTAACAAAAGATCGCGCGACGACTGCAAGTGACCTATTACCAGGCTCGCTATGCGGCAAAAGCTACCCATCTCTCTCCTAAAAAGAGTAGCGGTCGCCCCCTTATCTTGAGCAGTGAACAGGTCGACGAGATTGAAGACTTTGTTATATCATCTGCAGAACATCGTCAATTGACCTATTTCGAGCTCACCTATGCACATTTCAGTCATTTTGGAGTGAGTGAGAAGCTAATCCAACGGGCAATGTCTAGAAGTGGATACGCCCGTCGTATTACCGCTTCGAAACCACCTCTTTCTGCAGAAAACAAGAAAAAGAGACTTGAGTTCGTTACAGAACATCTTCACTGGAATAAAGAAGATTGGATGAGAGTTCTCTGGATGGATGAAACCTGGGTAACTGAAGGACGATAAAGTAGTATTTGAATCACGAGGAAAGTAAGTACCGCCTACTTTGTCTGAAACTTGAGATTCCTCACCTTAATCTATCATCTAGATAGATGAAAACTTTGACGCTACAATTGTCATAAGTTGTATTCGGAAGAAAATTGGATGGATGTTATGGGAATCTTTTTTAGGGAGCGGAAAAAGCCCTTTCCTGATTTGGGAGGAGTGAGGTAGTATAACTGCCGATAGATATAACAGTACAATCTCGCTATAACAATGTGGGGCAAAACTTAACCATGGCTCCCGATTGGAGGATTCATTTGAATTGGCCAATAAGAACTCTTGTTTAAGTTTTGCCCCAAATTGTTATAGCGAGATTGTACTGTATTAGAGGATAGTACCTCTTATCCACGGCATGATTTCGAGTCATCCACGTATATAACTAATGCAGGACAACGCCTCACTTCATATGGCAAGGCAAACTATGGATGAGCTTAGGGAGAGAAACATCTCTCCGATGACATGGCCGCCATACTCCCCTGACCTGAACCCCATAGAATATGTCTGGAAGTTGATGAAGGACTACATCGCACATAACTATCCTGATTTAGCTCCGGAAAATAATAGGTCGCAGGATAAGCTTCAAAGGATTGTGGCAGAAGCTTGGGACAGGGCCGTGGATGGAAATGAGTTGGAAAAACTAATTGAGTCAATGCCAAACAGGATCAGGGCAGTTTGTGAGGTTCAGGGCGGCCCGACAAAGTACTAGCCTCTATAACTTATTATGAACTGGATAATTAGAATAATGAATTCATAACTTTATTTGAACCAAAATTAGAAGCTGCGATACATTTTGCGTGAGGAATTTCACATACAAATTTTTAAGGTATTTTCATAAATTTTCATAGATCAACTGCCAAGCTTTCCAGGTCGGGCTAGCAAAAGCATATATACCCTGTCGAGACCCACATTTCGAGTGGAGCTGGGAAAACTTACCGTAGTGGCACTGTAGAATCACAATTCTATCTGGCGAATATCCCCATTAGTTTTAATAACACCGCCCTCAACTTTCAAGTAGGCGCCTGGCAATAGCGATACATGTAATGATCGCTAGAGTGACGCGAATAGTCGTCCGCTCCAAATGATCTACTATTCGCCGGCGTTGAGATTACCATCCGATTCTTATTGTACTTCAACAAGTACTATGTCGTCACTGTTGCTGGCTCATTTGGATGATCAGTTGTGATGAGGCTTGGGTGGTGACATTGTAAAATGATGCCATGAGTTTTAATTTCTTCAATCCCCTCTGATCAGAATATTAGATATCTTTCTGACTTTACTGATGAAGCAAATACCAACGGATCGAATGACCGGGAGTGCAGTCCAATCGTCTGTGGTATAGTACTAGAATGTATGAAGGTTGAATCGAGAACAGCCTAGGCTGAAAATGGAAATACGCCTAAAGTGGGATTGAGCTATCCCCTTCCCCCGCATCTTAGATGCGACCCAGAATTGACGTCGATACTGGACCCCAAAATACTCTCATAAATAACTTGGGGGTCGTGTTAAAATTCCCTGTTTGATAATCTTGAAATAACTTTAAGCCTTGACAAAATTCTTGTTCTACTTTACTGCTGTACTTGGTAAGTTTCACTCCGATTTGTTTCGGAATTTACATTTGATTCCAGAAGGTGAAGGCCCGAACTTACACGTACAGTCGTTCCTCTCTAACTCGATAATAGGTCCCGGTATAAGTGTTGAAAATATTCATTGTAACTTGGACCATCATATTTGCAACAGTTACCCTTACAGGTAATTTTGCGTGCAGGGGTAAGTATTGCAAATGTAAATGGTTGAATGCAGATGAATATTTTCAACACTTATACCGGGACCCACTATCGAGTTAGAGAGGGACGACAGTATGTGGAGTCCTGATTTTAGCGCTGAGCGCTTCTTTCCGTTGTGAAGTAGGTTTCCTACCTCAGCTAGTTCTAATGAAACAGATCTGGGGATGACTATGTGAAAAAAATAGAAAAAAATATGTAAGTTTGAAGACCAGTTGGAGCAGATGCTCAAATCAAAAATTCAGTTCACTCTCGCGTGCAGATAATCTGCTGTTAGGCTATGTTTTGTGTCTAAGATATTCCATTAAATGTATTTCAATATTTCATATAATATTCACAGCAAATCCAGATGGTCGGAGTCTAAGACGGAACAGTTTGTGTTACCAAGAGTGGAATTTGAAGACGAATTATTTGGTTGAAAATTTTGGATTCATCTACTCTAATTATATCAACCATTTGTCGTCTTATACGCCCACCGAATATCCAGCTTCCGGCGATTAATCTACCTTTTCCTACTCTCCGATATGAATAATAAGAATCCCAAGCCCATATTATGCATAAAATTTAGCCAAGAATTTCAGTTCAGATGGTAAAGTTTCTGAATGAAAAAGAGGTACAAATGGATAGGCTCCTAGACCGGAGATTGTACCACGATGTTCCCTTCAAAAGAAATAATGCCATGTAGGCGTGATGTGTACAATATTTGCTGAAAACATAAAATACCACAGTTCATTGAGTGTATCGGCCTTGAGAAAATTAGCTACCAATGATGACAATTTTATCGTCGAATATTCGCCTCCTTAAAGAAAGAATCGAGAAAGATATTAGCCCTCGCCTCAACGCCAGGAGACCATTAAATGTTCCGTATCTTTGTATACTGAGTGAAAAGGCTCTGTTCTACCCAGATCATTTGTATTAAGAAAAATGTATGATAGCAGTGAGAGGCCGTGAAATTGGCTGAATCACTTTGAATGCTTTCGGAATGCTAGTAAATTTGCTAGATTGTCGAGTGGACAGCCATGCTTTAAGAAGTCGTGTGCTAGGAGCTCATCGGCGCTTGCTCTACTTCGGATATCGACACAGAGACAAACTGATAAAAATGCCTTTAACTCCTTGCTGAGTTTTTCGGGCTTTTTCAAACGTGGTGTACCATTGGTGGCGATTAAATAAAGTGCTTTTAATGGCTCTTCATTGAGGTATGGAGGCTCAGACTCAATCATTTCTATAGCCATGATCCCCAAGGACCAAATATCGACCTTGGGTCCGTACTCTTTCTGTTTGACAACTTCAGGAGCCATCCAGTAAGGAGTGCCAACCATAGTTGCTCGTTTGCTCTTAGACTCAGTGAGTTTTGCACAAAAACCAAAATCGGCTGATAGGGATTAGTTAATTGGTTTCATCACGTTAGATAAGGACCTTACTGATTTTAACATTTCCTCTCGCATCAAGCAATACATTATCGGACTTGATATCTCTGTGAATAATATCCTGAGCATGTAAATGTGCTAAGCCGCTACAAGTCTGAAGATGTATTAGCTGGTAAGATATGAAATCTACAACTTCATGGAATTTACCTCAAGACAGATTGTTGAAATTTGATCTTCAGTGATGCTAGGGTTATTGTCTATGACATCAGTTAAAGCGCCGCCTTCCATATACTCCATAACAACCCAAAGTTCTGAAGCATTGTTTCTTAAGAATGCGTCAAGAAAATTAACAATGTTGCGATGTCTGCTATCCTTCATTACCATTATCTCATTGACGATCAATTCTTTCCTGGGTTGATGTGCCAAGTCCATTTGCTTGATGGCAACTTGCGCTTTTGCACCCTGCTGACGAATTACCTCTCTTGCGATTAGTGAAAGAGGATTTTCCTTCACTTTAGCAACGTATACCGATCCAGAAGCGCCTTGTCCAATTTTTTTCTGCTTTGAGTAAGACATATTTGGGTCGTCTTTAGAGACAGCTTCTTTCAATTTATTCATTACTTCGTTTTCGGACATTGTTGACATTCGGATGTCTTTTTTCTTTTCTCTTTCTGCTGCACTTGGCTTTGCGGTCAAGGCAGCTTCGGCAGCTTTAATGGCATCGTTTTGCTGGTTACCGTTTGCTTGAGGTAATTGCTTAAGTCCAACGTAGAGAGGCTTTACCTGAGTTGTGGGTGCTGGTAGGCGTGTTGAGGTTGCATTTTGATTACTGGATGGAGCACGACGTTGTTGCCCATTTGGTCCGTTTTGAAATCGAGAATCTTGTTGACGTTGGCCATTCGGTTCTTGTTGTGACGCCTCATCAATGTCCTCTCGGGGAAGAGAAGATGGGCTCTGCTGTTGAGGAATTTGACTTCGGGCTCCGTTGCTGGAAGTCGATAGTGAGATTTGTTTTTGTGTTCGAGCAGAGGATGACTGGGGCTGGCGCGTCGAGGTAGGGGCTGGCGGAGCGGCGCGAGATGGATTGAAGCGATCATTGCTAGACCCACCACCGAAACCACCAATTTCCATTTGTGCCATGGGAACCCGGGTCTTGGGTAAGGAAGCGTTGTAAGCTTCCATTTCTTTGCGATTTTGTTCTTCAGCAGCTTCACGTTGACGTTGAGCCTTGAGCTGCAGTTGACGTTTTTCTTCTCGCGCCTGTTCACTGTAACTGGGCGTCAGAGGTTGCATGTTTGGACGATTTTGACCGAATTCTGGAGGAGTATGACGTCTAGAGCCATTGGGTGAAGATGTAAGTTCATTTTGCCCTTGGGAACTCTGCGAATTCTGAGCTTGTCGTATAGAGCTGCCATTAGATCCGCCATTGTAATCTATTAATTTAGTGGGGTTACTTTTTGCTTGTGGACTGGGGGTTTGATTAGAATATTGAATAGAATTCTGAGGTTGACCCTGGAGTTGATTCTTCTGTAATTGAAAAAAATCCAAAGCTTCAAACACCGCTTGAGGATTGTTTTCGTAATCTTCTTTAGTAATTGCAGATGAATTGAGTAATTTTGACCACTCTGGAGGTAAGCCAACAAATTCTCCTGTAGCTGAGTCAAAGCCGACATGAACTGAGTGGCTAAAGTTAGTCGGATTGCTGACTCCACCCATTCCAGGGCAACGTGCATAAATGAAATCTATCCATTGATAAAGGTCATCGTCGCCTTTGACCTTTATTTGCAGAGTCCGAGATGGCCCTTCATCATCACCCGGATTGTTGGAAGTACCACTAATAGCTCTCTTAATTTCGAAGATAGTGCCCGCTGCCTCGACACGCGATACAGCTAGGACATCTCTTAACACAATACTGTATGATATCTTCCCACCTTCATTCTTGTGAAAATCAAGGCCCTCTTTCCTTAAAACCAAGAACTTCTGCTTCCATGGGGTAAGAAAAGTCTTGCCCTCTTTAACATGCGCCGGCCCTTGTTTAATGACAGTCAGGCCACCCATGAATTCAGTCTGCGGCCGTTGAACCGGGAGAGAAAAGACTGAGCCAGAATTCGATGCAGTTGAAGCTCGAACTGACGAGTACTTGCTCAATTGCGACATGCTACCCCCCTGGAGGTGGTTTATGTGTGGGAGAAGATTAAGGCGTGGTAAATTTGTTGGAGGTTGAGGAGCCGGCCCTGGATTCATGAATTGACCAGTGGCAAAGGTACTAGAAGGTTTAGCATAGTCTATTGACATTCAATGATGCTTAATTAGAAGAGAAATTTGGAGGAGTGGAAGGAGAAGCGGATTGAGGGCCGAGGAGCACATTGTAGGTGGAGCAAATGGGTTGTACGTGGCAAGACCGCACATACCTCCTACCTATTCACGCGCAGTCTACAGCCTGAATCCACTTCATGCACCTTTCGTTTCGCAGTCGGTAACAACTCATGCGAATTCGAGAATTTAAGATCAAAGTTACATACCTATTTTGAGACGCCATTTTTAAACGGGAGGAAGACAATTGGTTCGAAGCTGAGCTTAAAAAGATAAACACCCTTGAGAAATCGCAACAGTTTAGCTGCGGAGAGTTCTTGACTATGATTAGAAAATCAGTAGAGGCATATCATTTTTATGGCGTTGTAGCTTGCGTAAGAAGTCAGGGGATCATGATCAAGTAATTTGTACATACTAGTACTCGCACTATTGATGATATTTTAGAGGCACCACATTTGAGAACAGAATCTCTTCACATTAAACAGCGTGAGTTAACATGCGAAGTCGGCCAAAGCGGCTTTGTCAGAACTAAGCAGTGGTAATGAACGCAGAAAAGATTAAGAAGTTTTGCTTATGATGCAAATAGGTCAGATGGTTAGACGGGGGAGAAAAAAGCTTCATGGACTGGGCATGATACAGATCAAGGTGAAGCTTCAATCCTGTAATTCTACTGGCGGATGATTTAAGCCTTAAATGCGAGGCCAAAGACCCCACCTTACAGCTAAAATTCCAACTTTAGTGCGTTGTGAGCGATAGGTCGGGGGGGGAAATAAATATTTGTCTGATTAGTGTGTGGATTGTGCAGAAATTTGAGACTTTGCAGATGCTGCAGATCATTCCGGCACGATTTGAGATCAGCGAGCGTGGGTGTTTGTCATTGTAAGACAAGGTGTACGCGCCAAGTGGAGGGAGTGCAATTTGGTTGTTAGAGCGCCTTTTCAGGTACCGGTAAACTTCACAGGATAACTTATTTTTGAAAAAAATTAAAAAAGGAAATTTTGATTTTGCATTGCTCAACACAACGAATCAAGAAAGAAAAGAAAAATACGATTGTTGACTCAGATTATAATTTTCACCCTTTCGTCTCAGTCTGTCCAATTAATCAGCCAACTCGTAACTATGAAACGAAACATCGTCAGTGATATCCCAAGTTTACAGTATCACTGAAACTTCTTCTATTCGAAGTGTGACGCTTGCGCCTACGATAAAGCCAACCCGGTAATCTGAAAAGGTTAAGTTGCTGTTTCATTGTTTATGCCTGATCTAATTTACCCCAGGCCTGTAATTAACGACAGTACACTCTCGTTATAACAATATGGGGTAAGACTTGAATAAGACTCCTGATTGGCAAATTCGGTTGAATTGGCCAATGAGAGTCCTTATTTAAGTCTTGCCCCACACTCTTATAACGAGAGTGTACAGTAGAGCCCCTCTTAGCTAATAGTGGGTCCCGGTATAATTACTGAAGAGATTCATAGAAATTTTATGGTTTATATTTGCAATACTTATCCCTGCACGCAAAATTACCTGTAAGGGTAAGTGTTGCAAATGTAAAAGTCCAAGTTACAATGAATCTTTTCAACATTTATACCGGGACCCACTATTAGCTAAGAGGGGTTCTACTGTACTGTATACTAAACGCACGGGCCTTGACAAATATTTCCTATAAGCCCTACCAAACCGCAGACGCATACAGGTCATGTCATTACCTTACGACCCAGTGTGGTGTCTCTGAAGATCGTATGGTTTGAATGAAATTTTCCAAAAGAATGAATTTGTGAAATAGTGATAAATTTGCTGTCTAAAAAACAGGATGTGCAACAAGTTTAACACAGCCAAACGAGCAATGTTATCTGGAATATCGATCTGGATTCTACTAGCACATAATCCCTAGTTCCATGCAAATTCGTATTGGACTAGGGATAAAAATATTCCAGAAGGGTCGAGTACTCAGCTATAGATGATAAATGTGAAAATTATAGTTGATTTTGTACTACTTTGAATCCTTAATGCTCGATCGCCGTACAAAATTGAATATAGTTTTTATATTTATATACTCTATTGCAGGGATAAATAGTGAAGGAAACCCCTGAATGCCAAGATCTGACAGGGATTATACAATATGCCATTGGCTGCAATATTTTGACCATACCAAATCCGACAATAGCTGAACCTTATTTGTATGGGAAATTTTGCGTGATAAAAGAAGTGTAGGAGATCCCTATAACTCGTTGAAATGATGATATTCTATTCAAAGGTGCTAGCTTTTATCAAGTATTAAATACATTTTTACCAATAATTAAGCATCATTAATAAGGAATCGAACCTCCTCTTGCTCTGATGACTGCCTGGCACCTTTCTGGCATGCTCTCTACAAGCGTAGCCAGTTGCTCCTGAGAAATTGACTCCCATGCCTCTAGGACTGCATTACGGAGCACTTCCTCAGATGGATTACCAGAATCAAATTCTGGGTGGTGCTCTTCAATATGGGATTTCATCATATCCCACACTGACTCAATTGGATTCAGGTCTGGGGAATATGACGGCCAGACTATGAAATCTACCCCCCTTGATGACAGCTCTCTTTTCGTACGTTGAGCAGAATGGGCAGGAGCACCATCCTGCATAAAGAGAAGAGGGCCGTGAGAGTCAATTGGTTGTGTTGCCGCGTGGATTAAAGGAACAATCCTCTGGCAGTAACTCTCCGCTTTTATAGTCCCCAATCCCTACTCCAGAAGAGGGCAGGGCCCTTCTGGTTCCCATAAAAGGAGCCCCAGAACATCCAACCACGCTTTCGAGGACCTTTTCGAACCAGGCAAGTGTGATAATATGTCTCCTCGGGCTAAAAAATTAGATTAATGCAGTTGATACATGGCTGAGATCTGGACTCACCTTTCTCGAAACCCATACTCTTGTGTGACGTTCACCAGTGACCCAAGTCTCATCAGACCAAAGAATTTGGGACCACTGTTCAGGTGTCCAAGAAGAGTGTTCTTCCGCCCACTCTAATCTTTTCCTCATATGTGCAGGCGTTAGAGTAGGCTTCGCTTGAGCAATGCAACGCTTGAACCCTCTTCTCTCAAGAGCACTTTTGATTGCGATTTGGCCACAATTCCTGTGGGAAAACTTAGCAGCAAGCTCCAGGTGGCTCATCTGGCGGGCCTCACTTGAAGACGTGACAAACTCTTCAAGCTCAACTTCCTGCTGAGCGTTCAAGGCGTGGGGTCGGCCATTTCGCTTTTTGGGCGTCAGACATTGCCTTGCAAGGGCATATTGTACCCTTCTTTCGGTGATACCGAGTTGATTACCGATGGCGAGATGAGTAAAACCAAGGCCACGTAACGTGTATATCTGGACTCGCTGATCCCTAGAAAGCTGGCTCCGTGATCTTGGAGTAGTGGGAGATGCTGGGGTGCTCATTTTTCTTCGCAGTTTATCGTGAGGATATAGGTTATTCGATATGTCGTGTCAACCGATTTAGTGTGGTACGAGGATGCTGTGCAACTATCGAACATAAGAGAGAAGGTTCAAGGAAGAAGGAATGCCTCGGTTGCCTTATTGCCTTAGTCTAGCCATTTTTGTAGCGCTAAAGTCGGAATGTCAGGGATAGCCCATGTAAATTACACAGAATGTGGGGCTACACTTCTTACCCCTGTAATAGAGTACCTTGCATGAGTGTGCATATAATAAGCTTGTGTGTAGGGGTTAGGGCCGTTCAGAACCCCTATAGACAGGGATCGGGCATCTAATCTATAAAGTGCTGCTGGTCGCTGAATTTTTGCCATACAGTCGTCCCTCTCTAACTCGATGGTGGGTCCCGGTATAAGTGTTGAAAATATTCATCGAAATTCAAGCATTTACATTTGCAATACTTACCCTTGCGCGCAAAATAACCTGTAAGGGTAAGTGTTACAAGTATAAAAGTCCAAGTTACAATGAATATTTTCAACACTTATACCGGGACCCACTATCGAGTTAGAAAGGGACGACTGTACTTCTGATACAAAATTCCTGTTTACAATTCCCAAACACCTCTGCAACTACCAGGGTGAAACTTTATGCAAAACTTTCTACCTACATCGACCCTCAGAACTAATTAATTCTCCTAGTAGGGTATCAGACCTCCGTTGGCATCAGTTGCTGCCAATCACCTGGCCGAAATGCTTTCGATTAATCGAGACGGACGGCCAGGGTGATAGGCTACAATACTTTGAGGAATTTCACACGAAGTCTATAAAGAAATGGATTTCCGACGTCTAATTCTTTGATGTAACTAATGCACGTAGTCTTAGATCACCCCAGACCTAAGGTTAAAGAATCTAAGACTGGAGAAAACACCAGCCAATCTGTCGAATCCCGTGCAGTGATAATTTCTCCCTAGGTTTACAGGCAAAGTGAGCGCAAGCTCTATCTAGTTTTAATCGGACGGTGTAATTTGATTGAAGCTTCTCATTGATTGAGAAGCAATTTTTGTGCGGTATTTTCTTGCTGTAATTGAGACTCACTTTTTCTGCCAAACTAGGCAAGGCCACTTATCCTTCCCGGAGAATGACCCCCTGAACATCAAGTTTGTATCTTTTCTCATCTTTGCGATAACGCAATCTAAAGTTGACTTCACCACTTCAAAGCCCGAAATTTTTATGTGAATTTCACTACCATTAGTTAATTGGGGACCAACCTTTGGCATTCACCAAACCCATGAGTATTTGAAACCATTCACCAAGATCTCGTTCGTCTCAGGGGTCCTAATCTACTGCGCAAGATTCCAAGAAAACTGTTCTTCCGCCCGACATTTCCGTGCTCTCATACGACTGGGTTTTGGAAGTGGCTTTAAACTAGAGATCCGTTGTTTCTATCCTCTGTAATAGAAAACTCTTTTAATGGCATTTTCATCTACAGTCTGGTGCTGAAACTGGACTCGACTGAGTAAAAAAACCCCATTTTTAACCTGGTACTTAATAATATGAAGAATGCTTCGAAGTTCATCCACTTAATCACAATTTGATATAAGTCGTCATCCCGGTTCTCTCGATAGTATGAATAGATCCTTTTCTGAGATGTTCTGAATTTTTCTCCATGTTGAGATTAGCTGCCTGGCAGTGGCCTTCTGAATAGGAATATTCTCTAGAACTACGCAAACTTGAACAAGCTAATTTTGAATAGGATGCTGTCGAGTGCTAGGAGTTGTTAGTGGCGAACTGGTAGTGGTATTCATCATCAGGTTGCTTTCTAACTCATGATTAATAACAAAATATCGATAAAGAGTCTTGAGTCTCAATTTGGAATTTCAAAATAAGAATTCGAGATGATAGAACCAAGAAAATCTGGAAATATGATGTGAAAATGCTGGCCGATGAATGTAGAGGTCGATGAAAGGATTACGTAGCGGAAATGGGTTGGGGAATCCGGATAATTTTGGAAATTAAGCTTCATGATCGCGGGGTTTAATTGCCCCTATTCATCCGACAGGCGGCCTGACTTTCAGTAAGCCGCTCATGTTGTGGGCGAGGCACAGGAAATTCAACTGATCTTTGTGCTCCCAAATAAAGAAGCCTTGCATTTGTACAAAAGTTTGCCCATTCGAATATCCTCAACGACCGTAGCGATCTAAGTTTTCTCTGAGAGTGAAGATATAGTCGGTGGGTGAGGTACCGTGGATGTTTGGGGGAGTTCGGTTAATTCTAAATCCTAGCCAGTATTCAAATCGGATTTTGATTCGTTGTCAGATCAAATTTGATGACTCAAATGCTCGCTCGGTGATCTGTTAATGAATCAAACTGATTAGAAGACTGACTGGCATCCAAAATTAGCCGAGTTCTAAATTTGGGGCTTTAACGGTGGCAGTACCATAGAACAGTAACACACACAAGATTTATGGGTCGGATGGTGCAGTAGTATAGTGTCCGGGCCGTTATCCGAAGTAGAGTCTGGGTAGCTTGGACATATGCCCCACTTGAGACAGGAGAAAGCTGATTCGAATCCACCAAGACCCTCACACCACTTCTTTTGCTGTGATAATGTATTTGTGGGATGACGAAAGCATGCTCAGATAACCATAGGTTTTTCTCGCTTTTGCCTGTGGTGGGTATTCACGGAAGAGGGTACATGTTGTAAGGCGTGATTCTCGTAATGGTATCTGCAAATGAAATTTGAGTATGAGCGTTCCAAACGTCAAACAATGTCATACTGCGTCACATACAGTAGCGTCTAAAAGTGCGCAATGAAACCACCACGTTGACTAAATTTTACTATAACTCTGCAACAATTTCTTCAAATTTAAAAATTCTATGTTCAAATAAAATCCAAGCCATTTCTTGAATAAGTCCAACTTTGTTATTGTAAAAATAATGATTAATTATAAGGTTCGCGCTGGTCTTGGTACTTAATGTCTATTGCGCATTTTTAGACGCGTTATTCTAATACTTGGTATGACTCCCCTTTGCCTTCTTTACGGCCAGAGCCCTTGACGGCATATTGTCAATTAATGTACGACATGAATCTTCAGGTATATTTTGCTAGACGTCGTCTACTCTTTTCATAAATTCGTGCA
This sequence comes from Podosphaera xanthii, assembly GCA_028751805.1. NCBI lineage: Eukaryota > Fungi > Ascomycota > Leotiomycetes > Helotiales > Erysiphaceae > Podosphaera > Podosphaera xanthii. The sequence goes on from JAPWIX010000006.1 coordinate 7,189,045, forward strand.
TACTTTTCGGTGTTTCCGGGTACTCTCCAAGTCGGCGTTTTACCAGACACCATAGGTGCTCAATTGAGTTCAGGTCGGGCGATTGAGAGGGCCATTTCATGGAATTTATACCTGTGGTAGCTAGCCAATTTTTTGTGGCCCTAGAAGTATGCTTAGGATTGTTGTTTTGTTGAAAAATAACGTTGTTTCTGGCATTGGAAAAGAGCTTGCTTGCTATTTCGTTGACTGTTGGGACCAAACAAGTATTCAAAATGCCTTTTAGCTGTTCCGAGTTCATCCTTCCAACCACACGACTCATTCCACCGGCGCCAAACCAAGACATACAACCCCATATCATTACGCAACCGCCCCCGAGCTTCAGTGTCTCTTCGACCACTTCTGCCGAATAGCTACTTGGATTCCTGGACCAAGCATATTTGATTCCGTCGCTATTGAGTCTATTTATCATCGTCTCATCTGACCAAATAACTCTTTTCCAATCTTTAATAGTCCAACTTTCATGTTCTAAAGCCCAATGCAACCGAGCTCTCTTATGCGCCTTTGACAGCATCAGTATCTTCATCCTCTTAACAGCCCGGAGACCCTGTTCCCTAAGAGCCAGCTTTACAGTACCAGCAGAAACTTTGTTTTCTCGTTCAAGATTGATAATCTTCGTCGCTCCTACCGCAGTTTTGGTCCCGACATTAGCCACCAAACGAGCCAGGGCTCGCTTGTCTCGACACGTCAACTTCCGTGGTCGTCCCTGCATAGGTTTTGATGTATCATGAGATGTCTTTTTCCGATACCTGGCTACCGTAGATCTATGACAGCCCATAATTTTTGCTATTCCTAGTTCATTTTTACTTTCATCGAGTAATGTAGTGATGGATGATATCTGGTGATGTGAAAGTTTTCTCATTGTAAAAAAAATAGAGAATATTGAAATTAAAAAAATTTAGGAATGATATAAAAGCATGTCGAATACTTATATAGATCAAAAAATTAAAGTTTACAGCATAGTTGTCTGTTAATGGAGGTTCTACCACGTGGTGAAATGATACGTCAAAAAGTGCGCAATAGACATTAAGTACCAAGACCAGCGCGAACCTTATAATTAATCATTATTTTTACAAAAACAAAGTTGGACTTATTCAAGAAATGGCTTGGATTTTATTTGAACATAGAATTTTTAAATTTGAAGAAATTGTTGCAGAGTTATAGTAAAATTTAGTCAACGTGGTGGTTTCATTACGCACTTTTAGACGCTACTGTACATATCTTCCATTATCACTCGCGTCATAGCCTCAGCCAGCATACTCAGAAATGATTTAAAAAAAAACACAAAATTTATCAAGAACACGTGACCTATGCAACCTAATGATTTTGTTAAATTTTATGGGCACAGAATGAGTGTAAAAAAACTAATGAAGTGATTCAAAGTGTCTGTGTTTTCTCCTAGCATAAAGGGTTTCACCGCATGAAATATATATTCTGGTTATGCGTAATATCTAAGCTATTTATACAAGCGAGTTCCTGACCAAGCAGGCTTATCAGTCATATGATCTTAACCGATTTGTTCATACCTTTCATACGTATTGAATACCCCGCCGTCATCCATGTCGTAGACACTATTACACTTATTCACGACGATAACATTCCACAGATTGTTCCTATTAATCCAAATAAATCCTTTCTCATCAGGTCATCACACCTGCGATGGTTAAATCTCAACATCATCCCCCTTTGGCCCAGCGCGTTGCTGATGAGCTTGAGCTTGTACAGCGCGTTGCTAAGGGCCGAGCTACTTGGGTTCAAAATTTCCACACCAAGTTTTGGACATCCGTTGAAGAGGCTGATCCCCTCATCAAATCTTTTGTGCGCGAGCAAATGGACGCCTTTCTCCTTGCTGTTGCTTCCGGGCACCCTATGCGTCACGACACTCCGATACATCCCAAGCCGGCAAGCTCCTTACCCAAGCCTAGCCTAAACATTCCCTCACGACCTCCCCTATCCAAGCCACCTCAACCCCATAACTGGGCAGCTATCGCTGCACGCCCTCATACCTCTGTCCCCTCGGCTTCGTCCCAACCCGTCTTCAACAACCGTCCCCCTCGCACTTCTTTGCAAAAGCCTACCGTAATACCCAAGGGCCCGAAAGCTATCTTCCGCCTGACTGAAGAAGCACATCTCCTCAGAGCTGACGCAACATCAGTGAAAGCTGCTTTATTAAAAATCGTCCCTGGTCTCAAGGACGGTATCGCCTCTGTTTCCCGCAGCTCAAGCGGATTTAGCATTATGTTTTCATCCGAGGAGTCGCTCAAACTTGCGATGGAACACGCCGACTCCATTAAGGCCTCTCTTTCCGGGGCTTTACATCAAGTTGAGTATTGTATTGGATATGTCGTTAAACAAATTCCACGCACCATTTGGAATCCAGTGTCTAATCTGGTTTCCTCGACGATCGATGACGTCAAGAACATTGCCGAGGCGCAGACAGGCGTCGCCCCATCCAGCGCCCACTGGTCACTGCACGAAAATCGCCACGATCCATTTCATACGGCTATTATCTTCTTTCCTAAAGAAGTTCCCACTTTTCGTATCGTCGATAGCGCCACGTCTCGGCGATACATACCTAATCCTAAGGTTGTCCAGTGTGAAGCATGCTTTGGGTTTCACCAATCCTCCCGCTGCCGGATTCAAGCCCTATACGCCTCCTGCGGCACTATCCACCATCAAGGAGAATGCTCTCATATCCGTCGGTGCATCAATTGCTTGGGACCTATGTGCCTATGAAAACGATAATCACGGTAAAAGATGCTGTGTATAATCCAGCTATAAAAAATGTAAAGTGTAGGACTTCCAGAAGATGCTGTGTATGATACAGCGAGAATAAAAATGAACTCTGTAATAGAATCACGTAATGAAAAATGAATATATTAGGTCTGATCTGCCAGAAAAAATCTCTCCCTCTCTGGCTGTTCTATTTAATCCAATATAAAATCGAAATGCTTCCCGTTTTGTCCTCCCAGTGCTCCGTTTCCCAAGAACCAAAATCTCCTCCGATCCATGTTCATCTGTATCATGATACAATATTAAACCAAACGTCTTAAGATAATTGTTTCAAGAAATTTCCAAGCATGGAGTTGTCATTGAAAGACTCTGAAACATTATAATGAACAATTCGCGATACTTGAGACAAAACATGAAAATAGAAATAAGAAGCCACGTGAAACGAACAAAAAAACAAGGCAACCTGTTGAAACATTCCGATAGTGGCTACTTGAGAAGCCCATGTTGTTACACAGGACCACATCCTGCGGATGATCTCTCCTGCCCCCTTCGCCCTCGGCCGTACAAGGGCAAGCTTATTCAGCCCTCGGATAAAGAGGTTGTGGAACTCCGGTCAACCAGCCGTAATTTACTCCGCAAGACTAGCCGCGCTGAAGCTGCAGCAGCGGCAGCCACTGGTGCCACTACTATCACTGCCCCTGTCAGCGCCCAAAGTCCGTCTCGCGCCACTGGAGCCTCCACTAGCGCCTCACAAGATATTCCTCCCGCCAGCCTGAATAGGTTTTCCGCTCTCGAAAATGCCTCGTCTCAATATATGGAAATAGATTCCGACGTACAAGCCCCTAATAATACCCTTAGTCTTGCTCTACATGAATAACAGAGCTTATTTTAGGAGTACCCCCCGCCTCGCCTTCGTTTTCTCCAAGCTAACGTTGGACGTGGTGGATCTTCTCACCTAATTCTATTAGAAGCCGCATTCAAGGGTAATTATGATGTGATATTTGTCCAGGAGCCTTGGACAAAAATCATAAATTTCAAGAATGTTACCAAATCCCATCCAGCTTACGTTACCTTTACCCCACCCGACCGAGACTGGAAGCTTGCGCGCCCACGCGTGCTCACATACATTCGGAAAAAATCCAACCTCCGCCCCATCCAGCTGGATAGTGGTCCTTCACCAGACATTATAGCCCTCCTTCAATGTTCTCCTCAAGTAGAGGTCATCAATGTCTACCGACAACCTCAGGCACACATGTCTGAGAGTCTCTACCCACTTCTAAACTGGCCAGTGAAGCCTAACTCCATAATTGTTGGAGATTTTAATCTCCATCACGAGTTATGGGAACCTAATGTGTCTCGTTCGTCCGGAGTTGGTAGCTTTAACGACTGGATTGAATACCACTTTTTAAGGTCGGCTTTACCGTATGGAGCTCCTACCCATCGAGCTGGTCATGTTCTCAACCTTGTTTTAACGAATATGGAAGGACTCCTGGCTCATGTGGACCCCGTGGCTCATCCGAATTCTGATCACGAGACCATATCTGGCTCGGTTAATCTCTGTTCAGCTCAAAGACGACACCCATCAATGAGAATCCCTGAATTTACAGCCGAAAATACGGAAATATTTATCCAAGCACTTATAGCTACCCCTCCTCCTGTTCTACCTCTCGACAACCCTAACCCTCATCTCTCAGACGCGGTGGCCTCTTCGGGGGTCGCTGCGCTATCGGCCATACTACTTGCGGCTAACCCACCAAGGCCCCCATGTGTGCCATGTAAGGATTTCTGGAACCTCGAATGCTCTGACCAACGCCGACTGTATGTTGTAGCCCGCAACAGTGGGGACCCGGATCGTATTAGGGAGGCACACCGAAATTTCCGCAGAACTGTTAGGCGGACTAAGAGGGAGTATGTGCGCTCGAAGCTGGATAGTGTGTCTTCGGTTTTGGAAGCCCATAAAGTGGTTGGATGGCGAAGGTTTGCCAGTCGCTTCGGCCCCCCTCCAATTCAATATCAAGGAGTCACCTATAGTACCCCAACTGAGCGTGCGGCCCTTTTTTTTCGTACGAAACTTGCTCATGGAATCAGGGAGCCGGACATTCCCGTGGTCACCCCTACTTGTGCACTGCGACCGATTCCCGCACCTGCCTCACTGGACGAAGATGAGGTTCAACAATGTCTTCTTGCTACATCGTCCACAACTCCAGGTCACGACCATCTCACGGTTGCTGCCCTTCGCCATGTCTGGCAAGTCGATTCTTGGCGTTCCTGGATCGTAAACTTATATGGGCTTTGCCTGGTATACGGACATCATCCAAACATATTTCGCCGCGCCGAAGTTGTGGTTATACCTAAACTTCATAAGGATGATCTCACACACCCTGCCAACTGGCGACCAATTTCGCTTCTTCCTGTTCTCGGTAAAGGGCTAGAACGGTTTTTTGCCCGTCGTTTCGCTTTCTGGGCTCTATCGAGTCGCATTATCTCTCCCACGCAGCTCGGAGGCCTTGCTAAAAGGTCAGCTATGGATCTTGTAGAGTGTCTCGTCCACGTTGTCGAAAAGGCATGGGAAGGGAAACAGGTCTGCACTCTGGCTACTCTTGATGTCGAAAGCGTTTTCGACAGTATTCAGCCTGGTCGTCTATCCGTCCGCTTGCGCGAACAGGGATGGCCACTACAATACGTTAACTGGGCGGCTTCCTTTGCTTCAGGTAAGAAAGCCCGCCTCCGTGTGGATGACTTTGTTGGTGAATTATTGGATATTCCGCACGGCTTACCGCAAGGATCCCCTGCTTCACCTATACTTTTTCTCCTTTTCCTTGAACCTCTTTTCAAGTTTGACTTCCCTACTTTTGGATAAGTGGATGACGTAGCGATCCTTTCCGTTGCTAAAACTCTAACCGAATCCTCACGCCTAACTGCCGCCAGGATTGAAGAAGTTACCCAATGGTGTAACAGAAACGGACTTTCGTTAGCCGAAAACAAGATGGAGATCATACATCTCCACAGAACCCGTCAGCTTTCTCCACCTCTAACAATCAATGGCGTCGTAAGATTTACAAACCCAACTTTAAAATGGCTAGGTGTCCTTCTCGATACTAAGCTTTCCTTCAAAGAACACGTTCAAGTTTGGAGTGCTAGGACACAATGAATCAGCGCCCATATACGTCAGCTTGGCAACACCTATCGTGGGGTACCCGTTGCCTTTCACCGCTCGGCAGCCCTTGCTGCGGCTTTACCTGTTCTATTTTACGGCGCAGAGGCCTGGTGGCGCGGTCATTCTTACAGCCGGCGCGGACTCCAAACCTCTACTCGGTCCCAAAACCTCGTAGAAATGATTTCCAGAGCTCTAGTCACCTTGGCTCGTGCAATTCTACCAGTATTCAGAACCACTCCCACTCCAGCACTGCTAAGAGAAGTATGTCTCAAGCCCGCTCATATTCTTCTCAGAGAGGTGCGCCTCCGCTCTGCTGTTAGACTAGCTGCCGCAGATAGCTTCCATCCTTCGGTTAGAAGATCAAACGACCCCCGAGCGCATACACGCCTGACCGAAAAACTAAAACTCGTTCCGTGCTTCCCTCGCCCCCAGCCCTTACCACCCTCCTACAAAGCCCCCCTTAATCGCTCTCGCGCAGACTTCTCCACTCATGAATTTTTTGAGCGTATCAGAGCATTGCCTTCATGGGATATAATCGTCTACTCAGACGGCTCTAACCAGACCGATGGATCTGCTGGGGCTGGCGCTGTCGTCCTTCACAAGAATGTCACTTTAGCTAAAGTGAGGGTGCCACTTGGTCCTGATTTTGAGGTCTATGACTCCAAAATAACTGGTGCTTTAGCAGGGCTCAAAGCCGCTGTAGCAGCCCCTACGTCTCATCTCGTAACTAATATCCACGTTATCTTAGACAACCAGGAGGCAGCACAACGCCTCCTGGATATTTCTCCTTCCAAGTTTTCGCAAGCGGAAATCTTGGAGTTTAGGGATCTTGCAGCTCGCTGGCCTTCAAGGAGGATTTTTCCATCTGCGGCTCCTGGAAAAGTCCATGTAATGTGGTCTCCAGGCAACATTAGTATTCCTGGTAATGAGCTGGCCGACAAGTTGGCCGGAGAAGCCGCACGACAATCGGCCCCCCCCGGCGCATCACTTGCCGGAGCCCGAGCAAATCTACAAAGACAAATCTGGAACCTGACTAACGAATGGTAGCAGATGCAAGCTCCCTCTACCTACTGTGAGTTAGGAATGCAATTTCCTAAGAAACCCCCAGAGGAGCTTCGACTCCCTCGTCATCTTCTTGGATATTTGATTCAATACCGGACTGGACACGGTGATTTTCGCGCCTATCACGAAAGATTCAAACATGATGACGCCCTCACTTCTTATTCTTGCGGAGCCGAGCTTGGGATCACTCGATTTTCTCTTCGGTACCTCTCGTGGTGCGATGCGTTTTGCCTCCGTTGTTGAGAAGACTAGATTTCTATCCGAAGTCTGTCCTATCCGTGCTGCATAATCTAGCCGAGTGAGGTATCCGCTGTATAGCGCTTACTGTAACTTTAGGAATCCTTTCCAAGACCCGAGGCATCCATAGTTTAGCATTATTTTCAGTTAGTGTCGTAGTCACCATGTCCCCTTTTGGGATGGGGCATCTTCTTAGACCTTGTCCGGTTGACTGTAAAAATAAATAAATAAATAAATAAATAAATAAATAAATAAATAAATAAATAAATAAATAAATAAATAAATAAATAAATAAATAAATAAATAAATAAATAAATAAATAAATAAATAAATAAATAAATAAATAAATAAATAAATAAATAAATAAATAAATAAATAAATAAATAAATAAATAAATAAATAAATAAATAAATAAATAAATAAATAAATAAATAAATAAATAAATAAATAAATAAATAAATAAATAAATAAATAAATAAATAAATAAATAAATAAATAAATAAATAAATAAATAAATAAATAAATAAATAAATAAATAAATAAATAAATAAATAAATAAATAAATAAATAAATAAATAAATAAATAAATAAATAAATAAATAAATAAATAAATAAATAGATAAATAAATAAATAAATAAATAAATAAATAAATAAATAAATAAATAAATAAATAAATAAATAAATAAATAAATAAATAAATAAATAAATAAATAAATAATAAATAAATAAATAAATAAATAAATAAGTAAATAAATAAATAAATAAATAAATAAATAAATAAATAAATAAATAAATAAATAAATAAATAAATAAATAAATAAATAAATAAATAAATAAATAAATAAATAAATAAATAAATAAATAAATAAATAAATAAATAAATAAATAAATAAATAAATAAATAAATAAATAAATAAATAAATAAATAAATAAATAAATAAATAAATAAATAAATATATATATTCTCGTTTACTGTCCTTTTAGCTCCTATTATGTACATAGTGCCATGAGGACGGATGGCCATCAAACGAGGGAAAAAGCTTTAAAGCAACAAAACCCGAAGACCCGCCACGTTGGCACGTCCTAGCTTAATGCAGAGGATGCCCCTTTGTTCCATAAACTCCAGTTCAACCGTGATTTCCATTAACTCCCCAAACAATAGGAAAATACTCAAGTGAAAAAAGTTAGTGAAGGTGATTTTGGCCGAGTCTTTGACCCAGAACTACTACTGTCAGGCAGGATCTCATCCATCCCCAGCCCAATTTTCATCAGAGACCTTGTTGTAGCCGACGTGACTCTTTCTTCTTTCCGTGGTCGTCCAGGACCCCTCTTCGGAGCGTCTGGCTTTTTGCTTGTAACCAATGTGAATCCTTGGTCATCGATTGCCTTGCCTGATGTAATTGCGACTAGTCTTTCTTCCTTCTCCCGATGAATATCCGCCGTCCGCTCAAGTAGCTCCAGGCGAGCCCTCTGCACACTCCCCTTGTAAACCTGGAAAGTTCGACACGCCGCTCTCTGCCATGAACGGTGTTCCTTACCGCAGTTGCAGCAAGAAACCCTTTTCCCGGGACAGTCCCTGGTTTGGTGAGCACCTGCGCACCCACCGCACCTGGCCGCCCTTCCGCACGACGCTTGCGTGTGGCCCCATTGGCTGCAGTTATAACACTGCTTCGGCTGAGCCTTGGGAGACCACATTTGTGCCGTGTATAGCATAGCATTAAGGACGATGCCATGTCGAACCACTTGCTTCTGTAAACCCTCTGTGGGCAGGCTCAACACGACCGACCCTCTCGTGTGGCCGTTCTTCTTCGCCCGTTCGTGCTCTTTGCCATCGTGAAGCCATCTTATTCTGTTTATTGAGAGCCCCGGTATTCTCGCTTTCGTCGCCTCGCAGATCTCTCGGATCAATCTGGAATTGTCGGCGTATCTGCCTCCTTCAATTTTTGTCCTCAAAGGGACACCGCAAACCTCCACTGGAAAATCATGCCTCAGAATCTTGAATTCCTCTGGTTGAGACATGTTGAGAGCTGCGTCTCTCTGGGACGCCGACTGAACGAACACCTCAGTGTCGTTGCTCCTCAATTGTAAATAAATAAATAAATAAATAAATAAATAAATAAATAAATAAATAAATAAATAAATAAATAAATAAATAAATAAATAAATAAATAAATAAATAAATAAATAAATAAATAAATAAATAAATAAATAAATAAATAAATAAATAAATAAATAAATAAATAAATAAATAAATAAATAAATAAATAAATAAATAAATAAATAAATAAATAAATAAATAAATAAATAAATAAATAAATAAATAAATAAATAAATAAATAAATAAATAAATAAATAAATAAATAAATAAATAAATAAATAAATAAATAAATAAATAAATAAATAAATAAATAAATAAATAAATAAATAAATAAATAAATAAATAAATAAATAAATAAATAAATAAATAAATAAATAAATAAATAAATAAATAAATAAATAAATAAATAAATAAATAAATAAATAAATAAATAAATAAATAAATAAATAAATAAATAAATAAATAAATAAATAAATAAATAAATAAATAAATAAATAAATAAATAAATAAATAAATAAATAAATAAATAAATAAATAAATAAATAAATAAATAAATAAATAAATAAATAAATAAATAAATAAATAAATAAATAAATAAATAAATAAATAAATAAATAAATAAATAAATAAATAAATAAATAAATAAATAAATAAATAAATAAATAAATAAATAAATAAATAAATAAATAAATAAATAAATAAATAAATAAATAAATAAATAAATAAATAAATAAATAAATAAATAAATAAATAAATAAATAAATAAATAAATAAATAAATAAATAAATAAATAAATAAATAAATAAATAAGTAAGTAAGTAAGTAAGTATCCAGGGACATCTAACTTCTCCACAGTCTTCTCTCCGAGTTCTGGGAATTTTTTTCGACCCCAAGTTAAACTGGGGCGCCCACATAAAGAAAGTAGTGCAAAAGTCGCATACCCAGACACAGTCAATTAGCAGATTGGCACAGTCTACCTGGGGAGCGACATTTAAGAAGTCAAAGCTGTTGTACAGCACGTTAGTGAGACCGGCCCTCACGTATGGGTCCCAGATTTGGGCCGAGGCCGGGCCAGGGGGTAAAATCCCTGAAAGGATAGTTAAACCCCTTCGAAGTATTCAGAGGAAATGCTTAAAGCTAGTTACAGGGGCATATAACTCTACCAGCAGTAGAGTACTGGAGCACGAGACATCGGTGCTCCCAATAGAGCTCTACCTGAAGCAAAGGAGGGTCCAACACGCCGGACTATCAGACAAGCTACCTGTTCTAAGGACAATTACTTCGGCGTGTAATCGAATCAAGCTGCCCGTCCGAGGGAGAGAGGAGATTCACGACATGAACAGAAGCGATGATGTAGCCGAATGGATTCGAATCTGCGGAAGGGAAGAGCAAACTGGGCGACAAAAGACGGCTGTAAAGATTGCAGCATTCCAGAAATGGAAACATTCTTGGACACATCAGAAGAACTCTGGACACTCGACACCAGCGAACCCAGAGACTTGGAAAGCAGCGAATATTACCATGGATAAAAAAACAGGTAGATTCACTATGAACTACAGGGAAGCACCAGTTCAAATCCACCAGAACCTTAGCAGGGCCCAAAGTAGTATCGCCATACAGATAAGAAGCGAGCATATCGGGCTCAATTATTATCTGTACAGAAGAAAAGTACCTGGAGTCGATAGCCCAAAGTGCCAGTGTGGGTATCCGACACAGAACGTCAGGCATATGGTCATGACGTGTCCGCAGTGGGCGAGGGGACGAGGGGATTTCCTGCGAAAAGCAAAAGATAGGTCCTATCAGGCCATGATTCAGAGCCCGGAAGATGTGGCAAGAATCACGAAGTGGATATTAGACGAAGGATACCTAGAACAGTTTCGACTTGTCAGTCAAGTCGAGGCGACAATGCGGGAAATGATGTGCAGAGCAGGGAAGGGGTGAGACGGATCACACACTGGACGTACAGTGTAACGCACTTCCTGAAGGTAAACTGAAAACCAGAAAGATACCAGATTGCAGTTTTGGGGGGTTTTTACCGCGAGGTTTCCTCCTTTGTATATAAAAGTTGGACACCTGCATGGGCCCTTGGGTTTCCTGAACGGGTTAATTGAAATCAAATCAAATCAAATCAAATCAAATCAAATCAAATCAAATAATAATAATAATAATAATAATAATAATAATAATAATAATAATAATAATAATAATAATAATAATAATAATAATAATAATAATAATAATAATAATAATAATAATAATAATAATAATAATAATAATAATAATAATAATAATAATAATAATAATAATAATAATAATAATAATAATAATAATAATAATAATAATAATAATAATAATAATAATAATAATAATAATAATAATAATAATAATAATAATAATAATAATAATAATAATAATAATAATAATAATAATAATAATAATAATAATAATAATAATAATAATAATAATAATAATAATAATAATAATAATAATAATAATAATAATAATAATAATAATAATAATAATAATAATAATAATAATAATAATAATAATAATAATAATAATAATAATAATAATAATAATAATAATAATAATAATAATAATAATAATAATAATAATAATAATAATAATAATAATAATAATAATAATAATAATAATAATAATAATAATAATAATAATAATAATAATAATAATAATAATAATAATACCCACATGAAGAGAGCCCAGCAAAGAGCAGAGACCCAACTGCAGTCAATCACGAGACTGACCTATTCAACCTGGGGGGCAAACTTCAGCAAAGCTAGAGTGTTATACTCAGCTATAGTCAGGCCAACAATAACCTACGGCAGCCAGATATGGGCACATAACGGCCAAAATGGGAAAATTCCTGAAAGAATTATAAAGCCCCTCAGAACAATCCAAACCAGATGCCTAAGGTCGGTAACCGGTGCATACAAATCGACAAGCGCCAGGGTTTTAGAACACGAGACCTCGATCCTACCAATAGAAATATACCTGAAATATAGAAGAGTCCAACACACTGGTCTGACTCAGGAAACCCCGGCACAACTAGCGATTGACGCTGCTCGCAAGAAAATCAGGATAGGTAACCAAAGTGCCCAAAGCACCCAAGGTAGGATAAGTACTTCAAGGAATAGAGACTTGGAAAGATGGAACCAGCTGTGCGTGGGGGTACAGTCCAAAGAGGACCAGAAAGCCAGGTTGAAAGTAGCGGCGTTCCAAGAGTGGGCGAACTCGTGGGAGGGCCAAGGCCGGAGACAGAACCCTGAACAAAGAGCATCAGCGGATCCGGAAATTTGGAGAGCAGGTAGGTTCTACAAAGATAAAAACACAGGATGCACCAAATTAAGCTTTAGGGGAACCCCATTGCTTATCCACAAACGCCTGAATAGGGCCCAAAGCAGCGTTGCTACACAAATAAGGAGTGAGCACATTGGGCTCAACTCGTATTTATATAGAAGGAGAGTCCCAGGAGTCGAATCCCCGAGATGCCAGTGCGGATACCCATCCCAGAATCCAAAACACATGATTATGTGCTGCCCCAGGTGGGCCAAAGGACGATCAGAAGTGATGAGGAAAGCGAAGAATCAGTCTTTCACAGTAATGATGCAAAGCCCGGAAGATATATCCCGGATAACAGAATGGATAATCAAAGAAGGATGGCTAGAACAATTCCGACTCGCGAGAGACGTCGAAAAGCTACTCAAAGAAAGAGAAGATGCGTCAAAGGGTAAGACTTAAAGAAAGGGTGGATATCGCACATGGCGGAACAGAGAGAGCGCACTTACCATAGACCTCCCAGTATGAACTGAAGAAACCAACCAGACAGGTTAGGGGGTTTTCACCGAGAGGTTTCCTCCTATGTACATAAGAAGTTGATAGATTCCTGCATGGGCCACTAAAGGCGCCAAATCAGGTCAATGAAATCAAAATCAAAAAAAAAAAAAAAAAAAAAAAAAAAATAATAATAATAATAATAATAATAATAATAATAATAATAATAATAATAATAATAATAATAATAATAATAATAATAATAATAATAATAATAATAATAATAATAATAATAATAATAATAATAATAATAATAATAATAATAATAATAATAATAATAATAATAATAATAATAATAATAATAATAATAATAATAATAATAATAATAATAATAATAATAATAATAATAATAATAATAATAATAATAATAATAATAATAATAATAATAATAATAATAATAATAATAATAATAATAATAATAATAATAATAATAATAATAATAATAATAATAATAATAATAATAATAATAATAATAATAATAATAATAATAATAATAATAATAATAATAATAATAATAATAATAATAATAATAATAATAATAATAATAATAATAATAATAATAAAAAACAATAACAACATCAACAAACGCCAAAATCGACCCCTTCGATATGAGTGGAATCAACGCGTCTAATGCAATGGAGGTAGATCCATTTGAAGACTCTAGCAGTACAAATACTCGAAACGCGTCGGAAACCGGTGGTGGTGGTGTTACTGGTGCTGGAAAGGCTCCGCCGAACATAGTTGCAGACTTGAGAAAGTTCAAACTTGCAATCAAGGTCGACAATGCTCCCCCAAGAGCTTATAAAAAAATGTTAGAGGAGGCTGTAATACTTATTGAAAGCCTCCTCCTATTGAAAGTTCACCCCTCGGCGAACCCTCAGCCACGCAGTGTTCATGAAAACGCCGCAATGACTAAAATTTTACAGGAAATAAAGAGCATTAAGGCAACAATAACCCAAACCCAAGCCTCCTCAAGAAGCCAGGGACTATCTTGGGCTAAAGTGGCGAGCAAACCAGAGATCGCTGGAACCACTATTCGTATACAAGATGAAACCGAGAAGAAAGAACTGGCCAAACTTTCCAGCGAAGAGTTGGTGAAGAAACTAGGAATGAAAGAGATAATTGGAGCCCGCCAGATGGTCAACGGTCAAGTCCGAGTCTTTTACGCAGAACAAGCAACGAAGAAGATCATGGAAAGACAAACTGAATGGGCACGCAAACTTGCCACCACGGCACGGATAGCTAGCGCCAACTACCAGGTTTTAGTACATGACATGCCGCTCTCCTTTCTACCAGAAAACCCTGAACATATCAACGAACTATAAAAAGCTAACGAAGCCCACATCCCCGGAATCAATATCCAGAGAGCGGCATGGCTTAAAAGGTATAGACAGCCGGAGAAAAAATCCGGATCGCTGATTGTTTGGTTCGAACACGCAGAGCAAGCAGACAAAGCAATAGTAAAGGGAACCATGTGGAAATATGAACTAAAAGCCACTGAAATCTTTCGATCGGGTTTCCGTACTATGCAGTGTTTCAACTGCCAAAAATACGGTCACACCGCCAAGAACTGCTCCGCGGAGCCAAGGTGTGGACAATGCGCGGGAGGCCACAACACCAGGACATGCCCAGGCAAACAGGAGGCCAGATGTGCTAACTGTAGCAAGAAACACCCAGCATGGGACCAAATTTGCCCGGTCAGACTAGCTGCGAAGGCCCGAGCCGTCAAGAACAGAACCCAGGACCCCGGAAGATTTGTAGTCCAAGGGCCCCAAGAAGGAAATCATAGTACCGACTGGCAGATTGTAGGATCAAGGAAAAGAAGAGCTGGTTCATCAATAATGGAAATCGCTGACCCAGTAAGCGAAGGCGGTGCCCGTCGAGGTCCTGGCAGACCGAAAGGGTCCACGAAAATCCTCAACTCGGCGAGGGAGGCAGCCAAGACGATCAGCAAAACCAACACGCCAACACTACCAACCCTCGAAACGTTCCGGCCTATGACACGGGACAACCAAGCAGAAGCAAGCGATGCACCGCTGTGCACAATGTCGCAATGAAGGACACAAACTCATTGACCATCATACAGTATAATGTGAATAGAAGTAAAAATAAAGTCCAACACCACTTCCTTCAAGCTCTTAATCCCACCAAGCACCACATCGTTGCCATGCAAGAGCCATGGCAAAATCTATTAGAGAACACCACTATTAACCACCCTGCTTACCACTTAGTGTTCCCGAACTTTAAGAATAGCCGAACCTGTATATACGTAAGTAAATCACTAGCTCTAAATAAATGGAAAAGCGAAGCAGTACCAGAAGAAGCCAAAGGAGACATCACCTCAATCAGCCTCCAAACAAAGCAAGGTAAAGTGTGGGTTCATAGCATTTACAATCCTCCACCCCTCTCGCACAGTAGCCAAGAACTAGGAACGCTCCGCTGGATACCCCAGATGTTAAGCTACGACGGTCAACACATACTAGTGGGTGACTTCAACCTACATCATTCCAGATGGGGAGGACAGGTCCCTTCCCAACACAAAACAGCGGAGGATCTATTGGTAATCTTGGAGAGTAAGGGTATGAAGCTGATCCTTCCAGAAGGCACTATTACCTGGAAAAGTAGAGATAGTCAAAGCACGCTCGACTTAGCCTTCACATCAAATTCCTTAGAAGAAACAATCATAAGATGCCATCACTCAGAAGAATTGGAGTCATCGTCAGACCATCTCCCACTGATAACTGAGCTCCAGGTCGAGCTATCAAGAGAAACGCAACTCGATCCTCGGCCTCAATGGAAGAAAGCAGATTGGAGCTCCATAAACCAGAGACTATCAGCTAAACTCAGCCCCGTTACAACCAACATGAGGCCCCTAACGTCCCCTGCAGCGATCGACCAGACGATCACCGAGATAACTAGAGCTATTCAAGAAACGGTAGAAGAACTCGTCCCCAAAAGCAACCCATCGCCATATGCTAAGCCATACTGGACCGAGGCATGTTCCCAAGCAGTTAAGGCTACTAGAAAAGCCAGGAGGGAGTGGACCAAAAAAGGAACCGAAGAAAGCTGGATAGCATATAGAAAAGCTGCTAATTCGAAGAAGAGCCTAATCAAAAAAGAAAAATTGAGAGGGTGGAGGGTGAGCGTCATGGAGGCAACAAAGGACCCCCAAAAAATCTGGAAGCTTGCAAAATGGGCAAGGAAGGACCCGGAAGAAAAACATAGGCCCCCCCAGATCCCTGACATCGTAGACAAAGATGGGGCAACACATACATCAGACAAAGACAAGGCCCTAGCCATGGCGTCCCACTTCTTCCCACCCCCTCCCCCAGTAGATATCAGGGATATCGAAGATCCGAGCCACGACAAAGACATAGGCGGCATTCCCCAAGTCATCCTCGACGCACAGGTAGATGATGCACTAAGTAGACTAGCAGACTGGAAGGCCCCTGGCCCAGATAAGATTCCAGGAATTCTACTCAAGAATTGTAGAGGTACATTAAAAACGATACTAACAAAGCTATTCAATGCATGCATCAGTCAGGGATACCACCCAAAGAACTTCAAAGAATCGATTACTGTAGTAATTAGAAAGCCTCAGAAGTCGCGATACGACACACCAAGGTCTTACAGACCGATAGCACTACTGAATACCATGGGTAAACTCCTCGAAAAGGTGATAGCCAGGTGGATTGCTAATGCCGCAGAAAAATTCAACCTCCTCCCAGAAGAACAGATGGGAGGAAGACCCCACAGATCCACAATTACCGCATTGGAACTACTGACAGAACAGGTATACACCGTCTGGGATGCAGATAAAAACAAAGTGGCTTCTCTTCTCAGTTTAGATATTTCCGGAGCATTCGACAACGTGCCCCACCAGAGACTAATCCACACTATGAGGACGAAGGGGTTCCCGAGACGGGTTACGAATTTCGTAAAGTCCTTCCTGTCGGACAGAACAACCTCAATCAAACTTGGAAACTACATTGGAGAACAAACACCCACCAGCACTGGAATTCCTCAAGGCTCTCCACTGTCACCCATCCTATTCTTACTTTTCGCCAGCACCCTCCCTCCTCTGCTCAACTCACCTAACTCATCATCAATAGGTTTTGTAGACGATACTAACTTACTCACATGGTCAGATTCTACCGAAGAAAACTGCCGAACTCTTGAAAAGCTACACAAGACATGCGAAGGGTGGGCCAAAAAACATGGAGCCAGATTTGCTCCCGAAAAGTACCAACTAATCCACTTTTCCAGGAAGACCAGGAGACATAACCTCCAAGCAACTTTACAAATCCAGGGACACGTAACACAACCAAAGCCATCAATCCGCATTCTTGGGATTCACTTAGACTCTAGGCTCAATTGGGGAGCCCACATGAAGAGAGCCCAGCAAAGAGCAGAGACCCAACTGCAGTCAATCACGAGACTGACCTATTCAACCTGGGGGGCAAACTTCAGCAAAGCTAGAGTGTTATACTCAGCTATAGTCAGGCCAACAATAACCTACGGCAGCCAGATATGGGCACATAACGGCCAAAATGGGAAAATTCCTGAAAGAATTATAAAGCCCCTCAGAACAATCCAAACCAGATGCCTAAGGTCGGTAACCGGTGCATACAAATCGACAAGCGCCAGGGTTTTAGAACACGAGACCTCGATCCTACCAATAGAAATATACCTGAAATATAGAAGAGTCCAACACACTGGTCTGACTCAGGAAACCCCGGCACAACTAGCGATTGACGCTGCTCGCAAGAAAATCAGGATAGGTAACCAAAGTGCCCAAAGCACCCAAGGTAGGATAAGTACTTCAAGGAATAGAGACTTGGAAAGATGGAACCAGCTGTGCGTGGGGGTACAGTCCAAAGAGGACCAGAAAGCCAGGTTGAAAGTAGCGGCGTTCCAAGAGTGGGCGAACTCGTGGGAGGGCCAAGGCCGGAGACAGAACCCTGAACAAAGAGCATCAGCGGATCCGGAAATTTGGAGAGCAGGTAGGTTCTACAAAGATAAAAACACAGGATGCACCAAATTAAGCTTTAGGGGAACCCCATTGCTTATCCACAAACGCCTGAATAGGGCCCAAAGCAGCGTTGCTACACAAATAAGGAGTGAGCACATTGGGCTCAACTCGTATTTATATAGAAGGAGAGTCCCAGGAGTCGAATCCCCGAGATGCCAGTGCGGATACCCATCCCAGAATCCAAAACACATGATTATGTGCTGCCCCAGGTGGGCCAAAGGACGATCAGAAGTGATGAGGAAAGCGAAGAATCAGTCTTTCACAGTAATGATGCAAAGCCCGGAAGATATATCCCGGATAACAGAATGGATAATCAAAGAAGGATGGCTAGAACAATTCCGACTCGCGAGAGACGTCGAAAAGCTACTCAAAGAAAGAGAAGATGCGTCAAAGGATAAGACTTAAAGAAAGGGTGGATATCGCACATGGCGGAACAGAGAGAGCGCACTTACCATAGACCTCCCAGTATGAACTGAAGAAACCAACCAGACAGGTTAGGGGGTTTTCACCGAGAGGTTTCCTCCTATGTACATAAGAAGTTGATAGATTCCTGCATGGGCCACTAAAGGCGCCAAATCAGGTCAATGAAATCAAAATCAAAAAAAAAAAATAAAAAAATAATAATAATAATAATAATAATAATAATAATAATAATAATAATAATAATAATAATAATAATAATAATAATAATAATAATAATAATAATAATAATAATAATAATAATAATAATAATAATAATAATAATAATAATAATAATAATAATAATAATAATAATAATAATAATAATAATAATAATAATAATAATAATAATAATAATAATAATAATAATAATAATAATAATAATAATAATAATAATAATAATAATAATAATAATAATAATAATAATAATATATATTCTAGTTTACTGTCCTATCTAGCTTCTATGTACATAGCGCCATGAGGACGGATGGCCGCTTTGTGAAGGGAAAAAACCCATTTAGGTAAAACCCGTAGACATGCCACACACACACGTACCGACCATCTGTCGGTAACGTCTATCAAGCCCCAGTGCTGTCTACATCCTCGCTTTCCATTATCCCCACTTATGAGGAAGATAAACTCAGTATAATTTTGGAATTTTTTCAAATTCTATTACTTCTTGTGTAATCTTGTCAGCAAGAATAAACTGTTGTAGTCGCCTACTAGAGATGAGCATACGGGCTGCGGCGCGGCAGCCTTGTGGGGTCTGCATTAGACTATTAAAAGACATGGTCTTTGCCTCGTGAAACATTTTTGACTGTAACGCAGAATGTTCTGCACAGTAGCATAGAATATGTTTTACTGTTTGTGCACGCTCACCGCATGTGCATTGTGGAAAAATACCTGGTACTCGGACTGACGCTAGCCAGGAATTCAGACCTATTATCCCTGTTCGTAGCAACATCACTGCGGTTGCCTCATGCTTTTTCAGGCCGTCATACAATTTAAGTGTCGTTCGATGCCAAGGAGTTTTCCATGTCTCAGATGAACGATTTCCCCTGTACTTTGACCACCTTTGCTGCCATTCTTGGTTAAGCCATTTGCGTATCCTCATTTTCGGAGTCATATCTTGGCGTGCCTTAGACTGCTTTTTTGTTTGAATATTTTGGCCAACTTCAGCAGCTTCTTGCCTTATGGCCTCAATAGCAGTTTTCTTCCTCGGGTAATGGCTCCTTTTTCTTATGTTTTGTTGACGATGTATCAACTGCCAAACGCTGTCTACATGCTCCGTAATTTTTGCTGTAACTGGTTTCCCTCTTGTGGCTTCTCCGTACTGAAGGGACATCGATCGAGCCTGGAGATCAATTGGTGGGATTGAAGCTTCTCTCTCAAGAACAGCCTTAGGAGTACGCTTATAGCCCCCGGTAATCTTTCGTAGACACTTATTTTGTATTTTATCCAGTTTTTTCCAGAAGCTTTTTGCCATAGGTTTGCCATCACTTTTGGCTCCCCAGATTTGCGCTCCATACAGCATCGTGGGGCGTACAACTGCTGAATATAATATCCTTGATTTCCGCAAGGATGGTCCCCAAACTGAGGCGGTGATCCTTGAAAAAGCATTGTAGGCCAACTCTCCATTTCGTGCGGCTTGTGCCATCTGTGCTCCCCACCGAAGTCGACTATCTACAGCTATGCCCAAAATCTTCATCTCTGACCGAGGACTTATCATCGTCTCGCCAACCCTAATGCCTTCTTGCATAGACTTTGATGCCTTTTTCTTCCGCGAGAAGTGAATAAGTTGGTACTTTTCAGGGGCAAATGTCGCTCCGTACCGTTTAGCCCATTCTGAACACCGATCGTGAGCATGCTCCAGAATCCGGCAGTTCTCACTCGAATTTTCACCCCACGCAACTAGGGTTGTGTCGTCAACAAATCCAAATGCCATGTACCCTCTCTCGGGTTTCTGGAGCGACTCAAGAAGCTCTGATATATAGAACAGGAACAGAATTGGAGAGAGATGAGAGCCCTGTGGTATGCCTCCCTCTATATGTATCCAGTCACTAGTGTAACCTGTGAACTGAATTTTGGTTCGCCTCTGGGAAACGAAGCTATCAATGTATCTTATTATCCAGTTAGGGAACCCTTCGCGTCGTAGGACCCACAGTAACCTTTCCTTAGAGATGTTGTCAAAAGCTCCTCTGATATCAAGCCCAAGCATAGAGACCACGCAGTCTGGGTCTGCATCCCACGCTGTCTGTACAGTTGCAGTTAGTAGTTCTAGAGCAGACATAGTTGACCGATTTTTTCGTGCGCCCATTTGTACCCATGGTAGCATGTGATATTTCTCGGCTGCATCAGACATACGTTCCGCAACAACCCTTTCTATTAGCTTGGCAAGAGTATTCTCAAGAGCAATAGGTCGGTAGCTCGAGGGAACCGAATAATCTGGCTTCCTATCTTTCCTTAGAACGACGGTGATGGATTCCTTCAACGAATCCGGGATTTCTCCTGAGGATAGAAGTGAGGAGATCGCACAAGCTAGTTCTGATTTCCACTCGGGAAGCAAGGCTTGGAGACATTCGTTCGGAATTTCATCTGGACCCGGAGATTTTCCTGTTGGTAGTTTCTCAATGTAGCTTTCAATTTCTGCTGGCGTGACCTCAGACCGGATTAATAGAGTACGTTTAGGTTGCTGCATTCTATCAATGTCACTAAATTCAGCTACCACACTTTCAGGAAAGAACTTCTCCTGCAAAATTTTGGACTTTTCGGAGTTGCTGTTTGTCGGAGTTTCTTCTGCTATCCGCCTCAGAGCTGGCAGATGTGGAGGGCCCGGCTGCGTTTTGACATCTTTTTTCCCCCATCTAGATAGTCTCCAGAGGCCCTTATTATAAAGGTCGTCCCCACAACTCGTAGATTGTTCGACAAACTTCCTCCAACTTGACCGCCGTAGATGCTGGGTTTCTTTCTTCAACTCCCTACGAATAGCTTTTCCACGGGCATAATCGTGCGGCTCCCTTGTCGCTCTTGCTTGACGGAGAGCTTGCCGTGCTCCTGCTAACAACTCTGTAGCTCTCGTAGACCATGCCGGTTTAGCATGTGCGCTAGGGCGAGCTCTAGGACAGTGTTTATTGAGTGCCTCGATGATAGATCTCTGTAAGGCAGCCAAAGGTTCATTTGATCTTTGCCATCCGCATTCATGTAAATGCTCCCGAATCTTGTCCAGCTCTGCTTTATGAAAAGCGTACCGCTTAGGGGGGCTGCCAATAGCAGGTGCCAGATCTAGGCAAATTTCAATGGGAATGTGATCCTCTCGAATGCTCCATTCTTCTCGCGTGGAACAGACCTCGATGCGATTGACTAAATTATCTGATACAAAGGTGAGATCGATGACTGTTTCCTGGGATCTACCGTTGCGACCCTTCCTGCGGAATGTCGGATTGCCAGTTGGAGTTGCCAGTCGTAGACCTTGCGCAAGTGCAGTATTTAAGAGCTTTTGAGCCCTTGTATCCCGAGGAGCTGTGACTCCGCCCCAGAGTGGATGATGACAATTGAAGTCACCCACTAAAATGCTGCTAACTTCGTCATTCTTAACTGCCTCTGAGATTTCTTTCCACCCCACTAGCTCAGGACCGGATGTCACCGGGCTGTATACATTGATGATTCTAATTTTGATTCCGTCCAGATCGAGGGTTATCTCTGCAACTAGATTCGAGAGCCATTTGTATGTCCAGTTAGCCTCACCAATTGTTTTGCTCACTAGAAAAGCCACTTTTGTCTCTAATTTCGGTTCCATGCATAGCCAATAGCCTCTAGGGCAGTAGGTGCTCAAGTTAATTTTGTTAATACTTGGCTCTTGTAAAGCCACCAGCAGGTGCAAATTTGAATCAAGCATATCCATGAACGGTCTCAGTACTCCGTAATTACTAGAACCACAATTAAATTGAATAATACGGACTCCCTTCATAAGATAAGTGATCCCGTGTACAGCGATATAAGTTTCTCAGTACCAGGATTCCCAGTTTTGGGTCTGGTAGCTCGTGGTTGTGGTTTCGCTTCTATAGGTGTAGCTTTTATACCTGATGAAGCTGGTGTAGATACTGTACCAGAGGAAATTGGCGAAGCTACAGGAATAAGCGATGTAGTAGAGGCAGCGGGTTCTTTACGGGGGCGTCCTGGTCCTCTTTTTACCTCTTTTGATTTTTTAGTGACCAAGGTAAATTCAGGAACAGAAGTATCTGCGGTCGTCGATTCTGGTGGGCTGGGGGAAGCTACCGCCCTGGCACTTCTGATTTCCGCAGTTCTCTGCATCATTTCGTGTCTGCTTCTTTCCACACTTGCTTTGTAAACCTGGTAGGTACTGCATGCACTTTTATGCCATGACTTATGTTCCTTACCACAATTGCAACAGGATACTCTTTTCTTAGGGCAGTCCCTGGATTGGTGGGTACCTGCACACTCGCCACACCTTGCAGGCTTGCCACAGACTGCCTGGGTATGCCCCCACTGGCTACAGTTGAAACATTGTTTGGCCTGGCTCCTAGGGGACCACATCTGGGCAGCGTAAAGGATTGAGTTTAATACAACTCCGTGCCTCACCACCTTCCATTGGAGGGATTCCTTGGGAAGACTTAGAATAACTGAGCCTCGCGTATGCCCTCTCTTCGTAGCTTTTGCTTGTTCTTTATGATTATGCAACCACCGGATTCGGTTGATTTCTATATTCGGTATCCTAGCTCTTGAGGCAAGGCAGATCGACTTGATTAGTTCTTCGTTATTTGCATCCTTACCGCCGTTGATTTTGGTACTGAGAGGAACCCCCATAATCTCTACGTGATAATCCTGACGTAGTATCTTAAATTCTTCTGGCTGATCCATCTTTAGTGCCGCATCCCTTTGAGCAGTTGACTGTAGAAAGACCTCGGTATCATTGCTTCTCATTTGGCGGACCGCATACGCTCCCTCGAACTGCTGCTTGGCTATTGATAAAAGTTCGGCAGGCTCTTTAGTCTCAGCTTGGGGAACCCGAATTCTAATGGCGGCCCGGGACTCCGGAAGAGATGCTACTGTCGCATAGGAGGGCCTTGTTCCAACCACTGAGGACTGTACCGGGCTCGGCTGCCGAGCAGATTGGGCAAGGCTTTTCTTCAAAATATCTTCTAATGCCATCATTCTTTCCTCTAAGGACGTAGCTTTCTGGGGTAGTTTGGACCAAGACGCGCGGTGCTCCAGTAGGGCTCCAATGGCCTCATCAATGTCTTTCGATAGGTCAGCTATTTCCTTATTTTTAAATTTACTGAGTGTAATCTTCATCATTTTAAGAGTTTCCTCAACCTTATTAAATGCATCCTTGGGGTTTTTCCACTTCCCGTCCTCGTGTTGTTTGTTACCTGATGGTGTCTCGCTATCTGCATTGAGTCTTCTCACCACCGCTCCCACGCCCGCCATGCTGATGCACGTCGATTGGTGTAATGAGCTTTGAGAGAAGATTATAAGAGCTTAATAAAGGATATTTATCACTTGGAAAGGTCAATGGGACGCGTTGCGGCTTCTGCAGCTCACTCTCTTCTAATAATGAATAATAATAATAATAATAATAATAATAATAATAATAATAATAATAATAATAATAATAATAATAATAATAATAATAATAATAATAATAATAATAATAATAATAATAATAATAATAATAATAATAATAATAATAATAATAATAATAATAATAATAATAATAATAATAATAATAATAATAATAATAATAATAATAATAATAATAATAATAATAATAATAATAATAATAATAATAATAATAATAATAATAATAATAATAATAATAATAATAATAATAATAATAATAATAATAATAATAATAATAATAATAATAATAATAATAATAATAATAATAATAATAATAATAATAATAATAATAATAATAATAATAATAATAATAATAATAATAATAATAATAATAATAATAATAATAATAATAATAATAATAATAATAATAATAATAATAATAATAATAATAATAATAATAATAATAATAATAATAATAATAATAATAATAATAATAATAATAATAATAATAATAATAATAATAATAATAATAATAATAATAATAATAATAATAATAATAATAATAATAATAATAATAATAATAATAATAATAATAATAATAATAATAATAATAATAATAATAATAATAATAATAATAATAATAATAATAATAATAATAATAATAATAATAATAATAATAATAATAATAATAATAATAATAATAATAATAATAATAATAATAATAATAATAATAATAATAATAATAATAATAATAATAATAATAATAATAATAATAATAATAATAATAATAATAATAATAATAATAATAATAATAATAATAATAATAATATTAATATTAATATTAATATTAATATTAATAATAATAATAATAATAATATTAATATTAATAATAATAATAATAATAATAATAATAGCCCAATCAGGATAGCAGCTAAAGCCAGAGCAACTTGGAACCGAACGCAGGACCCAGGGAGATTCGTGGTCCGAGAGACAACCCAAAACGACGATTGGCAAATCGTAGGGTCAAGAAAGAGGAGAGCTGGCACCGCAGGAGCGCAAGTAGTTGGGGCTGATGGCGAAATCATCGAACGCCAAGGACCTGGGAGACCCAAAGGATCTGCCAAAGCAACTAATACGACAAGTGTGGCGGAAAAGAGGCAAAGCATATTCAATTTGGCGACCCCACCAACCCTAGAAATGTCCCGGACTGTGACACGAGACAACCAAACGAAAGTAAGCGATGCACCGCTGTGCACCATGTCACAATGAAGGACACATATAATTGGACTATAATACAGTACAATGTGAATAAAAGCAGGGACAAAGTACAACATCATTTCCTGAACTCGCTAGACCCAAGCAAACACCATGTAGTGGCGGTACAAGAACCATGGTGTAACCCTTCTGAAAACACCACCGTCAAACACCCAGCATATCACCTTGTGTTTCCCAACAGCAGAAGAAGTAGAACTTGCATCTACGTTAGCAAGTTTTTGGCTGTGGACAAGTGGAATATTGAAGACACCCCGGTAGAAGCAGCAGGAGATATTACGACGATCAGTCTCCTGACAGAACGCGGCAAAGTCAGAGTTCATAACATCTACAACCCCCCTCCTCTCTGCCATAGCAGCCAAGAGCTGAAAACACTCAGCTGGATCCCCCAAATCCTCGCCCAAGAAGGTCATCATCTGCTAGTCGGTGACTTTAACCTTCATCATCCGAGATGGGGAGGTCAGTCAGTCTTAAGCCATCACCAACTTGCCGAAAATCTCATGGATATAACGACTGAGAATAACATGGAGCTGATACTGCCGGAGGGCACAGTCACATGGCAAAGTAGAGGCAGCCAGAGCACGCTCGACTTAGCCTTTATTTCAAATTCCATACTAGAGACAGTCATGAGATGCCAACCATCCGAAGGGCTAGAGTCGGGCTCTGACCACATACCAGTGGTCATTGAGCTACAGATCGAAACTCCAAGAGAAGAAAATAATGAACCAAGGCCACAATGGAAAGAAGTCGACTGGAACTCACTAAACCAAAGGATAACGAAGAAACTGGACGATCTCTCATTCCATGATACTAACCTAGCTACCTCGGAGACTATTGATCTGAGGGTTGAACAGGTAACTCGCGCTATCCAAGAAAGTGTGGAGGAGCTTGTACCCAAGGAAAATCGCTCAAGATTCTCTAAACCGTACTGGACAACCAAGTGTACTCAAGCAGTTAAAATGGCCCGAAAGGCTAGAAGACGATGGACCAAGCAAGGGACTGACGAGAGCTGGGTAGCCTACTGCAAGGCCAATAACAGAAAAAAGGGACAGATCAGGAAAGAAAAAAGAATCGGATGAAGAGCAATAGTTACGGAAGCAACCAATGACCCACAAAAAATTTGGAAACTGGCCAAATGGGCAAGGAAAAATCCGGAAGAAAAACACGGGGTCCCACAAATACCAAGTATAACGGACGAAAACGGAAAGACTCACACCTTAGCGACGGATAAAGCCACGGCAATGGCGGCCCACTTCTTTCCATCTCCCAGACTCGCAGACACTCGAGATATCGAAGGATTCGAATACGATAGGGAAATAGAAGCCACCCCCCAGGAATTTCTGGAAACTGAGGTAGAAGAGGCCCTAGGCCGACTAGCAGAAGGAAAGGCACCTGGCCCAGATAGGATCCCGGGAATGCTTCTGAAGCAATGTAGGGGCTCCTTAAAGAAGGAATTGGCCAAGATATTCAACGCGTGCATCCGTCTGGGCTATCACCCGAGGAAGTTCAAAGAGTCAATTACCGTCGTAATTAGAAAACTCCAGAAGCCAAGTTACGATGTTCCTAAATCGTACAGACCTATAGCTCTTCTAAACACGATGGGGAAACTCCTGGAGAAATTGATAGCCAATCAGATCACAAAAATGACCGAAACGTACAACCTTCTTCCCGACGAACAAATGGGAGCTAGACCGGGAAGATCAACCATCACCGCTGTCGAGCTACTAACAGAACAGATCCACTCAGTCTGTGGCAAGGACAAGAAGAGAGTAGCCTCACTGCTCAGCCTCGATATCTCCGGAGCCTTCGACAACGTCTCTCATCTGAGATTGATCCATACGATGAGAGACAAGGGTATCCCTAGAAGAATTACTAAATATGTAGAGTCCTTTCTCGCAGATAGAACAACGGCAATAAAGCTGGGAAATTACATGGGCGAACAAATTCCAACTAACACAGGGATACCACAGGGATCGCCGCTATCACCAATCCTATTCCTGATATTCGCTAGCACCCTTCTTCCTCTCCTTCGCGCACCCAACTCTTCCACAGTAGGGTTTGTGGATGATACTAATATACTAACCTGGTCCGACACCACAGAAAGAAACTGTCGAACTCTAGAAAATCTCCATAAGATATGATAGGAGTGGGCCGATAAACACGGGGTACGGTTTGCCCCCGAAAAATACCATCTCATACACTTCTCGAGGACAACCAAAAGACATAATCTCAAAGCATCCCTACAAATACAAGGGCATAAAACCAACCCCAGCGCATCAATCCGAGTCCTCGGGGTACACCTAGACCCCAAACTCCGCTGGGGTGCTGTCAGATTTCGTCTGACCTTGTAATGTCTGTCCTTTATTTGTTTGACACGTCCTAATAAGACTACCTTGGTTGTCTCGGGTTGCATTTCGGTTCGCTTCGTTTCGTCTAGCTTCGGATAATTTTCTATCTCGGCGTATCTCCTTTGGGGTTTTGACATGGGTCTTGTTTCATCCATATTGCCGACTCGCGCTTTGCCATGGATCCATACGCTTCACGATACTAATATATTTTATTTTGTTTGATTTGGTTTGATATGATCTCTGGTCAAATAATGTATATAAGTACCTTCGGCCTTCAGAGGATAGCTCTTTACGCTTTGTCTTTTGTCTCTTCTAGAACCCTAGAATCCCAGAACCTAGTTACCCTAGACCCTCCAGTTCACCTAGTTCCTTATTTCAGTTATTCCTAGTCCCAGTCCTTTATCCTTACTTCCTTCTTCGCCTTTTTACTCCCTGCTACAGACCCAATCTCACGCCGCCTCTTACTTTCTTAGTAATTCTCGAAAATATCATTCTCCAAGCTACCAAGCCGACATCGATTGTGACAGGCGCCCACATCAAGAAGACACAGCAAAAAGCCCAAACCCAGCTGTAGGCTTTAACCAGCCTTACGCACTCCACCTGGGGTGCAACTTTCTGCAAGGCCAGGATTCTCTACTCGGCCATAGTAAGGCCAGCACTAACATATGGTTGCCAAATATGGGCTCAGAGTGATCAAAAAGGTAAGATACCGGAAAGAGTGATTAAACCTCTCAGGAAAATTCAGAACAAATGCCTGAAAACCATCACTGGAGCATATAGGTCTACCAGCCAAAGGGTACTCGAGCACGAGACCTCAATTCTACCAATTGAGATTTACCTCAAGTATAGGAGAGTACAACACGCCGGACTCCAGCATAACCAACCGATAGGGAGGCTGATTGAAACAGCGTGCGACAAAATCAACCCACCAGCCCGAGGCAGCAAAGACGGGCCCGGTCTCCCGAGGGAAAGAGACTTGAAGATCTGGGAAAGGATAACCAGGGGGGAAGAATCTAAGGAAGGATATAAAAGAGCGCTGAAAGTAGCTGCGTACCAGGAATGGGAACACTCCTGGGCGAATCAAATCAGAAACCCTATCATCAGAGATCGAGCGTCGGCAGACCCGGAAACTTGGAAAGCAGCCAACATCTACACTCAGAGGAATACTAACCAAAAGCGCCTAAACTTCAAAGACACGCCAAGCGAACTTCACCGACACCTCACAAGGGCCCAGAGTAGCATAGCCTCACAGATAAGAAGCGAACATATTGGGTTCAATTCTTATCTTCACCGAAGAAAATTCCCTGGAGTAGACGCCCCAAGTTGCCCATGTGGATATCCCTCTCAAAATGTGAAGCATATGATCATGGCTTGCCCGCGATGGTCAAGAGGAAGGGGCGAAGTATGGAGGAAAGCATAAGATAGATCTTTCCAGGCGATGATGAATAGCCCGAAAGACATTGCCGGAATAACGCAATGGATTCTCAAAGAAAGATGGCTCGAACAATTCCGCCTCGTGGCAGACGTTGAAGCCACCATAGAAGCAAGGAAAGCGAGGCCGGAAAGAAGAGGAGAAGGTTGAAGAGAGTAGGATAGGGGTCCACATGCGACTACACAGCATTCACCGCGCTTCCTGAAGGTAAGTCTTTGACTAATCAAAAATAAAGAAATAAGACAGGCAGGAGTAGGGGGTTTTCACCGAAAGGTTTCCTCCTTTGTACATACAATAGTAGATAGATTCCTGCATGGGCCATCACAGGCACTATGTAAGGTTAATGAAATCAAATCAAAATCAAACTAATAATAATAATAATAATAATAATAATAATAATAATAATAGAATACTCCCATAACCCATAGCTATTTTTTCCACCGAGAACTATGGGTTATGACAGGTTTTACTGTAGTGTGGCTGGCGTCCGCAGGACCACTAGCCGCACTATATTGCTTCCGGCTCCAGTGCTGAACGTAGGGTGTAACGTAACTAGTATGGGCTAACGGTTTTCCGATCAAGTGTGTCCTTGATACAGAACAGGCAAGAAAGGAAAGAGCAAATGGAATTTATTCGAAGAATACGCAAGATGTGAAGTTTTTTTCAGATTTGGTACTTGTGGTTACCGCATTGACGCTGGCCACATTAGCTACTAGCATCCAGTGCCTTGATCATCCTCTAACGCCATTTTAAATCCCATTGCACCCGTAATGAGGACTGAATTAAACAATTATAACACTCTTTCTTGAAACTTCTTACGGCAGCTTTTTGAAAATAGACATTACTTCGCGATTTCCTCTAAGATTCTCCCTTCAAGACTCTCTGGTTTAGTAGTGCTTGCCCATCTTTCCACAGGCTGACCATCTTTAGAGACCAGCCACTTTTCAAAATTCCACTTCACCCGCTTCATTCCCAGAAGTCCGGGCTTCATCGCTTTGAGCCATTTGAATACTGGATGGGCGGAGTCGCTGTTTACATCAACCTTACTGAAGATGGGGAAGGTTACACCATACTAATATTTTTCGTTAGCTACTTTGATGTAAATTGAAATCTTTGATGATGCGTTTAACTGAATGAGAAAGAAGAGTTGATAATAATAGTCAGGCTTACATTTACTTGACAAAAATCTTGAATTTCCTTATCTGAGCCAGGGTCTTGCCCGCCAAACTGATTGCAGGGAAAGCCGAGAACGACAAACTTGTCTGGGCATTGGGCATTAACAGATTTGTATAAGCTTTCAAGCTCTTTGAATTGAGGAGTGAAGCCGCATTGTGAAGCAGTGTTGACTACTAGAACTACCTTGCCTTTGTATTGGTCGAAGTGTTCTTCAGTACCCCGAACTGTAAAAATAATGGTCAGCATTCTCACTCAGCAGTCTGACAGCATTCATGTAAAATAGTCAATCTTGAAGGAATGGAGGACGCACTATTCTTAGCTGAAAAGTCGTAGAAGCTTTGGGACATTGTGTTGGAGTGTAGTTGTGCTTTTAATTGTGGTTTGTTAAGTCGGACTGAATTCGAGCTATTCGCGTTGTTTTGGATCACTAAAGAAGGGCGAGCCTGTCGCAATATATATACAGACGGCAAGATTAGACGATTTGGCACATTCATAGTTTCGGTGTGCTCTTGTGCTGTAAGTGTGATGACGTTACTGCAAGGATACGGAACGGCAATGCTCCACAGGTAAATGTTTCGAGAAGTGGACTGCCGAAACAACAAGGTAACATCAAAGCATCGATGATTCAACCATGGCAACGGAAAAACGAAATATCATCATTGTGGGTACGTTTGGACAGATTTGAGCACATTCTACAAACATTCATCTGATACATTAGCCATCTAGGCGGTGGAATCATCGGCTCTACAGCAGCTTACTTTCTAACTCGCCACCCCCTATACAGCCGTTCTCTTCATAAAATCACAATCATTGAAGCTGTCTCTCTTGCATCGGGTGCATCAGGAAAGGCAGGAGGATTGCTAGCATCATGGGCGAGTCCTGCATGTATTGCAAAACTTTCGTACCGCTTGCACGCTGAAATAGCAGTGAGACATAATGGTGCAAAGCGATGGGGCTTCCGAACCCTAAATTGCGGATCTCTAGAGGCAGAGGTGTCGATAGATAACCCAAATTCAGACTTTGTAGCCAGAAAATTGTCAGCGCAAGACGAACCAAAATTGTCAAAGCTCCAACGATCTAGTCTCAAAAATACAAAGCCAAACGTCCCTGAAGACCTAGAATGGATCGATGACGATGCGATCAAAAGCTACAGGGAAATGGCAGATCCAGGCGAGACCGCACAAGTTCATCCCTATCTTTTTACCACTGCCATGGCAGACTTAGCTGCCCAAGAAGGTGTCGAGATAATTTATGGTCGTGTTACTGGTATAGATCTTGCGTCAAAAGTTTTACGAGAATTAGTTTACGAAGATAAAGTATCAGGAGTCAGTCATAAACTGGCAGCTACTGACTTGATACTGGCAGCTGGGCCCTGGACATCCCAGATCCTTCCCACTGTACCCCTCGTTGCTCAGAGAGCACATAGTGTCGTTATCGAGGCTGAAGTTTCACCACACGCACTTTTTACCGAAATTTTCCACCCCTCATCGATTAATGGTCGGGGAGGTAGCTCAATAGCCACTCCAGAGCTATACCCGCGACCTGATGGTACAGTATACGTCGCAGGCGAGGCTGATTCAGATGCTCCTCTCCCAGCCTCTTCCGCTCTTGTTGCTTGCGATGACAAATCATGTCAGGATATTATCAATCAAGTCTCGTCGATTTCTAATAAACTAAAAGAGGGAAAGGTAGTGAAGAAACAAGCATGTTACCTTCCTCACTTATCCAGAGGTGGACCTATCATCGGGGAAACTAAAATTAAAGGCTTATATTTAGCGACAGGACACAGCTGTTGGGGAATCCAAAATAGCTGCGCAACTGGCAAACTGTTATCTGAAATTTTATTTGATGGAAAAGCGAAAAGCGCAAATATCGACACTTTGAATCCAAGTCGCTATTACTTATGAGTACTAAGACTTCAACTCTAGCTACATGACGTTTTCCTTTTTATAGACCTTCCCAGCCTAAACCCGAGCTTTTCTTGAAAATTTTCGTCATAAGTTATGATAATTTAACAGCGATGATTATATCCTCAAAAATACTGCGCGCCTTTATTCTAATTGTTGCTGATGTAATGAACTAAGCCTAATCAACTGCATCTAAATACAAATTCAATAGCTTGAATCAGCCAGCTACCATATACACGCTTTCAAAAAGTGAAATGAAGCCTCAACTTTGTCATGCCGAGAAGTGTTGTCATGCTATTAGAATTTCTTCGCGATGACACTACAGCTGAAAAAAAATCGTAGCAGTAGAGAGGGCATCAGTAGAAAATTTAGAGCCGCTTGAAGTGACAGTACTCTGCGTTGACCAGTGTTTTTAGATACAAATATTTGGTTCTAATCGCTACCCCAAGCAGCTACCGATAGAGGTGAACTTTCAACTTCATTTGACGCAGTTTTCGTATCAGGAAGGAAAATATGCTTTCCGCGCTGACGGCCTCATCCGGCTTTCATCCTCTTCCATCGGGAAATTCACTCTCTTGATAAGCGGCATTAAATGTGATCTGATCCATTTTGACAAAGTCAACACCGTTAGAAGCTGATCTCTCCCGTCACTATCGTGCTTAGTATTGAGTGTATGAATCCCGATTTCAAAACAGAGTGGTTTGGGACATTCTGCGCTTGATGTGCAGTTTCATATTTCTTCCCCGACGGTCTGATTTGGTGATGGATTTTCGGTTTGTCGAAATCTACTAACGTTAGTACGCAGGTACAAATCATGTGATGAAAGTGAAATTGAGCATCTGAAAGGTAAGATCGAGGAGGTTTCAAATATTGATCATTTGAGGTAAACTCTGCAAACTTTCTGAAGGAAGGAAGTGATCCTGATACATTCGGAATTTTAATTAGCATCCTCACGTCTTGGTGCCAGCTTAAGAGAATTGTGTGTGCGTGAGAGCTGGTACTAGGTACTGTCCAGCCGAGTAAATACTGGAATGGGGAAATATGTAACTATCATTATTTACCTCAAATATTTCTTCTTCCATAATTTCGGGTACCTTCTGTATTGTGCTACAACCAGGTTGCGCTTGGATTAATATCTCTTACATGTTCAGTCACGACAAGCTTGCCGGAGTATTATTATTAGTTCGTCGCTCGCCACGTCACCAACTGCACCACTACGGAAGGTGAAATTCAAGCATGGTTCCAATATTACTCTTAATTATTCACATTCGGCATACAGTCAAGGAGTTACAAGCTCAGCGTAGAGCAGAATCTGTTGGACCGATTCTGACAGCATTACCGTTCAGCTTCTTGATTTTGACAGGTATTTTACAAGACACAGGAGACGGATTGGCGACACATTTTCGAGAAAGCTAGCTCAATTAATATTTTAGGTAATCCTAAGAATATCTTAGACGTCAGGCATTATCGTGCGCAGAGTATCATCTCTACTAGCTGGCTGAACAGTTTACTAGGACTCTTTCCTCGTTCGGGCGATAAAACAAAGCTTGATGATAGCCATATCGTCAGTCTTCTAAGTCTTAGTCACTCTCTTATTTGGGCAGCTAACTTTTTGCTTGCCTGGGCGACAATATCAAGTCGCATTTACTCGACATCGGCAATAATACCGGCTTTTTAGATCTCTGTGGATCGGCAGAGCCTGATTATCCTGATGCCTGAAGCTCCAAGATGCTCGGCGACGTCAAAGTCGTATCTAAAGATTAGCCGAGACAAATACTTATTTATTTTCAATCCATGACACTTCCAAATGCCCTCATATCCACATTGACTAGGATAATTGAATTTTCTCACCACGACGTTTGCGAGACTATAAAAACCGAATTATTCCTCTTTCTATCTTGTGATGGCCTTGAATGAATACTTTCGCCCCTTTAGTAAATTATCTGGAAAAGAGCTGTAATGGAACGAAAATCTAGCGCACTCGCATAGATACATGTTACAGCTGTGCTATGCCAATATAGCTTTAATATAAAATCTAGTCTGTCATGGTTCCTGTAGACTCAAAGTTGATGTTTGGTGTCCCTGCTTTTACCATTATCATGAAGGTTATGAGTGATGCTGAGAAAAGACATAGTGCTGACTGAATAGTACGTATTGCAAAGAGTCGTTTGAATTCAAGGAAAGAGAACGAAAAACGATGCTGAAAGCTATCCTAAGATATCTAGAGAGTTTAAGATAAATGAGTCTTACTTTTTATTTGTCTATTTGATGGGCAGAGCCTCTATAGACATATACACACTTAGTTCTCTGGTCTCGGAGTCTTTTCTGATATTCCCATAGCTTACTCCGAATGACACGAATGTATGCAGGATGACATGGAAGTATCAAGAATAGAATAATGAGGACACAAGAAGGTTTACGTAGCGCTCAATGCGCTAGAAAGTCATTGACTCTTAATGAGAGAAATAAAATGTGGTGGAAACCGTTTCAGTGAATCGATATTACATAGACAATAAAAATATACTTTATTGTCTCGAAGATTCTTGTCGGAAGAGGAGGGATATAATCATGAAATGCCTCAATTACAACATATCACAGCGCTCTAAAGCGTAGTCCAAATTATCGTGGGTAAATCGACATGGATGTGGGAGAGTATGATCGAGTGGAGCTCTCTTATTTGTGATTGTAGTTAGTACGATACGTGTCAAGCCGTCTTTTGACTCTCCACTAGTATGATGCTAAGCGAGGTTTTCAGTTATACTCATCGTCCGGATGCAGGCACAGGGAAAGCTTTTTTGGGATTTGTTATTTCCACCCCATCTTTCTTATTTTCGCCCCATATCTTTTTTTCAGCCCCATACCAGTTGAATCTACATCCAACTAGCTGTGTAAATATCAATGCTCCAGCTCACCTGAAGATAGTAACCACAGCAACGTTGCGACATCCATCTAAACATGGACAGGTTTTGTTTTGCGCTACACACGTCTATCAATACAATTGATACCGCCTTTGCTCTTCCAATAAAACAACTACAAACGATAAAACTACACCTCTCGAATTTGACTCGACCACATATATTCCTGCTTCTCTCTGTCTATTGATCATCTAATGATTCGTGTCATTAGTCTTACATTAAAGGTTGTCTCACTCTCTTCATCTTATCTGGCGAAGCTAGAAGCATTCAGGCTTAGCCGTACAATCATTTGATCCTAACGGATCATTAATTTCAACAGTTATATTTCTACAACGTTACTCAGCATGCTACCTCCACCCAAATCAACTTATCCCAGCGCTGTTACACTAATGGAAGCTATACGCGAATTTGCACTTGGACAAGATTATCCAGTCTCCTCGTAACGCTCCGACGAAAGCAAAACTATTATCAAGTGTGATAGAGGTGGAATATACCGATCTCGGGCTGTTGATAACCATGAAAAGAAGCGAGAATCTGCCTCGCAAATGCTTAGCTGTCTTTTCAGATTATGGGGACGTTTGCTAAAAGACGACACTTCATTTCTCCGTACCATTGACGCCAATCATAATCATGGGCTTTCCTCACACATTAAAGCTCTTCCAACAGCTAGGCGTTTAAATCCTGCGTAGAAGGCTACGAATCGATAAATGTTAAAGGCTGGTATAGCTACTAAGGAAATACGCCAAGATGATCTCTTATTCAAGGCTACCTCGAGTACTATCTACAACGAATGCAACAATCTTAAAGATGAGAAACTAATAGACAGGACCCCGATTGAAGCCCTCCTTGAAGAGGTAAACCAAGCTGGATGGAGATCTTCAAAGATGCTAGATGGGGAGGATAAGCTCACCCATCATGTCTTGGCTTGCCCACAACCAACAGAACTATCACAGCGATATTCCAACACTCTGGTGATGGATTGAACGTTCAAAACCAACCGATTCAAAATGCTATGTCTCTATCAGTGGAGTGACAAGCTTTTTCATTGGTTCTGAGCATACAGACCCTCACCACATGTTCACCGGATGGTTCAACTCTAAAAAAATAATAATAAGCGGACTTGATATTGCAATGCTCACTCCATGCATCAGATATAACCCAAGGTGTTAGAAAATATAATTCGGTATACCTCATATTATAAACAAATTCTTGTCGCACATTGTTGCTATAACTTATCTAGCTTGTAATAAGTTATTTAGTGCTTAATCATTGACTTCATCGCTATAGGTTGCAGTTTTTTCATCTACACCTGTCCTAAATGTACATAAAGTGGCTGTCATAGCCTCCAGCTGGTCTATTTTCCCGTCTCTTCACTTATTTGACTTAGCTTTGCCAGAGCATTGTTCACTAGTTGTTTCTGGCTCTTACAAATCTCCATAAACTTCTAGCTTAGATATACCTAGGGCTGTTTTTGAGCGAGAGACTCTTTTATGAAGAGGTATCCTTGTTTTAGAATGACAACCCTCAATACTATCTGCATTATTTCCTCGTTTTCTCCTTAGCCGTCCTGCTGCGACTGCTAGATGATTAGCACACGTTGTAGATGAAAGGAGCTGTATTTTGAATTGAATCCACAGGCTTAGAGCTCGTAAAGTAGCCATTGCAAAGGCGTCACTCTACCAAGCCGGTTTTTCCGTTTCTTTTGCATCATATTTGAAATATCCTTGTTCACGAGATTAAATCCTTCCCTGGCTGTGGAAGCACTTGTATATGGCCGATTGAGAGGCCAGATTTTGAAGAGATAAGCATTTCCTTTAGTAATGTTTCCGGTAGAGCTGCAGCTCGATGGGCTGGATGAGCTTTGAGGTATTTATACCTTGATTTTGTATATTTTTGCGGGATATTCCTCACTGCTCGTCGTTGAGTTTTGTTGTGATCCTAAATTAACATCGCATTTCTTGCTTCCAGTTCTATCTCTCTGCTATGATTTTGCTGTGAATTTTGACTCTTTTCAAAAAAATTCAGGTCCCTCATCGCAGTTCTCACAAGAAATTACAAGACCCTTTTTAATTCTACTCTTGTCTTTGCAAAGCTTTGAGGAGGCGTATCCTCCATTATTAGCTTGTGCCTGGGCCTACGAAGATGCCTCGACTTCAAGATTAAAAATAGGTGTCTATACGGAGAATGAAATAGATTCGCCGTTGGATCATCCAAGTGATAGAGCGGAATTCGTGATAAGTTGAGGTATGTAGGTGTTGTGCAATCGTGTGCATCACGTGATACATGTGTTCGCTATGTTTGACATGCTTGCTTCCTAAGCACTGGCCATGTGATTGTTGAATAGAGTTGATTGTGTAGCGAGAACGTTGGAGTATAAATGGTAGGCGTATCGCCAAGTTGTTACGTTATTCTCGAATTCACACTTTTCATCTTCTTCCTTCATCATAAATATGTTCTACACACAACCATCACCATAACAGTGATATCTTTGCAAAGGTCAGCACATGATGATAACTCCCAAGTCTCATAACCCTAACAGTAGGTGAGCAAGGTAATGAACGGTGTGGATTGAAGTTGTGAATTACTTCAGATATTTTTTAACTTAAATTGGTTTCGAATGTATGATGGCTATTTACATGAAATATGAATGATACGTGGTCGAAAAGTCGAAATTAAGAAGTAAGCTTCTTGAGATGTAATCGTTACTGTAGTATCTTTCCATTCAACAATACTTTGTTTATCTATTTACACTTTCTTCGGTTGCTAGCCCACCAATGTGACTAATCGCAGAAGGTTTTTACGGCAAAATTCTGTAATGGGTCTAGTGAACTGGAATAAAGCTTCGTCCTAAATTTATAAGTGTAGCAATATTACGAGCTGCGCATTAGCCACAACTTTTCGATTACTGACTACGTCGTGCCGGCGCAGTGCACACGATCCTAAGGATCATGTACCAGTTAGCCCAGATTATGTAAGGCTACCTGACGCGTCCGTCCCCCAAAAGATTGCAATCAAGTAGAGGTTCCTTCCCCACCCACATCCCATGAAATTCCCCCGAGCCAATTCCATCTTGCGGCAATCTATCCCGGGTCACTGGTCACATGGTTCCTCAATTACCAAATGCCCTCCCCAACAGTTAGTTCAGATGTGACTCTTCGACCGGAAAACCCCGAAACAAAAAACCGATCGGCTGGGGTGGTGCCGTTAAACAAATCCACTTCGCCAGCTGAAAGAGCACTAGCAGTCTAGAGCACAGGGCGGTTTAGAAAAATCTGGTTTGTACCGATATTTAGAGTGTCGGCGGCACTTCATCAAACGTTGCTCTGGCACACGCACTGCGCATCGCAGTCAAAATTCCTCATGAATTCCTCATGAATCTCTCCAAACCCTTTTCCTTCTTCTCCCGTATCTCAATACCCATCCATCCTTTCCCTTTTGGGATTTTTCCAGATCTATTTACAAAAGTGAACCGCATGCCACATCTTCCCTCTCAAATCTGTTAGAAAAGGATGAGTTGTAGGGGAAGATTGTAAGAATTTTGGAGGGTTCGAGGAAGAAATAAGTTTTATTAACGAAGACGTCGCACAATCTCTAAAGGATTGCGCAGCTACCCAATTATATATTTCCCGGACTAGCACTGAAGAAAGAAGAACGAACTTTCGAAGACTCCCTGTTCTTTCAGCAAATAACAAATGATACCTCAACCCCAGATAACTCCGATCAGCACCCATAAACCCTAATGAGACCCCTACTAATGTCGGAAATAAAAGATCAACAGTAGAGTGTATTATGGTACAGCGGTGAAGTATTACTGCATGACACTAGGCCAGGACCTCCCTGACCTGTACACTAATACTAATAGGGCAACAAGGGAACGCGAGATTTAAGATCATGAAAACATGGTGTTTTATACTGTAGAATAGCGCGACGTAGAGGCTTTTTATTAGTATTTAGTATGGAGTCCTTTTGCGTCAATTACAGCCTGGAAACGCTCTGGCATGCTCTCAATCAAGGCCCGAAAGACCTCCTCTCTCACCTTATCCCAAGCATCTTTTACTGCCTCTCGCAGTTGAGTATACCCCCTAATCTCAGGACAATTATCCTGTAGATAGTTCTTCATAATGTGCCAAACTCTCTCGATCGGGTTGAGATCTGGAGAAAATGGAGGCCAGTATATAACAAAAACGCCCCTCTCCCTCAAGTCCTCCCGAGTATCTGCGGCGGCATGGCCTGAGGCGCCATCTTGCATTAAAACAAGATTAATTCCCTCTCTTCTCATCATCTCGATATACACATGAATAATAGGAACTGTATGCGCTTGGTACGCGTCCTTATTAATTGTCCCTCAATCCTTTTCCCAAAAGATCCCTGGCCCCTTTGTATGCCCATGAAAGCAGCCCCAAAACATCCATCCCTTCTTGCGTTGATGCTTCTCGACAATACAGGTAGGATCCCACTCCTCTCCTGGCCTTCTTGTTACCCAGTTACGTGTATGTCTTCCACCAGTAATCCAGGTTTCGTCGGTCCAAAGGATTCGATACCATTGATCTATCGTCCAGTTAACATGTTCTTTAGCCCAGTCAAGGCGGACTTGTTGATTCATTTTTGAAATTGGCGGCTTTCGTATTGCAAGGCGACGATGAAAGCCTTCACGTGCAAGAGCAGTACGAATAGCGTCCTTTTTAACCCCAAATTTCATCACTTGAGCTAATTGTGTATAGCTCATTCGTCAATTCTTTGCATAGGTGCACATGAACTCGACAAGCTCCTCGATTTGGGCTTGCGTAAGAAGAGGAGGCCTACCACTCTTCTTTTTTGGCGTAGGACGTGATGATCGACAAGCTCTACTAATTTGATCGAGAGTATGGCCTGTATGTAAGCGAATTTGCGCGTATTTCCACCCGATTTTGTGAAGGAGTTGGCAGTCGCGTTTTTGATCCCTCGTGAGATCTGCCGCTTTCTTACGACGAATAGGGGGGTTCGAAGTAGGTGAATTGGACCCTTGCGGAAAAGGAATTTAAGAGAGAAGTTATTGGAACTTGTTGGAAGTTCAAACACAAGGGAATCAATCTCCACGTGAATACGCGTATCGGGAGCTACGCGAGAAGGTAGATTATGCTTCGTGTATCTAGGTAGAGTCTTACTATGATAGATAGTCGACGTTAATATTATATTGAATCTACCTGCATACATACTTCCACACCTGACTTACATTGTTATTCAGGAGGATCATAAAACCTCTAGGTGTCAGCTTTTTAACAGAATTGCCATTTTTAATGAAAATAAGTGGTAGATTGGGTAAAAGGCTCTGCTTTGCACTGATATACGGTGAAAGACACCATATGTTTATGATCTTAAAGCTCGCGTTCCCCTGTTGCCCTATTAGTATTAGTGTACAGGTCAGGGGTGTCCTGGCCTAGTGTCATGCAGTAATACTTCACCGCTGTACCAAAGTAACGGTCTATAAAAATACCGATGATCCGAACAGTTAGAAAGCAACTCTGACAAAATCTGTACTCTACGACTTAAATCCTTCGCCGGGTGCCCATAATATCGGGAGCGTAAATGTTGGTGCTTATCTTGGTAGACGATAACGCTGTTTTGTCGGGTGATTTCCGGAGGTAGAGGGCTCTAGTTTTAAAGTCATGGGCCTGAGGGATTTAGGGTTGGTTGGGTCCGGTTCCTGGCGAAGAGAATCATTGATAGGCTGAGGAGCCATCGGCCGAGGGTACCTTGCGGGCCTCCAGCTTGGAATGAGTTGCGACTCTTCTTGACTATTCCAGATATGCGAACATACTGGGCGTTTATAGCCGCCACCGAATGGAGATGAATAGTTCGACTTCGCTAGCCAGAGAGTGCTGGATTGTGAGGAAAAAAGTAGCCATGGTCAAAATATAAAGACCTGATTGCCAAATTTACTTGTTTAGAAAAGATAGACACAAATGAGTGATAGCCAATAACTCGCGTGATTATGAAGGGGACTTTGATAGAACATGGTCAGTATCGAGGGATGTTACTTCTTCCAATCATATTCTGCTCCAGAGTAGTCTGTTCTTATAGGTAGTTGATACTTCGCCGTAAATTTGAAGCACGGAAAGAGAATAGTAGAGTTCACTTCTGCACCTACCTGTGCTCGTCAAGTTGCTAAAAGCTAGTATGATCTAGTGACTTCCCATTGAGATGACAGAAATCTAGCATAAAATTTTATCACGTATGGAGCATAAGATGGATATTTTTGCACTCTGTGTCAGATGACAGTATTGGCGTTGTTTAAGTCTTGAAAATGATCGCTATAAATAATACAATTAAGAATCTTTCAAACATTTCTGATAAAACATCGTCCACTCATGTAAAAATTTTGCCTACCAGGGACATTAACCGACTGCGATATTAAATTTGA
This sequence comes from Podosphaera xanthii, assembly GCA_028751805.1. Classification (NCBI taxonomy): domain Eukaryota; kingdom Fungi; phylum Ascomycota; class Leotiomycetes; order Helotiales; family Erysiphaceae; genus Podosphaera; species Podosphaera xanthii. The sequence continues at coordinate 7,230,742 of JAPWIX010000006.1, forward strand.
AGCCTTTCCTTTTAATCCCTTTGACACCGTCAAGAATTTTTGCCACATACGAACAACGTTTTCGTGAGGAAAAATAGCGTTTCCAGATGCTCTCTTTTTGTTCTAGAATGCTATCTCCTAGGGATATTACATCATCAGCCACTATTAATTTCATCGTTCATATTCCAAAAATAACTCCTTGTAAATTAAGCTATGGATAAATTATCTCCTCATCATCTTCATCAAATTCATCAAATAGTACTTTCATCGTCTGTTCTGGTGGTGCGATAGTTGTTGAGATAGTAGGAATATGTCGACCTAAAACCTTTTGCCACTCTAAAGGTACAAGTTCTCTGGCGCCAAGATATGTGGGCATAGCACCTCTGATCTCGAATAAGACTTGTATAAAAATTGAAGTCAACAAAACAGCTACAATGCTGATAATGATGGCATAAATTTCCGTTATCGTCCACGAAGCTGAATTAATAACATAGCGAGTAGTTTTGTCCTTACCAGGCCTTGCTGGGAGAGGAATTGAAGTTAGCGGTAATGTGTGTACAACAACTGTATTGCTAATTGCTACGCTGGCTAGTCGTAGCGCTTTCGACGATGCCGGCGCAGGCCCTGACAAGGCTGTATGGCTGCTTGAAAAAGTGATGTCAGTAATTTGTAGAGGGTGGACATTCTTGAACGTGCGAATATGGATAAATTCTGATATAAATGTATGTTTTCGTCTATCTTCGAGATCAACTTTGTAGAGATAGATGGACCGATCGTGGCCTGCGACAGCGATAATGAATTGAGTATGATCTTGAGGCTCATCTGGTTTTAGGGGAGGGTTAAGATTTGCAACCGAGAGACCTGTAGCCTTGGCAAGATGGCTTGGAAGACGTAGTTTCTGAACAAGCTGCCCTTGGCCTTTCCAGCCAGGTGGGGCACTAATGATTTTTAGCAAGACGCCACCCTTGCCATAAAAATTAGCGAGAAGGAGGAAATGATCCTTAGTGAGCCACCTCAAAGCTCTAATATTGGACCTCTCGGAGAGCCCACGGTTCAGTGGAACTGTATTGAGGTATATGCACTCCGCGTTTTCAGTTTTGGTATCGATTGAAATCATCTTGACGTAGACGGCATGTTCGTCTGTGTAGAGAAGCTGAAATTTCTTCTCTCCGGTCTGGATAAGATCAATATCCATAGCTTCTCGACTACTCCGTACCACATCACACACTTTCGGGGCATCGGAAGGGGATGTCTCGAACAACACAATTTCAGACTCTTTTGCTAAGCCTGTGCTTACAGCACCTAGCTGAATTTGGCCTGATAAAGGCCTAGCTAGCCTGGTTTTCCGTTGATAAATATCTTTTTCTACCCCCGAGAATAGCGCATTTTTAGACTTCTCTGAAATTCTAATTTCGCCCTTTCCTTTATTGCCGATTTCTTGAATTTCAAATACTCGAAAATGCATATTTTTTCCCTCTTGAACTTCTTTGGGGTTTGAGTTAATGCCGGCATAAATCCGAAGGTCATGTCCAAATGCTAAGCTCGTAGGATTATCTTCATCTTCAGGTAGTGTAATCTCTGCAGCTATGTTGAGCTGATCCTTACGGCAGACATCAAGAAGTGTCTGTGGATTAGTCAATAAAACATTGAGCAAAGGTTCATATATAGCTTACAAGTTTATTTCCCACTCCAGTCTTACTTGTGCCACCACCACCGCCTACAGCAAGTTTAGTTGAGTTGTGGGGATCAAAATCGCACGCGTAGAGGGGATATGAAAGTCTAGTCTTCGCAAAGTATATTGGAGGTGCCATGATCGTTCACCTTATTCAAGGTAGTGAAGTGCTGGAGCGTAATTGAGATTGTTGGGGACGCGTTTCAGGTAATTAGCTTCAGCCTTGTATTGTAAAGGTGGGACTCCTGTGTTCTGGCCACACCCCTCTGCCAGGCACCAACAGCAAATAAAATTTCAGATTGTTAAGCATTATCCGGAATAACACAACGTGGCCCAGGATAAATAGTCGTGAAGATATTACCCTTCTGGTCTCCAAAGACTTCGAAAATAGTATATTTAACGACCAAAGAATCTCTTCTTCTGTCACAGGATTACTCGAAACAACATCTCAAGACAGATTAGCTGCTAAAGTTTACCTCTCAATTGCTGAAAGAAACTAGGGATTGGGTCCGGAATTAAAGGAGCTCTTTTTAGACAAAATATTACACGAAGACATGAAAGCTTTCTTTCGCAGCCACGCCCAAACAAAAAAGATGGCCATTTAAATCTTGGTCTCGAATGGAGACCATTGAAAACTTAAAAATTGCCTGACCCTGGGCTTCCTTTGACGTAAACCTGGGGATTAAACTGTCATTAGAAGGAAGAATATTGCTTCTAGAGCCAAAGCACCCAAACAACCCCAAATTTTGGCCTTTCTTGACTTGTTCAAATTAACCCGCGATCGGCTCAACGTACAATTTGATGATGTACTGGATACGAACGAAACTAAGATAGGTTTAAGAGCTCGCTCGGATACCAAAAAATCGGGTAATTCTCGGAAGATGAAAGCCTATGCGAAAACCTCATAAAACCGTACAAGGGTACCAATTATCGACGCGGTGTGGGCAACTAGCCAAAAACTGAAACTCCTGCCTAATTCCATGGATAAATATCTTCAGACTACCTTGCTCCTTAATTAACCAGTAGACTCCCTTCACACTATCTCGAAAAATGGTTGGACATCAAAAACGATCTGTTTGGAATATCTTGGGTGAATATCTAACCTGGAGCGGTGCCTAACAATCGTCATCAGATGAAATTGCTTGCCGGTCATCGCAGCCATTTTAGTTCCAATCTTGGGCGTCATTGGAAGAAGCATAAAACTCACTTTCTCTTCCTCCCTTCTTGTACGCCACACGTCTTTCAGCATCTAAACATGGAACAATTTTCGGTCACAGTTAAACTACGGGAAATAAGTGTCAGATCTATCTTCCTTCAGTAATGCTACCTTTACTAAGGAAAAGCGATTCATTAGGCCATACAATAATTTTAGAGATGAAGGCCTATCTTACAGAGCTATTCGATTTGGCTGGAGAGCTAATAGCCTAGTACTTTTCAATCCTAGCAAGGTAATACAGTATTCTCAGACTTTAGACTAACCTAACACACTACAAAAGTAGATATAGAGTACATCTTCCCATGGTAATAATTTTAGCACCCCTGTAAACTCACTGGATATGTTTTAAAAAACAGAACCTTTAAATTCAGAACCCATACCCTAGAATATTAAAGCTGCCTCTAGAAATTTTGACAAAGTACTTCAGAAGGTCATCACCTTCATGGCTGAGCAAAAAGAAAAAATCTGTAAATTAGAAGCTAAAGCAGAAGGTCCTCTGCAGTCCTAGCTACGAAAGCGAGCATAAATGATCTGTTATATCTTGTCAGATTTTGGTCCTTTCAAATCGAATTAATTCTTGCTGGACCCTGAGGATGTACCATGTCACCATACTTCAAGACTAACTCATCAACAATTAGTTTTATATCATACCCTACTTGAACACTCTTTCTTCGTTTCGTTGTTTTTCACATGCCAGCGTTGTATATTTTTGTGGCTAATCTTGAGGATATAGGTTCTAAGAATTTGGCTTGTATTATACATAAAGTTGTCTATCCTTCCCTCCTCTCTTTACGCTTTATTCTTTTTGTCATCAGTTCAACCAACTTAGATATGAATAACCTCAGTCCTTCGTCATTTGTTTATATTTCATCCTATTTTAGTTTTTATTCCGTTTATCCCCTCCATCACAAAACAGATTCAAGAGCCTGAGCAACAAAAAGTTGTGAAATCCACTCATAAACGTAACACAAATCAAATATAAGGTTTGTGCCAGGACGGTGAGCCAGAATTAATCATGTCAGCCTATCTTCATCGCTTGATGAACAGGAGATGACAGGCCTTGCTTGACGAGTGTTAGGAGAACTCCTGTCCCTCAAGATATCGCGAACTGGATTTCCTGATGCGGAGACGTAAACCACCGGAACTGCTTTTTTGCAAGGGGATGAGAGAACTATGTTTTCAATTAAACTAGTAATTTGACTACGAAGGGGATAGAGAGTGGGAGAACTTAGGCTTTATCTAAATAATATTCTCTAAGGTCGGATGGTGGTTTGGTACACCGTCCGGGCCGTTCTCCCAAGTATAGTGTGTGTAGCCAAGGCACATGCCCCACTTGAGACAGGAGAAAGCTGGTTCGAGTCCGGCAAGACCTTTTCCATATTTCTCGCCTGGTCATGTATGTGACGGTGATGAAGGCACGCTGGATAGTCGTGGGTGGCTGAAATTCGTTCCTGCGGCAGACATAAACGGTTGAGGGTTGAAAGGGTTGTAAGGCGCCTGATTTCTAGCTTTGTCTTGAATTAATATTTGGGCGTGAGTGCCCCTCACATCAAGTTGAGTCTTCGCTCCATGTACCGTACCAGTGTCATTCGCGTCAAAGCCTAAAGGCTGCAAACATAAGAATTTATTAAAAAATAAAATCACTACTTCAGAACAATTTGACATTAAGCAACAATCTACTGTGAAGCAACAGTATTGTAAAATTGATAGTACAATAGTTTTTTGTTACACATTTAGACAGTTATCCCAACACTCATCTGGGGGTGGTTTTGAATTTTGAGAATCCTGCTAGATGTCCTACATAGATCTGATTTTTTGTCAATCAAATAATTACAAAGCTTAGCTTAAAGTTGTACTGTCTGTAAGTGGCTATTAGACCAAGGTTGTGTCGAGAGGTCCCGGCGAATATAAATTTTGTATGATTGTTCTGAAGAGGAAATGCTTTGGTTACCGTGGCTAAATTTGAGATGCTAGCCAGAATGGTGTACCTCTAAACCATTTGATGTTTGTCATTTTTATTTTTTAAATTATACGCGACAGACCTGTGGCGGCCCTACACTCCTGTGGAGTCCGACGAGAGTGAAGCCGGATCGGATCAGGTTGACTACCGATGCCTAGTCCCACTTTAATGACCGAGAAGAATACAAGACTATAGTAGAACCCCTCTTAGCTAATAGTGGGTCCCGGTACAAATGTTGAAAAGATTCATTGTAACTTGGACTTTTATATTTGCAACACTTACCCTTACAGGTCATTTTGCGTGTAGGGGTAAATATTGCAAATATAAACGGTAAAATTTCCATGAATCTCTTCAGTAATTATACCGGGACCCACTATTAGCTAAGAGGGGTTCTACTGTACTAAACATGTGTTGGACATGCAGAGCCTAGCCTCCGGGATAACAAAAGAAAAATTTAAATGCGTCCATGCTTTGCTTCCTGCACTGTTGCGCCTCGGCCACCGCGCACCCAAGTCTAATTCTCATAACTTTACTGGATCCTTTACCTATCGGTTTCAACCTGGTTTCGGTTCGCTAGCCTACGCCTGCTATGCCTATGCTCGGCCTTTGATATATCCCACTGCCTGTTACGAACTCCGCGCATTTCTGCCATCCTTTTTCCCAAAGCAGTTCCTTCAGAGCTGGTGCCCTTCTTCGTCCACTAATAGTGCGCCAACTGGTAAGCGCTCTTCGGCATTCGACTAGATATCCTACCGAAGTTTCTCTTCCGCACACGCAGCGGAGTTCCGCGGATTCATGGTTCCAGCGGCGGTGATATGCCGCGAAATCCCCGTGACCCGTACGAGCAGCCAGCAAGCGGGAGTATATAGCTCTGGGCAGGGCTAGTTCTGGTGGCTTTTTACGCTTCATCTGTAATTCTATCTCGCCATATCTGTTTGGGCAGGATAGATTCCAACAATCAGTTGTCAGTTGACTTGTGCGAGTCCGCGTTTCGCGCCTTATTGGGGCGAGTGTCCTCATTCCCAACATGTTCGCGGGAGGGTTGCCTATTTCGAGCGCTTCTTTAGCTAAACGGTCAGCTGCTTCGTTACCAGGAATACCTTCGTGACCGGGGATCCATCGAGCCTGTATCGCTGTTGCTATATGTTGGGTCAGATGTTTAAATCTTAGTACACGCCAAGCTGATGACGATGTGATTCGTGACTGTAGTGCCTGTGCCGCTTCGAAATTATCGAGTAATATGTAGATAGCGCTTCGATTTGTATTACTCCCGGATCTAACTATTGCCTTAAGAGCAGTCATCGGTCCTGTTGGTCATATTCATCAGGCTGAAAACAGTGTGATTTAAAAAAACCGTTCAACACCAACTACACCATCTAGAACATGTCCAAACCTGTATTGGGTAGCAGTATAAAAATAAATTATCCAATTATGCTAATTCGGCGTCTTAAGGCCCACGTAGGTATTTTCGGAAAATACGTACTCCTTATGGTAGAATGTCTCATTTTGACGTTAGGGACACTGGTACTCAGATTTCATTCGCAGATACCACTACCAGAATAACGCCTTACGAAATGTACCTACTTGTGTGATAACCCATCATGGGGAAAAGCGAGAAAATTTCTTGATTATCTGAGCATGCTTTCGTCATCCCACAAACGCAGTATCACCGCGGTAGAGGTGGTGTGAGGGTCTTGATGGATTCGAGCCAGCTTTTTCCTGATTCAAGTGGGGCATATGTCCAAGCTACCCAGACGCTACTGGGGAGATTGGCCCGGACAGTATACCACTGCACCATATGACCCAGGTCCCGGTATAAATCCTGAAAAAACTCACAAAAAGTTTACAATTTATATTTGCAATACTTAGCTCTGCACGCAAAATGACGTGCAAGGGTAAGTGTTGCTAAAACAAAGTACTAACAATTCAGTGAATCTCAACATTAATTCAACTCGGTACCCACTGTGGGTTTGGACAGGTTCTACTGTACCAAAGATAGATGGATAAAGTGCCCCACAATATGTTTCTCATCTCTATTCTGCTGAGTCATCACATCCCTTCTATGTACATCTTGAGCCAATCTGAATGAATTGGAATGCTGCAGATTGGCTGACAGATTGAGGTTAATTCTGAAGTGAATGTGTTTTTCTATCAGATCTATTCAATTTGCTTTCACTCCCAAGACTTTCGCGCCTGCAAGAACATTTCGCTGCTTCACGGCTACCACACAAAAGAAAAAGCATACCCCTCCAAAATTTAAAAAAACTGAAGTCTCTCAAATGGCTACCACTACTCTAAAGGGTCAGCCTTTCGATCGGCAAGCCCTTGACTCGTTGTTACGGCGTCGTATGTTCTACACGCCTGCTTTTGAGATTTATAATGGTGTTGGTGGTCTCTACGACTATGGCCCACCTGGATGTGCTCTACAAGCTAACATTGTTGACCTCTGGCGGAAGCATTTCGTGCTAGAAGAAGATATGTTGGAGCTAGATTGTACTGCACTAACTCCAGAAGAGGTTCTCAAAACCAGCGGACATGTCGAAAAGTTTGCAGATTGGATGTGCAAAGATCCGAAAAACGGGGAAATAATACGGGCTGATCATTTTGTCGAAGAAATTCTTGAGGCAAGGTTAAAGGGTGACAAGGAAGCTAGAGGCTTAGCGGTTGAGCAGAGAGAGGTGGACCCAAAGAAGAAAAAGAAGAAGTCTAAAGGGGCCGAAGCTATTAAGCTAGATGATACTGTGGTTCAAGAATATGAGGAAATACTTGCAAAGGTACCACCCACGAACAATTATTCATCGAGAAAATCCTGATTAATGCAGATTGACAACTACAGTGGTCCAGAGCTCGGCAATTTGATCATTCAGCACGACCTTAAGAACCCAACAACTGGTGCTCTACCATCCCCGCCCGTATCGTTTAATCTCATGTTTCAAACCTCCATTGGGCCTAGTACTAACGCTCCTGGCTATCTACGTCCAGAGACAGCCCAAGGTCAATTTTTGAATTTCGCTAAGCTTCTCGAGTTCAACCAAAATCAGATGCCATTTGCTTCGGCGTCGATCGGAAAGTCATTCAGAAACGAGATCTCACCAAGAGCTGGTCTTCTTCGTGTCCGAGAGTTCTTGATGGCTGAGATAGAACATTATGTTGACTCTGATGCTGGTAAAAAACATGTTCGCTTTGATGAAGTTAAGGATATTGAATTACCTTTACTGGACTGTAACACCCAGCTTTCTGGTAAAACAACTATCCAAAAATTGGCTATTGGAAAAGCTGTAGCCAATGGCACGGTAGATAATGAGACCCTGGGCTATTTCTTGGCACGAATTCACCTCTTCCTAAAGAAAATTGGTATAGACCAATCGAAGATTAGATTCCGGCAACATATGGCGAATGAGATGGCTCATTATGCAGCTGATTGCTGGGATGCTGAACTATTAACAAGCTACGGCTGGATTGAGTGCGTTGGCTGTGCCGACAGAAGTGCCTATGATTTAACAGTACACGCTAAGAAGACTGGCGCTCCGCTAATAGTGCGAGAAAGATTGGAAAATCCGATATCAATTGAGGAATGGCAGATCGATCTCGATAAAAAGAAGTTCGGACCCCAATTCAAGAAGGAAGGTAAGGCTATTGAAGCTGCCTTGTTAGCTCTCCCACAAGATAAGCGTGAAGCATTTGCCCATGAACTTGCTATTACTGGCAAAATTTCTGTTAATGTAGAAGAAATTAGTCGTAAAGTGGAAATTAGTGGTGATCTTATTGTGATCGAGCAACGAACACGGATTGAAAATACAAGGGAGTATACGCCCAATGTCATCGAACCTTCATTTGGTATTGGTAGAATTTTGTATGCCATGTTTGAGCATAATTACTGGACTCGTGGTGACGAGGGGGGAGACGAAGCCCGTTCTGTAAGTGCATTTTATTTTCTTTCCAACAAACTAATTTTTCTACTCATCTTGGTATAAAACATGCTAAATTAACTAAGGTTCTCTCATTCCCTCCTATCGTTGCACCTACCAAAGTTCTTCTCGTCCCCCTCTCATCCCACGCCAGTCTCAAACCTCTGATCAAGCAAGTTTCTTCGAGACTACGCTCCCACGGTATCTCGTCGCGAATCGATGATTCTTCTGCCTCAATTGGAAAGCGTTACAGCCGTAACGATGAGCTCGGCACACCACTCGGCGTCACAATCGATTTTCAGAGCTTAAAAGATTTCACATTCACTCTCCGGGATCGAGATACCACCAAACAAGTCCGAGCAGACGAGCAGACTATTCTTGCCGCCGTGAAGGCGTTAGTAGAGGGGGAGAAAGATTGGGCGCAAATAGAAAAGGAATTGCCTGCATTTGAAGGACAGGAAATTGAGGGTGTATCTGCATAGTTCTTAGTTAAATTAACTGATAAAAGATGAGTAAATTTTAAAGTTTATGTTTGCAGTCACTAAAATGCTACGTATTTGTAATGAACATGAAATATTCCTGTTTTAAAAAGAATCTGTGATTATGTGTACCTATGTTTACACTCACGATGAGTTTCCAGACTACTTGTATAGTACTATTGCAACCCCCTCAACAGTTGTCATAGCTATTAGGCTGAATTCAGTATGATTTTAACCCCCCTTCGACAAGGATCAGTGTTCTATGGTGTTGGAACTTTGCAGAAAATGTCCAGCGAAGACGTAAAAGGTAGTGAATTGATGTGATAAGTCTAGGATGATGGTCTCGTTACAACTACGTGTCCTAAGACACGACTTTTTAAGCCTACAAGCACGTGATAGATAAGCGACCTCTTTTTTTGCTCCTCGCCCTCGGGGTTCATTCAGTCCTCGCTTAATCTGTGCGCTAGTGGATACTAGCGGCCGCACTAGTCCCGATTGTAAGACGCTAGTCTTAATTGGGAAGCATCTATGATTCCGAAATTCATGGTTAATTGCCTATGGTACCACTGTGAACTGAACCACATAGAGCACTACTGGTGTGGGTATAAGCAGAATGCGCGGATAATGTGCGAGTACAATATCGATTACCTTCGCATGCAGCTGCCTCTCATCTTGGCGAGTGTGTCCAACAGCACGATCTCGGCAAACTACCACAGATGCTGGAGAAAGATAAAGTTGTATCGAGAAGGGATTGATTTTGGTTCGACAGAGTGGAAACTTAGAACCACGCATCATAAGCCCTACACAGTTGGAGAGGATAGGTAGTAGCGCGAAGGGCATGTTAATCATGTTCATGGCACATTTTGCTGTTGTCAATCTGTGAGAATTTGGGGTTACATAACCATAATTGGTGCGTTCTCATTTACGGAGGTACAGCCCATAAGTATTATTCCATGTCGACCAGGGGGGACTTGGCCACCACAACGCTTTCCTTAATTAGGCAACATCGCGAGAATGCACCTCGCACCCATCTCTACTGTGTTTTGTATGTATTCCGATGACAACAACATCAACGCAATGGATTGTTTACTAAGTATTAGTTATTATAAGAATAGGAATTATTTTGCATTTTGTATTATGAGTTGGGAATCATTGAATCAATGCTTTGATCATTAGAACTCATACAAAACACAGTAGGAATGGGTGCGAGGTGCATTCTCGCGATGTTGCCTAATTAAGGAAAGCGTTGTGGTGGCCAAACCCACCCTGGTCGACATGGAATAATACTTATGGGCTGTACCTCCGTATGTGGCGCGTGTGGCTTTGTGGCGCTGGGGGGGTCCAATATTTTTTCCCTCACCAAAATAGGACCCACTTGTAACAATAATAAGTCCACGTCGCTCGCGCTGATTGCTTAATCCCCGCATATATATTTCCATCTAATGGTTATCTGTCGATTCACGCCAGCTCTTTGTAATAGAAGGCTTATAGAGGTTGTCGTTTTTTTTGAAAATGTGGTGTTTTGACATTTTCATGAGGGCGGGGTACAAAGTTCCGACACCATAAATATAATAGGAAGCTGTTATAGCATAAAAGCATGAAGATTGATTGTTTTTTTTTTTTAATCTATTTAAGTCCCGGGCCGAGCCCTACGTATCCGAAGATCTGAGACCGGTGGAGCCGGCTAGGTTCAAGTCTAAGACCTGCCCAACTCGTTCGCACCGCGTGAACCGCTACATAAGTAGTAGCTAGTTAAATTACACATATAAAACTCCTTTGAGTAGATTCCCAACACCCAAGCCGAAAACTCCAAGTCCCAGAAAAGTCATAGAAACAAAGGAAAATATATGGTCTAGTCCCTGCACTTCTCGCACCGGCTCCTATCCAATCATGATCTATGTCATGTTAGAATTTCTTCTTGGTCCACGCTGAGAGCTGTAGATAGAGTCACAGGCTGACTTTCAAAGCAGCCAGTTCTCTGCGCAATTAGTTTAAAACTTTCCAAACAATTGGGTCCGAAGAGTTTTTTAATAAATTTTTCGAGAGGCATAGCCCCCCGCAGGCGACGCAGGTGATGTGCGTTTCGTTGACAGTGGAAAAAGTGCGTAGGAGCCGTCTCCCCCCCCCGCAAGGATATTCCATAATGGCGTCAAGGTTATTAAAACGACGGTGGTGTGCAGCAAAGTCCCCGTGACCTGTACGAATCGCAATGAGTTCGAGCAATAGCCGTCGAGGAAGAGCCAGTTCCGGTGGTTTACGTCTCCGCATCAGGAGATCAAGTTCACGATATCTTGAGGGACACGATTCCTCCCAAAACCCGTCAAGCAAGGCCTGTCGCCTCTGGTTCATCAAGCGATGAAGATAGGCTGACGTGATTAATTCTGACTCAACGTCCTGGTTTGGAAGCCTTCGTAAGGCTGCTCGAGCTGCGGCGTCTGCCTCAACGTTCTCCTGGATCCCCGAGTGTGCAGGTACCCATCTTACCTGCACAATTGTTTGCGCCTTCTGAGTTAGTGTCCGGAATGCGCGGACCTCTTCAATACTTGATGTTGTAATCCCTGCCAAGACCGCTTTTCTAGCCTGCTGGCTATCCATCATTACGAATACTTTTTGTTTTCTACCATTTGAAAACGAGCGTTCTGCTTCTAGAATATCCAGCGCTGCCTCTAGAGCCTTTCTCGCCCCCAATATTTCGGCATCAAGCACCTCCCCTCCGTGCATGATACCGCTTTCTCTTGCAACCGTTTTTCCTCCTCTTTTAAGGACAAAAGCCCAAGAGGAGCGTCCATGTCCTGCTGATGAACCATCCGAGTAGGCGCAAATTTCTGCACTAGACAGGCTATCGATCAATCGTTTGCTGGCCTCAAGTTCTGACTCTTTCGTATCGAGCTTCGAAAGATATATGGGTTCAGGCAGGGGTGCGGCTTGCTCGGCTTCGGGAAGCTGTCGATATGCTCGCTGTAGACGAGACATCTGGAGCTCCGGTCGTGCTGTTTTCTTATGCTTTTTCTTAAATTTTTTCGTCCCAACGTTAGGACAAATCGCAGCGTGAGTTCTCAGTGGGTGTTTGTCATCAAGTGACTTGAGCCTAGCGACGAGTCGAAGTCGGTTGCCCTCGAGGATGTACTTCGACGGGGGAATTCCACCTTCTCGGTGCACTGCTGCATTCGGTGTTGTCCTTATCACCGGGAGAGCTGCTCGTAGGCCCATCAATATGACCCTGTTGATCATGCTGCAGATGTTAGTAGTCTGGGGCGTGACCATACCCCGTATTGTGGGACGTCTCAGGCCAGGCCACCAAACCTCGGAACCGTAGGTGGCGACAGGGACGATGCATACTTCCACCGCTCTTACTAACGCTTTAGGTGCCGCTCCTCGATAAGCCGAGCTGAAGCGACGTATGTGCTAGGCAGCTCTGATCGCTTTTCCGCACCACGTTGTGATGTGGTGTTTGAAATTAAGGCGGGGATCAAGGTGGACTCCTAGCCAGCGAATGTGCTCGGCTGGATCAATAAACGTCCCATTGACATGCACGCCTACTGCCGTCTCGCAGCGTCTGCTAGGGAATTGTACAACCTCAGACTTGGCGGTGTCGAAGGCAACGGCGTTGTTTCGGGCCCACTGGAGAAGATGGTCGACCTCGCGTTGTGCAGCGGCAGCAGACTCGGCGATGGTAGGCCAAAACCCGAGGATTCCGATGTCATCGGCGTAGCTAAATCTTAGATTAGCGTTACCACTACGCATCGGCTCTGCCATATATAGGAGAAAAAGGAGAGGTGATATTGGCGATCCCTGAGGAACCCCGCAAGCCAGCTCCCTTTCGGTGGTGACTCCGCCAGTGTATCGGACTTGAACCCGTCGGTTTGCCAGAAATGAGCTCGTCCACTGCAAAATTGATTCAGGCCAGCCTTGTGATTGCATCCTCTTCACTAGGCGGTTGTGAAGCACTGCGTCAAAGGCTCCTTGGACATCTAGGGTTACAAATGTAGAAGCCCAGCCTTGAGAGCTGGCTTCTTCGACGTCATGAACCACGCAGGAGACAAGGTCCGTCGCAGAACGCTTCGGGAGTGCGCCAAATTGTTGGTGGCCGACCACGTCATAGACAACTGCGAGGTGCGCCATATGTTTGGCTAACAGCCTTACCAACCCTTTGCCCAAGCATGGAAGTAGGGCAATGGGCCTCCAACCTTTGATCGAAGTGAGATCTCGGTTTGGTTTCGGTAGTAGTATAACTTCTACTAGCTTAAAGCAGGGCAGATGTGTACCTAGCTGAAGACAAGCCCTGAAGAGTTTTGTGATATGCGGACCAATTGTCTTCAGCATGCTTCAAGTAACTCGACCGAAACTCCATCTGCTCCGGGTGCTGTGTTGCCGCTGCCGATGGTGCATGTGCGAACCTCTTCATCTGAGATGTCGTTGATCCATGGAATCCGACTGTCGCTAGTAGTAGTGCATGGCAAGAGATCATCTGATGCTTGATGCCGTGCAAGGAGAGCATCACGGAGGATTGTCGCTCGCTCGGCCGGGTCGGTAATTAGAGCTCCTTCGTGGCTAAGCGGAGGAGGGATTTTAGCCTGCTGGGGGTTGGCCCCGCGCATCAACTTGAAAATATCTGCTGCTGTGGTCATCGCCTCAATTTCTCTTGTGCAATGCTCTTTTTTGGCTGATTTAATGGTCTCCCGAAGCTCCTTTGCTAAGATAGTCCTTTGAGTGGGTGATGTTGCTGCTTGGTATCTAGCCTTTGCAGATTTGCTCTCCGAGGTCCACCATGGGTTCGTCTTACCGCTGCACTTTCTGACTCGTGATCCTGTTGCCTTGATAGCGTTTGCGAGGTGCGAGCAAAGGTCTTGGGCATAAGCTTCAATTTCTTCTATCGTATCCAGAATAGGCGGAGAGTTAACCCACTGGGCGATGGCTTGAGCAAACCTGGGCAGGTTTCTTTGCGGGACTCTGATCTTCGTGGGTTGGTCATCTATAGACGCGGATGTGTTGAGTACTTGGCCTCGAATTGGCAAGTGGTCGCTAGTCACGCACTCATTTCGGTCCACCCACGCTGTAGTGCCTGTGATGTTAGTCCAGACAAGGTCCAGTGTGTTACCTGCTCGGTGTGTAGGCTCCCCAATGATGAGACCAGTGAGATTGTGTCTATCAGCCCATCTCTCTATTTCGTCTACATGTCCGTGTTGGTGCGCCGCTCCTGGATGCCATGCCTCGTGAACAGCGTTGAATTCTCCTGCTGCGATCGTTCTTGATGCTGGAGTCCAGTTGACAATCGGCCGGAAAGCCGTGGGGTCTCTTGGTGCCTTGTACACATTGAAAAATGTGATGCCATTTACTGCCACCCAGCAGTAATCTCCTGTTGGTGTGGTGCACGGAAATACTTGCGTCGCAGATATTGCTCCGTTGTTTTTTCTTGTGTAGGTCACTGCCCTTGGTCTAACATCTAGTCCACCATATGGTGTATGACAGACGTATCCGGGGTGTGACTTGGTAGCCTTGGTCCTCTTGTTCCACAAAGGCTCCTGTTTTAGCAAAACATCTACGCCTAGCTCATAAGCTCGGGAAAGCGCGATATCCTGCGTTGCTCCTCCTCTTCCTACATTGATTGACATATAATTTAGGGTAGGTGGGGGGCAGGAAGGGACTCGTGGGGTGCTCTTCATAATTGAGTTCGGGGGTTATTCTCCCCAGAGTCTTCTGCGTCAGGCAAAGTTAAGTCTTCCGCGAGAACTTCGAACTGATTGGAAGTTGAGATCACAGGTGGGCTGGTTGTCGTCTGTTTTTCAGCTGTAGCGGCAGCCTCGGCCCGTCTAACGGCGGCTTTTGCTCGAGCTACGGCAGCAAATTCGCGCTGGCTAGCTTGTCGAATTGTTACCATTTGTTCTTTAGTGACGGGGCCAGATCGAGTCGGGCGTGCTAGACGGCTACGGCTGTCGGAGCGGTGAGGTCCCCCGCAGTTTCGGCATTTGGTTTGGGCCTTACACTCAGTTGTGGAGTGCATCTTGGAGGAACAGTTCCGACAAGCTGGTGCACGAGAGCACCTACGAGTCCCATGGAACTCGAGACAGCGCTTGCATTGCTGTACGGTACGTTTCGGTTGATGTCGCACTGCAACACCAGACTCGTCAAATAGACGGAAGCCGGGTCGGGGTGCAGAAACTCTTTCGAAGTATGCCAGCCAAGATTGTTGTGGTGCTCCTAGTCGATTTTTCCCATGTGGGCGGACCTTGAGGGGTGTAATATCGGTATTCCTTATGATCTCATCTCGGATCAGCTCTTCTGTGACAATAAGTCTGCCCATTGCCGTGTTTAAAGCAACAGGGACTGTGGAGAAACGTAGAACCACCAGATCGGACGCTTTTTCCAGCTTCGCTTCCAAGGTAGTAAAAGCTTCAGCCGAGTCTAATAGAGTCTGGCGAGTTTCTTCATTTTTCGCTTTGATTGCGAAACCAGTGGGGACACGGTAAACATGCTGAATGGTGGTAGGTGGGAGGCCGAGATGTTTGGTTACGGCTTCTCGTATGCCTGCTGGGGAGAATTGGCGCCAGTCGTGGTCTTTACCAATTCGGAGGAAAAGTCTCTCATCTAGTTGAGGCGGAGCTATCGTCTTCACTGGTTCTCGAGGTGGAGAGGGCCACGGAGTTGGTGCGTGACCAAAATTTGCAGGTCTGGAGGATTTTTGATGTCCTCTCTTGGTAATTGTGACCCATGATCATTTGGGACCTGGCTCTGCAGTCGTCGGTTCGAAAATCTGTACAGGTTGTCTGCTTGTAGAACCAGCCGGGGGATTTTCCCAAAAAGTAATGTTACTAGCTGGGCGAGGAGGGCGAGGAGGGCGAGGAGGTAAGTTGGGTGAGACACCCGGTCCCATTGTCATGTATTGCGCGACTGCCGCTCGGAAGTGGGCTTTCATCGCGTCTTTATACAGTCTGTTGCCTTCATTGGCCAGAGCAGAGAGGGCGTTTTCTACGCCATTGATGGCAGCAGTGCATAAAGTAAGTTTTGACGCAGTCTGTGCTGCTCGGCGCTCTTCGGACTCAATCATTGAGCGGAGTTCGAGAGGTACTTGATCAGCCCTGGTTGGGTTGACAGTGTTGCTTGTCGGTCGATTGGTGATCTTAACAGTATCTTTTGTCCCTGCTGCGTTTTTCGGGACGACTAGAGAAACTTTCAGTATCTTACGCACTGCGGGACCTGTCGGCTCGGCCTGTGTCGATTGTACTTTCTTGGAGACATTCGTAGTCTCTGAGGGTGGGTTGGTGAGGGTTCCTGATGCGGATCCTTGACCAACTAGCCTGAGATTTTCAGCATCAGTCATTTCAGTATCATTGGGGGAGGGGGACTTCCCCGGAGTAAAGGCCTCTGACGCGGGGGGAGCTTGAGAATGTTGCGCGAAGCCTTGAGTTTTGGGTGCCCTACGAGCTCGTTCTCTTGCAGTCTCTGCTGCAGGTTGGTTCTTTTTCACCGCCGGCATGTCGGCCAAGCCTTGCGGCAGCGCACAAACGAGGAGAAGGGTTTTACGATAATTGGAGAAGAGGAGAGGAGGGGAAATTGGGCATATAGTGACTCTAAGGGAGTTTTCTCGAATTGTTTGTTTGTTTGTTTGTTTTTTTTTTTTTTTTCCTATTTAAGTCTCGGGCCGAGCCCTACGTATCCGAAGATCTGAGACCGGTGGAGCCGGCTAGGTTCAAGTCTAGGACCTGCCCAACTCGTTCGCACCGCGTGAACCGCTACACAAGTAGTAGCTAGTTAAAGTACATTTGTAAAGATTCACAACTCAAATATGTTTGAGTCACGTGACCGTAGAAACTGAGCCGAACAAGAAAGCGATCAATGGTCAAGAGATAATGGTTAAAAACTGGTTATATATTCTACTGTCTTAGGGACACTGCTTAAATACATGCCTCTATGGTCTCTTGTTACCCCAACGAGTACTTGAGAATCTTCTAGTACCTTCGTTACTATCCGCACGTATGTGCCCGCGCTAAGCTCTGTATCCCTGTTAATGATCTACATCTCGCCTACGAACTATATCCAGGTAATAACAGGGTTTACTCTGCTTACACGCCCTCTTAGTTCGAGAGCGAGATTCCATCTTTCATACCCAACTGGTTTACGAATCGTTTAAAAGATTCAGCTACAAGCGGTTTTGTAAACCCATCAGCAGGATTTTCTTTTGATGCTGTCTGTAGTATTTCTATATTGCCCGCTTTTACCTCTTGTACTACGTAGTGGTATTCTACGCGTACATGACGACGACCAGACGTCATAGCGTCATCTGTAGCCCACTTAATCGCTCCAGTGTTATCTTCTAGGATCGGTATGGGACCGGCAGGCATATGATCTAGCTCGGTGAGAAAAGATCGAATCCATGAACAGTCTTTTACAGCTTCAAATATCGCTGCATATTCTGCTTCACACGTTAGTGTAGAAACAGTTGTCTGTAACTTGGACCTCCAAATGACCGGGCACCCAGCCATGAAAATAACATATCCTGTTGTTGATTTTGCTGTATCAAAATCATCGGCAAAACTGGAGTCCACAGCACAATGTAAGCCGTATTTTCCAAATTTTTGGAGGTGCCTGTGATCTTTTTCATATAATAAATCTCTATCTGGGCATGCCGAAAGGAATTGGGGAATTCTAGAAGCGTGTTTAAAGTGCTGAGGTGATGGATTGCACATAAATCTCGCCAATTGCGATGTGGCTTGTGCCGTGTCACACCTAATCATGCATGATGAAAAGTTATATTTTCCGATGAGTCGTTGATAATTATACAGCTCAGTCGCAGTTGCTTTTCCGGCATACTTTTTCAAGTCTGCTTTGCAACTTGGTGCCATAGGTGTTTCGGGATATTGCTTCTCAAGTGCCGAACCCATTTCGGCAAAAGATCTTTTTAAGTACTGTTCTTGATCTAACAAGATAGCACCTGTAGGCGAAAGTCTCCGAATTCTAACGCCAAGGAACCAGTTGGCTTCTCCTAAATCATTCAGAGGAACTTCTTTGTTTAATTCTCGAGTTATCTTTTGAATGTCGCTTTTATTAGGCCCGACTAACAGGAAGTCATCAACGTAAGACGCCACAATTATACTCTTGCTTCGATTCTGATAAATCGCGTTATCAGAAACTAGATAGTTGAATCCGTGTTTTCTCATGATCGCTCTGATTTTTACCTGCCAGCAATTACCGGACTGCTTTAAGCCATATAATGGTTTTTCCAATTTGATTATGCTATTCTTGTTGTAATCGAGTCTCTCCGCAAGCTCCTTATTTTCTTCGAAGAATTCTTTTAGCCGTGGGAACTGTTTCATGTAAATGGTTTCCTTAAGATCACCTGCAAGATATGCCGATATAAAATCAGCTTGCAGAATGTACCAGCCGTTCAATGCCGCGAGCGCCATAAGAGTTCTCCAACTTGCTGATCTTGCAGTGGTGGAAGATGACTTATTATAATCAACACCTTGGGTTTGAGTGAAACCTCTCGCCACAATCCTGGCTTTATACTTGTCAAGTTCCATATTTGACTTGTATTTCTTCTTCAAAACCCATTTAGACGTGACCAATTTTTTGTACTCAGAGGGTGATTGTACAAACTTGAATGTACCACGGGAAAGACACCCTTGGATTTCTACATTGATGGCTTTGATCCAATTCTCTCTTTCCGGGCCGCTCATTGCCTGGTTAATATTCGGTTCATCGGCTGTGGCTGAAAAAATATATCTTAGAGAGTCGTCATTACAGCACATTAACCTAAAAAGTTCTTCCCCATCGCTATGGCGACAAAATTGTTCTCGATCAATAGCTTTTCGCACAGCACTAAAAACGGAGATGTCAAATCTGTCACTAAAGTCATCAGACAAGGTTCCAAAACAACGTCCAGTGACTGCATCATGAAGGTCTTCAACAATAATTTGACCCGACGCTTGATCTTGATCAACTTCAGTTAGCAATTGTGCCAATTCAACATCCACCTCAAGGGGTGCATTCAATGCCTGAAGGGTATAATCATCGTAAGGGCGCTGAATTACTCGTTTGGGACGCCCTCGCCCTCGTGGTGCCAACGTCGACGGTTCTCCGCCATCTAGGGCATTGTAATCTTGATTTCTTGCATAGTCTGTCTTTCGTGATCTCAACCTATCCTGAACATGTCTTGGCAGTGATCTAATTATCTCTCTGGGGTCAGCACCCCAACCAAGCTCTGGACTTGTGTTTTCGTATGCGATGACGTGTGGCGATATGAGAAAACGTCCTCCGTCCAAGAGCCAGACTAACTTATTCTTCGTACCGCGATAGCCAAAAAACACACTTCTGGTCCCATTAGCATCAAGTTTCTCACCCGCTATTCTATGGCTGGCGTCAACATGAGTGATGCACAATGTCCCAGGAATCCACAGGTGGTCAATCCTGGCTGTCGATTTGTCAGGGTCAAATTGTGACCAATACACCTGCCATGGAGTTTTATGGTTTTCCACAGAACTTTGAGACGTGAGGTTTAAGGTGTAGCAAGTCATCTCGAGCATATAGTTCCAAAACACAGATGGTACCTTCATCTGGATTGCGCAACAGCGCGCGGCGTCTTGTAGGAATCTGATTCCTCGCTCCGAAACTCCATTTTGGTACTGATTGTCTGGCGCCGATATGATAACATTTATCTCTTGTTGGTTGGCAAACTCCTGGAACGTTGTGAGTCCCCAGTCTCTTCCGCCGTCGATAGTCACTTGTTTCACCCTTAGGTTAGAAATCCTTCTTAAATCTGAATTAGCCTGAGATAGGATGCGCTTGAGCTCATCAGCAGCCTCGCTTTTCTTCTTTAATGCGCGAAAGAATCGGAATCGAGAAACGTCCTCAGTGGTTAGGCAAAAATATCCATGACCCTCGATAGAAAGTGGATTTAATGTGCCAATGTCACAATGCCACCCTTCTCCGACATTTCTCATTCTGGGCAACCGCTCCTTTGTCGAGAACTTCAGAGATTTTCCCATATCGCACGCTTTGCAAGGCAAGTTTTCAACATCGGACACATTCAGATCTATTCCAATGGTGTTCTTGATTGTCCAAATTAACCTCTCAGAGCTTGGATGACAAAGTCGCCGGTGCCAGAGTATCAACATCTTCATAACCTTATCTGACATTGTAAAACAACCATCCACAAAACAAGACTGGTATTCCTGAATGAATATATTGTCTTCGTCTGAAAGAATTCTCTTTAACCCCGTTGACGATGTAGAGGTAACACTAACGTTCTTTCTTCGCGTGAGAGACTTAACAGGTTCAGGTTGGTTGTACAGCCACAAGAAGAATCCTCGGCGCTCCGCATCGATATATGAAAGGACTTCACCATTGGGACTAACTATCTGTTCACCTTTTAATCGTCCACCCTTCCGGTAAAAACGCTCACCGCTGACGATGTTCAATGGAAATTCCTTAATGTACACGACGTATTTGAGTCTCATAATAGATTTGCTACCGTTGGGGCCTGTCAATGGTAGCCAAACTTCACCAATACATTCAGCGTATACAATTCCATTTCCAGTTTGGATCGGAAACTGACAGGGTTTAAGTTCGACGACCGTCCCAGGTCTAAAGTTTTGCCGCTTGTTAGTAGCATCGACATCAGCGCCGGTATCGAATAGCCAACGATCAGAGGACGTGTTGACGCTTGCTGTACTCAAAATTTGTTGTGTAACATTGACATGCCCAGACTTCAGGATGGAGTCTGTTTCATCGGAATGGTGATCAGGGAGCAATTTACTGCAAGGGTCACTATCAGCTATGATAGTATCGATATTTTGGCGACGTCTCCGCATCATCTCTTTCTCATAGTATTCTACGACCTGATCATATACATCAGGCTCAACTTGAGCGGCAAAGTGCTGACTGGTTAACTGCTCCTCTTTTATCCGGCAATATTCATCGGCAATGACTGGGAGAGGACCGATATCATCTCTATCCTTGCTCGTTACGAATGAAGTTCTGTTTTCTGTTTCATCCTTTTTGTTTGGGCATTTGGTTTTAACATGGCCAAACTTCCCACAGTTCCAGCAACGGAAACCCTTGCTTTTACCTCTCCCTTTTGAATTTTGATTTTTGCTTGGGGCGTTCTTTGCTTGATCTTGATCATTACTTTGAGTATTCCCTAACGTTCCTTTGACTTCACCTTGACTGTTTTGGGTACCCTTTCCAATCTTCTCATGGTGGGTAGCGATGAAATCTTGCAAGAGAGGCTCAAATTTCCACTCATTGAATCGAGCAAGGGTGGATACCATTCTATACCAACGGCCGGCCTTTTCTTTAACTGCTTGTTTAAATAGAATCATGAGCTGTGTGTTTGATGATTCACCACCAGCGGCTCGGAAATTTCTTGCTGCAGTCTTAAATTTGGTGACGAACTGGACTGGACATCCTCCACTGTACTTAAGTTCAACAAGCTTTTCCCACAAGGCTTCCACCTGTACAATTCCAGCTCGTCTGAAGGTTGACTCGAACAGGCGCATCATCTCCGTACCACTTCTCATGCCTGAAATCATTTCCGAGAGTTCTGGTGTAACTGTTCTCTGAACGACTGCTGCGAGTTTCAATTCGTCTAAATGTGTCAAATTTGACCCAGTCCTAAATCCAATGCATTCCAGTTGGAGCAGTATAGTCTCTCTATAGATTGAGTAATTTTCGATTCCTCGAAGGAAGCTCTTCTGATCCGGCTTCCAGTCAAATGAAGCCCAGTCTAATACCGTTTGGGTTTCCGGAGCTTGCCTTCGTGGCAGGGGCTCACCCCAACGAGTCTGAGGCATTTCTTCCCAGTCCATTTCTTCTTCTTCATCGAAATCCACCCCTTCCATTGATCTTACTGCCGCCTTTCCTTTAGACATAGACCTCGTCGTGGTTTTCGATGGATTTGAGAAAACTTTCCCGCGCTTTCGCGGACTGAATTTAACACCCAGCTGTGGGACTTTTTCGAACGATTGATCAGGGGTTCCACCGGGTCCGGATGGTCCTGGCCCAAAAAGTTTTCGCTCCTTCGCTGACCTCTCTTCCTCCTTGCTCTGCATACCTTGAGCAATGATTTCCCGATCTGCTTTCGACAACTTAGACTTATCAGACATAATTGGTGTCAATGTCTAACAACTGTTCACTGTTCCGTGATCGATACACCGACGGTTGATTCCAGATATAACAAGACTTGTAAGTCTAAATCGATGAAAAGCAAGATTCCGTCAAATCCGTCAATGTGACTAGGTAATGCTACCATGTAAAGATTCACAACTCAAATATGTTTGAGTCACGTGACCGTAGAAACTGAGCCGAACAAGAAAGCGATCAATGGTCAAGAGATAATGGTTAAAAACTGGTTATATATTCTACTGTCTTAGGGACACTGCTTAAATACATGCCTCTATGGTCTCTTGTTACCCCAACGAGTACTTGAGAATCTTCTAGTACCTTCGTTACTATCCGCACGTATGTGCCCGCGCTAAGCTCTGTATCCCTGTTAATGATCTACATCTCGCCTACGAACTATATCCAGGTAATAACAGGGTTTACTCTGCTTACAACATTTATTAAACTCCTTTAAGTAAATTCCCAACACCCAAGCCGAAAACTCCAAGTTCCAGAAAAGTTAAAGAAACAAAGGAAAATATATGGTCTAGTCCCTGCACTCCTCGCACTGGTTCCTTTCCTATCATGATCTATGTCATGTTCAAATTTCTTCTTGGTCCACGCTGAGGGCTGTAGACAGAGTCACAGGTTGACTTTCAAAGCAGCCAGTTTTTTGCGCAAATAATTTAAAACTTTCAAGACAATTATGCCCGAGGATATTTTTGATAAATTTGTGGTAGGGCATAGCCCCCCGCAGACGACGAACGTAGTGAGCGTGTCGTCGACAGTGTATGAAGTGGTTAGGAGTAGTCTCCTCCCCGCAAGAACATTCCATTGTCGCACCAAGGTTGTTAAAGCGACGGTGGTGTGCTGCAAAGTTTCCGTGTCCCGTGCGAGCCGCAATAAGTTCAAGCAACAACCGTCGAGGAAGAGCCAGTTCTGGTGGTTTGCGTCTTCGCATCTGGAGATCCAGTTCGCGATACCGCGGTGGACAGGATTCGTCCCAGAAAATATCGAGTAGCGCCTATCGTTTCTGGTTCATCAAGTGATGAAGGTAAGCTAAGGTGATCGTTTCTGGCTTTACGGCCCGATTAGGTAGCCCACGTAGGGCGGCTCGCGCTGCTGCGTCAGCCTCTTCGTTTCCCTGGATCCCTGAATGTCCCGGCACCCATTTCACCTCCACTACTAAATGTGCCTCTTGTATAAGTGACCGGAATGCGCGGACATCTTTAATGCTTGAGGATGTGTTTCCTGTCAAGACTGCATTTCTGGCTTGTTGGCTATCCATCATCACATTTACTTGTTGTGGCCTTCCCCCTGACCTCCAACGTTCGGCTTCCAAGATCCTCAGCGTCGCCTCTAGAGCCTTCCTCGCCCCAACTATCTCCGCGTCCAGGACCTCTCCCCCGTGGATGATGCCACTTTCCCTTGAGAGAGTCATTCCTCCTCTTTTTAGGACAAACGCCCATGCGGAGCGCCCGTGTCCATCCGAAGATCCATCCGTGTAGGCGCAGATTTCGGAGCTGGGCAGTTTTTCGATCCAACGTTTGCTAGCTTCGAGGTCTGTGTCTTTTGTGCCAAGCTTCGCAAGGTTTATCGGCCCGGGCAAGGGTTCGGCTGGCTCGGCCTCGGGAAGTTCTCGGTAAGCCCGCTGGAGACGAGACATCTGGAGCTCGGGCCGTGCGGATTTCTTGTTCCTTTTCTTGAACTTTTTGTTCCGTCGTTAGGACAGATCGCAGCGCGGCTTCTCAGCGGATGTCGGTCGTCAAGTGTGTTAAGTCTGGCGGCAAGTCGAAGTCGGTTACCCTCAAGGATGTACTTTGATGGTGGAATTCCTCCTTCTCGATGTATCACTACATTCGGTGTTGTCCGTACTACCGGGAGAGCGGCTCTTAGCCCCATTAAGATGGCCTTATCTATCATCTCGCAGGTGCCGGCGATTTGAGGCGTGACTGTTCTTCTTATGGTCGGACGACTCAGTCCAGGCCACCATACTTCTGATCCGAAGGTGGCGACAGGAACGATGCATGTGTCCACTGCTCTCACCAACGCTTTGGGTGCAGCTCCACGATATGTCGAGTTCAAGCGGCGCATGTGCTGGGCTGCTCTGAGCGCTTTTTCGCACCACGTTGTGACGTGGTGTTTGAAGTTGAGACGGGGGTCTAAATGTACTCCCAGCCAGCGAATGTGCTCAGCTGGCTCAATTAGCGTGCCGTTAACCCGGACGCCCACTGCTGTCTCACGACGTCTACCAGGGAATTGGATGACCTCCGACTTCGCGGTATCAAAGGCGACCGCGTTGTTTTGCGCCCAGTTGAGGAGATGGTCTACCTCGCGCTGCGCTGCGGCGGCCGACTCGGCGGCGGTGGGGCCATACCCAAGGATTCCAACGTCATCAGCGTAGCTGAACCTCAGATTAGCGTTTCCACTGCGCATTGGCTCTGCCATGTATAAAAGGAAGAGGAGAGGTGATATTGGCGATCCCTGAGGAACCCTGCATGTCAACTCCCTCTCGGTGGTGACTCCCCCGTTGTATCGGACTTGTACCCTTCGGTTAGCCAGAAAAGAGCACGTCCAACGCAGAATCGAATCTGGCCACCCTTGTGATTGCATTCTCTTCACCAGGCGGTTGTGGAGTACTGCATCAAATGCACCTTGAACGTCTAGGGTCACAAATGTCGCAGCCCACCCTTGGGAGCTAGCCTCTTCAACATCGTGGACTACGCAGGAGACGAGGTCTGTAGCGGATCGTTTGGGAAGTGCGCCGAATTGTTGGTGGCCGACCACGTCACAGGTAACTGCCAGATGCGCCATACGTTTGGCTAGAAGCCTTTCCAGCCCTTTGCCTAAGCATGATAGTAAAGCGATGGGCCTCCAGCCTTTCACTGTCGTCGGGTCCCGATTTGGTTTCGGGAGCAGTACTACTTCCGCCAGCTTGAAACAGGTTGGGTGTGTACCTAGCTGCATGCATGCCCTAAAGAGTTGTGTCACATGTGGGCCGATCGTCTTCCAACATGCTTCGAGTAACTCGACTGAGACTCCATCTGCTCCAGGTGCTGTGTTTCCGCAGCCAATGGTGTATTTGCGGACATCCTCCTCTGAAATATCGTTGTCCCATGGAATCCGATTGTCGCTGGCCGTAGTACATGGCGGGAGATCGTCTGTTGCCTGGTGTCGTGCGAGAAGAGCATCGCGGAGAATTGTTGCTCGCTCAGCCGGATTCCTAATAAGGGATCCTTCGTGATTGAGTGGTGGGGGAATTTTGGCCTGCCGGGGGCTAGCTGAACGCATGAGCTTAAAGATATCTGCCGCTGTATTCATTGCCTCGATTCGTTGTGTGCAATGCTCTTTCTTGGCTGCTGAGATCGTCTCTCGTAGTTTCTGTGCGGAGGCGGCGCGTAGGCTGGGTGATGTCGCTTCTCGGTACTCAACGCGTGCTGTTTTGCACTTGGAAGTCCACCAAGGGGCAGATTTTCCACGGCCTTTTCCGACTTTGACTCCTGTTGCCTGAATACCGTTTGAAAGTTGCATGCAGAGCTCCTGGGCGTACACTTCCACTTTCTCTATAGTGTCCAGTGTTTGAGGCGGATGGACCCATCTTGCAATAGCTCGAGCAAAATTTGGCAGATTTCCTCGTGGAACTCTAACCTTCAGCGGTTCGGTATCCATGGTAGCTGCTGTTATCGGGACTTGACCTCGGATCGGTAGGTGGTCACTGGTTACGCACTCGCTTCGGTCCACCCATGCCATAGTGTCGCTGATGTTAGTCCACACGAGATCCAGTGTATTCCCTCGTCGCTGTGTCGGTTCGCCGATAATGAGACAAGACAGGTTGTGTCTTTCAGCCCACTTCTCGATTTCTTCGCCCTCTCCATGCCTGTTAGAAGCCCCTGGCTGCCAGGCCTCATGAACGGCGTTAAAATCTCCTGCGGCAACCGATTTTGGGGGTGGGTTCCAGTTTACAATCGGTAAGTATGCCGTAGAGTCCTTGGGTGCCTTGTATACGTTGAAGAAGGTGATTCCGTTGATCACTACCCAGCAGTAGTCTCCCGTTGGCGTAGTGCACGGAAATATCTGAGTCGCTGTTATTACCCTATCACTTTTCCTTGTATAGGTCACGGCTCTTGGTCTTACATCCACGCCACCGTATGGTGTGTGGCACGTGTACCCTGGGTGTGACCTAGTTGACTTTTTTCTTTTGTTCCAGCATGGTTCCTGGATGAGAATGACATCGACGCCTAGCTCGTAAGCTCGAGAAAGTGCAATGTCGTGTGTTGATCCTCCTCTGCCTACATTAATTGACATAAAACTGAGAGTAGGAGGGAGACGTGAAAGGGCCCGTGGGGTGCCCTTCACAAGTTGTGCTTGGGGTTAGTGTCTATGACCATAGCTTCGGATGAAGTAGCTTCGGTCGAGAGAACCTCAAATCTGTTATGGGACTTGGCAGCGGACTGGGAAGATTGACTTTGTCCTGCAGAAGCTAATGAGATAGCATCTGCGTGCCTTACGGCTGCTTTAGCTCGAGCTACCGCTGCAAATTCGCGTTGGCTTTGTTTTCTGATGGTCAGAAGCTGCTCTTTAGTGGGTGGGCCGATCCTGGTCGGGCGTGCCAGACAGTCTCGGCTGTCAGATCGGTGTGGGCCTCCGCAGTTACGGCATTTAGTGTGCGCTTTACACTCGGCAGAAGAGTGCATGGTGGAGGAGCAATTCCAACAGGCAGGAGCACGAGAGCATCCACGGGTGCCATGAAATTGTAGGCAACGTTTGCACGGTTGCACGGTTTGACGAGGTTGATGTCGCACTGCGATGCCAGACTCGTCGAATAATCGGAATCCTGGTCGTGGAGCGGACGTTCTATCGAATTGGGCCAGCCATGACTGGTAGGGTGCTCCCTCTTTACTTTTTCCGTGTGGACGAACCTTGACCGGAACTGTATTGGTTACTCTTGTGATTTCATTTTTAACCATCTCTTCCGTGATATGAACCCTGCCAAGAATGGATATTATGGCCACTGGAACTGTGGAAATTCGGAATACGACCAGGTCGGATGCCTTTTCCAGCTTGGCTCCAATGGGGGCAAAAGATTCAGCCAAATCTATCAAGATTTGACGAGTTTCTTCATCTTTTGCTCTGAGTGCAAAGCCAGTTGGGACACGATAGACGTGGTCGATTGTGGTTGGCGGGAGGCTAAGGAGTTGCCCTACAGCTTCTCGAACGCCAGTCGGAGAGAGTTTGCGCCAGTCATGGTCTTTCCCGAGTCGGAGGAAGAGCCCTTCGTCTTGCGTGGAGGGAGCTACTAGTTTTGCCGGTATTTGGGGTGCATTTATCTGCTTGAGTGGCGTGCGTCCAACGTTTACCGGTGTGGAGGATTGTTTTTGACCCCTGCCGGTGACTGTGGCCCATGTCGCTTTGGCAGCAGGCTTTGGAACCACTGGGTTGACTACTTGCGTGGGGAGTCTGCTTCTTGGACCAACTGAGGGGCTTTCTCGGGAGATGGCATCCGCTGGGCGAGGGGGTAGGATTGGTGGGGATGATCCTGGTCCCGTTGTCAAAAATTGAGCTATTGCTGCTCGGATATAGGATACCATAGAGTTTATGTATTGTTCATTCTGATCAGTGGTCAAAGGCGAAAGGGTAGTTTCAGCACCGGTGGTAGCCATAGAGCACAAGAAGAAGTTCGCAGCATATTGCGCCTGTCGACGCTCTTCTGCTTCCATTGCTCTTCTTAGTTCTAAGGGGAGTTGGGTGCCACTAGTCACATGGCGGGACTCTGGGGCCACCCTCTTGCCGTCCGATGTGGGTTTTCGGGGCATTTTTGCACTTGAGGAGGAGTTTGACGCTCCTGTCGCGTTTTTATTGGTATTTCCAGGCTCTTGTAAGGACCCGTTTATGACTGGCCGCCTTGGTGCAGGCACAGCAATTCTTCTTTCCGAGGTTCCAGCAACTTTGGCAGTCCTCTCGCCTGCTAAAGTCTTTTCTTTCTCCAGACTTTTATCTGCTGGGACTTTTTCTTCATCTCCTTTGGTGGAGGCAGCCCATTTTGAGTCGGATAGACCCTTTTGTATAAAGGCGTCAATGACACAATCTTGCATTTCTGTGTCCTGAGATCCTTTCTCGAATTCTTCGATCTTTTTACGGATGTCGATTTCCATCTTATTCTGGTCGATCATGTTTTCTGTCATCCCCCTAGTCTTCAGGCGGTTTCTCATAACCCTGTGGGCTCTGTCAATTGTTGCTTTGTGACGCGCTACACGCGACACCTTTGTCGGCCCCGACGCCATTTTTAATAACGGGGAGTACCGCACGATATCAAGTGAGTGTTAGATGAAGTGTGAATCAAGGGATTGGAAGGGCTTGGGGTAAGTTCTCATCGATACGGAATTGTTTGTTTGTTTGTTTGTTTCCTATTTTCCGTCCGTCGGGGCGCCAAGCCTTGGCTTGGGCCCCTACTACCTAATAAACCAGAGGCATGGACGCCGGTGCTTACTGCCCTGGTGGCTTTGCCATTGCTACTTCCTAACTTGGGGCGCAAGGCAGTTTACTAATTACTATTGATAGCGTGCAGCTTATCGCGTACACCTTTACTTCCTGGTTACAGGTAGCTATCACTCCTTTGATAATAATACACCCATTCCCAGGGCAATACCAAGAGATCCATTCAGAAACTCCAGAACGTCCGTTTACCAATCTGTTCGTCCATATAACCAGGCCCCTAAATGAGGTTGAGGTTAAGATATGTTTATTCCTTGCCTATAATTTCTAGGACAGATCCTCGTGTAAAACTCGGAAAGGGAAAACCACTTTACCACGCGGAGGGCCCCTTCCCAGGTTCCTAGAAGGAATTTCGTTGGGTCCCTTGAGGATGCCGGAGCACGTGGGGGACTGTGGGTATGTAGAAGGCACTGTAGGAAGTGCGTTGGAGCTTTAAGCTGTCCGCAGCTACAATGTAGGTAAGCGTCCTCGTGATTGAAACGGCGGTGGTACTCTGCGAAGTCGCCTTGACCCGAGCGGGCAGCGTACAGTCTTGAGAGAAACGGTCTGGCCAGGGAGAGCTCCTTGGGATGGCGAGAGTAAGAGCCGATGCCAAGCTCCTTGTATGAAACTGGGGCATGTTGGTCCCAATAATTTTTCATGGATGTGGCTGCTTCTACTTTAATGCGGGTTTTCACGATGTCGAAGGACACATATCCGCGGGGTAATGGGGGGGTTTGAACAGTCCCTCACGGGCAGAGGCATCTGCCAAATCATTTCCCAATATACCAGAGTGGCTTGGGATCCAAAAAGCGTACACTTTCCCAGGAGAGTCTTGTGGAAGCCGTGTGCGAAGGGGCCATTCGTTGAAGAGGCCCTGTATTTGTTGAAAGACGTCTTGCGACGAGCAAATGGGAGACTGTAATAAAAGGCGAGCTACCCCTAAGTTATCTGTGAGTATCCATAGGTTTTAGAAAACCGTGCCGTTGGTAGAGAGAGCGCAGCTTTGAGCCCTTCTTTCACGGCGGCCACTTCTGCGTCGAAAGGTAGCAGCGACGAGTCAAAGGAGAGGTGTTGTAATTTTTAACAGACCTGCACCTGTTACCCTGGCCATACACTATCTCGTTTTTTCGTTTCTATTTTCTGTATCTTATTTTTAGCGCTTATTGCAAGATACGTTGGACGTTATGACATATGCATGGTCTTGTCTTTCTCAGCTAAACTTGGAGGTCTACTGATGATCAAGACATAGGCACACCTTGATAATATCGCCACATTGGGACACGGACGCATATCTTGGTTATTTTCTAAATTCTTCCCACTAGGACTAACTTTTGTATATATCTAGTGTTCTTGTCCTTCAGAAATCTTCAGTTCATTGCGTTTACTGAATATATCTGAAGGTCATATTCATATCCACTTCGAGTTAACCTCTCAAGCTTTATTTCTAAAGCTCTATTCACCTGCTTCTTTGTTTGGCTGTCATTCTTCAATTCTCTCCGCCTTTTTTCAGTATTCCCCCTCAAGATCCATAGCCTCTCAACAAGAGGCTCTCTCGGTATACTATCTGTCCGGCCTGGAAGATAACGATTCCGCCGCCTGTCCTGGGCGATTCTGCTAGCTCAGATCGAGCGCCATCTGTATAGACTGCTAGGTCGCTAAAAGGGATGCCGGAAGGGAGATTAATAGGTGGGCGGGTGAATCTCCTTACACTGCTGTGCCATGACTCTCCTTGGTGCCATGGCGGCTGTATCAGAGAGTCGATCATTTCAGTGTTCGGTTCTTGAAGGACCCAGCCCG
Organism: Podosphaera xanthii; assembly: GCA_028751805.1. Taxonomy (NCBI): domain Eukaryota; kingdom Fungi; phylum Ascomycota; class Leotiomycetes; order Helotiales; family Erysiphaceae; genus Podosphaera; species Podosphaera xanthii. Next base: position 7,261,322 of record JAPWIX010000006.1, read on the forward strand.
CAAGGCGAGAGACTCGACGGGTATGTGCTCGGATCCAAGTGGCTCTTAAGCGGAGTGGATGCCTAGGGTCCAGGCGATGGATGCGCAGTGCTGCGGATTTTGATTTAAAGTCCATCTCTAATTCAGGAGGGAGGAGGCCTGATTCGAGGTAAAGAATGGGAACTGGCGTAGTCCAGTAAACGGGGAGGATAGCTCTGGCCCCCGTTAAAACAACTTTGCGGAGAATGGACAGGTGTCCTTCGACTCGATTCGAAATTAATCTATTGCTATTTCGTGTGCGGCCAGGCCACCAGGTCTCAGCTCCGTAGTAGGCTATAGGGAGGACGCAATCTAAGACAGCTTGACGAATAAGTTTGGGGGGCACTCCTCGGACAGTGTTACTGAGAGATCGGAGTGCGTTGGAAACCTTGAGAGCCTTTCCAGCAAGGATACAAACATGTCACTTGAAAGAGAGAGTCCGATCAAAGTGGATCCTTAGCCAGCGCGTGTAGGGTTTGGTGGGATCTTCCGAGACCACTAAATCTCTATAGGAAACGGAGGGGGTTGACTAGGGGTCGCAATCGGCTCGTTTTCGAGAAAAGTGTTGTAGCTCTGATTTTGCTGGGTCAAAAGTAATACCTTCCCCTTTGCCCCACTCCAGAGCTTCCTCAAGTGAGCGAGAGAGTGCCCCACAGTTGGCCTGGAGATCAGGGCCTGTTTCCAGGATGGACACATCATCTGCATATCCGAATCTTTTCCTCTTCACTCCCAACTTGAAGAGTAGTGATATATATAGCATGAATAGGATAGGAGAGACTGGCGAGCCTTACGGGAGGCCGCAGTTGACATCTTGTAAGGGACCCGTTTCTCCATCTAAACAAATGCGGACTCTTCGATTAGTGGCTAATGCACCCACCCATCGCACGAGATTGTCAGGCCAGCCCTATTCGCGTAGGCGACGAACGAGCCGACCCGGGAATACAGCGTCAAAAGCGCCCTTGACATCTAGTGTAAGCATGCTAGCTGTGAGGCCCTGATTGAGAGCTCTTTCGACATCGTGGGTAAGACATGTGGTTAGGTCCACTGCAGAGCGACTGGGTAGAGCACCAAACTGTTGGCTAGCAATAACTTTGTGATGAACTGCTATCCACGCCATGCGTCTCGCCACCAACCGCTCCAAGCCTTTTCCGGGTACGGAGAGGAGTACAATTGGGCGGTACGAGTGAGGTGAGGAGAAATCTGTCTTGTTTGGCTTCTGGATGAACACCAAAGTGGCTTGCCGGAAGGGGATAGGATGGTGCCCGATGGTGAGGCACGCGCTGAAAATTTGGATTACCAAATCTTTGATAAGAGGCCACGCTTGACGAAGGATAACCATGGGGATCTCGTCATCACCTGGGGCAGTGTTGCCGGCCCATAGGATTGCGTTGCGTATCTCTTCGGCCGAGGGAGTAGGAAAGGGAAGCGAGTTTGACGGGACAGCTGGAGTGTCCATTGGGATATCCCCAGCCGTCGAGGGGTTGGTGAGTAAATTTTGAAGAAGTAATTCCCTTTTTCCCGCAAGGCTGTGCGCTGGTGGGAGATCTGAAAATCGGGGATCTTTGAGCGGCCTGGAGCGATAGGTTCCCAAGATTTTGTGCCACTTGGCCAGATCAAATACTTCTTTAGGAGTGCGAATATTCTCCAGCTTAGCCTTGAAAAAGTCATCTTTTGCCTTGTATACCGTATTCTCATAGGCCTTACGGGCGTTACGTTTTTCATGCTCAGTGGCACGTGAGCGCATGACCAGTCTAAATCGCCTTCTAGCGTCTCTGCAGGCCTCGTTTCACCAGGGGTTGCCATATCCAGAGCCCAGTGAGCGTTTTGCGGCCCCGCAGTATGCATCATGTATCTTCTGCACGAGAGACTCCGTTTAGTCATCTAGTACCGTATTAGATGGGCAGGGAGGAATGGAGTCTAGAGTTTCCAGCGCGAGGGTCAAAAGTTTACTGAACAGTTGTAAGTCCAGGGTGTCCGGCCGAAGTCGTTTGGGGGGTTCGGGATGGTTGGACCATCCAACCGTTGTCAAGAGCGGTAAATAGTCCGACGTAGATGCCAGGTGGGTGGCAATTCCACAGTTCGCATGATTAATTAGCCGGCCTGAGCCGAATAATAGATCGAGAACCTTGCCGCGGTTGTGAGTCGCTTCGTCTGTTGGGGAAAGTTGTGTTAATCGAACTGAGTCTAGCCATTCTACAAACTGTTCGGCTCCGGGAGATGGTCCGCGACTAATGGATGGCTGCCATCGCGAGTGATGAAGATTAAAGTCTCTTTGGAGTATGAAATCACCTACAAGAGGGCGAGTTAAGCTTGAAATGAGAATGTTAACTGCGCTTCCAGCGCCATTAGATCCAGGCGGTGCGTTATAAATGTCGACTACTGTGAGCGGCTGGCCACTGGATGGAGAAAGCTTAATGAACAGTAGATCGGGGGAGGCGCCAGCTCGAAGTTGTTCAGAGCGTATGCGTACGCCCTTGCGCACGCAGGAGATCACTCGGGGTCGGCAAACCGACCAGTCATCGACAGGGGAAAATGTCTCGAATGAAGGGTGACGTGCAGTTATACGCCGAGAGAGATCCCGGAAAACGTATGGTTCCTGTATCAGCACTACGTCGATCAGATCTGTATGGGCTTGATCTAGGGCGATATCATGTGCTATGCGGCCTCTTCCAGTATTCATAGAGAGGATTGTTAGCGGCTTTGAGCGTCTTCCGCGTTGAGATATACTACGCATTATAACTGCATTTGGTCTTCGTTCAGTTCTCCCTCGTCAGTGAGAGCTTCATGTTAGGAATCCCATTGTGGGCAGGCAAGAACTCGTTTTTGTAAGATTTGATAAAGCTAGCGAGCAAGATCTAGCTACAAGAAAGTATTTAAATATACAAATTAAGCGAACACTACACTAAACTCCAAGTAATCATGACAAACACCGTTCCGAGATACCTGTCACATGACAGTCTTCCCTCCCCAAAAGTGATTGTCCCGATCACTTTAAAGATAGTGAAGGTTATCGAGAAGATTAAAAGTGTTGATAGTCATAAGATGACTACAGAGGAGTATCAATTTAAAGGCGTTATCATAATAGTGTGTGAGAATTAAAACTTGTATAAATTAAAAGACATCTGAATCCAGAGGCGTGTGCATTAAAATGCGTATGAATGAGAGCTTTTGTTAAAAGCGAGGCAAAGGCGGGGCGGTGGGTGAGAATCAAAAGGCGTGTGCATAAGTATGCAAATGAATTAAAATAGTGTAAATTGTAAGGCGTTGTAGGTGGGCGTTTGAATCGAAAAGCGTGGGCATAAAATGCTAGTGAATTAAAAATATTATAAACTGAAAGGTGTTTGTGGGCGAAGCGGTGGGTGAGAATCGAAAGGTGTGTGCATAAGAATGCGAATGAATTAAAATTGTGTAAATTGAAAGGTGTTTGTGGGCGAGGTAGTTGTATTGGAAGGCGTGCGTATGAAAGTGCAGGCGAATTAAAATTGTGTATACTTCAAGGCGGTTGGGGCAAGCAGCTGTACTGCAAAAGTGGTTGAGGCAAGCAGCTATGCTGCAAAGGCGGTTGAGGCAAGCAGCTTTGCTGCAAAAGTGGTTCAAATTAAAAACATTTAAAAATAACAGGCGTGTAAATTTAGAAGGCGGGCGATCTGCGTTATGAGGCGTGCAGTAGAGGCGGTATAATACAACTTTGATTTGTATATTAAAAATTTTATAATTGATTGAAAAATTGATCATGTTAATAAATTTGTAAAGTGACGAGTTCTCAGGTGCCCGGGTTTTTTGAGCTTTATTGTTAGGAATCCCATTGTGGGCAGGCAAGAACTCGTGTTTGTAAGATTTAATAAAGCTAGCGAGCAAGATCTAGCTACAAGAAAGTATTTAAATATACAAATTAAGCGAACACTACACTAAACTCCAAGTAATCATGACAAACACCGTTCCGAGGTATCTGTCACATGATACTTCAAAGATGTTATTGATTCGTGGACGCTTTGCCGCGCTACTGGAAGGAGATGAGCCAGACGTAACAGCCACTGATGTAGTGCCACTGCTTAAGGAGGCAGGCGCTCTCGTGAGGATTGAATTTACACTGCAGCTTGGTGATGCGTTAGTCTTTTCTGCAGATGGTTTCACGCACCCTGCTTCGGCCTGGGTATGCAGTCGAGCTTCCGCACAGATTTTCCGGATGGCACTTATTTGAGACTTGTTGACGGTAGAACCCGTACCTTTGGGGCGTAAGAGGCAGTTCAGGTCGTCTGCGGCATGGGGGCCGTGACAATGAATGCAGCGCGGCGGGCAGATATGCTTCCCATTAGCCGCGCACATATTGCCGCGGGTCTCCTTTGTGTGCTGGTTAGAGCCGCAGAGGCTGCATCGTTGCGTCGCCGAGCAAGCGCGGCTGTTGTGCCAGTGCCAGCATTTAGAACATTGAACTGTGGAGGAACGTCGGGAAAGTAAGCGAACAGATGTTCTGCAGCCGAATAAGTAGAGGACGCGGGGCAGACGATTGTGTGTCTCAGGGAAGCGTGCAATCCAAGTAGTAGCGGCAGAGTTTGGATTCTGAGCATTTTCTTGAGACGCTTGGATGGCTGCTGGTGTGACAAACTGGCTCGTCACCATGACGTATGTGTTAAGTGAAGGGGTTGCTATATTTGGATATTCTATATTTGGGTGTTCTATCTTTATTTGTTCTATATTTGGATCTACTATGAGTAGTTCCCCTCTTATTCATGTTTGTATATATCACTTAGGACCTCCTGGGAGGAGCTCCCCAAGTTGTATATTCTAAGTAATCAATTGAATCCTCTTTCACGACAGTTGCGTCACAGCTGGCGCGGCACCTGCTGCAGCCTCAAGAGCGGCGGAGAGAGCCACTACAGAGATTGTGTCAGGCGCTGGGATGGTGGGGGCGCAGAAGGGAGTGGAGAGTGGAGGGTCTGAGAGCTGGGAGCTGGGAACTGGAGGGCGAGCTGACGAGCTGGTCTCGAACGAGAGGTCGAGGTGTCGGGAAGAGGTTTGGGTGGAAGAGGTGACAGTGGTCACAGACGCGCTAGGGGTGGAAAAGAGACAGGAGGTGACCGCGGTCACAGAGGGGCACCAAGTTGAGAAGAGAGGATTGTAAGATCTACTAAAATCTATCTAACAATGAGGTGAAGACGGAAGACAACGCGTGTAGAGCCCAAACTATCCAAGGCGACATCTTATACATGTATACATCAAAAGGAAATATTAAGCGAGACCAAAACAAAACATAAACCTCAGGCAACAATACCTAGACAACGACTTCAGGATACCTTGCAGATTGGTTCGAGGCAGTACTGGAGCTTGTCGTTGATCTGACCGACAGTTCGGGGAACATTCTCGATCCTGTATGATGTCCATGGGGAAGCTTTTTCTAGTGGGGCATTCCCAAAGAGACCTGTCTCATTGATCTTTTCTGCGAGAGCATCCGTATTGCTCAGGCTGGGGCAGAGAGCAAAACCGGAATTAGTCGGAAGGACATTGTTGAGGAGATTGCCATGCTCTCCCAGTCTCGATTTGATGTGTGATTGGAGTGCGTAGCCCGAAGAGACGCGGAGGGAGCTGTTAGGTGGTAGGCGCAGGAAGAGTCAGTCATCCTTCCTCTCCTCCCTTTGCTTATTTTGAGGGATCTTCTCAGGGCCCTTGGGAGTTTTGTGCGTGTTTTGAACGCTTGCTTTCTGAGTGTGCTTAGCGCGGGCTAGAACGCTTGCATAGCTATTTGAGGTTTTGAGATTATCAGAGTCTGGGGCAGAGGGCTTGGATTTTGATGGTGCTGCTCCTTGTGCATAGGCGTTAAAATGCTTAGATACCACGAGCGCGAGTTCTGAGACGCAGGCCTGGAGGGCGCGGACTTGCTTGGAGGCAAGATTTCCCTGGGAGATTCTGGCGCAGTGTTGATCAAGAAGGATTGCCAGAGAGTTGAGCAGAGTTTTGCCCTCAACAGCGCGCTCTACGGCGGCATGAGCACTGTCGGTGAGCGACTGCTGGATGCACCCCATGGTTCTGGAGCGAGTCTGGTTGTCGTCGTATTCAAGATGATCGGTAAGGCATGAGGGATGGGGGGTGTCTGGGTCCCCGGTGGATGGATGGGCTACCTCTATAGCCTCCGCTGAACGATGCCCGCTGAAGGAGACTACAATGCGATGAGTTTTTCTTCCTGGGAGCAGTGGGAAGAAGAGTTTCTGTGCTGGATTTGTATGCTAAATATATATCGCTTTTGAATGACGTTAGATATTACAGTAAAGTCTTTGTAGCGCTATACAGTCTGTAATGTGAAGTATTGCTAGTGTTAAGCTGTAACAGGCATGTGTGTAGAAAGTAGTGTGTGCGCAAGCAGATGAGTCGGAAGATTTTACAGGAAGATTGTATTATTATTATTATTATTATTATTATTATTATTATTATTATTATTATTATTATTATTATTATTATTATTATTATTATTATTATTATTATTATTATTATTATTATTATTATTATTATTATTATTATTATTATTATTATTATTATTATTATTATTATTATTATTATTATTATTATTATTATTATTATTATTATTATTATTATTATTATTATTATTATTATTATTATTATTATTATTATTATTATTATTATTATTATTATTATTATTATTATTATTATTATTATTATTATTATTATTATTATTATTATTATTATTATTATTATTATTATTATTATTATTATTATTATTATTATTATTATTATTATTATTATTATTATTATTATTATTATTATTATTATTATTATTATTATTATTATTATTATTATTATTATTATTATTATTATTATTATTATTATTATTATTATTATTATTATTATTATTATTATTATTATTATTATTATTATTATTATTATTATTATTATTATTATTATTATTATTATTATTATTATTATTATTATTATTATTATTATTATTATTATTATTATTATTATTATTATTATTATTATTATTATTATTATTATTATTATTATTATTATTATTATTATTATTATTATTATTATTATTATTATTATTATTATTATTATTATTATTATTATTATTATTATTATTATTATTATTAACGGTTAACGCCAAGTAGGCTCGTGGGATTGACCCGGCCTCTTGTCTCCCATGGGACGATTGGCGTGCTTGCGCGGCTGTAAGCCACCAAGCGTGTCAAGTTGTCTAATAACATCGAAATTATCTACACAAGCAACCCAAGTGGGTCTAGAGCTGCTGGGGAATGTTTAATTCCCGGCCAAGTGTGCGCAAATGCACAATACAAAGTATATCTGGCCGCGGCTGCAAAATGTACGACCGCATTATGTTCGCTCCCCAACCACCAATAAAAACTTAATCTTTTTTTTTTTTTTTTCTCCTAAAGAATATACCAAGTATCTTGAATTTTTATAAGAATCATAAGGGTCATAGTTCATAAGGCCTGACTGCTAGCATCCAATTATGAAAGGCTTGAGCACCGTCCTTCGTGCTGAGAGTCCATTTCACGTGATCTTCTAAGCAGCGCCCAGTCGGATTTTTTGGTCGGCTGCCCTCTCGCCTTGAAAGCGGACAGGAGAATGGGTGTTCTGGAGACTTTTCATGGCCGCAGGAGCAGTACAAATTAGCCTCGCTATGGTTGAATCGACGATGGTACTCTGCAAAATCGCCATGTCCAGAGCGTGCAGAGAGAAGTGACCCTAAACTGCGCCTTGGGATTTTGAATAATTCTGCCGGGATACGCGAGCTGATCCCGATTTGGAGGTCCTTGTATCGCTTAGGCGCGTTCAGGTCCCAGTATGAGGCTAAGACTTCATTATATCTTTCTTCTAGTAGCAGATAAATGTACAGAGGTAAAATGATAATAATAATAACTGGCTCTACTGGCCTAAAAGTAATAACTTTTGACCACCAAGATCAACGACGATAGAAATAACAATATACTGATCCGAAGAACCTCACGTTCTCGATACCCTTCCCCAAAGATAACGCCTTCCTAATATACATCATCATGAGAGCCCTAACCGGTCCCCTTCTCATGACTTCTGTCAGATGTTACAGTCAACTGCTCCTATTTGCCGTTATGCTACTGTTCCAAAACGCCTCTGCTCGTTATGAAACCTACTCAGTCCCGGAATACCCCTTCGTCCAAACATGATGCCTTCTGATAATATGCCCCAATTGGCAACATCTCGTGCCTCAGAACATCTCATCTTACCCGGTCGTTTAACTGTAGCCTATATGCACTTGCGATTGAAACCTCGGACCTAGTTGTCTCCGAGTTGCAGGCCTGCTTAGCTAGGGTATCCGCACGTGTATTCCCAGCAATTCCTTTGTGGCCTGGGATCCACCTTATTTGAACATTTCCGATGTTGGCGGCCGTAGCTCTTTCTCTGCGTGCCCAGGTTTCACGGAGATTCTGAGATTCCATAATTTGATGGAAGCTTGAAGGGGTGAGCCAGCCGCTGTGAAGGCGGATAGCAGCTTCTTCATTATCTAGACACGCCGCTACGTTAGTCGCGAAGCGGGCCATGAAGTGAGAGCAGGCAGCCCGGAGGCCAGCGACTGCTCCAATAATCTCTGCGTCATAGATTTGTGCGGCATGTCCAAGCGGTACTTTTCCACAGAGAATTTCTTGAGAGCCCCGTGGGAGTATTCTAATTTCAGATTTGAGCGTCATTTGGCTTCGCTTAAATTTACATATCACGTGTTACCATCGCCTCACATGGCACAAGCTACATTCAGTTACACGTAAATATATACGTTCTTTCTTGTGCAAATGACAATGGTATTCAATTTGACAGGGAAAAAACCGAATTGATGTATTTCCACAAAAAGAGAAAATTTGATGAACCTTCTCTACAGGTTGAGGGCGCAGAAATAAGACCGAAGGATATTCTTAGGTGGCTCGGAATCCTATTCGATCGAAAACTCAGCTTCAAGGATCATGTACGATTTGCATGTCAGCGTGCTCGGGTGGTAACTGACCACGTCCGACGGTTATGCAATAACACCCGGGGCGCTTGCCCTGGACTGATACGACAGGCGGTTCAAGGTTGTGCCTTCGCTAAACTATTTTACGGAGCGGAAACATGGTACGGACCGCAAACCTCTAAGTGGGCACTGAATCAAGTACAACTAGCAATAAACCGCGCCGCTCGAGCGGTTCTCCCGGTTTACAAAACATTTCCCATCCCAGCACTCTTAAGGGAAACAGGATGGGGGCCGGCAAAAGCATGGCTCGAACGTATACACGACCGACTGGCTATCAGAATCGCCGCAGCCGATCCTCAGCACCCCTTACGCAACCGATGGAATTCTGACCATTTCGCGTGGATACGACGCCGGCAGGAACTTGAATTATCTGTCGACACTGACGACCCTCCCTGGATCTCACTAGATCATGACCTAATCCGACAAGAAATTGGAGCGACGGGGCGTCGGACTGGTCTAGAAGCATACGAATGCTGGTCGCGGCTCCGCAGCCCTCTTGACTTAACAGTGTTCTCAGATGGCTCAACGAACGAAAATGGAAACTCCGGGGCTGGCTACTGCGTATACCGTGGCTCCCAGGAAATACTTCATGGACGTGTTCCACTTGGAAGAAAAGCTCAAACATACGACGCCGAGGTCATAGGAGCAGTAACTGGCCTGCAGGCTGCTTGCTCTCATTGGATGGCCCGATTTGCAAGGAATGTGGCCATATGTCTCGATAATGAAGAGGCTGCGATTCGTCTCCACTCGGGACGACCCTCTCCCTCAAGCTCAACTCAAGTTTTAGACTTTAAGGAGCTCCGAGATATTTGGTAAAATAGGGAAAGAGCTACAGCCACTCCTCCCGGAAGCGTAGAAGTAAGATGGATCCCAGCACATCAAGGAATTATCGGAAATGAACGGGCAGACACTCTAGCTAAGGAGGCGTATGACTTGTCATCAGACATCTCAGAGGCTACTATAGCTCGGGCTAAATCGCTTTCAGAGGAAAGGTATCGCGACGAATTAGCGCATTATTGGAACTTACAAGCCCCAAGACGGTATAGGGAACTCGGAATCAGGATGAATTTTCGCCTTCCCGTGGGGCTTTTCTCTATCCCGAGACTAAGCCTTGGCAGACTACTCGCCGCCCGCTCTGGACACGGTGACTTTGCTGAGTACCACCGAAGATTTAAGCATACAGAAGCTGAGATATACTGCTCTTGTGGCCAAGAAAAATCACCAGAACACCCCTTTTCCTGTCAGCTACTTAGACGTAGCAATAGTCGACCTAATAACCTCACAATTCGGGATCCAACCGAGTCGGTAAAATGGACCCTCAGCACATCGGAAGGGGCAAAAGCTTTTCACAAGTGGATTGTAGAAAGGGCACCTTATGAATAGCGATTCCAACGCTTAAAGAACTGTTGCAAGAATTTCATTAATTTTATTTTTTATTTTTTAACTTAGGCACCCCAGGTGGACTTAAGACGGAGAAAAACTAGCCTAGGCTACACGTATCGTAGATCTAGCAGTTTCTAGTTAAATTGCGGGGGCAATATGACGGGCTCAGTAGTTCTAGAGTTTCTCGGACTATTTATGTGGATAAGTTTGGTGTCAGTAGACAACTAGATATGTCTGGAGGCCTTAGGCTTCGCAGGCACGCCAAACTCCCCTCTGGAGGCACGAGGCCGGGATAAGACCTGTGAGCCTGCTTGGCGTTAATCGTGCAGAAATAAATAAATAAATAAATAAAGAAAGAAAGAAAGAAAGAAAGAAAGAAAGAAAGAAAGAAAGAAAGAAAGAAAGAAAGAAAGAAAGAAAGAAAGAAAGAAAGAAAGAAAGAAAGAAAGAAAGAAAGAAAGAAAGAAAGAAAGAAAGAAAGAAAGAAAGAAAGAAAGAAAGAAAGAAAGAAAGAAAGAAAGAAAGAAAGAAAGAAAGAAAGAAAGAAAGAAAGAAAGAAAGAAAGAAAGAAAGAAAGAAAGAAAGAAAGAAAGAAAGAAAGAAAGAAAGAAAGAAAGAAAGAAAGAAAGAAAGAAAGAAAGAAAGAAAGAAAGAAAGAAAGAAAGAAAGAAAGAAAGAAAGAAAGAAAGAAAGAAAGAAAGAAAGAAAGAAAGAAAGAAAGAAAGAAAGAAAGAAAGAAAGAAAGAAAGAAAGAAAGAAAGAAAGAAAGAAAGAAAGAAAGAAAGAGAGAAAGAAAGAAAGAAAGAAAGAAAGAAAGAAAGAAATATCGTAGGATTCGTGGACGACACGAATATACTAACATGGTCAAGTACCACAGAAGAAAACTGCAGAATGCTCGAAGAACAATATGCGAACTGCGAGACATGGGCAAAAACCCATGGGGTGAAGTTTGCGCCGGAGAAGTACCAGCTCATGCACTTCACACGAGCAAGGGAGATAAGATACAACCTCGAAGCGACGGTCAACATACAAGGGAACGTTACCGGACCACATCCTTCTCTCCGGGTCCTGGGAATTTATTTCGACCCCAAGCTTAATTGGGGTGCTCATATGAAGAAGGTGCAGGAAAAATCGCACACCCAAGTGCAGGCTATTACAGTAAAACTTCTCTAACACGATAGTGGGTCCCGGCATAAGTGTTGAAAATATTCATTGAAATTCATCCATTTATATTTGCAATACTTGCCCCTGCACCCAAAATGACCTGTAAGGGTAAGTGTTGCAAATATAAATGGATGAATTTCACTGAATATTTTCAACACTTATGCCGGGACCCACTATCGTGTTAGAGAAGTTTTACTGTAGTAGACTAGCACAATCGACTTGGAGTGCCACATTCATGAAGACTAAGCTGTTGTATAGCACGCTAGTGAGACCGGCCCTCACGTATGGGTCCTCGATATGGGCCGAGGCCGGGCCAGCGGGTAAAATACCTGAAAGGATAATGAAACCTCTGAAGTCAATTCAGAGAAAATGCTTACTAAGAATCACAGGAGTTTACAAGTCGACCAGCACGAGAGTGCTGGAACACGAGACCTCTATCCTACCGATGGAGATCTACTTAAAGAATAGAAGGGTGCAGTACGCCGGGCTCACTCGCAACTCACCGGTCCAAGTGGCCATAGAAAAGACCTGCCGGATGATCAGGCAACAAGGTAAAGGAAAGGACCACCACAGGAGATCATCCAAGAAAAAGGTTATAGAAGAGTGGTCTAGGATCTGCTGCGGAGAAGTTTCCATCAAGGGACAGAAAGAGCTTGGAAAGATCGCGGCATTCCGTAAGTGGAAAAACTCCTGGCCACACCAAAGTCGCAATGAGGCCTTAAGGCAAAGACCCACAGCCGATCCCGAAGTCTGGAATGCAGCCAGAATTTACACAGATAAATCAGGAAAGGAAAAACTAACCCTCAAGGGAACCCCATTTCACATTCACCAAAGCCTGAAGAGGGCCCAGAGCAGCATTGCCATGCAGATAAGAAGCGAGCACATCGGGCTCAATTCTTATCTGCACCGAAGAAAAGTCCCTGGAGTTGATAGCCCAAACTGCCCGTGCGGATATCATTCGCAAAACGTCAAACATGCGATCATGGCCTGCCCCCAATGGGCCAAAAGAAGGGCGGAGGTATGGAGAAAGTCCAAGAGCCTATCATTCGAAGAAATGATGAACAACCCGGAAGATTTAGGAAGAATAACGCAGTGGATCTTAGACCAGGGATGGTTAGAGCAGTTTCGATTGGTTGGGGAAGTGGAAAGACAGGCAAATGAGCGGGGAGAAAAGAATGAGGCGAGGGGTAGGAGTTTGACGTGAGGATATCCGTACTGGACAGAACAGTACACCGCACTTCCTGAAGGTAAATTTCAAAATCAGTAGAATCTTACCAGGTAGGTCTAGGGGGGTTTTCACCGAAAGGTTTCCTCCTGTGTAAATAAAAAGTTAGATATACCTGCGTGGGCCTTTAAGGGTGCCGAACCAGGGTAATGAAATCAAATCAAAACAAATAAATAAATATATACGTTCATTTACACAAACGAATGCCTGTAATTTTAATTAAATTAACCGCAAGGCTTGAAGTTGATTTGGTTGTTCTAAATTAAATACACTTACATTTTTACCTGCTACTTGGACGGAATAAATTACTGAAATGGCAATCGTCGAGGGATGTGGAGACATGATGTTGAATAGCATGAGAGGAAAAACTTTTTGCTGTGACGAGAAAGAATGGACGCTTGAATCATAATGGAATGAGTAGCTTAATCCGAATACATTCGTCCCTCTCTAACTCGATAGTGGGTCCCGGTATAAGTATTGAAAATATTCATTATAATTTGGACTTTTATATTTGCAACAATCACCCTTACCCTCTATCAGGGGTCGGAAAGGTGTAATTTTAAAGTGGATCTGTCAGGGGTTCACCATGTAAATGCAGCCAAGCTAACACGTAATAGGTTTGGCTGCGAATTCTTATTACTCCACTCGCCATGAAGTGTCGTCCAATTGTCTTAGTCAAACGATCGGGTAAAGAAAAATATTTTCACCAACCTTCTTCGCTGATTGCTCCTCAAACAAAATCCATAACTCTCAACATCACCTATCAATCTCTCTTACAACGTCGTTCGAAAATTCAGTTCCAAAAAAACAATCTCGCAAGCAGATTACTCACGATCAATGTATTGGAATAAGAACATTAAGAAGATTTGGCTTGACACTACAAGATAAATCCAACGAACTTGGCTTCACAATGAGGCAAGTGCAGCGTGCGTGTTCTCGAAATGATGAGAATCCTATACCTCGCAAAGGACGCTCATCAATACTGAGTACTGAACAAGTTGATGAGCTTAAGGCTTTCGTTGGGAATCTCCTGAAACCCGTCAGATGAGCTATTTAGAGCTGGCGATGGGACCCTTCAGCCACTAGGGATGCACTGAGCAACTAATTTCTAATGCTCTCAAAAAAAGAGGTTACAGCAGATGTATCGCTCAGAAGAAGCCTCCGCTAAGTGCGATTAACAAGCAGAAAAGATTGGAGTTCGCCCAATCACATTTAGATTGGAGCGAGGAGCAATGGAGTCGAATCCTATGGACTGACGAAACATGGGTATCGGGTGACTCTCATATGAAACCTCGCGTGACAAGAAAAGTACGTCTTGATTCATTCTATCAAAATTAACCTTGACTATTAGCATAGCTTAGCCTGAAGATGAGTTTGACGAGACCTACATTTTGACTCGTCATTCTCATGGGAACAATTGGATGTTTTGGGGATCATTTCATGGGTCATCTAAAGGCCCATTTCTAGCTTGGCAGAAGGAATGGGGCACAATGACGGCCTCATCCTTTTGTGAAAGGGTTGTCCCTCTGTTGAATCAATTTCATTTGGAAAGCCCAGAAATTTTATACATGCAAGACAATGCACCCTGTCACAAAGCACGCTCAACGATGGAGGTGCTACGTGAGGTTAGAATAACGCATATTAGTTGGGCACCTTACTCTCCCGACCTAAACTCGATCGAGTCGTCGTGGAACATCTGAAAAAACTATATTCAGGCCAATAGTCTTGAGATAAATGGGGTTAGGCTAGTGCGGTCTGATATGTTAAGAATATTGCCAGAGGCCGCATGGGACTCTATCTCGTCTAAGGAATTATCAAATCTGGTCAGAAGTATGCACGCAAGATGTGTTGCGCTGATAAAGGCAAATGGAGGATACACAAAATATCAGGATGAGACAGACTAACATAAAACAGGCAGGATGCTTTCGTTTTATTTATTCATGAACCAGACTGAGGCCCTTGACGTATAATCTAGTACTAAAGTACAAGACTATGTTTGAGATTTATGTGTATTTTAGATGATTTTTTTTAATTTTTTAATAAGAAAACCCTTCTTACCTTTCTTTTTAAGTTGAAATCCGTCCCATTTGATTTTGACTTTCACGAAGATCATTGGTGAATATCCTTGCTAGTAAAACTAGTGGGCGAGCTAGACATTGGCTTCCATGAAGACTGAACCAATCAAAATCTTAGTCGTTGGGTTGTACCCCGGTCGTTTTAGTACATTTACCTTTTCTACCCATAAGACGCTGTACAGGTCATTTTACGTGCAGGGGTAAATATTGCAAATATAAATTGTTGAATTTCAATGAATATTTTCATCACTTATACCGGGACCCACTATCGAGTTAGAGGGAGACGACTGTAGTTGGCATACTAAGGATAATATGAGAAACTAGTAGATCTTTGTACATACTAGAACTAGTATCGGTACATGTATACTCTACCCCCAGGGTAAGTTTTCACCAGTGGATCCAATATGTGGGGCGAAATCGGATCCTTTAAGCCTAGTTAGGTAGCATCTTTTCTGAGATAAGGTTTTCAGACATTCTGACAGGGATTATTTGTATGGTGTTTTTGACCGGCAGAGGTTTTCACCACTGGCACTAATTCACAAGCTTAACTCAAATTGGTAACATTCTTTGGATATAATCGATTTCAGATAAACAAGTATATGCAAATTTACTTTACACAGCAGATTTAAAATTTTACAGGCCTGCCTTGAGCAAGTATGACTGCCTCACATCTCGTGCGCATGCTTCTGATAAGCTTCTCAAGCTTATCCGGCTTAGTCGCTTCATTCCATGCTTCTTTCACTATTCCTCGAAGTTCATCATAGGATCGCTGCTTTCCCCTTTCCAATCTCGGGTAATGGTACTGTATGTAATCTTTCACACTATCCCATACGTGCTCAATTGGATTCAGGTCGGGAGCATACGGAGGCCAGTCGATCGGAGTAATGAACCTCTCCCGGAACTCTTCGATTGTTCCCGCAGCGCTGTTTGAAGGAGCATTGTCCTGCATCACAGAAACCCATGGTCTCATGCTCACCATTCCATCAATCAGAGGTGCAATTCTCTGAGAGTATGATTCTGAGGTAATAGACCCCCATTCCCTCTCCCAGAAAAGACAAGGACCTTCCTCTATCCCTACGAAACTTCCCCAAAACATCCAGCCAAGACTCTTTCTCACCTTTTCCACTACGCACGTGGCGTTGACTTCTTGACCTATCTTGAATTGAGAGTTAGATCGGTATTTTTTATTAGCTGAGGTACAAAGATACCAACCTTTCGCGTTACCCATTCTCTCTTATGTTGGCCGTGTGTGGCCCAGGTCTCATCAGCCCAAAGAATCGCCATCCAATCTTCAACAGTTCAGTCCTTGTGGGCTTCGGTCCACTCCCGACACTTCCTTTTAACCTCTTCCGAAAGAGGGGGCTTTTTCAGCGCTAGATGACGTCCGTAACCCCTTTTTTTTAGCTCGTTTTGAATAACCCTTTCACTCACTCCAAAATCCCGAAAGGGGCCATGGGCAAGTTCAAACCATGATATTCGACGACCTTCAGAGGATGATGTTGTGAAAGCTTCAATCTGGACAAAGTCAGAAGAGGATAGTGTTGGGGGCCGACCTGCAGCTTTCTTGGGTTCAATGTACGGAGTACAAAGGGTGTATCTGATCTGGTTTCGAGATACGCCGAGTTGTTTTGCAATATTTGTCTGATTCATTCCCGAATCGTGGAGAGTTTTGATCTAGACGTGTTACCACAGATATTTAATTATCATAAAAATTGGGCTTACCTGGAGACGCTGATCTCTGTTTAATCGTTTGGCGTTGTTTGTGTGAGCTGCTGGTTGTACCTGGCTCATCTTTTCAAGAATAATTGGCTCATGGAATGTGCTAAATGTTAAGAGTAACGATTTATTAATTCCCTTAGATGAAAATGCCAATGATGATAATGATTCTGTAGACAGTAATAGCAAAGATGTCTATTGAAGTGCGTAGGTTAGGGAGGGGGAGAAAGAGTTCAAAGCAGCAGTCCAGTAAAAAGCCTGATCACTCAGACCAACATTTTCAATTTCTTTTTGTATGAAGACTAGCAGGAATTATATAAGACTAGTGGGGAAAATATTCATAAGCGAGGCTTTAGTGCATGCTGAAAACTTACCCTGGGGTTAGAGTCGGGTCGGATGGTGCAGTGGTACATTGTCCGGGCCGTTCTCCCAAGTAGAGTCTGAGTAGCTTGGACACATGCCCCACTTGAGACAGGAGAAAGCTGGTTCGAATCCAGCAAGACCCCCACACCGCTTCTCTCGCAGTGATAGTTCTTTCGTAGGATGATGAAGCATACTCAGATAACCACAGGTTTTTCTCGCTTTTCCCTATGGTGGGTATTTACGGAAGAGGGTACATGTCGTAAGGCGTTATTCTGGTAGTGGTATCTGCAAATGAAATCTGGGTATGAGTGTTCCAAACGTCAAACAGAGTCATACTGCGTCACATAGATATCTTCCGTAATCATCCACGTCATAGCCTCAGGCTGCATACGCTAAAATGATATAAGAAAAAAGAAGAATTACTAACAAGTTTGATCTAAGCTAAATGAACCCTTCTTGTACATCATCGCAATGCCGTCGTAAATATCTTTCAACGGAAGACTGTATTCGCATTGAAACACTGCGAAAATACACTAACAAAACCATTCAACAAATTTCTGATGATCTCGGACTATCCCGGAACTAAGCTCAACACGCTTGCGCCCGACAGTGTGACAGCCCAAATAATTGGATTGTGCGCCCGCCTGTCCATTCCTACCATTAGATAGATCAGTAAGTGGCCTTTGTCAGGTCTTCATATGAGGCTTGAGAGATGAGTCATGTGTATCTATCACAAGACCCATTTAGGCACTGTAAAGTCGGTGAGAGATCCATCCAAAGGACTCTCAACAGTAGGGGATATCTTCGACGCCGAGCTTATTCAAAGCCTGGACTGAGTGAGATTAAGAAATTAAAGAATATAGAGCTCGCCTGAACTCACATAAACTGGACTTTGGAAGATTGGAGTCGGGTTGTCTGGACCGTTAAAACACGGGCTACTGGTAAATTTCATAATAACACTCGGGTACCTAGACTGTTAATTACAGATTCTACCTAAATTATATCTGGATCCTACGCGCAATTAAGCAGGATCAAAAAGTTGAAGACTTCTATGTAGATATGAGGAGTGTCATGAGCGACACATAGACAGCGGCCAAGAACAAAAGAACACCAGACCCACGATGCTAGGCTATGGGTGCTTTCCTACACATTACACAAGATGGAAGCATTGCCTCTTGGCTAAAGGCCAGACCAAAATCATGGATCACTACGCTCCAGCTACCTCCATATATAAATCATACTACAGAGGCATTCCTGACAAGAAGTCTGACGGGGAATGGCTGGATTTTCTGGGGATCTTTTATGGGATCTTAAAAAGGTGAACAATTAGTATGGGACAAAAGATGGGGATAAATAAACCAAGCCAGTTTCAATGAAAAGGTGTTGTCATTAATTATCAACTATTACAGAGCGCACACGGGTATGATGCCCATGCAAGACTCGGCACCTGCCCATCGCGGCCGGGTGTTAGATGAACTTTCTGGGGCGGGCATCGAGATGATGGACGGCCTCCCTACTCCCCCGATTTAAATCCTAATGAAAATATCTGGAACATCATGAAAGAGAATATGCAGTATTATTTCACCGAACTTAATGGACAACGGTTGCCAGATTCAAGGCTTCGTGCAATAGTTCAAGCTAGCTGGGACTTAATTGCCATTGAATGTCCTACGCCACTTCTCGCAAGCATGTATAGGAGGTGCCTGGTAGTTTTGGATGCAAATGGGGGGCACACTTGTTACTAGGATTTGGATTGTTACTCGGTGTTTTATTTGTCTAAATGTAACCAAACTTGTGTGAAAAATACTAGAATTCTTAGCTTAGACAAGCGTTTCAAAATAAAGGCTTTAAAAAATAATCTAATTGATCCAAAATTGGATTACTAAAAATGAGAAGATGGTTCACTATGAATCGATGAAATTAAAAGCAATATTCTCATACAAATTAGAGTATTTTTTGAAAGGAAATTACCTATTTGGGATGAAATATTTTAATTCCCTCACCAAAAACCCCTGTCACGCTAATGCAATATTGTTGACTTAGGCCCGTAGCTTTGTACCTGGTAGGTAAATAGCTAAATATAGTAACGTATTTGTCTAGGAATCGGATTTAATTATCTTCCAGCTTCCCCCTCTTTCATGCACAGTCGCCATATGTCGGATGGCCCCTTATCAGGCTTTCCAGGACGCCAAGTGCTAGGTTATTCTACACCTCTGCATTATCTTTTTCGGCATCTCCGATATTCGCTTCCGTCTATTATCAAGATCAGGAAAGTGCTTTGAGATGTATTTTTTCGTCTCGCACCATTCATGCTCGACTGGGTTAAGACGTAGAGAGCATAGTGCCCACGCGAGGGGCGCTAAATTTCTCATTCAGACAAACTCTCAAGTGTAGCCGGCATTGTGCGGCCGAGCATTATCATACATGGAGCGTGCGAAAAGATTTGCCTGGAGATGATTTGAAGCCCATTGTTAGTGCTTCCTTTTGCATTTGGTCTGTAAATTGGTTGTTCTCAGGTGTCAGGATTTTCCAAGATCTGGATTAGGAATCTTGGGATTGCGAGAGCATTAGACAAATCTCGCTTAAGGATTAACGAATTCGTTTACTTTGGGCTATTTTTCATTGCATCCACAGGAGATCTTTATTTTTGATTTGATTTCATTACCCTGGTTCGGCACCCTTGAAGGCCCACGCAGGTATATCTAACTTTTTATTTACATAGGAGGAAACCTTTCGGTGAAAACCCCCCTAGACCTACCTGGTAAGATTCTACTGATTTTGAAATTTACCTTCAGGAAGTGCGGTGTACTGTTCTGTCCAGTACGGATATCCTCACGTCAAACTCCTACCCCTCGCCTCATTCTTTTCTCCCCGCTCATTTGCCTGTCTTTCCACTTCCCCAACCAATCGAAACTGCTCTAACCATCCCTGGTCTAAGATCCACTGCGTTATTCTTCCTAAATCTTCCGGGTTGTTCATCATTTCTTCGAATGATAGGCTCTTGGACTTTCTCCATACCTCCGCCCTTCTTTTGGCCCATTGGGGGCAGGCCATGATCGCATGTTTGACGTTTTGCGAATGATATCCGCACGGGCAGTTTGGGCTATCAACTCCAGGGACTTTTCTTCGGTGCAGATAAGAATTGAGCCCGATGTGCTCGCTTCTTATCTGCATGGCAATGCTGCTCTGGGCCCTCTTCAGGCTTTGGTGAATGTGAAATGGGGTTCCCTTGAGGGTTAGTTTTTCCTTTCCTGATTTATCTGTGTAAATTCTGGCTGCATTCCAGACTTCGGGATCGGCTGTGGGTCTTTGCCTTAAGGCCTCATTGCGACTTTGGTGTGGCCAGGAGTTTTTCCACTTACGGAATGCCGCGATCTTTCCAAGCTCTTTCTGTCCCTTGATGGACAAGGAGATCTTTATTGATAGTTTACTTGGATTACTCTGCTTGTTGGTAATATGGCAGGTCACGTGCATGTATAGCTGACAAGAACCGCAGAGTTCTTGTTCTGTACGTTTAGTTCTTTGTCTAATTATTCATACCATACCTTCAGTCTTTGTGCCGTAAAGCCATCAGTCTTATTACTCTCGAGCCTTTCAGCCCCTCCTTTGCTCATCTACCCAGTCATCATCGCCTCCGCGCCTTCAGCATACTAAAATCAGGGCAAATTTCGGGCGATTGCAATCAGGAAATGGTATGACTGTCCTGTACAGTCACTTCATAATACGTCAGAACATGTTCCATTTTTTTTTGTCTATACCCTAAAATCTTAGCTAACTACATCTCCTGTACAATATTCTCCCGAGAAGGCAGAATGTTTACTGTGTTCCATGTAACGAGATTATGCTCAGAGACACTTGGTGTTTGGACAGCTCCATAGTACAACGGAAAGCATCTATGATGCCCGAACATTTCGTAAGCTGATGTGTCTTGACAATAAAAATGAAACGCTCGGTGTTTTTCATTTAAATTTCACAGGAAACTACCTATTTCACTATTGTCTCAATGTTGACGACTTGCCCACGTCCTATTGTCTACACTCATTCGCAAGATGTTGATACATCATCTGACGGATGATGTTATAGAGAAAGACGCAAAGGATTCTAGTCCGTCAGCACAAATTTCTGTACGATTACGAGGTCTACTCTTGGCTTATCTTGGAGAAGGAGTGCCTCTGGAATTTACTTAGCAAGCCTGTCTGTCAGATAAGTTAGGAAATTGTGCCATGTAGCTACAAATGTGACTGGCTTTTCATAATATCAACACCTACACCTATCACAACCAAATCCATGATGTTGGCCTGACAAGAAATAACCTAGAGAGCAAGTTCTGAGTTTGATCTCCTCGCGTCGACGCGCACTTCTACGAGAGTCCATGAATCATTTATCCTCTGTTTTTAATTTTAGGCTAATTGTTTTTGAGGTTGATGATTCGATGGCTGCGGTGATGATGGTGAAGATAGTTGGTTTTTTTTCAACAAACCCAATTTGGCGCCCTGAGGAACTTTGCAGGTATTTTCGAGAGACACGTAGAATAACTCGGGTTTTGATATTTCGAACGCTCATATTCTGATTTTATTTCCAGCTACCACGACGAGGATAACGCCCTACGACTTGTACCTTTTTCCGTATACACTTGCTACAGGAAAAAGCGTGAAACTGCCATGGTTATCTAAGTAGAATTTTATAACTCGAGGATTGCGGTATCATCACGGGAGAATGTAGTCTGTGGGTCGTGCTGGAGTCAAACCAGCTTTCTCCGGTTTCAAGTGGGACATACATCCGAGTTACTCAGATTCTACCTGGGAGAGCGGCCCGGACGGTGTACCACTGCGCCATCCGACCGAAAATAATTGATAAATAATTGAAGTTGATGAAGCGCTTTGATAAGCTGAGGATTGCTGTCGACAGGAGGGAAACTCTCTGAAACCCCATCATCCGAGCTCCAGTGCTCAGTAAGGGATACGAGACGCATCCTGTTAGTAGGGGTATCGACTGGCGGAAATTCCTACTTCGCGCACGGGCTAATTTAGAGGACGATTAATTTTGCGCCCTAGTCAGTAGTTTAATCAGTTTGATTCGTTGACAGATCACTAAACGAGCAATTGCAAACGGTTAGTATTTAAGTAATTATTTAAATCGGTAAATTTTTTTTGGTTTGATCTACACCTAATCTTCATTGAATGTAGGACTTTCACCTCCTCAAAGGTATTGGGTTTCATCAATAAAACTGATGCACTGGTTGGTCAAAAACATCGACTAATTCACTACGATCATTACATTCGAACTGTTTGTGCGTACTACTAGTTCACACTGACACTTGATTAGAACACACAACTTTTATCGCAACAGTAAAGAATGAGACAAATTTTACTACAATCGTCCCTCTCTAACTCGATAGTGGGTCCCGGTATAAGTGTTGAAAAGATTCATTGTAACTTGGACTTTTATATTTGTAACACTTACCCTTATAGGTCATTTTGCATGCAGGGGTAAGTATTGCAAATGTAAATGCTTGAATTTCTATGAATATTTTCAACACCTATACCGGGACCCACTATATTGAGTTAGAGGGACGACTGTATAATACGTAATACTAATTCTTCAAGCCAAACCCCGGCGATGGCCAATGATAGCTCGGCTTAGTAATTTTTACTATATAACATAAATGCTAAGGTTGGGCGCAGTGGGCGCTACGTCATCATAGTGGGCATTAATCACATGAGTGTACCAAAGTAGCAAAGAAGAAAGCTTATCAAGGAATTATCAGTTTAGTAAACTACAACATTTGGAGTACTAAATTGAGTATCTGTAGTGACTGTAAAAAGATTTGATCTATTTGACAACATATCAAAATTCGATTAGAAAACTGACTTTAATGCAGAGTTATTCATACTGACTTTACAAATGAAATCTTAACCAGTGCATAACTGTAAATGATATCATAATCTGTGCGCTGGGGGGATATCGTATTATATAGTAGAACCCCTCTTAGCTAATAGTGGATCCCGGTATAAATGTTGAAAAGATTAATTGTAACTTGGACTTTTATATTTGCAACACTTACCCTTACAGGTCATTTTGCGTGCAGGGGGTAAGTATTGCAAAAATAAACGGTAAAATTTCCATGTATCTCTTCAGTAATTATACCGGCACCCACTAGTAGCTAAGAGGGGCTTTACTGTACATGTGTTTGTGTTCGGCTTTTATCCCCATCGTCATCTTATTTCTATTTATTTATTTTTGGCTGTGTCAAATCTAAAGGCTCCATCTCAAGCGAAGTTAGTCGTGACCAACTTACATGCACAAAGCAAATCATCTTGGCCTCTTATGCGATCGTCCGAGCTCTCTCATCCTCATAAGTATTGCAATATCATCCCTAAATTATTGCTGAGTGGATCACAAGAATGGCGCTCATCGAATTCGGTCACCACAACCTTCAGAAGATTAAACTGGTTTTTCACAGCACGCAGGCTGTAATTTTGCTCTTTATATTTATCCTTGAAATTGCTGTCTTTAGTAAAGCAAAATCAATAGACAGTCATGTGGGATGGCAGTTCGGTCTCGTACGTTATCTTTGTTTTTCACTGTCTAGACTGCTAGATGTATGGTGAACTAATACTTCGGGCGGCCAACTAGATCTTCTTGACCGTATTTGCTATTATCTATCTAACTATGACTGTTCGATTCCCTCGAACCCGGAAATTCGCAAATCCATATGCTCTTGCCGCAGTTGATAGCATTTTTTCGATTCTCTGGATATCAGGATTCGCAGCACAAGCGTCCTTCAATTCCTCAGGAAAATGCCTGGGCGCATGTGGAGTGAGCAAAGTAATTGTCGGTCTCGGGGTTGCTACATGGTTTGTACCATTTCCATCACTCTCTAAAAAAGAAAAATGAGAAATCAATCTTGCGATGACTTTAACACTTGGTGTCGAGTATCAACAGACCGAAGCCTGGTTTTCTTTGTTCAATCAGCAGAAAATGTTAACTTGTTTGGTTGTACAGGTTCATCTGGGTCATTACAAGCATAATTTCATTCTATGGTGTGATGTTTTGGAAGAGAGAGGGTTATCTTCCGGGCATCTCACGAGCTCCTTATAACCCTGCTGTTGTGGACCCAGATAAAGAAGCTTTCAGCACGGAAGCTACCGACGATGAATATTTTGCTGTGCACACGACTGATCGACACGATACTTCATACTATGGCGCCGCTGCCGGTGACTCTAGTCATGAACCAATTTACGAGGGAACTGGACGGGTAGGTGGATATGTGCCGCCACAGGTGCAAGAGACATCGTATACACCATACATTAGCGCAAGTGCGAACACAAGCGATCGGATACGCTTTCCTGAGGCAAGGTATGAAAATATATGATGGTAAGATTAATAGAAATAAAAGAATGAGCGGCATGGTTGAGATGGGCGTTATGGGGAAGAGGGATCATCTATTTTTTATTGGGATATCCAATAGGCTTATAAGGAATGTCATTATTAACACTAATATACGAAATGGAGTTTTGGCCACTAAGTGTACGGCCTAGTGAAAATATAACAATAATGGTAAGAGGTCAAAGTTGTAAATTCTATTGCCTCAATCAAGCAAAACCAGTTTCCAGCATGAAACTAATTGCATTTGACCAATTAGCCAGTCCCGCTTCGGCTAATTCATTTTATTTCCACGATTGAACTTGTATCTGATGAGGTTTTCATCTAGTTAAGACTTTTGAACAAGGTCACCCCCACACTATCATACATTCGAAGCCAGTTATTACAGTTCATTTGAGCCCAGTCTGGGCAAAATGATACCTCTCATACGCTCAAAAAAAAAGAAATCTTCGAAATCCCATCATCCTATTACACACGATTGACCGAAGTAAATTTTGACTCTTCGGCTTCTTAGACAAATCTCTGTTATGGTCGGTGCTATCGCGAGAGCTTAACTGGAGGCTCCTGAGGCGAATCAACGAACTAATAAATTATTTGAAGAGAGGATTTTGGGGTGGGCTTCCATGACTTGGATTATACACGGACACGTAGGGTGCAATTAACATATCTATTACAAATGTGCCACCCACAGGTACAGTAGCTTACAAAAGTGGTCGAATAAATCACCAAATCTAATACATTTGACCATAACTTTACAACATGATCTTGAAATGAAAATATTACTGCATTATATGAAAATTTAATGACTTTACTATCGCTGAGACAATTTTGAAGCAAAAAAAAGAGAATTGATTATTCTATTGTTGTCTTGGCGTTCTCAATTACTCAACCAGTTTTGGAAGCATCATTTTAATACTTAGTATGACCCCCTTTGGCCTTTATTACAGCTGCAACACGCGACGGCATACTCTCAACTAGAGTCTGACATATAATTGGATCTAAGTTTTGCCAAATTTCCCTAAGTCTTTCCCACAATTCATGTATACCTTTTTGTGGCTCTGGATACTAACCGAGTCGACACTTGAGCCGACCCCAAAGATGCTCAATCGGGTTCGTATCCGGCGATTGAGAGGGCCAATTCATTGTCTTGAGATTTGTAGAAGCTATCCAGCTTTTTGTGTTCTTCGATGTGTGCTTTGGGTCATTATCTTGCTGGAAGATTAGCTCAGTTGCAGGTATCGATTGGGGCTCTCTGGCAATTCTATCCATAGTAGGTACTAGAAAATTATCCAAGATTTCCAAATACTGTTTAGAATCCATCCGTCCAACTATACGGCCCATTCCACCTATCCCATACCATGACATACACCCCCATATCAGTAGATTGCCCCCACCAAACTTCAGGGTCTCTTCGATCGCTTCTGGTTGCAAATTCTTTGGGCCTTTAACCCAAGAATATTTAATCTCATCGCTATTTAGCCTGTTTATTTTGGTTTCGTCTGACCAAATCACCCTTTTCCAGTCTTCTTTCGTCCAATTTTCGTGGCATAAAGCCCAGTTCAAGCGAGCTCTCTGATGAGCTTTTGACAGCTTTGGTTTCTTAATTTTTATCGCCATAAGGCCTTGCTCCCTTAAAGCCCGCCGGAAAGTCTGAGCGGAAACCTTATCTTCTCTTTCTGAATTTACTAGTTTGGACGCTCCTACTGCCGTCTTAGCGCTCCGATTTACCATTAAACGGGCGATTTCTCGTTTGTCTCTAGCTGATAGTTTTTGTGGCCGTCCATTCTTTAATTTCGGTGCTTCCTTCACTATCATCTTTCGGTATTTTACAACAGTGGCATGACTGAGTCCTAATATTGCTGAAATTTTATTCGTTGATTCCCCTTCATGGACTAATTTTGCACTGGATGTTATTTGGTCGGGAGATATCTTTTTCAGATTTTTTAAAGAAAAGATTACTTTGATAAAAATCCCAAATAATCTCGTTCGGGGTAGAAGTATTTTCAAAATATAAGTATGAATCAATTGATAAAATAATTTTGATACTGGAGGCTGAATGATTCCTATAAATACAATTAATCTGACTTTTATGTTTCCTTTTTACATGATGGTTGGAGTTCTTTTACGCCTTAGTTCAAAGTCTATCTTTTCCAATCGATTGAATTCTATTGAGATTCAAATTACGCTACAGATGCACTTATCACCTCACCGGTCGATTCGATTGTATTTCAAATAACGCTACTTCTGTAGCTTTCACCTAATTGACAGGTCGTATCTTCACCATTCATCTATATATTAGCTCAGAAATCGGTTGATTCATTTTCCATGGTTGTTTAAAGGTACAGATAATAAGAAATTACAGAATGCAAGAGAAAATATCTTGTGGATTGGATGGCTGGTTGGGAAAAGATCTTTGAGTTCTTGTATCAAAACGATGCTTCCAAAACTGGTCGAGTAATTGAGAACGCCAAGACCACAATAGAATAATCAATTCTCTTTTTTTTTTGCTTCAAAATTGTCTCGGCAATAGTGAAGTAATTAAATTTTCATATAATGCAGTAATATTTTCATTTCAAGATCATGTTGTAAAGTTATGGTCAATTGTATTAGATTTGTTGATTTATTCGACCA
Organism: Podosphaera xanthii; assembly: GCA_028751805.1. Classification (NCBI taxonomy): domain Eukaryota; kingdom Fungi; phylum Ascomycota; class Leotiomycetes; order Helotiales; family Erysiphaceae; genus Podosphaera; species Podosphaera xanthii. The sequence goes on from JAPWIX010000006.1 coordinate 7,288,296, forward strand.
CTTTTGTAAGCTACTGTATATCATGATAAGCTAGAAAAGTTGAAGTTTTTGAGATGACATCACTTTTCATCTGATCACACTGAGGCTCTGACAAAGAATGTCGCCCGCTACTTGAGAGCGTGATATGACTGGACCAAGAGAAATGGGTCCAAAGTAGATTTTAGAATCGAGGAATTTATTTTTGGCTCGATTTCCATTCTTGGTTGTAAAGTTTCTATTTTAACACTGCTTTACTGCCAAGAATGGAAAACGAGCCACAGTGAGAATTGGCGGATCTCAGGAACACTTTAACCTTACCCATCTTGGGATATGGTATACGGACAATTCGTGTTCGCACAGTATATATTACGTATGTAGATAAGAGTATAACACTAGTAATCATAGGAAGAAAGGTCCCTGGCCCATGCCATCTCGCTTTCTCTAAAAAGACGTCATGTCCGAATATGTGTAGATGTCAATGGGAAACTACTTCGGTTCATTTCATTCACGGTGGTCTCCACGCGGATATTACCCGCGGACTTGGCCGTTTCATGCCGGAAAAAAGTCTACTTCAAAGCTTATCGGACTCGAGAGTCTGATCCCGATTACCATCATCACAGTTGCGCGGGAAACTGACTGTTTCGAATGTCAGCCAGCGGGTTGGATGGTGGCGTGGCATACCGTCCGGGCCGTTCTTCCACGTAGGGTCTGGGTCGCTTGGACATATACCCCACCTGAGACGGGAGAAAGCTGGTTCGAATCCAGCAAGACCCTTCCACCACATTTCTCGCCTGGTCACATATGTGACGATGACGATGACGACGGCATACGGAATCGCCGTGGGTGGCTGACATCCGTTCCTACGGCAGACGTAAATGGTTGAGGGTAGCGGGGCTGTAAGGCGCTTGACTTGGAGTGATGTCTTCGACTGATGTTCAAGTATGCGTGCCCCTCATATCATGTGGAGTCATCGCTCCACGTCCCGTACTACAGTACAGTAAAACCCCTCTTAGCTAATAGTGGGTCCCGGTATAAATGTTGAAAAGATTTATTGTAACTTGGACTTCTATATTTTCAACACTTACCCTTCTATATTTTCAACACTTACCCTTACAGGTAATTTTGCGTGCAGGGGCAAGTATTGCAAATATAAACGGTAAAATTTCCGTGAATCTCTTCAGTAATTATACCGGGACCCACTATTAGCTAAGAGGGGTTCTACTGTAGTGGTATTCGCGTCAGAGCCTCACGGCTGCATACGCAAGATTGACATAAAAAAAGCAGATATGGATATGGAGAGATATCATTGTTCAAACATCCAGGGTCATATGGTGATCAAGGTTATGGATCCTCGGCCATGTTGATGACGCTTGATATTATACAAATGTGGTACTTTTCAATCATTCATAACTCAATAACCGTGGCTCAATGTGAGATCCTGCGTGCCAGGAGATCTCTCTGACGTTCCGACCTAGGACGCGGGACTCGCTGAATTTAGCCTCACAAGTTTGTGATGGGCTCATCATCTTCGCAAAGTTGGGTAACTGATGTGTCGCGACTAAGCGAGACGCATCATAATATTTATTTTTTAATTGGCCGGGTTTGATGCCCTGAGCGACCATGCAGAGACCTTCAGGAGATATGTACCGTAGACGCTGTTAAAACCGAAAGTAGGTCCAATGTAATTATTGTTACGATTTATCACACTTTTACAGGTTAAATTTGCAGTACTTACTCCCATAAATTTTGTGCGTAGGGATTAGTATTGTAAGTAAAACCCATAAAACTTCAATCGTAACAGGATTTCTAGAAGACCCATTTTTGGGTTCAACAGCGCCTGATGTTCATGGATTGGATGTAGAATGATACATTTTGACGTTTGAAATGCTCATACAGTAGAACCTGTCCAAACCCATAGTGGGTTCCGGGTTTAAGTATTGTTGAGATTTATTGAATGGTTGGGGCTTAGTTTTGCAACACTTACCCTTACAGTTCATTTTGCATGCAGGGGTAAGTAGTGCAAATATAAACGGTAAAATTTCTATCAATCTCTTCGGTAATTATACCGGGACCCACTATTAGCTAAGAGGGGTTCTACTGTAATTCGAAGTAAATGCGATACGACACCGTAACCTCTGACGTAAATACCCACAACGGGGCAAAGAATGAGAAACACATAATTACGTGTGTATGCTTTCGCCATCACACGAATACGAAATCATAGCAAGAAGCGAAAGGAACGTTATCCGTCATCCCCAGTGACTTGTTGATCCGCTTTAATTCGCGCTTGAGTCGCTTGGCGAGCATTATAGCACGCTAACGAGGTTTGATGAATCGAAACTCGATCTGACGACTGACAGGGGATTGAGTATAGCCTCCGGGAAAAAATGGTCTAGTCGGTGCTCGCGCAACTTCACCCCTTGGTGACTTACAGACCTCGCGGTACGATGGGGTTGCGTCGTTATGTAAGTAACGCATTGCGACACATATTCTTCATCACAGCTGCACCTCATTTTTAGCATCCAGCAGAGCTCAGCTTCCGCTGCAGGTCGAGTTAGCTCCCTGCGCACGTGCGTCGAGGAGCTTACCCAAGCTTCAGACAAATTCTTGGTGAACTAAATCTCGATGGTGTTACTAACGATGTCAGCAGATAAGTGAAGGTTCGTGCAGACAATTGTGTTTAAAACGATGGAATTAATACCTGTCGAAGGCTGGCAAAGTCGGACTCTTCTCCTTCACGCGGTGCCGGCTGTAAACGCTCATTGTGTTCGCTGCGTATTTGAGATAGCCAAGAGGAGTCGCATACGATCAGGGTCAGAGGTCCACTAGCATTCTCAGTCGGAGCCCTCTCATCACGTCAAGCGTTCTCTCGGACACAACTTGATTTCAACCTCACATGCATCTCTGTCAACTTTACAACCTATCGATTATTTTCCTACTTTGTACCACCCCCGATGAAATTGACGCGCCGCTTGCCTTGTTAAGATCCCCAAATATACGCCCTCGATAAAATGGATACCCAATGGAGGATGAAAGTCGCCGGGCACAACTATGGGAAGAGAGATTGCTCTTGACAATCGAGGAAAGATACAGTTCCAGTGGGGTTTTATGAGAGACGAAAGGACAAGTAAGCAGAATTTGAGGGGACATTTCAACTTCCAGAGTTTTGTGCGTGCCAAGGCCCCAATCGACAAAAGATAGTGTTGTGGTCCGCTATGTGGGTCATGTCCAAGTTGAAAGTCCTGTGGCTTGAACACCTGCTACGACAAGATACGAGGACGTTGTGAGATCACACCTCGCGCAGTGGCGAAGGACAGGACAATGAAGCACGCTGAGGAGTCCGAGGTTTTTTGTCTTCCCCTTGGGCAGGTATTCACGGTTGAGGGGAGAAGCGGGAGGTAAGTCTCACCAATTGTGACCCTGTAGTGGTGCCGGCGAATGCCTCCTCAGTGTGAGTGTTCAGCGCCATAATTGCATTGTCATAGTTCTAGCGACTGAGGATAGCGTACGCTTTCCGAGGTCTTGCGTCCCAATAGGGGACTTTAGGGTGCGTGGTTGCATGTTACCCGTAGACCTAATAAATGTTACAACAACAACAACGTGACGGCTGGCAAAGAAGAACTCTTCACCTTCACGCGGTGCCAGCTGTAAACGCCTAGTATGTTCGCACATCTAGGATAGCCAAGAAGAGTCGCATTCGAACCTTATCGATGTACAAGCTTCCAGTCTCTAAGCCAACGCCGCTGCAATTTCAGTCCGTTCAACTGAACGAGGTCCTATTCCGATCAAACCATCGCCTTCTAAAATTTGCGACCCAAAAAACGAAATCCTCAACAAGTGACCACGCCGACTACGAATATGCGACCTTTTGCCTTGTCCTTCTTGGCCTCTAGCTACAAGCTCACGATATTATTGATATCTGACGGAGGATAAAAGTCGTAGGGCACAAAGCTGGAGAGGTCGTCACGATATTTTCTGGGAAGCTGGGAATGAGTAGGAATTCACGAGATAGGGAAGGGAGGATAGGTTGGCATCTATGAGGGAGGTTAGGGTCTCGCACAGGAGGGCAATTCTAAAATTTGTGTGGGGTTTTTCGACTTTGGGATGGCTGTGCGTGCCAAGATCTTGGTTCGGATAAGTGCTGCCACCACTTTCAAAATTGGCTGCGCTTCCTATTTGGAGGCGAGACATGCGGTTTCGGTCGTGATGGAAATACTCGGCGCGAGCTGGTGCACTGTTGGGAAATCTCATTTGTTACGTGGACGCTCGCGTCGGAGAGGATTCAATTAATCAAACAACAACGTGACCAGGCAAGAATTGTGGAAAGGGTCTTGTCGGATTCGAACCAGCTTCCTCTTGTCTCAAGTGTGGCATGTGTCTTGGCTACCCAGAATCTATTTGGGAGAACAGCTCGGTGTGAATATATGATGATCACATGACCTGACTCAGTCATCAAATATATTTTTTATGTCCACAGAACTATTCGGACCTAGATAGATATATAGATCCATGATACTACCACAATTGGCTCCTCGAACCCAATATTTTTCTGGTGCCCATTCACGGAATTCTGGAGTGCAGAGTACAGGCGCTTTAATTTTATTTCTAGTTTAGTGTCATACAGAAGAGCCGCATTCGTACGTATATGACCGGTTTTCGAAGTAAAATAATATCGTCTTTCTACTTTAGCTCCGGAGACGAGAAGCTCGTGGTTTCGTGGTATGAAATTGAGTCCTCGATATATCTCTGATTAACTGATCTGATTGACATCACCTAAACTGGACTCAACAAGGCAAAATTTTGGGATTCAGCTACCGACTCGAAGCTGCGTTTTGTTTTGTTTACTTTGGAGACTAAGACATAATTGAGAATCTGGAATGAACGCGCGTCAAAACACGCTTTAATACGCCCATTTCGTTCAGACCAACAACCATATATAACCAAGTCAGATTTCAATTATCCTTAGTTGCGGGATTGAGATCTTGAAAGTAAATCTGCGCAACTTACATGCCGGGCTCACACAGCAACCATCCACGCCGGTCGCATACTCCAATTTTTACACCCATATACCATCAGTACACTCCTAGAGCCACATCCTCTCTATCTACAGAATCCACCAGTTCAAGTAACGGAGAAGTGTCCAGGTCCTCCACCGAGGGTATGGCAATGTCTGGTCCTATCGAATCCAATATGCCGGCGGATATGAAAGATCAGGTGATGAGATATACTGGAAATAGTAAGACCACGGCCCAGTTCTTGCGACAAACAAAAACCTCCTTTGCCAACTCTGGTGTCCAATTCACGCCTCAAAGGTTTTTTGATGTCATAAATTTACGCGTCAGTGGGGAAGCACTAGAAGTCATCGAACAGAACCGACGGTTAACTGAATGTTTAGATGATTCCGATGTCGCTACCGAAGATGATGTGATAGCATGCAAAGATCTCCTTAGAACACGATTTGCACCTATACAGCACGATGCTAAGATCGACTGGATGGCAGATCTTCGGACTTTCAAGCAAGAAAAGAACGAGAGCTTGGTAGCTTACTTCAATCGAGCATCTATTTTGTTGAAAAATCTTGATCTTGTCGATGGAAAGTCTGAGAATACTACGGCTGAATCACATTTACTCTCAACATTATGCATGGAATACTATACTGGTCTCTACGATACCTCATTTAAACGCCGGATCCTACAGGTAATAGGATAGTCCAAGTGTACGTCACTGTCAAAGATTCATGCATTAGTAGTAGATGAGAAGAATGACATCCAACAAGAAAAGCGGGTGGAACAGCAGCTGAAGGATGCAGAGTGTGCGCAAATGTTCCTGAATTTGTGACTAGGCACAGTATCGCAAGCGGAGTCCAACTTGTACCTTTCTTCGGTTGGCCACCCCAGTTCCTCCTCTCATCAGAGCAGTGATCAACGAAGTCCTCAACCTTCCCTTAACACGATGGATGCTCAAAATACTAGCCAATGTGTCATGAGCGGCATGTAGACAGCGGACAAGAACAAGACAAGATCCTTGATGCCAAGCTATGGATACTGTCCTACATAATACACGAGATAAATGCATTACCACTTGGCTAAAAGATCAGACCAGAAATCATAGAACAGTGTGCACTGGCTATCTTTATATATATGTTATACAACAGAGGCATTCCTAACACAACATCTGAAGCCTCACCATCAATACCAGCATTGGTTCAATCAAAGTCGCAGTGGAACCAGAGATGGACATCAGCAAACCAGCAACTAAGAGCTCAGAGCCTGGATAGCTCAAATATGAACCGAACTAATCACAATATGAGAAGCGCACAAATGCCTGCAAATTGCGATCGATCCAGATCATCCAATTCTTACGTAAACGGATCGAAAATTATCCAGGGTGAACAAGTTTGTTTGATTTGTGGCTTGGGTGGCCATACAACTGTTAAGGGTGGGCTAAGTTGTCCGCCTGGTGCAAATAAATTAGATCTTGTTGAGTCAGCAACCATTCGAAGTCTTTTGTTTCCAAATGACAGGAATATAGAAGCAAATATGAACCTTATAAAGTCAAGGTACTGTCAGGGTTACAACCCTTGTGATTAACTCGGGCTTAGCGCCCTTGCTTACATCACCATCTTTAGCGCTATCCGTTATCACGGCTACTTTTGTTTAATTTACTTTATCGCTGATTATTATTCAACGTTCACCTTACCCGATTGGGTTACTAGCCGTACTCACTTTATGACGATCATTATTGAATATTAGAGAACATTCACGAATCTTCTATGGAGTACTGAAATGGTTTAATGGCATTCTGGGATATTGTGAATACTCCAGTATCTTCTATGGTTTATTATACGTTCTAGTTCTAAGGCGTTCGATGGGATTCGGTGGGGACAGCTTGGGATAACTATATATGACTGTTCTTGTCTTGCAATTAATATTCACGCACATCTTGGTTTATTAATTGAATCTTTAGATCTTTGAGTTATTCAAGACCAGCCTCTCACAGGTACCATGATGATGCTATCCAAACTTCTCAGATGCATCAAACAATCATGCCTCAATTCATCCCGGATGATATGGATTCATACATGATCCATGTCGGCGAAAGCAGCGCCGAAACTTAATGGGATTCGCAGATCTATCCTATGCCCGACATAAATCAGATAGATACGGACGTCTTCGGCTATGAACCAGCTGGGCCAAAACGGGTGCGTATCGATGATGATGATGATAATTCAGAGGTTGAGAGAGACCGTGTACGGCGTGCTGCAAATTCTAACGAGCGCGAAATTCGTGCGCGGAATATCTTCCGGGAAGCCAGGAAGGCAAAAGCAGCAATGCGTCCAGAGGTTGATACAGGGACCAAGGGTATCGATAAAGATTACAGTAATTTTCAAAATATGGCACCGCCTGCAAATAATGTAAAGAAACAAAGCGACGGTAGACTTCGAATGATTGTAGGTCGCGAGGGAAAAGGCCCGCTAAATTATAAGAAATTTCTAGATACAATGGTTACAATGAGTATGATGGTGTAACAGCTGGTGAGCTGAATTATGCCTGTAGCCTATTATCTGCATAGGCTTTTATACAGTATGCACAATTATGCAACGTAGATTATTGTGGGGCAGCAAGGGTCCATGCTTACCCTTGAATTGGAAGCATCTAGAAGAATCTCGGGAACCTCAGGAAGGCCAAAGGGAATCTTCTAGATGAAAAACATTAGGTATAAATAATTGTAGCATGTTGAGATGTATGAGCTCTCCATAGATTTAATATAAACCACTTCTGATCTCTTAGTTGCACACGCACTATTAGATAAACTGTGACACTCGCGGGAAATATTGTAAAGTGGGTCCCAGGGTGGTGTCATTGGTTTCCCACCATCTTTCTTCAAGTTAATTGCATGGTCTAGGCTGCCTCTTAGAGGTGGTAAATCATTAGGACCACTATCATCAGCGAACAAATGCGCAGAGCCTTTAATTTGTTCGGGCAGCTTTTTCTTGGCGCCTTCTATTGTTAAACTCGGCTTGCCTCGTAACGCCTTATTAATGTCTTCAAGCGTTGCTTTACAAACTGGCACCGTGTCGAGCATCAAAACCATAGTCTTTACGGGCGTATGTCGAGGTCGTGCAATGTTGCTCAAGTTCTGTCTCCACTTTTGGACACCAAATACGGAACCACTGGTCTTGCGCAACTCTAGCTTGTGTTCGATGGAATAAATTATCGCATCCTGGTCCTCCAACCAATTCTTTCCCAATATAAGATCATGAGTGCTGTTTGGAACTACATAAAGCCAAATTTTGGGGGTGATATATCCATCCAAGTCTAGTGATAGGAATGTGATCGAATCTACAATCGGCTTATTTGTCGTTGATTCTTCTGCTGTCTCCAAAACTCGAGGACTTATTAATATTAGAGGGAGCTTTAGGTTTGTTGTCAGCCTGTCATTAATAATGCCAGAACACAGGCATCCATTGTCGACGAGCGCTTGCACCATTTTTGTGTCGTTCAAAAGCGCGTTGGCCAGGAAAGGAGTCGCATCCATGTCTTCTTCGCGAATCTTTTCACCCTTCCTCGAGCTTCTGTATTCTGGAACTCCCATGCTCCTCTCCACCTCCGATTCGTCTCGTTTGTTGTTGTCTTTATCTCGCGTGGGTACTTGCATTACTGGTTTACGCGCGGGTAGAAGAGGACAAATCTTACTGTGGCATCCCTTTCTCTCACAACGGAAGCAACGTTTTTCCTTCCTAAATCGAGCAAGTTGATCTCTCGTCTTCCATTTGGCAACAAAAACCACACCATCAATTTTTGGCAGTCCGGTGCTTTTTCCTTGGGAAACTGGCATGCTTAATATAGCTGATGGAATTCTAATTGATGTTCGCCTAATCCGAATCTCCTATTACTCCATACACTAACATGCGCTGCTACTGAATATTTTGATGTCACTGTTGCTCCGAAATCTGAGCTGAACTGATACTGACTATTCCAGAGCCGCTGTTGCTGCGAAATCTGAACTGAACTGAAAATAAAGTTACGAGATAGATAATTATATGTCACAGTTCGGGATATCGAGGCAGAAGCACTGTATATAGTAAACTAGTTTATAATTATCTATAGAGAGAGAAGCTATGAATGTTACTGATATCGCCTATGTATATGTTTTGCCTACTACTAGATACTTGAACCCTAACCTTTGCATCCTGTTTCAATATTTTAAACATTATTGATAGAGACTTGTTGCTGGTGTTCTCCTATGCCAAGTTTGAGCATCCGCCCCAACCGATCGCTAGACGGAAGCTAGCATAAGCGAACTGGGCTGCAGGGGTTGTATCAAGAGCGTTTGATTGCTATCATAAGCTACAGGGATACATCGGCTTATCAGCCGTTACAACTGTTAAGGGCTGCGCCCTGGATGTATGACTGGTCTGGTGACTAAGCCCAGTCTACCCTAATCAAGGAATAACTATTAATATTTAAATATGTATAGTTATACAGTGCTGGTCTTGGTTATGCTTTATGCACAAGGTTGCGGGGTTATGCAGAAGATAAATATATGAAGGTATAAGATAATAAAATTGACTAGGCACTCTAGGCCCTAAAGATAATCATATGACCGTACTAAACTGACGGTAACTAAATAACAAAACTGGACCCTCAGGTCAATCCGCGATGTCCCCCAACTACGAGATACCCGATCTCAATGTATACTTCCTCCACGAGCGTCTGTCAGGCTCCAGACTTCTGCTAACCCCTTCCAGTTTCGTAGCATGTCTCTGACCGGTTCTGTGTAGCATGCTCTACACTATCATTTGTCTATCGGTACCTGCCCGAGTCTCATACCTGATACTTGTCTTGCTTCATATTGAATAGCGCTCTCGAGTCACTGACCCTAGTGATACGCGACTCAAACGCGCGCGTCGCGTTTGACGCTTTAAGTACTCCCGGGCCTCATCCAGGAGCGCCCCCGCGACTTAAAATCGGGCCGAAATTAGTTCACAAAATATACCTCAATATAGTTTAACGGCGCCAGGCCGAATATCTCTCGGAAGCTTGAACTCGGCCTTTTGCAGGCGAATGTTTTGGTAAATTGGTAGGTTCTCCTCCTCTCCAGTCACCAAGTATCCCTCCCTGAGTCGGAATCTTTTCAACGAATCTCCATAATAATGTCTTGGAATAGGTGTGCCACTAACTTGTCGTATTGTGTAGGACTTTCCCATATCACCCCCAAACCCAGTGATCACAAACGGTCCTCTCCAGGAGGGCCTCAACTTCTTGCCAGCTTGTCGATGGTCAAACAGCATAACTAGCTCACCTGGAGCATAATTGATCTCACCACGAATACCTTGATCGTGTCTTTCGGCCGATCTATCTTTGGCTCGGTCCGAGCGTTCCAGAGCTTCCGAGTGTCTTTTAGTACGCTTCATAACATAGTCAATAACTTTATCCAAGTGCTCATTATTGTCAAGGAACAAATCTAGATCTCCTCTTGACAGGCCTGCTGCCAATGCTTTTCGATTTTCGACAGGAAACTTGACCTCTAAAGTGCTTACAGGATTGAAACCGAACAATATTTGGGCTGGAGAATAGATTAAGTGCGGAATTTCACGTCTGTTCACCTCCAGCACAGCTGCAGGAACCTTAGACGCCCAATTAGTCGAGCCGTTAGTGAGTTTTTTCAGGACTCTTTGGACGAGGTCAACAGCCTTTTCCACCATACCCACTGCCTTCTTGGCAGCCACTGGTGAATTGCACCACACAATTTCATGAGCTTCTGCGAACCTGCGCGTTTTATCACCAAAGTGGGGCCTTGGGTCCATATACATACCCACAGGAGAACCAAACTTGTTTAAGATAGAGGACTTTAGGAATTTGATAACCGTCTCCGAATCGCTTTTCTGTGTAGGCTCTGCCCACACATACCTCGAAAAATAGTCAATGGCGACTAAGATCCATTTTTCACCTGTGCTCTCACTGGTCGGAAATGGGCCCGCAAAGTCGATACCTAGCAGTTCCATCGGCGCACTAACTGTAACTCGCGTACTCAATTGAGACCTCACCGCCGTTCCATATTTGGCGCACACCAAGCACCCTAGTATGTAATCTTTTATGTCTTTTGCCATCGTTGGCCAGTAGTAGAGTTTCAACTTTCTCATAGTTATCGCCTGCGAATAATGTCCTCCACGATCATGCGCTTCTGCCAAAATCGGCGCTACCTCCTGCTCAATTACACATCTCTTATGCACACCCCGTATGTTATAGTAAAGTTCCCCGTCGTTCGTCACCGAAAAATAACCCACTCTTCTGACAAGCGCAGCCCGCTGCACTTTCGTTCTACTAATTTCGGGAAACTTTCGATTTTTGATGTATTCGAAGATTTCTCGGTACCATGCCGACCCGCTATATCTCTCACTAAGCATCTTATCCGTATCCGCGTCTCTCTCAGCGAGATCCGCCATCAAGATCACTTCGAGATCCTGTTCTTTTCTTTCTTTCAACGTAGTACTCATACAATCCTTTCCTCTTTTCTTTTTAACAGGTATGCCAGTTTTCAGTAAATTTTCCAACCATTCTTGTGGTCCGCCACAGTTCGCACATAGCTCTTTGATCTTCTTTTCTCTTAGCGGCTCTGATACATTCTTCAACAATTCCTCATACCCTCCTTTACCATCCTTCCAAACCCACAGTGGGACTCCTTTCTCATCCTCCTTCAAATAACCGAAATCTTCAAGCAATGGTACCTCACCATTTTCGTCTGGAAATATGGTGCGTGACAACGCATCCGCCACCACATTTCGTTGGCCAGGTATCCAATGGATTTCGACCCCTAGGCATCGAAGCTCTGTCGCCCAGCGAGCATAAATTCCATCTAGCATGGATGAAGAGAGAAAATACGTTAACGGTTTATGATCTGTTAGAATCACCGATGAAGATGAGCTTCTAAGCATGTGCTCATATCGTCTTGAAAATTCCACAATTGCACAGAGCTCTTTCTTATACGTCCCGTATTTTTGTTGTGTTTTTGAGAAGGTAAATGCATCGTATGCGATAGGTACTTCAACTTCATGTTCTATGTTCGGAAACGATCTCCTCTGCGTAATAGCGCACCCGGCACCATACAAACTCGCATCGCTGTACAACGTTACTGGTTTCGCAAAGTCCCAGCCGTGCATCTCCACCGTCCCAGCGCATTTTTCCTTCAGTATCTGAAATGATGCCTGCTCAGCAGCACCCCAACGGAAGTCCTCTTTTCCGGTCAACCTTGTCAATGGCCTTTTTATCTCGGCGAAGTTCTTTACCCACTTCCTGGTGATTCCGATCGCACCGAGGAATTTTCGCACTCCCGAGACGTCTGTTGGTACTGGGAAGTCTCGAATCTTATTATATCTCTCCGTTTTCGTCAGCATGATACCCCCAGCTCGATGCGTCACTCCCAGAGCAACTGTTTCTGTCACAAACAATTCAAGTTTCTTGAACGATAATCTCAGTTTTGCCCAGGCCAGCCTAGGTAATAGTTCTTGTTCCAGCAGCCTATATCCTTCCTCGAAAGTCTTAAATCCGCTGAATATGTCATCAATGTAGAATGTTGCATCCGGCAACTGTCCCTTCTCTTTTGGCAATAAAATCGAATTCATACCCGCAAAATTTTCCGTCGGCGGTACCTGACCCAAAACTAAATACATTAGTTCGGTGAAGCTAAAACTCGCTGAACGAGACCCTTGAGGCATTCGAGTCGGTTGTAACTGTCCCATGCCCGGCATGGAGAATGCAAACAGGTGCCGATCCTCAGGATGTACGAGAATGGCCCAATATCCATTTTTCAGATCCAATTTGAAGAACATATTGTGGGAAGGATGCCCCAAGTAATCATGGCACCTTGACATAAGCTCGACGAAGCATCCAGGCTTGTCTTCCACCACATTTTGATAGTTGAATGTAAGCCGAGGCTCATCCCACTCTCCAGGATCATCCGACTTGTCAACAAGTTGGGCCATGGCATTCCAATCTGACAGTTTACCGTTTGCTTTTATAGTAGACTCATAAAGTCCACATTTGAGACCATCGCTGATGATTCTTCTCATCCAAAATTCTTTTCCAGGCGGCCAGCGTCTTTGCTTCGGTCTCGAGAACGGCTTCGTCCCCTCCTTCAGTCTGACTCGATGTACGTATAAGTCGGTGAAAGGAAGATTTTCAAGATCAGTCGAGTTTAAGTCCCGATATGTGTACAGCAATCTGATCAACAGATCCTTTTGTTCTCTTGGCAGATCGCCAATCTTAGTTCCTGTCTTAGAGAACCATTGATCAACTTCTTCGATCGGAACATTTGACAAAACTCTCTTTTGCGGCCTGCGCTTTTCTGGATACTTCGGAACTTCAGGTTCGAGTTGGGAGTTATTCTTATCGCTGGCTCTGCCTGGCAACCCCTGGGCACCGAACAAAGATTGTAATGTGTTATTTCGAGATTCTCTAATCCTTGGAGCATTCACAACGCCCACATCAGTACCGTCATCTTCGTAAACGTGAGAAAGATCTTCAATAGATGTTTGACTCGAGCTCATTTCTAGGGTGTTTTTCGAAAATAATTCCATTTGCCTTTTTATGACATGCTTAGGTCGCGTTTCTTTCCCGAAATCTCGTCCATGAGACACTCCAATATATCTTCCTCATCCGACGAGCTTTCGCCATCCGTATCTTCGTCATCAGACTCTTCGCTGCTCGACTCGGCGTAAGTCACTTGCTTCTTTCTTTTAGGACACAATACCAACTTATGTTCCCTACTTTCCTCGAATACAGGCCCTTGTATCTTGACCATTTTTTCCCCTCTTTCTGGGTCGCCAATCTCTATAATCGACTCCTTGATCCATATCTTTGCGCATACTGTGTGTAACCATGGTAGTCCCAATAGTAAGTGGACCTCTTCCGAGTTCCTTGCCGAGAATGGGCGTACAAATGCTTCTACCTTCCTCCACACGCCTAACACCCCAATCTCAAATTGGGCATAGTGTGTCAGTCTAGCTGATGTCCCGTCTGCCACATTCATTGTCAAACCGTTTAATCCTCGACTTGAAAGGCTCTTGCACGACAGTCCGAACTTCTTCAAGAAGCCCACCGTCACTATTATCATATCTGACCCTTGGTCGGCTTGTGCTAAATTCTCTGGTAAAGAGACCTTAATTGTCTTCCCATCTCTTTCCGTCTTTACTTCCACTGGAATTCTGAACGCCTTTTCACTAGGTATTCCCGACGAACCAGCCGCCGTTCCATACAGGATCTCTGAGTCACTGGCTAAATCTGCCTTCTCTTTTCCTTTTCGGAGTTCGGTTCTCATCCTCTCTTTCATTGTCCTCTCATTGACCCGAGTGGATAGTGTCCTGAATGCTTTTGAGAGGTCTGGTGATATCTGAAACAGCTCCATCAAGGACAAGTTCACTCTAATATCTTCGGCCATATTCTTATAATTGACTGGCCCCTTTCCTAGTCTGCCTACTATCTCCCTCAATTGTTTCTTCGTTCTTCTTTCTCGCTTGGAAGACTTTTTTTTTATTTTTACTTCTTGCTCGTCCTCATTTAGGATGTCGTGAATATCCATGGTCCTTGCTCTTTTTCTGGTATTTCCTTCATTTAAGTTTGACTCTAGAGTCAACACATCCAGTGAGTCTTCAATGGACGATTCTTGTCTAGACTCTTGCATCTCTCCATCAAATCCAATAACAACACTCATGCACCGGGCCGAATTTGTTGGTTCATCGCTGGATTGAATTCCATTGTATTCTTCGTAAGTTAAATGAGGTATGTCACTCTCTATTTGACGTTCCCGCGCCGGTTCCTGGACCTGACGTCTGGCTCCTCCTATCAATATTTCGTTGTCTTTCGGACGCCAGTTGCTATTCTCGATGTCTCTATAGCGAGGTCCTCTTTGGTCTGCTCCGAATCCAGAAAAATTTGAACTCAAGCTTTGATTCAAAATATCTTTTAGATAACCCTGCTCCCAAAACTGAAGTGGTTTCCCATTACACTCCGGTCTCCTGTGACCAAGTGTTCCACAGCTCAGACACAGACTTCCCATTCCTCTGTCATATTTTTGGGATCCATTGATTATTGGGTGTCTTGAAAGATTCTTTGGTGGAACAGTCCTTTGTCCTCCACTTCCTCCCATCTCGATTCCACGACCAGCGTAGCCTCCTCTGCCTTTTGAACTTGGCTCTTCTTTCATTGGCATTCTCGCATCTGGGCCCTGCCACCTACCTCCATTCTGATATGGTTTCGGTTGTTGATAGGCATTACCCTGACTTCCTCGATGAGCCATCCCGGCCACAGCCACGCTCAATGGTCGCCCCCATTGTTGTTGGTACTGTTCTCGAAAGTGATCGAGTTCCATCCTCTCTAACCTTTCCCTTTCAATATCATCCCTCTGTTTAATACTCTCCATTGTCTTCTTAGACTTTTCATATGCCCCCTGTAGGCTTCCGTGGAATATTGTTGACTTCATCATAACCATAGACCTCAAGTTGTCGTCCCTGATACCTCGAATAAAGGCCTTTACGATTATTGACAGCATTGTCTTTTCAAGAGCAGATAGCTCCGATCTGGCGTCACATTCATCATCTCGACCGTTGCTCCGACAAAGCAGATCCTGTGCTCTCTCATGATATGCCATGAGTGTTTCTCCTTCTCTTTGCTTGAGGTTCTGGATGTCCTCTTGCACATTTCCATCCCTCATAGTGCCTGCAGATCTCTTCGGGAACCTCTCCACCAAGGCCTGCTTGAATTCTTCCACGTCACTTTCTTTCGGCTCATCCATCTGGTCCGTGAATTTGTTAAACCTCGGAGCTGAATCCAGCCAACTCTCCGCCTTTCCTGTGAAGAGAGCCTCTATTGCTTCAAAGAAGACCCCAGGTGTAACCACTGCGTAGTGGGGTCGAAAATCCATCTGCAGTTGGTGAAGCCACTTCGTTGCTGGTGTGGAACCGTCATACTTCCCACACATCTGAAAGGTAGGATATGTTCTTGCTGCCATTTCTTCAGTAATCTGGTCTAGTTCCGGACCGGACACAATAAGCTTTTCAAATTTGTCAATCAGCGAATCCCAAGATGATGGTGACTCAGTTTGTCCTCTCAATTCTGCAAGATCCAGCTTGCTTCTGTAGAATAGTGGCCTTAAATTAACTTGATTGTCGATATACCAGAATATCCTTAAAATTGACTTAAAGGAAATGAAGCAAGAGAATGGAGATTCCCTGCGTAGGTCACCAGATAAATATATGAAGGTATAAGATAATAAAATTGACTAGGCACTCTAGGCCCTAAAGATAATCATATGACCGTACTAAACTGACGGTAACTAAATAACAAAACTGGACCCTCAGGTCAATCCGCGATGTCCCCCAACTACGAGATACCCGATCTCAATGTATACTTCCTCCACGAGCGTCTGTCAGGCTCCAGACTTCTGCTAACCCCTTCCAGTTTCGTAGCATGTCTCTGACCGGTTCTGTGTAGCATGCTCTACACTATCATTTGTCTATCGGTACCTGCCCGAGTCTCATACCTGATACTTGTCTTGCTTCATATTGAATAGCGCTCTCGAGTCACTGACCCTAGTGATACGCGACTCAAACGCGCGCGTCGCGTTTGACGCTTTAAGTGCAGACAGTCCACGCTAAGGAAAGGGGTTGCGAGTTAGAAATAGCCAGAGGAACTAAGTGAGGAGTGTACGAGCGCAGGTATACGAGCATGGATACGAGTTTATGGGTTCGAGTTGTAGTAGTTTTGTTTATTCGTGCTATGTAGAGTCCAAGACTATTATAACACTAGGGCTCCTTTCTGACCCAAGCCACACCTTTTACAGTGCTCCTATCCCCTTTTACCTCGAACCTAAGATCATTGATACATTGACCCATGACGGGTTGCCATTTAGCTCAGTAATTACCCGTAGAATTCAACCACCTTTTCTACGGAACCTTCTGCTCAAAAAAAATTGAAAAAGAGCAGCCATGGAAACCGGTACGCGGGAAAAAGTCTCAAAAAACCTGCAACTCTAGCCAGGCGAGGCCTAGACACCAGAGCCACACGAGGTGCGTATCCCCATCTGTATCTCCCTAATATCCCATAGTCCAGATATCCTCCTTATACCGACACCACCAGCGCTCAGGTAGCGGTGCTCTTTCCTCGGGAGACAGTATAATGCCAGAATATCTGTAAACAGTGAGAATTCATCTTGGTAAAAAGGGCCAACTTAGTCTGATCCATCACCACCATAACGGGAGCTGGGTACGCCCCGGAAACTCGTCTGGATGACTTTTCCTCCGTGACCAAGTTTTGCGTGTTTCTGTTGGCTCTGAAGATAAACTCCAGGTTCGTAGGGGACACCACGTACAGGTAGAAACGCCGTCTTCGTCCCCCTGGGTTCGAGTTGGCTTGTACGGGTTATGGGTACGAGTTCATGTGTATGACCTTGTGTATACGAGTTTGGCATATCAAGGAGTTGGTGATAGAGGAGGGATAAAACAGCCCATTCCCTTGTACATTTGTATCTACATAGATAGAATATATATAGTTGGTGGCACTCGCTTGTCGTGCAGTGACCGACGCCAGTTACCCTTCACACTTACCGCAACATGAATTTTTCATTCAAATGGATGTCAAACATGCCTACTGGTCAATTCCAGTTCACGAAAGTGATCGATATATTTATGCTATTTTTCATTCCAGGTATTGGACAACTACAGCCCACCAAAATGCCCCAAAGTTGTGGTACTTCAGGCTTTAGCATGCAGAAACTTATGCAAATTGTGTGGGGCGCATTGCCACTTGTTCCTCCTAGTCTCCTGGGTGACTCACGTCACCCCATACAATCTGATTTTTCTAAGGATGACTCTAAACCTTATTTACTTCGAGCTCAATCCGAATCTGACGCGGCCAAAGTACGCTTTTACGTTGATATCTTCGCTGGCTGTAAAACCGTCGCCGAGGCCTATCACAGTCTCCGCTTTTATTTATTACCTCGGCTGGACTGGGCCAATATTCGGGTTTCATTTAAGAAAGTTAAGCTATACATGACTTCTATAACGGCTCTTGGCCTCATTCATAAAGCTGGCGGTATTGTTGAGCCAAAACACGGCCTTGCGGATAAAATTCGGGCCTCCCCCATACCTAGAAATCAGTCAGATATCTGCAGCTTTTTGGGAATGATGGGCATCATGAGAAGATTCATCCCTAACTATTCTGAAAACTGTCGACCTCTATCGAGATTGCAAGGAGATGCTCCATGGCGGTGGGATGCTTCTGAATAGGTCTCTTTTGATAATTTGAAAGATCGTGTCGCTTCAGCAACTGAAGCCCATGGACATGATCCGCACAAAGGCTGCATTATGTATACAGATGTCTCGGGGTATGCCTCTTGAATCCTGACTAGACTAGATGCGTAGAATAAATATAAGACTGAAAGCTGGATAACTATCAAAACGAAGGCCTAACCACTATTTATACATGAGTCTACCTAGTACATTCCCTAGTACTGGTTACTAGAACCCCATCCCATCGAACGCCAACGAATACTGTAGAACACCCAAAATACCGTCGATTGAAATAGAATTCCATAGAACTATGCAATGCCTGGAATTCAATCGTTGTTAATAACGATCAACAGGAAAAAACCAACAACAATAACAATATTAAGAAATTAGTGACGTTCGGCAAAATAATTTATCAACGTCATTGAAGCCATTGATGAAGATCGACAAAATGCATGTAAACTCACGCCAATTAATTAAAGACAATATGTGAATAAAATTTATGCAAAAGAACTAAATGAATTCAAGCCGAAACGACTAGCTTCAGCGGGCCGTTCCGTCAAATTATGTCAAGCGTGGTACTGGACTTGATGAGCGTGACGTGAGCGTGACTTGAGCGTGACTGTGACAAGAACTAAGTGTGCGTGGCGTGAAGGGTTGGACAATGAGATAAACGAATTATAAGTAGCTAAGAACGACTTAGAGACAAGACTTCAAACTGGCTATCTAATTTACAACGAGTACAACAATATATACTGCTTCCAGCCCCCCTGTAACTAGAACTCCTTGGAAATACGTAGAAACAAACCGAATGCCTTAGAACGCCAGAGCTTAGCCGAAACCATCCATAGTCGAACTTTCCAGAATTTTGAGAAAATGCAAAAACAAAAGAGAAAACAGAAGACAATAGAAGATGCTGGAACCCACGGTCTCGTCAATCATTCAGACTAAATTCCTTACAGTCCCTGACACATTAACGGCAATAATCAGCCAGGATGGATTTGGAAGGATGGAGTTGGAGGGTACCAGGATCTTCTAGACGCTTATCGCCTAAAAATTCAGGATAATACCTTGTGATCAAGTCATAAATGCCTTCACTGTGTCTTTGTCGAAGAGTGCTTTGCCTTCGGGTCAAACAATTCCCTCCATCCCATCACCGAAACAAAACTCGATCAGTAAATACGGCCTCGAGGATGTAGCCTTTGAAGTCTATCTATCTGCAGTAGTCAGAAATCATGTGAGGCCCCCAGCCAATACCAAGTACACCAATGACGAATGGTACGGAGGAATTTACGATTTTATTTTATTTGCGAACCATCCTCAATCCAGAGATCGCCTTAAGCAGCTGTCATTACAGCGTAAATCCTCGGAGTATCGACTAATCTAGGGCGATTTATTTAAAGTGGTGCGGGGGATGATGAAGAGATGCGCCGTTAGCTCAGAAGTAGCATCAGTTCTGGAAGCTGCTCATGATTTGGAAGGATACTGGAAACTTCGTCTAACACTAAAGAAGCTGAACAATGTCTTTTGGCCCAACATGACCAAAGATACAGCAGATTTCATAGCAGACTGTCCAAAGTGTGGAAAGCATGGAAACGCACAGAGAACACAAACTACATCGCCAATTATTGTTACTGGACCAAACGAGCTCTGGGGTGTTGACTCTGTAGGCCCGTTTCCAGAGACAATATTGACCTAAGAAGAGGCGTTCCATTGCTCATGGCCTCAGCTGTACGACCATCTGGTGTAGTCGAATCCTCGTCGCCATCGGGATCTTCACGGCAATCTTAGAGAGGGTACACTGCGTGTCACTCACTGTCTAGTTGTAGTTAACTATTTCTCTCGTTTTGTTTGGATATTCCCTGTGATCCGTGCTAACTGCGCTGAAGTCGTGCGTTGTCTTTCGTGGCTTTTTGGAATTCCGGGTTGCCCTGTAGGCTTAGACACTGATCCAGGTAAACATTTTGTAGGCCGAGAGCTCCAGGACTTTTTGACAGCCCGAAATGTGTTGTGGATCTCATCACCAACCGCTGCCCACAAGGCTACTGGTATGGTTGAGAAGTGTATTCATATAATAGAAATGGTAGTAACGAAAAGTGACAAATCTGTACATTCATGGCCTTTCCTTTGTCAGATCATTGCGCATGAAGTTAATCGACGACATATTCAGCATCTCGGGCTCTCACCTTTTGAGATCGATGGGGGACATCAACCCCCTTCAGTTGTTGAAATTGTGGTCCCGTCTGCAAAGCGCGCTGCTAAAAAGAGGGCAATGAAATACTCTAATTACCTTACAGCTTTAGTTGAAGAGAGGGAGAAGCAGGAAGATACAGTGCTTGCATTTATCGCAGAGCGAGAACGCCGCTGGGATAAGGTCCGTAATGCATCCTCTTGGGCCAAACAGGTATCTAAAGACCGACACGACTTGGGCATACGGAAAGAATTGAATTTCATTGATGGAACCATGGTCATGCTTTACGACGGAAAATCAGCTAAGAAGCAGCTCCATCCGTCTTATCGAGGTCCTTTCGTCATTTCAGGAAAAGGTGGCTCTCATGGGAAGTCCTACACCCTTAAACAAATTAACGGGAATCCAATACCCGGGACGATTTACGGTGATCATTTAAAACCGTTTATACCTCAAACTGGCCACATCATTACATCTAACGAAAAGGAACTGGCACTTCACCAGAACATACGTGCAAAAAAAAGGATTTCACAAACTCCCGCAACGCCTTAGAGTGGATCAAATTACCGCCGATGGAGTCGAGAGAGAACCCGAGTAGCCATTTGGGTTCTTCTCTAGTCTCTTCTTAAACCTAGTTACCCATTAGGTGAAGAAAATTTTTTCCTCCAAGATCAAAGTCACGTTAGGCCGGTTATTCAACCTATTTCATTTCAGCTCTCAGGGAATTTATTTGTGTCCACTAGGAGGCAAGTTCATATTGTAAAAATATATATAGCGTATTATATATATCAGCGGAACTTTGTACACAGATTGTAGCAGAGCGATAGAGCTTGTAAGCCTTTGTAAATCACGTAGAATAAATTAAGACAATTTGTGGGTTCTCAGTTGTGGGATTTAATTGATGATCGCCAAAAGAGGTACATCTCAGTGTGATTTATGTCCTGAATTCCCTCGCTTCGCCTTTACTAAGCAGGTACATCTCAGAGTGATTCATATCCTGAGTTCCCTATCCAAAGTCTAAGTCATGTACTATCTGGTTACAAAAGATTATCTGATTCTGATCGCTGGTCTAGATCAGAATAACTAAAAACATATTTTGTTGAATAACAACTTAGCCAACATCAACTAGATTTAAAGTTACCCAACGCCACAAATCAACACATATGCTGGGGTTACGGCAAGTTACAAGGCACTAAACTCCGCTTTCATATCCTTACTATTCCTTCCATTTGTTCAATGTTTTTCATTACTACATACATTTAGATTGTATTGTGGCTTAATTTGATTTATAGCCGCAAGTCAGTCGTAGACGATTTATTAGTGTGGTCGGGGAGTTGTGAACATATGATGATCACATGACCTGACCTAGTCTTCAAATACGGAGGTACAGCCCATAAGTATTATTCCATGTCGACCAGGGGGGGCTTGGCCACCACAACGCTTTCCTTAATTAGGCAACATCGCGAGAATGCACCTCGCACCCATCCCTACTGTGTTTTGTATGTATTCCGATGACAACAACATCAACGCAATGGATTGTTTACTAATATTAGTTATTATAAGAATAGGAATTATTTTGCATTTTGTATTATGAGTTGGGAATCATTGAATCAATGCTTTGATCATTAGAACTCATACAAAACACAGTAGGAATGGGTGCGAGGGGGGGACGAAGACGGCGTTTCTACCTGTACGTGGTGTCCCCTACGGACCTGGAGTTTATCTTCAGAGCCAACAGAAACACGCATTACTTGGTCACGGAGGAAAAGTCATCCAAACGAGTTTCCGGGGCGTACCCAGCTCCCGTTATGGTGGTGATGGATCAGACTAAGTTGGCCCTTTTTACCAAGATGAATTCTCACTGTTTACAGATATTCTGGCATTATACTGTCTCCCGAGGAAAGAGCACCGCTACCTGAGCGCTGGTGGTGTCGGTATAAGGAGGATATCTGGACTATGGGATACTAGGGAGATACAGATGGGGATACGCACCTCGTGTGGCTCTGGTGTCTAGGCCTCGCCTGGCTGGACTTGCAGATTTTTTGAGACTTTTTCCCGCGTACCGGTTTCCATAGCTGCTCTTTTTCAATTTTTTTTGAGCAGAAGATTCCGTAGAAAAGGTGGTTGAATTCTACGGGTAATTACTGAGTTAAATGGCTACCCGTCATGGGTCAATGTATCAATGATCTTAGGTTCGAGGTAAAAAGGGATAGGAGCACTATAAAAGGTGGTGGCTTGGGTCAGAGAGGAGTCCTAGTGTTATAATAGTCTTGGACTCTACATAGCACGAATAAACAAAACTACTACTAATGGGTGCGAGGTGCATTCTCGCGATGTTGCCTAATTAAGGAAAGCGTTGTGGTGGCCAAGCCCCCCCTGGTCGACATGGAATAATACTTATGGGCTGTACCTCCGTATATTTTTTATATCCACAGAACTAGTCAGACCTAGATAGATACCAGGAGACAAGGGTAAGTCAGCAGACCGAATAATCGACAGGGGTAGTTTTTGCCAAAATAAGTAGGCGGTAAAGCCATGATGAAATTCTTTTTGCATGGCACCCCAGTCCTCTTACATAATCTTTTTGGCAAGTCCCATCTTTGCAACCACAGTAGAACCCCTCTTAGCTAATAGTGGGTCCCGGTATAATTACTGAAGAGATTCATCGAAATTTTATCGTTTATATTTGCAATACTTACCCCTGCGCGCAGAATGACCTGTGAGGGTAAGTGTTGCAAGTATAAAAGTCCAAGTTACAATGAATCTTTTCAACATTTATACCGGGACCCACTGTTAGCTAAGAGGGGTTCTACTGTTCAGTACAGGGGCTCAGGGGTAAGTGAATGCAATATGTCTTTGCAGGGTTTTTAGCTGCCGATTATTCTACCAATATGGCGGTTTCCTTTGTTGATCTTTTCTAAGCGAGGCCATATTAGGATAAGCTCAAAACCTGAATATCAATTTAAGGTAAGAGATTTCTTGGCGACGAAAGTGAAGGCAGTATGTCACTCTTGGCTAAATATTGAATGGTGTCTTAAGAAATCCACATCAAGGATAATATCAAGGATTTCGATAGATCTATCTCAAGATTCTAATATACAAAGTGTTCCTAATATGAAGTTGGACCCCCTTGAACTCTAACTACCTTTTCACATCTCTTTGACATGCTTAGAATGAGTGATCGAAGCTTATCCTCTGTTGTACTGTTGTTCCAGGCCTCTAGTATAATTCAGCGATTCTCTGCTTTTCTCCGCTACCTCCCCCGCTCAAACTCTGGATATAAATTTTGAATGTATAGTTTCATCATACCCCACACATTCTCAATTGGATTTAGATCTGGGGAGTATGCTGGCCATGAAATAGGTTGAATTCCATATGCCATGAGATAATCTCTTGCGGGAGGTGCTTTGTGTACTGGCCCATTGTCGTGCATAAATAAATATGCACGACCTGTCTCTTGCCGTCTGTTTCTGTGTCAGTTCACAACAAGGGGAAGGATGCGTTGGCGATAGCCTTCTGAGGTCATCTTGCCCCAGTCGGCTTCACAGAAAACACAAGGGCCTCTCTCGATTCCGGCGAAACTACCCCAAAACATCCAAGAATTATTCTTATGGTATCGATCAACGACACACGTATTAGCATAAGCCTCTCCTTTCTTCTTAGGCTGTGAGTAATCAAAAAACTTTTGGATTTATATAGGAATTGCTTACCTTTCTAGTCACATAGCTCGGCATAACAGGTCCGTCATTAATCCAAGTTTCGTCGCTCCAAAGTACTTGCGACCACTCTTGTTCTTGCCATAGAAGGCGTTGTTCTGCCCATACTTTCCGTGCCATCATGTGATTTTCTGATAACGACGGAGACCTTCTCGGAAGGCATCGAGTGTACCCTCTTCCCTCAAGTGCACTACGGATTGTACTTTCTCCGGCAGCCCATGAGGAGAAATGAACTGACAGTTCTAGATAAGAACATTGTCGTGCCTTGCGAGAACTGCAGATGAATTCTTCCAGCTGATCGATTTGGTTAAGAGAAAGTTTAGGAGGACGTCCAGTCCTTAATTTAGGAGATGCACGACCAGATTGAACAGTGTTCTTGACTTGTGAATATTATACTCTTAACTGAGTCGCAATTTGTATGTACGTGAATCCCGTCCGGTACAGTGCAAGTATCTGGGGAAAATCAGATCGTATAAGTGCCTAGTTCAGTACCAGAATTCTACACATACCTCAAGTCTTTGATCTCGACTGAGATATGAGGCAGGAGTTTGACCTTGTAAAGTAGCTTGAGTATTCATGATTAGAGGATAGTAATTCTAATAAAGTAGATTCTCGGGAGGCTTGTGCTAAATTGGGAATGGCGTTCGATGATTTTATCCTTTTCTAATATCTGTAAGATGGTTTAATTAACAATGATGCAGCCGTAGATTTATACGAATAAATATCAAAAATCGCTTTTCCGATGATATGAAATCGGTTTGAAAGATTAGACCAAATAATCTCGTCTATGTTAAAATTGAGCGGGTCGAAGGCTAGCCTTAGCGAGAACTCCTTGAGAGATCTTCGGCTAATCTGGTAAGCGAAATTGGATGTTTACAGCTCAGTGTATTTAATTAGATGAGTTTACCCTGAGTTAGTAATTAATGAAGATACGTTTTATCTTGCGAAATCTTATAAGGTTATGACCCGGCTGTGCTCCGAGAAATAATCCCAAAGTAACTATAAGTAATTCCCAAGTAATTCTCACTAATTACGCACACGCAATCTTTCAACCAACTCAGATATTCAATCATCCTAGCAAAATGTATACCGAATCAAGCTCATTCAAAAGGCCTGTCGAGACACTGTCCAAGGCAAATTGGAGGCAATTTTTCGTTGATTTGAGACTTTGGTTCGAGTCTAAAGGTTTATTCTATGTCTGCCAATACGAAAAGAATGTATATTGCTCAAAAGATCACGTCAAAATTCGTGCCACATCGGAAATCGAGAAATTAACAGCAGCTGTAGCTGCGTTGTACGTGGAAGCTAAAGATCCCAAAGTAAAAAGTCAGGACTCCTTTAGTTATAATGAAGTATCTATTCAGTGGGAAAAAGACTCGTCAGCCGTTGTCTTTTGGCTCCGACAATGTTGCCAGAATGACCTTGATCTAATCGAGGACAACGAGTCGCCAAAGAGGATCTGGGACGCTCTCTATGGCAAATACTCCAGGGTAAAAGCAGGAGATTTACGACAACTAGAAAGAGAGATAACCTCCTTTAATCGGGAGGAGCAATCGCCCGGAAAGTCACCTGAAGAATGTTTTGCTCACTTGAAGGCTCTTCGTAGGCGGTTTTTACTGTTGAAGCCCGAGAAGAAAGGGTCCTTCGGGAACGAAGACCTATTTGGGTATCTTCTCGACGGCTTGACTGAAGTTGAGTGGAAACTAACAAAAGATAACATTGATGCCCAACCAAATTTAGACTGCGATGAAAAGTTAGATATTCTTCAGCGGCTGTTCGAAAATACACCAAGTCTTCAGAAAGCAGGGGTACTAAGTGAAGACGGACTAATCGCAAATGGACGTTGGCCGAAATCACGTCTCCAAAGACGTAACGAGATCAATGATAATGAGTACGAAAGCTCAAGTAAAAATCGTTCCAGAGCTACAGGATACAGGTGTTACCAGTGCAAATCGACAGAACATCGAGTCGATACCTGTCCCTACAAAGAACCAGCGAAAGAGTGGGCCTTCCAACAACGCCTCAAGGACGAAAAAGGCCTAAATCAACCATACCGTCATCCCAGAATATCTCCAAGTCGGTCATCGAACAGTAAGCCTCAACGAAATGATCGAAATGTCAGATTCGAATCGCCAAGACCATTTAAACGTGGGCGTGCCTATACCGCTTACGACGTCGATGTTGATGAAGAAGAGTACGAAGCTGCTCTAGACACCGATCATGAAGAAGGCGACATCATCGAAGAAGGGCATATGGCATTCTCTCAAAAATCTGCAATAAGTAAGCAAAATCTCTCCCTATCACCCGCCACCTGGCACCCAGATACTGCGGCATCTTCACATATGACTGATCAACGTCAGTTCTTTAAAGGACCCCTACGCTCCACTCGAAGAACTATTAAAGTTGGCGGTGGAAGACTGTTTTGCCGCGAGATGGGAGAAGCATGGATGGTGACATCAGGTGGAATGGCGATTTTAAGAGATCGCTTGCTTGTTCCCGGACTGGGAGCAAACCTCATGTCGGTACGAAAAGCTTGTGCGCAGGCTGGACTCCAAGGTTCCTTCAATGCCTCTAAAATGTATTTACACAAGAATGACCAAATTGTTTTAAGCGCGCATCGTGATAATGGTGTATACTCCATTGACTTCATCTTATCGCCAAAGTTGAAGAATGAAAATACATTCAGCAGTCAGAATCTCCCAGATGGCCAAGTGGGCTCAGACAAACTGGATGCCGAAAGTGATGACGTGCAAATGGAAGACAAGGTACTAACCGTAGATGGTGGTATGAATATCGATGGTGAAAACTCTCAGATGAAATCTCAATCTCCTTCAGAGATTACCAGTGGCGATCCGAAACCAGTTTGGAATGCTAAAGAAATGATGCATAAAAATCGCCTCGATCGCTACGATTTAATGCATCGACGTCTCGGCCATGTCGGATCTGCGGCACTTGCGAAGATGCATAATGTTACAACCCTTCATAGACCAATTATAGTACCACAAAAACTTCCAAAGTGTGAAACTTGTATAAGAGCAAATATTAAAAATAGATTTTCAAAGAGGATTGCACCTCATCCAGCGAAACGATTAGCCGTGATAAGTGTTGATGTAGCTGGTCCCTTTCCTGTTTCCATTCGAGGAAATAGCTATTTTGCCGAAGTAATCGATAACTGGAGTCGTAAGGTTTGGATCCTTCTACTTACACGCAAATCTGAGCTCCCGGAGAAGTTAAACGAACTCTCTATCATCCTCGAGAGGCAATCCGGGGAAGAAATTTTGGCTGGGAGAAGTGATGGAGCGCCTGAAATACTAAAGATATTTGGAGTGTGGAGATCAAAAAGGGGGATTGTAACACAGACAACAGCTCCTTATGGTTCGAACCAAAATGGGACGGTTGAGAGAGGAATTCAATCGAGTGAAAGAGAAGCACGTGCTCTTCTTGAAGATTCTGGAATGCCAGTTGAATTTTGGGATTATGCTGTTGAATCTGGGGCTTACGTTCGCAATAGACTACAGCGTGGACCATGGGTTGAAAAAGAGGTTCAAGGAACAACTCTACATCAGCAGCTGAGCCCTGAAGGAGCATGGACAGGTATTCATGAACAATAAATTGATCACTTGAGAGTTTGGGGCTGTCATGCCATACCTTATGTCGATATTAATTCAATGCCCAGCCACTCAAGAAAAGATAAATTGATGCCTAGAGGGAGAGATGCTGTTTTCATCGGATACGTAAACGAGACTACCAAGCAGTGGAAGATGTGGGCACCTGATTTGAAACGGGTTATTGTAGTCAAAAGAGCGGAATTTTTTGAAGATAAAAAAGGGGGAAAGCTAAATCTAAACCTAAACATGAAGTTATCTAACGGCAGGCTTATCGATGGAAATGGAACTCCGAATACAATGCCTGAACGCAATCCACGTGGCCGTCCATCAAAAAATCCAATTATTCCACGGCAAGTTAAGAGAACTTATTCAGGAGTAGAGCATCTTATGCCAGTTCAGAAACCAGAGGACTTGAATGTTGAGACATATGATACCTCACTTATACCTTTACCTGAAGTTTCTCAAGCACCGGATCACAAGTCAGATAACGAACCAGCTGAGAATAATATAATTCCCACACACCGAGTCAATCAAGCTCTGCCCCAGACCCCTCAAGTAGAAACTACATCTAACAATGAGACTAATGATAATTTAAAAATTACTAATCCTCCGCCAATACCTATTGATCAATCATCAAACAAGACATTGAAATGTACGAAAATTTCATCGGCTTCTTCGAGCCGCAAAATTAAGGTGGAAAAATAAAAAACCCCAGATAACAAAAGGTCAAAAATTACGAAGAAGAAAGATCATCCAATTGTAAAGAATATAGGTCAAGATGAACTCATTACATTAAAATCTGTGGACCCGTCTATTTTGAAAGATACTAAGACCGTAGGTTCAGCCAAAATTGATGTGCTAAAACCTGAAAATTCCCAACGGCCTACAAATTATTCAAATGTAACTCAAACATTTGAAAATTCCAACTCACCAGCTTCTGAGACTGAAATCTCTCTGCCGCAAAGCTCTACATCTCTAACGACTATTTGCTCCAAAGTTCCAACTCCGCTGAATGAAGAAAAGTCGGTTCGATCTCAAAATTATCGTACTTCAGAGCTCTCGAGCCATAATGAGCCAAATCTAACAATACCAGCCACACCAGTTACACCAGAAACTTCTCGTTTACATACTATATCAAAGATGGCGCCTAAGCGAAAGCGTGATAGTTTAGATGACGGAGGTGACGATATGCCAGATCCAAAACTATTAAAGGCTATGTTAGCTATGCTGGAAAGAATAGAAGCTGACAATGAAAGCAATGAGAGCAACGCTTTCCTTACTGAAGAACTAGTGTCAACCGCTTTTTTAAGTTCCAAGGTCGATAGTGACATACCTATTCCTGTTACATATAATCAGGCCGTGAATGATCCCAAGTGCGGATCTCTATGGCAGAAGGCCATTGACGAAGAAATCCAGTCACTTCTTGCAAATTATACCTGGAGAGAAGAAGTAGCACCCAATGGAATTAATACGGTAGGAACGAAATGGGTCTTCTCGGTAAAATACAAGGCAGATGGTACATTCGAAAGATTTAAAGCTAGACTCGTTGCGCGTGGCTTCACTCAGCAGTACGGGGTGGACTATACTGAAACATTTGCGCCAACGGTACAGATGGCTACTATGCGAGCATTTTTATCTATCGTCGCTGCTGAAAATTTAGAATGTTGGCAATTGGACATTAAAAACGCCTTCACTGAATCCGAAATCAAAGAAACAGTGTACTTGAAGCCACCTCAGGGAATCAAGGTGACTAAAGGCAAGTCACTTCGTGTCCTTCGTTCCCTCTATGGGTTAAAACAATCTGCGCGGGATTGGAATCTATTACTAAGATCGCATATAAAGAAATGGGGTTTTGTTCAGAGCTCGGCTGATCCGTGTTTATTCATACACAAGCAAAAATCCCTCATAGCGCTGGTATATGTAGACGATATAGCTGTCGCTGGGAAATGTGTTCCAAGCTTACAGTGGTTCAGTGAAACCTTATCGTCGCGATTCAATACCAAGAATCTGGGGGAGATCCAGAAGATCCTCGGCATGCGAATCACTCGAAATAGGAATGAGAGCACAATCTTCATCGATCAAGAACACTATCTGGACAAAATCCTACGTAAATTTGGATTCCCAAAGCCAACTCACAAGGTTCAGAAAATCCCTATTGAAGGGTATGATTCTCTCCGACCAGCCACTGAGGGGGACGTTAGAGTTGACCCATCCGAGTACTCAATGATGATTGGGAGTGTAATGTTCGCGATGGTATACACACGTCCTGACATCGCGTTCGCTCTCGGAAGACTAAGCCAATTCATGAAAGACCCAGCCGAGCACCATATGGCCGCTCTGAAGAAACTCCTTCGCTACCTGAGATCAACAATCAGTCGTAGGCTCCGATTTGGTCCTGGGGGAGAATCTTCACTTGTTGTATATTCTGATGCCGACTGGGCAAGTGACAGGAACGATCGGAAGAGTATCACCGGATCGATCGGAATATTATATGGAGGTGCAATCTTCTGGCTGAGTCGAAAACAGAAGAGCGTCGCAACTTCAACTGCGGAAGCCGAGTACACCGCGATGGCGGTGACGGCAAAACAGGGCCAATGGATTGCTCAAATTCTTCGAGACATGGGATATCCGCAATATGTTGCGAAAAATGCAATAACAGTACAGACAAGAGGAGACAATCAGGGAGCGATTCATCTTGTTAAGAATCCTGTTTTATCGGAAAGGTCAAAGCACATCGACATAAGTTACCATTTTATTCGCGATTTGGCTGGGAAGCAAAGGATAGCCGTAGAGTATATTCCAACAGATGAAATGATTTCAGATGGCTTGGCAAAACCGTTGCCGAGAGCCGGGTTTCAAAAGTTTGTTGGTGAATTGGGTTTAGTGGACTGGTCTGATGTCGATTTTCGTTAGTGGGAGTTTGCAGCTAAGTCTAGAGTGGGAGTGTTAAAATTGAGCGGGTCGAAGGCTAGCCTTAGCGAGAACTCCCTGAGAGATCTTCGGCTAATCTGGTAAGCGAAATTGGATGTTTACAGCTCAGTGTATTTAATTAGATGAGATTACCCTGAGTTAGTAACTAATGAAGATACGTTTTATCCTGCAAAATCTTAAAAGTCTAACCTAGAAAATTGTATAGTATGACTAGGATATATCCATGTTATAACCCCTGTATATAAAATTTCCAGCTGCCTTCACTTACCCCTGAGCCCCTGTGCAATCTCGCTATAACAATGTGGGGCAAAACTTAACCAAGGCTCCCGATTGGTGGATTCAATTGAATTGGTCAATCGGTGGCCTTGGTTAAGTTTTACCCCACATTGTTATAGCGAGACTATACTGTAATTACGCCAGGACCCATTATTAATTAAGAGAGGCTCAACTATAGGTTTAACTCCCCGAAGGACGTCTTATCTCAATCAACTATTACCCAATTGCGTCTAACTGCTCACACACTACACGGATCCATTTTAGGATATCTACTATCTAGCGTGTTACTTATGAGTCAGATACGAGCTCGTTCGGTTCTCTACTGGACCTGGTACATGTACACACAGCGGTAGTTGAATCTATGAGAACAGTATACCGGATACAAGTGCAGAGACAGCCAACGATCCGTTATTCAGTCAAGAGAGTTATGCCAGTTGGCCGAAAGAAGTCTGTTTATATACGGTAAACAAATTAAGATTTAAACAGGTTAACCCTAAACCTAATTTACATTCTATCCCTGGTTAATAGATAACAATTCTCTAACTTCATACAATCGACCACTCATTATCACCATCCTCTGCCTTGCATCTTATCTTTTGCGTCCATTGTACTTACGTTCAAGCCAACCATGGCCTCCCCAAGATCTTCGCTTACGTCTGCTAGAACTTTGGCATCATTGAAATGGGTCGTAGCTTGCACAATCGCTTTCGCTCTCTTCAAGGCATCGCCTGACTTAAAGATTCCACTTCCGACAAATACTCCGTCACATCCTAACTGCATCATTAATGCCGCATCAGCAGGAGTAGCAATTCCGCCAGCAGCAAAATTTACTACCGGCAGTCTGCCTAACTTTGCTGTTTCTTTCAAAAGATCATATGGTGCCTGTATCTCTTTTGCAAGAACTCGTAATTCCGCGTCCGACATGGTCGAGGCTCGATTGATTTCTGCTGTAACTGTCCGCATGTGACGAACAGCTTCAATAACGTCTCCGGTACCAGCTTCACCCTTGGTTCGAATCATAGCGGCGCCTTCGGAAATGCGGCGGAGCGCTTCGCCCAGGTTTCGACAACCACAAACGAAGGGAACCGAATATTCATGTTTTTCAACGTGATGGAGGTGATCGGCCGGGGTGAGAACTTCGGATTCGTCAATGTAGTCTACCCCAATTGCTTCGAGGATCTAGTGATTTACTTAGACTCATGCTGTAACAGACTGCTGAGAGGGAATCATACCTGGCATTCGACAAAGTGACCGATTCTTGCTTTTGCCATAACTGGAATGGTAACTGCGGCCATAATTTCTTTGATCATCTTCGGATCACTCATACGCACAACGCCACCTTCATGTCGAATATCTGCGGGTACTCGTTCTAATGCCATCACTGCACATGCGCCTGCCTCCTCTGCTATCCTCGCCTACACGCTCTTGTTAGCGTCAAAATTTACTAGATGAAAGCTTAGGGAAGAGAAGATTGGTACCTGCTCCACGTTTACTACGTCCATAATCACCCCGCCCTTCAGCATGCGTGCCAATCCGGTTTTAACCGTAAAATTAGCTCTACCAATCGGCTTTGATGAGCCGTTATCATTGCTTCCATTCACGTTTCGTGAGGCGTCTACGGACATATTGAAGATAATCTGAAGTATTGTTTTTGGAGAATGGTGTAGTTATTCTTCTTAATTATTATCCGTATTGTAGATATTTATCGTTACCTGAGGGAAATGAGGGAAATATAAGGGTCGCACCGTAGGCCCCTCCATCCCTATTAGATTTGCCTGAGCTCAAAATCCTAATCCCTGTACAAGGTCAACTGCCCGCACATGCCGGCCTAGGCGTTCCCCCACAAGAATGTCATCTCAGATTCCGCTTCTAATACAACCCAGTACACTCGGCTGAAAATGACACCCCCCCCGCTGAAAGCCCACCCTCACACGCTGGGTCTGATACTAGGCCTGTCATCGCTTACTATTGCTCATCGACAACCACCCCATCGTCTGGATTGTTTATCTCAGTCCTTCCATCGCTCAACAACGACGACCTCATCTAATTTTGACCAGCGTCGAAGGAGCAGCGGCCGTTGTCTGCGACGCGCAACAATCCGTAACATTGTTTCGGGGAGTATCCTCGGCTTTTCTACTGGCCTACTCTTCACGGCGCTCTCTTCGCCGCTACTCATCATCTTAGGCGTTGTCAGCCTTGGTTCTCTGGTTTGTTTGATTCATTTTCTTCTCTACTTGGTCTCCTACACTATGTGAAACCTCTACTAGAACCAGCGATCGCTGATCCTTTAAACAGTACGCGGCTCATCGAGGACTGGAGCTCCTGCCCAATCGGTTCAGACGTTCATACGTGAAATTAAATCTCAGACACTTGATCGGAGTTGATGGTGCGTGGATCTCTAGCTTTGGGGTGACTTTCTTAATGGCTACATACTTAAAACTTTAATGAGAGTTGGATGTGTATTACAGAGCGTCAGAGTTTGTTTCCAAACTTATGTTGAGAACAAACCTACCAAGATAACTTGATGTCCTGATCTAACAAATTCCTTGCTCTGCCATTTAATGATTAGTTTCTTCATACTTGACAAATTTATCCCTAAACTTTCTAATCAGTTGTTGAGATCGGTGCGATGATCAGCGAGAGCTATTCATTTCTACCTTTTTTTACAGCCCCGGTTGATTAGATCCGAATAAGGCTCTCAACCAGTTCGTAAACTAGAGAAAGAATTTTCTTGGAGAAAATTCTCTTCGTTTAAGGTCTATCTGAATTATGTTCATGAAGTTTCGTTGTACGCTTCCATCAAATGTCTTAATGTAAACCTCGCGAATCAGAGAAACTTCGGGCAGAATGGATTTATTACCTGATTCACAAACATCAACTAAATTGGCGCCGTTTCTCGTTCCAACCAGCACCTAGCTGTACTTCCAGGCTCAAAATATCCTTCAGTAGCTTTCCAAATAGCTTCATGATAGCTATTTAACCATACTTTCTCAGCAGGCGTGAGGAGGGATGTGTCAATCAGTTTTCTACAATAAGGTACCATCGTTACATGTTCAAAACCAAAGTATTTTTTGTTGCCAAAGTGGTGTTTCGTTTGTACCTCTCGAACAACTATGATGTTTTCAATTCTGACACCAAAAGCACCGTCTTCGTAATAACCAGGTTCATTAGATATTACATTTCCAGGCGTAAATGGCACATCACAGTACTGAGTTCTTGTACCTACACCAATTGGTCCTTCGTGAACGTTGAGAAAAGAGCCAACGCCATGGCCAGTACCGTGACGGTAGTCGAGACCTTCTTGCTATTTAGAGTTAACAGAAGTACATAGCCCTGGCCAAAGAAACTTACCCAGAGAAACTGGCGGGCTAATACATCAAGAGAATAACCATTTGCACCTTTGGGAAAAACTGCCATGTCTAGAGCAATATTACCCTTCAAGACAAGGGTATACGCTTTTTTCTCCATCTCAGTAGGCTCTTTAAAATGAAGCGTTCGGGTTGTGTCAGTTGTACCATCAAGATACTGTGCTCCAGAATCACACAAGTAGATGGCATCAGGATTGATTACGGAGCAATTCCCTCGCTGGGGTGAATAGTGGATGACAGCAGCGTTAGGCCCATTTGATGAAATAGTGTCAAACGATAGGCCGACATAGTGTTTTTGTTTCGATCTAAACTGTTCTAGCTTGTCCGCAGCGGTCACCTCATCAATCACGGTATTTTCTACAAGTAAATTGTGCTCCAGCCATGAAAAATATTCGATGAGCGCCACACCATCTCGCACGTGGCAGGCCCTCATGCCAGCTATTTCCACTTCATTTTTTACTGCTTTTGCATCGCAAATAGGACTTCGTACTGAATCAACCCTTGCCTCTCCTCCTAAAGCTTGTTTTAGCGCCCACGATGCCCTGTTTGAAATATGAAATTTCTCCGGTGTCGGGTTGTTCTGATTACTTTCACTAATACTCTGCGACACGGCTAAAAGCCGACATTCGTCAAAAATCTCTTCATAAGGTCTAATTGTTACTTCATTTTCTTTCAGATATTGACTTGTCTCTTCACTTAATTTACTAGAATCAACGTAAAGTGTAGTGTCCGTGGGCGTAATTAATGCGTAGGAGAAAAAAACGGGGTTATATGGAATATCACTGCCACGAAGATTGAAGAGCCAGGCAACCTCATCAAGGAGTGAGACAACAAACCCAACGCTCTTCTTTTTTTCAAGTTCGGCTCTAAGTTCTTTTAATTTTGTCGCCATGTCTTTTCCAGTGAACTGGGGGCCCAGTAGCCAAATAGGTTCACTTGGTCTTTGTGGTCTCGAAGATCCCCAAACCAAGTCTACCAAGTTTGGCTCAACCGGGTAAAGTCCTTGGCCACCGCTTTTTTTTATTTTTTCGGATAACTTCTTTGCTCCAAGTGCAGATATGAGTCTTGGGTCAACTCCAACGGTTTTGCCTCCCTGTGATTCAGTTGCAGTCCATTCTTGCCAAGATGGGACATCCTGAAGGCCAAATTTGAGAAGCAACCAGTTTTCATCTAACTGTTTGGAAGCTTGATTAAAGTATCGGCCATCGGTAGCTAAAGCAGCTCGTTCTTGAGTCACAACCGCACATCCTGCAGACCCCGTAAACCCTGAAATGAATGATCTTCTTGCATCACAAGGTGCAATATATTCCGAAGAGTGACTATCTTCAGAGGGAATTACTAAGTGCATTAGTATTGCTTCGCACTGGCACAGTAGCGAGTAAAATACTGTAAATGTCGATTTGCTTCTCTCTCATAAGTTTCCTCAGCTCCGTAAGACGTTCAGTTGTATCAACCTTATCCATTTCAATGGTTTTTTTCTTGTCGAAATTTGGCTGTTTCTCCAGAACTTTGACGGACTTATT
The DNA here is from genome assembly GCA_028751805.1 of Podosphaera xanthii. Lineage (NCBI taxonomy): Eukaryota > Fungi > Ascomycota > Leotiomycetes > Helotiales > Erysiphaceae > Podosphaera > Podosphaera xanthii. The sequence goes on from JAPWIX010000006.1 coordinate 7,324,168, forward strand.
CTTCGTGGTGGAACAATTGTATCGAATGGTAATGTTCAGACTTTGGGGCTTGAAAGAACTGAATAGGGCTTTGCCGCGCGCGTATGTCCTATTTTGCAATTGCTGGTAACGCATTTAAGAGGCTGGAACAAATGGAAAGAGCTTAAAGTTTCCTCTAAGGTACTAAGAATCGAACCACGGCGAGTAAATTGTGAGCATAAGTCAGGGGTCTTGCTTCACGTGACTAATTTAGCCTTTTTTTGATTTCATTAAGCCTGATTTGGCGCATTGTTGGCCCACGCAGGTATTCTCATACTATCCATAAGATGATGAAAGCATGTTCAGTTAAGATGGCGTTTTCACGCTTTTCCCTGTGGTGACTGTTCACGGAAACAACAACATGCCTTGAGGGTTAACTTCATAATGATACAGTAGGCCCTGTCAAAACCCATAGTAGGTAGTGATTTTAACTGTTGTCGATTTAAATAGGGTTGTCGGTACTTAATTTTGCAATTCTTATCCCTACTGGCCACATTACATGTACGGGTAAGCATTGCAAATATAAACGGCGAAAATTCGATAAAACTTTTCAATAATTACATAAGGGGCCCGTAATGGGTTTTGACAGGTTCTACTGAATTTTGCATACAAGTTATTGTTGAAAAATCTATGCGACAGTGGAATTAAGAGTATACTTCATACCAGTTACTAAATCAGCTGTGTATGGATACTTGCTCTCGAAATCAGTTTCTTAACAATAGAATTATGAATTTATGTATTATTATAGTTGTTATCTCTACTGAGAAACTTGCACATACTTTACAATTAGAGAAAATGAGAAATACTAATCAAGGTACGTGATACAAATACAGAGATATCACATGACTTTCAACAGTTATTATATAAATGATGTTACAAAAAGTAGAAAACAATGAACTAAACATCACCGTAGTTATGGAAGTTTTGTAGAAATTGCAGGCCAAGGCATGTTTATTACTTTTTTATTCTACTCTGGGTAGTTAAGGCCGTGCTCGCTTTATTCTACTGTTCCATGGAGCAAGGCGAGCACGGCCTTAACTCTGACATCGTGAACCAATAAGAGGGCACAATTTCTGATGTGATGTTCCTTGTTCCGTTCCATGACACTGAAAAAGTGCATGTTCCATGGGAATTGTCCAGCTCTATGTGTAAGCAACCTGAAGCTGTTGCGGGGTCAGCTGATATTGTTAACAACAGAGCAAGTCCAAGATAAATACAAGAAACTGTTAAAGTCTACAGAATCTATGAGTGTTGTGTATATTTGTTTGCCTTTATTTTACGTCTGAAGGGTTGCGTACAAAGCGCGAACCCTATATTTCCTATCGGCACAAAGGACGGTTAATAAAGAAACTGCTACAAGGGACATGATTGGGCCAGATGGTGCAAAGCGCGATCACAGAGTCTTTGTAGGGGAAGTTTCTATGACTTAGGCTTAGCGGTGAGTTATCAAGCAATTCAAATACACGAACACACGATATCAGCTGTGGTATGTAAACGTAGAATTGTATGTGATTAGAGACTATCCCTCTTAGTATCCAACGCGTAAGGAAACATATACACATTTTGTGTCACGTGTTAATTTACATAATGCGAAAACACAACCACTAACGCTGGTCCTCGTCTGTACTGTCGACCACAAACCTATACCGGGACCCACTATCGCTATAGATGAGGTTGGATTGTATATGAAATTTATTCGACAACTTCTTAAACTCATGACCGACTAGTCTATCATGTAATATATACTCCTCCCATCGTTCTACGTTCTTTCTGAAATTTCTGTCCGTGCTAGTCGTAGAACCAACTCCTTGGTACCTTTTCCAATCCATTTTGTTAGGGCCCATATCGTTCCTTTCCATTCAATTTAATTCTATTTATGGTAGCCTTGCTTGTCTGGCATAGTCGAAATCACCATAACATGGCAAACCGTGACAGAAGCTACCAGCAAGCTCGGCTATACACTTTGTGGCCATATATAGCTGTTAGCCACTCAAAACAAAGCAGTAGCATAAAGTCAAATAGTGATATTCCTACGAATAATTGTTACAATTGCTTTTCATTACGCATGGATGTAAGGGCAGGAGCCGTTGCTATTTCTGTAGCTTTTTATGCATCCTCTTCAGCCAATTTATTTTCGTGTAGAGCCCGTAGCGTCGCCTCACGGTCAATTGCAGTCCTGATACTCTCCACATTATTGGATCGCTCGTATAAGTCCATGTGAGCCCGCTTTCTCGATCGAGTAATCTGAAAGAAATCTAGTTCATGTTAGAGTTTTTTTGTTTTCAGCTTCTAGCTGAGCTGCCCGGTTATTAGCTTCTGCGATAGCCTTGCCTGCTTTGCTAAGTACTAAGCACACAAGTATTTCTTGAGATGTTTTCAGATGAACATAACTTTTGTTGGGCCTTTTAGAGAGCCTGTGAGCTCTGAGGCGTATCAAGTATCTCATCTGATATAACTAACGATTGGTTTACTGTTAGCGGAGTTACTGGCCGGCAATTTATCTAGGATGATTGCAGAGTGATATTTGGATTGTATGGAATTAGCCCAGCTGCCCTCCATCCAGCTCCTATAACTCGCTCTGATAGTCCCTCACCCTTACCTTATTGTGTGGTACTACGAAGCACTGTTCCTTGATTGGTACCGCATCATCAAGGGTAAAGAGAGCTTAGATTCCATTTCTGTACTTGGATTTCAGTACTAAGACATGAGCAAGGTCCAATGGTTGGAACAGGAGGGAAGTATGAGATTGCAGGTAGAGAAAGTGAATCTTACCAAGTTTACATAGCCAAATAAATCAATGGGTGTGTGAGACCCGTGGCCATGAAGAAGTCGATGTCGATTATGTGACGATAATGTATTTAATATAAATGTACGCTCCAGCCACTCGTATCCTACTGAATTGGATGTCCAGCCGTTCTCTGATATTGTATGAGCCCGGCCTGGAGTATCTTTTGTTGGAAACCATGTTTATTGTAGAAATTTCCTTTAAAAACAACTTGGCACTGGAGCTTAGGGGCCGGTAGCTGAGATAGTTTCGATTATTGATACCCAATCGCCATTCTCGAGGGGCTTCACATATGATTTTTCTTTGAAGAGCTTTCAATTACCTGGGTATTAGAGCAAACACCGAGAACAACTCTAGTCTCTTTTATATTCCATATTTCTTGGTGCTGTACACCCAGCTCTATCCGAGTGCGTTCCAAGCGCTCCAAAAAGACTCGAATAGTCCCGGAGCTGGCAGCTGTTGCTCTAGAGCTCTAAATCTTCCGGCCAACAATAGATTTAACGCGTGGGTTACGTGTGATACAGTGGGGAACCCAAAATTGATTAAGAGGCTCATGATCGCCATTCATGTGAAGGAGTCGGGTGGCCATTTCTCAAACCAGGGCAATGAACGGTGGCTAAGCTCGTGAATCTCCATTGAGTATTCAATCTACTAGAAAGCTCTCTTGCTCTGGAGTTAATCGCTGTGGATGTTGATGAGCTATCGCATGAGGATTGCGACCTTTGATTCACGTATTGAAGCTTGCCCGAGGGACGTCGTAAGCCTCAGCAGCTTTCCGTATTCCTTAGGGAATACTAGAGTTAAGATCCTGATAGCGAATCGTATGACTAATAAGCGTGCATCAATTTTCCAAGAGTTGTGTTGTAGATTAGAGGTTTGTAACAAGTAAATGGCTGAGCAAAAGGTGGCCAACAACTAAATGCGGTCACAAAGTATATCGTAGGGTCGGATGGTGCAGTGGTACACTGTCCAGGCCGTTCTCCCAAGTAGAGTCTGGGTGGCTTGGACACATGCCCCACTTGAGACAGGAGAAAACTGGTTCAAATCCAGCAAGACCTCCACACCACTTCTCTCGCGGTGGTATTGTATTTGTGGGATGACGAAAGCATACTCAGATAACCATAGGTTTTTCTCGCTTTTCCCTATGGTGGGTATTCACGGAAGAGGGTACATGTCGTAATGTGTTATTCTCGTAGAGGTATCTGCGAATCAAATCTCAGTATTAGCGTTCCAGACGTCAAATTGAGTTATTCTGCGAAATATACATGTCTTCCGTAATCATGTGCGTCATAGCTTCAGGCTGCATACGCTAAAATGATTTAAAAAAAAATATACAGTCGTCCTTCTCTAACTCGATAGTGGGTCCCAGTATAAGTGTTGAAAATATTCATTAAAATTCAACCAATTACATTTGCAACAATTACCCTTACAAGTAATTTTGCGTGCAGGGGTAAGTATTTCAAATGTAAATGGTTGAATTTCAATGAATATTTTCAACACTTATACCGGGACCCACTATCGAGTCAGAGAGGGACGACTGTATATCGTAGAGCTAATAACACGAGTGATTCTGGGAGATACATAAACACAATTGATATGAAATAACTGAGCTTGACGTTTGAAGCACCCACACCAAGGATTTATTCGCAAAAATCGCTACAAATAGAATAACGCCTTGCGATATGTAACCTCTTCCATGAAAATTGAGATAAACAAGTCTGAGTAATGTACCGTTGATGGTTGCAAATCGCTGTAGATGAAGACAAGTGCATATAAAAAGTAGGACGATGAGAGAGTTTTGATTTTTACCGAATAGATCATAACAATTAATGTTTTATCGGCAAAAGAAAAACTCGGGCCAATTATACATATTCATGATGATTTTTCTTTTTCCACTGGTAAATATTGTATGCTTCTACAGTCATCCCCCTGACAATTTAACTCCCGGTAGCTTAAATCCTCTGATAACTTAAAAAAAATCAGGGAACAGACCATTTTGTAAGCACCTCCCATAAATTAAAACCTCTGCTAAATTAACAAATTCCCTGCGACAGAACATTTAAGTTATCAGTAGGATGACTGTATACAATCTTGCACATCACCTTCTGAGGTGAGACGTAGCATCATAAGGAAATTTGATGTTTACAGGAATAAACAATAAAATCTGCAGGAATTATTTCGATTCTTCTAGAATCTGAAAACATAAAGATCATGGAAGCAGCTTAGTTAAACAGTTGACAAATAATTACAGTCGAACCTGGAAGGGCCGATCGCGGGTCCCGGTTTAAGTATTAAAAATATTTATAGAAATTATACTATTTATATTTGCAATACTTACCGCTGCACGCAAAACGACATAAAAGGATAATCGTTGCAAAAGTAAGTACCAAAAATTCAATAAATCTTAACAGTAATTAAACCCGGGGCTCAGTAAGGGTTTGGACAGGTTCTACCTTTTGCTGTTTGGAGTAAGAATGGCATGTTACTGTTCTATATGTTACAGGCTGCGCCTTCACGGGGTTAGGAATAAGCGAAACATTGTACTACTAGGTCAGGTCTTGGATGCAACTCACTGGCTCTCATACACGGAATAGAATCATGATCTCTACATGTAATACGCAGATGATTTTGTAGTTATACCTCGTATCTCTGGTATTATAAGAGGCACACAGTTAGATAGTTATATGAGTAGTTCCTCCCTTAGACTTACTTTCGAAAGTCGATTAGAAAATAGACAGTCTTTGGCCTTCATACTTTTCTTATTTATCGTTTTGGTGCTCCGCCCTTCACACTATAAAAGACAATAAATGCTCACCTTAGGGAAAGTTGTGATAACTCTACAGCAATCTGAGTACATTTTCGTCATCCTACGAATACGATATCACCGCGAGAGGAGGAAATCTAAAGATCTGCTAGATTCAAACCAGCTTTTGATTATTTCGTGTGAGGCATGTGTCCAGACTCTAGTTTGGAGAACGGTCCGCACGGCGTACCACTGCACTATCTGACCCAAGGGCATGGCTACATGTAAGGGTGGCCAAGACTAAGTGACGGACGTTAGTACATGTGAATTTGTAAGGTCATAATCGCTAATGTTAACATTAAATATGTTATTATATGTAGTAGAGAAATTCAAGTGAATCGTAGAGGATGAGCCTACGCCCTTCTCAAATGTTATGATCACCCCCTTGATCGATCTGCTGGATGTTCGCTATAGGTAACAAGATCCTTACTCTACCCGATTATGGCTATGGACAATGAGCAGTTACCCTCCTCCATCGAGGAAGTAGAAGCTGTGAGTCTTTAACCCTTGTCTCGGTCTATTCACCCTGCACATATTTCTGTCAAAGTGGCAGCTGATATTTTCTGCAGCTCATAAAGCAATTGTACGGAGCAGGAAATGCAGCGAACGTTAGCACCACACAAGAAATTCTACACAAGCTTCAGCTCTCGCCACGAGGGTGGCAGTTAGCGAATGCTTTGTTAAGCCGAAAAGATGATCAAGTTAGGTTCTTTGCAGCATTAACTTTTATCGTTAAGCTCAATACTGATGCGTGAGTAAAGAAGGGCATGGAGTCACTCCTTACAGCTGCTTACAAGACTTAGGAGATCATTATCTGAAGAGGATGCAAACTCTCTACTTTTGACTATTATTGACTCAATTATCAAATGGCTGGAGAGTGATGAGGGACCTCTTGTTGGAAGAAAACTTTGTTCAGCTCTGGTCGTGTACTTTCTGCAATTCCCCTCATCGTGGTCAAATTCGGTCAAACATCTCCTATACTGCCTATGTTTAAACAAAGCTGTGCCCTACAGCTCCGTAGACAGTTCCCCAGACACGAATACATTGGTCAAGTTTATATCAGAGAAAAAAGCGCAAGTACTCTTTTGGTTCTCTTCGGCACTGGTCGAAGATGTATGCAAGATGGATTCAAACTCTATGAAGACGTTAGTTTGACCTAAAGCTCTTGATATAACTAACGATAGAAAAGACACAATTTTCACCGTTATGTTATACCCAATGCACATCATATTGTACAACTTATAGGGAAGTACATCATTGGTGGTCCGAATCAAGCCTTAATTCAGAGCCAGAAAGAAGCTTTGAAATGCTTTCAGGTATGTCATTTAATCAACGGCTCCATCGGCGGTATCTTTTCACTTGTCCTGTTACTAACTTTGCAGTCCTGGGTCTCATACTCTCATAGATCTTTTATTGATAAAGAGGCCGAATTAGAATCTTTGTATCAACTAACTCAGCCTACATTTCAGTGTATAATTCATGATGAGCTTTATGAAACAGTAGTAGAACTTTTCGTCGATGTTCTGTCCGGCTATTCTAAATTTCTTCGGCCAGAAGACCTCGAAAGCTTCCATAGCTTATTTGATACCCCATGGGCTCAAGAAAAATACCAGGCTCTTGTTGCAGGAGACTATGAATGGAGCTCTTTGCAATTTGGCTACCTTCTACTAGCATTCGGTGATGCAACAGTAAACGAGTTAACTCGGAATATTTATGATCCATTGTGTACTCGATACCTAATGCTTTTATCGGGACTCCTGAATGCCCAAGGTTATGCTGTTGCTGAAGATAAGATTTACGTACCCGCGTTAGAATTCTGGAGTACATTTGTGGAAGGTATGGTGGACGAAAGCTATGGCCAAATCCCGGGATCAACACCACAATGGTTTCCTGCGGCGCACCAATATGTGATGCAGGCAATCGAATTCTGTTGGCGTAAAAGTCAGTTTCCGATCTCAGAAGAATTCAATTCTTGGGATTCGGTGGATAAAATCGGTTTCAAGGACGCTCGAAGAGACTTTTCAGATTTGATTCAACAATTTTATTTAGTGGCCGGACGTCCTTTGTCGCAGTTCTGGGTTGAAAAAATTCCGCCCTCAGCCGCTAAAAGAAACTGGCTCGAACTGGAAGTTTCTCTGTTCTGTTTAGCGCAGCTAAATGATTCGATCGCCGATACTCCCGAAAGAACTGAACTATTGGACCAAGTATTTACATTAGATTTCATCGGATTATTCGCAGACCCACAATTAGAAGTATTTACCAAAACCCGCAGAGCCTTTCTGAACCTCATAATAGGATATGCCAAATACTTTGAAAGCAGAACGACACTCTTACCTAATGTCCTGAATTTCAGTTTCGCTGCGCTTAGATACCCCAGTCTAGCCTGTCAGGCTTCTCGTTCCATTTTGAAGCTCTGTTCAGACTGCCGGAATAGTTTACTACCAGATTTACCTGAATTTCTTTTGCATTACAATAGCATAGCTTCAAACTATACTCTTGATTACGATGTCAAGGAACCAGTGATCGAAGGAATTGCAAGTATAATACAGGGATTGCCTGACGAGGCTTCGAAGATTGGTCCTCTCAATGAACTTCTTAGTTACGTAGAGATTGACGCGAGTAACTGCCTTATGTTTCTTACTAGTCAGCCTTCCACTTCAGAAGTCGATGCCTCTTCTCCAATTGTAGCAGAGAATGAAAGAAAGGCAGTCTACAGTGGGCTTCTTGCTTTAAAATGTCTACTAGGGATAGCTAGAGGTATTCAAGCAATTGAAGATCAACCAATCAATTTAGAAACAGAAAGTAACGGACCACGTTCCGTCTGGACTAAGGGTGAAGGATTTCAAACCCAACAAAGGGTATATAATATAACAAGTTTGGTGTTTGGTATTCTCGGCCACCGTGGTGAGATAATTGAAGAGTGTTGTCTAGTTTGGCGACACGCGCTCCGTGAATCAGAGCCTGGTCCCTTTGCTCTCCCAGCACACCTTGTTGCCCAACTCATAATGAAGACTACTCCACAAACGCCCCGACTAGGTCTGGTGATAAAAACTGCTGCATCTCTCATAACATCTAAACACGCCCAAGAACCCCATGATATACTTGGTCCCTTATTAACTTGGGTTGCTCATTTGTTGCATAATCTTGGCAGTAAGACTTGACATATCTCCTGATCGTTTATTGGCTAAAATTTTTAGATCCTACCACGGACAGTGAGATAGCCCATGCTGCAATAGTATTTATGCACAGGCTTCTAATTAGCCAATCTGGTGTTTTTCTCAGCCATCAGCCACCATCATCGCTTGAGTATCTTTTTATGTTTGTTCTCGAAGCTATTAAAGGCAATGAACCACTCCCTAAGAGTGCTGCAGCAGAATTTTGGGTACGTCATGCGATGAGGCTTTATTATGCGTTGACTGAACACTACAGGGTGCATTTATTTCTCTCAGTTGTCTACCAAATAATATTCAAGATTCTTACAGGACAGCTATTCAGGTCCTCGGACCTCTGGTAACTCAGGCATTGGTTTTCAATATTGGTGGCAATGCTGCGCGTAGCGAACTCGAAAAACTCTCCGATCCAATTAAAAAATTGACAACGTCTCAGGTAGACGCAAAGAAATGGCTTGAATTGGCTTTATTTGATGTTAATTTTCCCAGTGACAAGGTTGACCGTAATGATAAAACTGTGTTTTTGCAGAAGATCCTCAGGTAAGTAATGACCGCTCCTTCCAAAGCATTGATTTATTAATCCTCGTTATAGCCTAAGAGGTGCGAGAGCAACGACTCAAGTTGTTAAAGATTTTTGGCTTGCATGCCGAGGCACTAATTTTGCGTATGCTTCATGATCATCAGAAATTGCTCACGATCAAGGTTTAAATTATACCGAATTGAATGAACCGAAAAGAATATTGCATTTGATTTGGATTGAAGTAACCGACTATATAAGAATTGAGCCGTAAAGGCTTAACAAAACTAGGATACATAGATTTTTTCTTGCCAAAATTTTCTATAGTATCAAGTTGACACCTTGTATATTTATCATCCGATTTTGAATTTGCGTCTGCCCCTTTGATCAAAATTCAGGTAAATATAATATATATGTAAAATGCAGCTAAAGTCATGACTTGATAAGTTATGACGAGGTAATTTCTATAAAACAATAATAAGGATGTCATTTTTTGTGAGAAGCTTTTTTCCAGCTATCTACCTCTGCGCTACCTGGTTTTATCTACAAAATCACGACACCTACTTCCTTGGAGAATGTGTTTTTGAAGAAGACAAAAACTCAAATCAAAATCTTTGAAATATGTCCCCTTTAATGACAGCACCAACCATTTTCATGATACAGGTTATGAGGCTAGCGATGTCATTCTTACTACAGAGCTAACGGGTAAAAAATAATTTCAATACTAAGACGCCTCGCGAGTGTCACTTATTCGATATCGGCTCGCACGACATTTTTGTCAGTGGTCCATAAACCTTCAGGGTGTGTTGTCCCAAGATCCGTAATCTGCTCGAATTTGCCCGTTAGTCTACCAAGTTCTTTATTCTTATGTGCTAGAGTAGGTGAAGCTTCTTGTGGAAGAGCATTCCACTTGTCAAACTTCTAATTACAGAGAAGACGATAAACTGTTTTGTCTCAATTCTTTTCATTACATTGATTATTATGGAGGTCATCTAGTAGGTATTTATACACATATCTTTCACTATTAGACAAACGCGTGATTCGCTGTTCTCAATGGTCAATCTCCTCTATCGATGAGTCGTCACCAAGAATTAGCTTACTGATGTATTACTAGACTCTGGATAAATTGCTGACTCATCAGTCATCACACAACATAACATTATGCTCTCCGAGCTTGTCTGGTGAAGCTGATTGTGATGTGAGTTTTGGCTTCTCGCGGTATCCCAGCAGATCTACATGTCGCGTTGATCCAAACCAAGTTCCCCAGCTAGCATGACCCGACATTACCGCTCGTGCTCCAACTTTATCACTCAGTAGTATGTTGGAGTGACGGCTATGGAATCACATCATGTAAAACAGGTCGTCAACTTCTCCATGTTGGGCTAGATAGGCTTGGCGGAATATCACGTCGACGTACCGTTCCAGCCCATCCGCGACAGGAGTAAACTACACGGCTTAAGTAGCGATAATGTTACCGAACTCCGAATCCATGACTTGCAATCGGAAACCACATCGCGTCAGGGTCAAGAGACGTATGTTCAGAGTATTCATACCCATCGAAGTAAGGCGTAAAAAGGCGTGGAGATGCAGCCTTTATTGCGTTTTAGTAAAACCCAGTGCGTATAAAAAAGACTTGATTGTAGACAGATCAGCTCTTTAGCTTTATTGCCCTCTCCAAACCTAAGTTTTTGCAACTGTGATAACATAATGATAATAATAGTAGTCGCCATTCATGGTCTGACGTCGAGAATGTGAGATGGGTGGTAACAATAGAACAGCAGTGAGCGCTAATAAGTCTTGGCAAGATGTCACCACAAGTGAATTAAGACAGACATGTGTTAAACCAGCAAGGTCTAACTGAAGGGTTCACAAGTATGGAAGTAATAATGCAGTTTAGAATGAGAACATATCTTCCTGATCTACGTACAACACCGTCGATAATCACAAGGGCTAGTTATTTAGCATTAACCGATCTCAAATATGACCTGTAAACTTGCTCATGTCGTCGAGCCTAGCGCATGCGACGCAGTGGATCGCAGTGCGCCAGAGACCAGAAACTAATCCCCTTTGGACCATAACCACAGGTCTACATAGTCGATCTATTCAAACAGAGAGGTTGTCAAAACTAGAAACAACGAATGAGACTCTTTTTAACAGCATGAACTCAGAATCAAAATTCAAACAAAGCAAAAGAGTGAAGTATACACTACGAACCCAATTCACAGGTGTTTTGTACAAGCGATGTGAGAGAATTATATCGACAACGCTCTTCACCCCCTTCCTCCGTAGGTATCATTTCCGAAGTCAAAATCCAGGTGTAATCACAAGCCATAAGTCTTGCCACGAGATCGAACAACCTCCGAACTTGAATATTAGTCTTCGAATTTTTGCCAAGTGAGGGCGTGAGGGACCCGAGCATATTGCAACGACATGCGTCGCGCGGGCTCATATCCTGGCCATGACAACTAGCATCAAGATTTCGTGTTAACCCTAGTTAATCCTCAATTGGCTGTTCTAGCCCAGAAAATGCTGAGTCAAGAACCTGCCACGACATGTACGTCGTGTGGCAAAGGTCAAAATACGCGTCAACTAACGCTCGCCGTTGTAATTAAAATCATTTCCCTTGTTTTTGACAAATTGTCTATATCTTTGTCTACAAACTCGGTTCTCGTCTACTTGTTACATTTGGGGATGGAATGAGACCCCAGATCCAGTGGAGCGGATTGGAAAATCGGCTCTTTTTTGAGGTGAAGTGGCATGGAATGGAGTATGATTAAAATTAATCTGATACACGTAGAAGCATCCCAAAGTCTACTATCTGCTCATCATCGATTCAGATACCGGTGAAAACATCACACCAAAGTTGGACTCTGATGACGAGCACCCAACTCACTATGTATCCCTTTAAGCTTGCGTTGCTCTTGATTTGATAGTTTCCCTTGAAGCTGAGGATTTTCTTCAGCAGATGATATACTAAATCCATAAGTATTGTATCCACTTCACAAGATAATCCTGGAGTCGCTGCTCTAGCTGGGTGAGTAATCGTCTTGTCAGCAAAAAAATTCTTGAAATCACTCGGCGACGCAGTGATGGAACACCTATAAATCTCTGAGTGTTTAAGCCAGTACAAGCTTCTTTGCAATTCTCATAGCAAGAGTTGAAACAGATACTCATCTGACAGCATAAGAAACTCCTCTAATCCCCACCGTTAGCAACCATTATTTCTGGCATTCTTGGTTTATATCGGGGCCATATTGTCTTATTTTAGCCCACTAGACTCCTGCGCCTGTCTAGTAATTAGCGGCACTGAAGTATTTATTTGCAGCTGCTTGCACATGTGGATTGTGTCTAATGATTGCCAGAAGTCTCGTTTCTACTAAGGAATCTATCAATTAGTTTTTTTCCGAATAGTCCACTGCCATTGCATCATGATAAAGCTCCATAAAAATATTTTCTGCCACCTCACGTCTTACTCTTGAAATAGAGAGGGAAATAGCCTGAAGGATCAAATTGAATGACATTGCAGCAGCCATTTCTCTCAGTTCATGCTAGAAAGAAGTAAAAGCGCAGCCACAGGGAGCAGGTTTGAAATTTAAATTGAGAGCGCTGTGTCAAATTATACTGACAAAGAGAGATAGCTCTTAAAACATATACAGAGGTTATATTAGGAAAGGGCCAGGTTCTAGGAGGGCATCAGCCAGAACTAACAGTTCCATCGCGCATCGCGTTCACATATGTGTATTCTGGTACAAGATCTTTCAATCAAATCGCAAGTAAAAATCCTCACAAGCTTAATTTCTAAGCTATGATTAGCTCAGAGAATAAATTAAATCTAGTTTCGATATTTCATCTTAAAATTTGATCAATTTCCAGGCGAAAATCTCGATTGCTTGGAAGGCTCCTATATCGGTCAACTCAATAAAAAGCTATTCACACTTTGGAGAGTAGCTCGACTTGGATTTGCATCTGGTACTGAAATGGCTATCCACCCATATCTCCGTCTGATGAACGATTTATCGAGGTACCTTCGAGGATTAGGAATTTTCAAGATATTTCCTTCATCATCGAAAAATAGACAGAGGATTGCAAGAGCAACTCCGATGGATAAATCTAGACCTGTTTGGCATGCGATAATAAGCTTTCGATTTTTGACCACCATCGTCTCGACCTTTTTTTTGGTCGAAAGTACTTCTGCTGCAAACTCTATTATCGAGGGTAAAGCTTTGCGTAGATTTCTACTTCCAATCTTATCCTGGCCAATTGCAACCTCCATCTGCACATCTGAGATCTTCGGCTCAACAGTTTTCGGAAGTAACTTTATTAAACAGGATTCGGTTTCCACATTTTCCGGGTCTACTGCAACGAGCCGAGTGATAAATATGGAGGCCGTCGGTTCAATACAATGTGTAACAGAGTTACTAAGCGGTATATTTGCTGAATATTCATTGACTAATGCTTTAATTAGATGTGGGAGCTCGGTGTCACTCGCTGAAATAAGCTTCTTGGAGTTAGCCCAAAAAACATGGGGAGTAAGGCCATGTGCCCAGTTCTCAGTATCATCGCCAGCACCTTGAACATAACCCTCTTCACTGAAATCGCCGTTTCTATCGTATGTAGACACAGTGCAGCATATTATTGGATGAAATTCAAGAAATTCGATGCATTTCTCCTCTAGCTGTGAGTCAGGAGTGATCCAAATTGGCCGGAGAGGCTTTGATATATGCCTCCTTAAATCACTTATCGGGATCCTTAGAGACTTGAAAGCGGTAGTAAAAGATGGAAGGAGAGTTGAAATTTGCTCATGCTCTGACTGTGACACAGCTTGAGGTGAAGTGTGGAGAACATGACTTGTCGGGTTATCTGGGAAAAGACATTGATTCAAAACCGCACACCAAATTGGAATAGTCTTGCTGAGTGCATCTGGCATTCCTAATACCCTAAGCATCATGCAATACAAACGCTTTAGAGAGCCTTACGTTTCCCCCTCCTCGTAGAATCAATAATCACGCAACCGTCATGTATCTCGATAATCTCCAGAAGATGCAAATTTAACCTTCTAGAGCTAAACTTCCAAACTCCTGTATGTCCATCTGTACTTTTAAAGTACGCACTCCCATACTTTATATCGGGGCGAATATACCAACTACCACAGCGTTCGTTAGCTATTAAAGGCCTGTCAAAGGCGAGTGAAACTCTTTCGGCGAATTCCGCATCGTGTAAAATTGATTTGAGCCTATTAGAAATTGAAAGAGCGGAGCGTTTTAACTCTGTCAGGATATGCGAGTATTTAATATTGGCCTGTTCTGGAAAAATCAGATCAGATTGGTTACATTGCATGGTAACTAAAATTTTAGATGAAGCTATGGAAGTTGAGAGGTTCTGAAGGATGTAATGAGTATAAGACCAACAAAACATAAAGATCCTCAGCAGCTGACCTAATCCGACTAAAGAGAATCTTTTGAAAGATATTCCACTATAGTATACCGCATCGTGTAGCCTATTTCATATGATTCAGTCGAATTGAGTTATCCATGATTGCTTGTCCGTCAGATAATGTATCTCGCTTTCGACGGCCGGCGTCAGTCATGTGTAACTGAGAAAAGGCTACATGGCATCAGTTTTGTTTGAGTTAGAGCGCTGGACTTTGAAGCTATAGTGGTTTATGCGACATTTTATCACCAAGAAATTTGGCCATAGGCAGAACAGTGGTTGGCTATCAAGAAACTTACAACGTTCTATCTAGTTTTCAGACTCTCACTAATGGCCAGTCTTGAAAGACCCGATTTCACAATACATCACATCACATCATATCACATCAATTGTGCTAGTACTAATAAATATTCCAATTTTTTCGGCCTTGAAAGCTCCAGTGTAAAGACTCGACAAAGCTCATGATTTAAAAACTTAGTGTGATGAGAGTGATATTAGAGTCGTCCCTCTCTAACTCGATAGTGGGTCCCGGTATAAGTGTTGAAAATATTCATTGAAATTCAACCATTTATATTTGCAATACTTACCCCTGCATGCAAAATGACCTGTAAGGGTAAGTGTTGCAAATATAAAAGTCCAAGTTACAATGAATATTTTCAACATTTATACCGGGACCCACTATCGAGTTAGAGAGGGACGATTGTAGTAGTCCATTTTTACTTTCTCTGACTGATTTGATTCGACCTTGAGCTGGTAGACGAGTGTTTTAGTAAGCATTTGTGTTCTGACGACAAATCGAATATGATTCAAAGACTGAAAGGGAATGACGAATAACCATACTGAGTAAAACGATTTATTTTTCGTCAAAATTTCCTTGAATTCCTCCTCTCTTAACTTGACTCTAGGGGTTTATCTTAAGGGAATCTATCAGCTCGTAGTAGGGGATAACTAGATGTGTCATAATATTTATACACATACAGTACTGCAAGGATTGATCTTGTTGCAACTTCATATTAATTTCGTACGTCGTATCATCGTGTTGTGTATTGATGACGAACAAAATTAATAACAATTTGCAACAACTTCTACCCCTATAGAGTAGTATACATACTGATACTATCACTAGTAGTACAGGCTAAGAATTTTTTTGGTCATGTCTTCTATTATTAGCTGCGAAATTTCTATTTTTGCATAAATTTTACTAGCAGCGCACGCGCTAGACAGCACCAACACTTTTGGCTAACTAACACCACTATCCAAAATAGGTGGGTGCACCGCTGCTGTTCACATTTTTGCCGTTTATAATTTATTCATTGATAATGAAAGGGGTCCCTTAGCGAAATGATTGTTTGTTTACATAAATAAAGTGCGGCTGAGCTTGTGAGCGTTGAGTGAACTTGAATACACGGCTAGTATTTTGCATAAATTGACTTAGCAAAAAGGGAATTAGATTTCACGTTACCAGTAGTCACAAAATCTAATAATGCGTGAAATTATTTGAAACGAAGAATTCGAATATGTAAACTACAATTACTGGTGGTATGAAAAATAGCATGTGCAAAAGTTGCTAAAGAATATGTAGTTTACATACTTTAGCCATGCGGAATGTCCCTAGCTCTTTGAGGACAGGTGTTACGGTTGTGTCCTATTGACTGACATCCTCTGCAAAACAGCTAGTTGCGTCCAAATTGAGTGCAAACACTACAGTGTGAAAGTCTAACTTGAGCCTGTTCGAACTGACTCAAAATTCTGCCCGTAGCTGAAACTTGGGGCCTCGTATTATTTCAGCCTCGAGCCCTCCGCTCTGCCGCTTCGGATCGCCTTCTGGATGCTAAGATCGGATCAAGAATAGGCAGAGTGGGAGGTGTTAGCTCTTGATCTGGCAACGGTCTATGAGTGTGCAAAAAAGATGAAAATTCTGTTGCGTTACACCTTTTTCAGGTAAGCTAAAATTCTTTGGGTGTTATTAAGTGCAAAATGCTTGCCTAGATTATTTTGTCGTCGATAATTTGGTTTGTGCTAATATAGAACCCCGTACGACGCAGTGAATAGACCGTTACATGTTGAGGAGATGGATCTAGGTTGCCAAAGTTGGGCTCCGTTATTCAGAATCTGTAATTGTTCTCGGAGCCTGTAGAGCTCAGTTTCTAAGATCGATTTTATACAACGGCTTTATATACTTGCCTCCAGAGCCATAGGGGCGAAGCTCTGTTTGGCTTCTACCCGAGCTGGTGTTTGACTTAATTGGGAGAAAAATCCCAATCCGGCAAGCAGCAATAACAAGCTCGAGACCGTTAGACGATCCCCCTATCCAATCCCTCGGCTGCCGGTGTCCTCCTTCAATCCTCAAAATTATGGTAATACAACATTTGAAGGACTGGTCTACCCAAGCCGACACGATATACTACTTGTGAGGTCCAAACCACCGTCCAATGACGTATGAGACTATCATATTCTCAAAAGTTCGAGCTTCACCACCATCTATTGCGTCTTTAATTTGGCCAAGTGCTTTGAGTGATACATGATATTTACCTGGCTGAAATCTATTCTGGAGTTCCCGCACAGCGTCTAGGTATTTATCGGCTGTCCTCGCCGAAATTATACTGTAGACTACATTCTCGAAATCTCTCCAGCGATCTGTAGACACGAATCTGTTCTTGTGACGGGTAGCTATATTTTTCATTATATGCCACCGGCAAAGGACGCGTCTTTATTGCGGAGCTGGAAACTTGAGGTTCAACACATTCGTCAAGGCCACATCGCAATCAGATACAATTACTGATGACCTTATTCTTGTTCCCTCAAGTATCGTGTAGAATTTCTCGATTAGCTATTGAATTGCCCTATCGTAATTTAACTGAGTTTCCCGATCTAAGTAGCAAAGAGCAACGGTGAAATACTGGCTGTAGTTGTCAACACTTACATAATGGAGAAGTGACATGTCGAATTTTCCGTCTTGTATGTGCAGTCCATTAAAAATATTTCATTATGTTCTTGAGCGTATAGGACTGCACGACAAACGGCGACGTAAACCATACTGGGATGACGCGATGTATCGAGGTCTTATTGGAAGAAAATATCACCTCTGACTTGATCCTCTTCTAATCTTGCCGAAGAGTTCGGGCAGCTTCAGCTCTATTATTATACAGGTCGTGATGTGATAAACACACAGAAGGTTCCTCGCGAAGAATAACTGCAACCTATCTTGGGCGTATTGAAGTTGACATCTTTTCAAGAGCACGTTCAATTGTCTCTCTACTCAGTTGACGATTCTCGGGAGTTGCAGAAGGCTCAGAAGCCGGAAAATTGTGGACAAAATACTGAGGACTCGGATAGCCTAGAGCCCATGTGCCATCGGTATGTTCTTGAGCCTCAGGAAAAAAAATGCAGTCTATTCAATCAGCGAATTATCCTGACGCTCGGGCATAAGCCTGATCTGTTTTGCAGCTGTTTCGAAGGCGCTTTCGCGCGCTTTCATCTATTACATGTAAAGGGCTCGACCGGCACGCTTACAATCAATGAACTTGATCCAACGACCGGAGCGTTTGCTAGATTTTCTGGAATGCACAAAAGTATATCCAGCAGGGCTTGCGTGTTGTTGGCAGGCCGAGATAAGGGACTCATCCGAATGATATAGGCCCTCACGGGGGAGGGAAAGTGGTTCTATTTCTTCCATCTTTGATATCCAGGAGGGTAATGGCAGTTTAAAATTTAGGGAAATGTAAGCAGATATTTAAGGCTGGATATGGCGTCGGATGGTGGAGTGATACACCGTCCAGGCCGTCCTCTGGAAGAGATATGAGTAGTCGAGGCACATGCCCCACTCGATACAGGAGGAACCTAGCTCGTATTCAGCAAAGCCCCTTCACATCGCTCGCATGGATATGTATGTGACGATGACGAAAGCACACTTGATAGTCATGGGTGGCTGAAATGCGTTCCTGCGGCAGACACAAGCGGTTTAGGGTTGAAAGGGCTGGAAGGTGCCGGACTTCGACTTGTGTCTTTAAATGATATTCTGGTATAGGTACCTCTCATTTCAGATTTTGTCATCGCTCTATGTGCCGTACCGGTGTCATTCGTGTCATAGCCTTAAGGCTGCATATACAAGAATGATTAAAAAAAATAAACTCTCCCCTCAACTGTCCGAACATCACCTCGACGAATTTCAGTCGTACGGAAGCTTTCTCCGGGACGGATGGTGCATTGGTACACTGTCCAGGCCGTTCTCCCAAGTAGAGTCTGGGTAGCTTAGACACATGCCCTACTTGACAGGAGAAAGCTGGTTCGAATCCAGCAAGACCCTCTCATCACTTCTCTCGCGATGATATTGTATCCGTAGGAAGACGAAAGCGTGCTCAGATAACTATGGGGTTTTGTCGCATTTCCCTATGATGGGTATTCAGGGATGTCGTAAGGCGTTATTCTCGTAGTGGTATCTGCGAATGAAATCTGAGTATGAGTGTTCCAAACGTCAAACTGAGCTACTCTATGAACTATACATGTCTTCCGTAATCATTCGCGTTATAACCTCAGGCTGCATACGCTAGAATGATTTAAAAAAAATAAGAAAGCTTATCATTTTAACGCAACTTTGCTACTAACTGATAACGAAGGTCTTTGAATTGTTTACAACGAACTTTTTTTTAAATCATTTTTGCGTATACTGCTTGAGGCTATAACGTGATTGATTACAGAAGACATGTATAGTTCGCAGAATAACTCAGTTTGACGTTTGGAACACTCATACTCAGATTTCATTCGCAGATACCACTACGAGAATAAAACCTTACGGAATGTACCCTCTTCCGTGAATACCCACCACAGGGAAAGGCGAGAAAGCCCATGGTTATCTGAGCATGCTTTCGTCATTCTACGAATACAGTATCACCGCGAGAGAAGTGGTGTGAGGGTCTTGCTGGATTCGAACCAGCTTTCTCCTGTCTCAATTGGGGCATGTGTTCAAGCTACCCAGACTCGACTTGGGAAAGCGGCCTGGACGGTGTACCACTGCACTATGCGACCCACGATGACGAACATAGATCGCAAAAATTTTTCGCTGGCATTTGGTAAATTGAGGTCAACGCAACCAAGTCTACGTTCAATTCCACCATGACTTCTACGACCAATTATTTTCTCAATAGCTCCCACAACCCCCATTGCTACCACAAATCGCATGAGGGATCCAATCATCATCGGCTTACGGCAAGCTCTCTGTAAACACCACGTCAAATATACTTTTCTTCGGCAGACCTCGTTGGCCAACGGGTTTGAAGAGCAGTTCGGTCACTATCACTCTCTAGCTACGATCTCCGAGTCCAGACCCGTCAAATTCAAAGATTTAGATGGCCCAACATAACAGAGTACTTCGGCAACTAAAACTCAAGCGGCAGAATGGCAAGTGCTAGAAATAGTTTTGTTTGAATGGCATCAACGCTTTGAAGGTAATGTTCCTATCTTAATTGACCTTTTATGCGGGGAAGCCTACAGTTCTGGAATAAGCTTTATGTATTTTTATTACAGATCATTTTCTATATTGGTTTTTTAAATCATATTTTATTCAGCTTGTAAGCCATTGTAACTGCTTAGATTCACGTATTGTCTTAAGTACTGCTGCTTCTGGAGAGTACTAAGACGTGTCACGTAAATGTAAGACTTAATTTTATCTACGAGAGCAGTTCCACCTATTATAAACAATCATTGCACGTGACTATAAAATACATGTAAAAAGATCAACACTATGACAAGAAATTTACGACTTCTTGTTACGGGCTGCGCCTTTCTTTATTCCAATTAGTCATCCGGAAATATTATTCATCAATTGTCATGTGATGGGCGCTATGGCTTGAAATTGTCAGGAACTGCTGAGTCATCTAGTGTGTATTAGCACACTCCACACAAATAATATCCTGAATAATATAATTACTTTGATAGCTTCTCTAATATATATACATACTTATTTACATATACTTCCAACAAATAACTCACCTCTCATCAGTACCCTCCTCCATATCACTTGACAGAAATAGTTCAAGGATGGTGTTTGCAGGGCTGCCTAGTACCGACAGTCTCCAGGGCGAGTTTCGAATGGAAACAACTCACGTCAGACTCATGAGATGTTACGAGGGAAGAATTCATTCTGAAGATGATCAGGTATCTTGGGGTATGATCGGGCGAAGAACATCATGTACATATTACAATCCTCCCTCGATTCACATTTAGAGACCATATAGAGAATAGACAGTATTTGGCCACCACTCCTTTTTATTATGCTACTTTGGTGACTGCTCTTCACACTTCTACATGGATTGTACATGCGACTACATAAAGTATTTACATCAAGGGATGCCAAGTCTCGCTGGATGACGCTGATTGTACGTTGAATATACAACGTCACTAATTCAGAATAACGAAGGCCCAGAGGCCTCGAAGATAAGCTCGTACATCCAGGGTTGTAATGTTGCCATGAGCCACTCATTGTAAGATATTACCACTCCTATACTTAGAACCCAACGAATTCCGGGGTCGGGGTGTCGAGGCGCACCACGTAGACGTGCACGGCGTCAGCCGAGTTAGCAAATGAAGTGGTCGGAGGACTTTTCCCGTCCGCAATTGCAGGTTTAAAAGGGAGTTTCCGTGCTAAAATCGTCTCTGGTAATCTGCAAAGTTGTCATGACCAGATCAGGCAGGATGAGGAGAGCCAAGCTTACGGCGATTGATGTTACGTTAACTAAAGGTGATACTGGGATTTGCACCAATTCTGAACTAGATATATTTTTCCAGGGCATTATTGTAATGGTAAATAGCTGCAGCGGCGTTGTAAGGTGCTATTATCTCTAGTTTGGGCCGTGGAACAAGACACGGATACGAGGCTGCGCAGGCTTCCTTGGCATGGGCATCGGCGGTCTCGTGCTACGGATATTTTTGTGCTAGTAGTAATGATTATAATGACAGGAGCGCAAGTCATGGGATAGGTTCTTCCATTCGGTATGGAAACCCATAATTATCGATCATCATCATTGGAACCAAAACGTATCATCCCCTACGTCAGATTCCTGAAATGAAAAGAATGCCCATTCGCGGAATCGAACCGCGGATCTTCTCATTGCATACGTTCTGTACGAGTGAGACGCTGTACCCCTAAGCCAAACGGGCTCATGTTCATGGAAGAGTTATACAAATATAAATATTGTTCAAAAATAATAGCCGGTAGTGTGCAGATCTATTTATGAAAAGACCTATTGAAAAATTCTCGTTTATACTTTTATTCTTACTAAAGCACACAAGATACCGTGTAAGGGTAAGTGCAATAAAGAAAGAGTCAACAATTCTTTAAATCTTATCAATTAGAGCTGGACACACTTTTACCTTAGAGGGGACGATGATGGCGTTTCTATCTGTATGTGGTGTCTCCTACGAACTTGGAGTTTATCTTCAGAGCCAACAGAAACACGTATTACTTGGTAACGGAGGTAAAGTCACCCAGAAGAGTTTCCAGGGCGTACCAAGTGTGACAGGCTGGTGCCTGATGGAGTTGTATCGACGCGGTGGTCGACACTGGTCTAGTCGCGAGGGTCGCGTAGTGGCCCGAGCGTTGTAGAGTATTTACATCATCAAGATGAACGTGATATAATTTTGTTCTTTAGAATAAAGTAATTAACAGCTTGTAACCATTGACCCGCGTGTATCTCGCCCTTTGGTCCCTTAACACCCAGCTCCCGTTATGGTGATGATGGATTAGACTATATTGGCCCTTTTTACTAAGATGAATTCTCACTGTTTACAGATATTCTGGCATTATACTGTCTCCCGAGGAAAGAGCACCGCTACCTGAGCGCTGGTGGTGTTGGTATAAAGAGGATATCTGGACTATGGGATATTAGGGAGATACAGATGGGGATACGCACCTCGCGTGGCTCTGGCGTCTAGGCCTCGCTTGGCTGGAGTTGCAGGTTTTTTGAGACTTTTTCCCGCGTACCGGTTTCCATGGCTGCTCTTTTTCAATTTTTTTTGAGTAGAAGGTTCCGTAGAAAAGGTGGTTGAATTCTATGGGTAATTACTGAGCTAAATGGCTACCCGTCATAGGTCAATGTATCAATGATCTTAGGTCCGAGGTAAAAGGGGATAGGAGCACTGTAAAAGGTGTGGCCTGGGTCAGAAAGGAGCCCTAGTGTTATAATAGTCTTGGACTCTACATAGCACGAATAAACAAAACTACTCACTACTCCCGGTATTAGCTATGGGAGGTACTACTGTAGTTGCAAAGATGGAACTTGCCAAAAAGATTATGTAAGAGCACTGGGATACCATGCAAAAAGAATTTCACCGTGGCTTTACCGCCTACTTATTTTGGCAAAACAACCCCTGTCGTATAGTCCCTGTCGATAATTCGGTCTGCTAACTTACCCTTGTCCCCCTGTACATATGACCCATTCTCATGTACCTAATACTATGTCACTTCGATAAAATTCGTCTCCCTGTCAATTAAAAGTGGATCTTATATAGAGTATCAGGGTCAATTAGGTTTACTTGCAAGTAGTATTGCAGCCCTAAGTATTGTTACTTATCAGACACAATTAGCGCTAGTTAGCAACAATATCTACGGATGCA